>CM041778.1:265394205-266132656 GCA_023374045.1 Limonium bicolor | reverse complement strand
TGTACTAGGCATCTAATTCACCAGATTAGCTCTTCTAGTAATCACACATAACATCTTAAACAAGTTCTATACTTTACCTATGTCACTTGGCCATAATGATCAGATAGGTTCTAGGTTAGTTAAGCACCTAAAACACTTGATTAATGCTCTAGAATTCCACCCACAAATCTGGTGATTAAACAAAACTCTTTAAGACACCATTTATCCTAGATTATATCAACACCAGATTAGACTCAAGATCATCCAGAACAATCATAATTACCTCTAGGGTATTCCCACTCACTAAACAATAGCAAAACACCATAATCAAACTCTTAAGCAATCAGTAGTTCAAGGTAGGTTGTAAACACACCCTTTTCTTCCTGAAACACTTTTCTAACTCTTTCAGCTTTAGGCTAATAAATACCTACGAATTTTAATTAGACAATATAGGGGTAATACTCCTATAAAACATACGGATTTATTAAGGGATGGTAACCATGAAGTTACCTTGCAGATTGCTGAAGAAAACCTTCCTTAAATCCTTGGAAAGCTTGCTAGAAGTTAGAACACCCTAAGACAGCTTTTAAGCTCCTAGAATGGACATGGAAATGGAGTGAGTTCCCTTGGTTTCTCCTCTGGTTTTCGGATGAGAATAGGCTAGGAAAGAATGAAGAACACACCAAGAACGGCCTTACCTCTAGGATTGGAAGAAGATGAAGATAGTAGCTCTCCTCCTTCTCTTTGCTCTCGGCCAGGTGGTGGTGGTAAGCTTTCCTCTCTTTCTTTTTCTCTTCTTAACATGCTAAATGGCTGAATGGAGGTGGGGGACGATTTATATAAGCAAGGAGGCGGTTTAGGTTACCTAAGGTGAAGGAAAGGTGTGTGTGGCTGATTCCTAAGCCATTCACGTCTCCAATGGAATGTTGCCACCTCCTATCAGCCTACTTAGGTGTCAAGCTCCTATTGGTTATAGTATGTGTCGTGTTTAAGTAGGTGCCAACTCATCATGCCACCTCGTGCTTAAAGACGTCCTACTTGCCTACTAGCTTGGTCGTGCTTAAGACGTCCTACTAGCTTGCTAGCTTGCCGAGTCACCTACTTGCTTACTAGCTTGATGAGTCACCTACTTGCTTGCTAGCTTGATGAGTCACCTACTTGCTTGCTAGCTTCCCCAAGCAGCTGCATCACCTACTTGTGTGTTTACTACATAAGCTAGCTGCTGCATCACCTACTAGCTTGGTTGCACAATGCCATTGGAGCATTCTAGCTAGCTACTTTTAAAACAATACAAGAAGTGATATTAAGGACTTTTCCGGTCCTAATGTGTACTTATGCCAATATTAGGATTTAAAGATGCTTAATAGCTCATTAGGACCTAATTAGCAAAGTAAATCATCCTTTAGAAACTCTGGGTATTTCAGGAGGGCTTCTCCAAGTTGGTGATTCCGTTGACTCGCCTACTGCAGAAGATGTGAAGTTCGAATGGAGTGAGGCCTATGAGCTGTGCTTCCAGGAGTTGAAGAAGAGGTTGACGTCTGCACCGATCTTGACTCTTCCAGAGGAGACCGAGGGTCTAGAGGTGTTCTGTGATGCGTCCCACAAGGGACTTGGTTGTGTTCTGATGCAGCACAGGAAGGTAGTAGCGTATGGCTCTCGTCAGTTGAAGCCATATGAGAAGAACTATCCGACCCATGACCTGGAGTTAGCTGTCGTGGTGTTTGCGTTGAAAATTTGGAGGCACTACCTGTATGGAGCAGCGTGCAAGGTGTATACGGACCACAAGAGCCTCAAGTACCTGTTCACTCAGAAGGAGTTGAACTTGAGGCAGAGGAGGTGGCTAGAGTTGCTACATGATTATGATTTGGAGATCCTCTACCACCCGGGTAGGGTGAATGTTGTTGCTGATGCGCTTAGTAGGAGGGGTCCGTCTGGAGCCGTTTGTGCTTTGTCTGGTGTGCAGAGGTCTGCTCTTGAGTTACACGTATGGGTATCTAGGTCGTTCGTCCAAAGAGGTCAGGGATGTTGGCCGCGTTGCAGATTCAGCCTACCTTGATCGACCGGATCAAGGCCAGTCAGAGCTCGACGCCGAGTTGAGTAGGATCAGAGAGGGTTTGTCTGCTGGTCAGGATCTGAGTTCCGGGTTTCAGAGGATGGCTGTCTGAGATTCAGAGACCGTGTCTGTGTGCCTGCAGATGATGCCTTGAGGCGAGAGATCAGGAGGCTCATGGAGCTCCGTACTCGGTACACCCAGGAGGTATGAAGATGTATCGGGACCTACGAGAGACATTCTGGTGGAGCAATATGAAGAGGGACATTTCTGATTTTGTATCCAGATGTCCGGACCTGTCAGCAGGTCAAAGCCGAGCATCAGAGACCAGCTAGTTTGCTTCAGCCTCTACCCGTTCCAGAGTGGATGTGGGAGAGCGTCGGTATGGACTTCGTTATGGGACTGCCTAAGACTCCGAGGGGTTTTGATGCGGTTTGGGTTATTATGGATCGGCTCACGAAGAGCGCTCACTTCTTGCCTGTCAGGAAGACTTTCAGTTTGCATCGCCTAGCGCAGTTGTATATAGATGAGATAGTGTCTGCATGGAGTTCCTACTTCTATTGTGTCTGATAGAGACCCGTGTTTCGTATCCAGATTCTAGCAGAGTTTGCATCAGGCTTTGGGGACGAAGTTGTCGTTCAGCTCAGCGTATCATCCACAGTCAGACGGGCAGACGGAGAGGAAATCAGGTCCTTGAAGACATGCTCAGAGCATGTGTGCTTGACTTTGGAGGCAGTTGGGATCAGCACGTGGCGCTGATAGAGTTTGCGTATAATAACAGCTTCCAGACTAGTATCGGGATGGCCCCGTTCGAGGCTTTGTATGGCAGGAGGTGCAGATCACCCATCTGTTGGGATGATCTGAAGGAGAGAGCAGTTGTTGGTCCGGACTTAGTTGAGGATGTTGTAGCTAAGATCCAGTCTATCAGGGAGCGCTTGCTTGTGGCTCAGAGCCGTCAGAAGAGCTACGCCGATCAGAGGAGGCGACCTCTAGAGTTTAAGTGGGCGACCATGTGTATCTGAAGGTTTCTCCAGTGCGAGGAGTCGTTCGGTTTGGGAAGAGAGGCAAGCTTAGCCCTCGCTTTGTGGGTCCTTTTGAGATCCTGGAGAGGATCGGACTGGTTGCCTACCGTTTAGCTTTGCCACCGTCGTTGGCTGGTGTTAACAGTGTGTTCCATGTGTCTATGCTGAGGAGGTATATTCCGGACCCGTCGCATGTGATTGACTTCAGTCCGCTTCGGTTGAGGGAGGACTTCACGTTCAAGGCAGTTCCTTCGAGGATTGTAGCCCGGGATGTTCGCAAGCTCAGAAGTAAGGCCATGCCCTTGGTGAAGGTGCAGTGGTCGGGTCAGTCGGAAGAAGAGGCGACCTGGGAGGTCGAAAGCGAAGTGCATTCTAAGTTTCCCGCCCTTTTCGAGTAGTAGGTACGTTTAATTTCGAGGATGAAATTCTTTTAAGGGGGAGGTGATGTTATAACCCAAAGTTTCGTACAATTTTATTTCGTGTAACGTTTCCTATGTTGGATTATTTCACTCAGAACATGGAAGTCCTTATTAAAGAAGTTGGGGACGAGGAGGTCTTTTTCCCCATCCATTCTATTTTCTGGTGAGATTAATCTCATATTAATTCTCTTCCTATTAATTTAATTCATTCCACTAATTCCCTATCTTCTAATCACGTTCTCATGACTCCCCTCACTCCGTCAGTTTTGAATATCATCAATACGCTCCTCCTTTCTTGCTTCTCTCTCTCCTCTCTCTCAACGCCGCTTCTTTTCTCACTCAGTCAAGACTCCTTGGATTCTGCTGTCAAGATTCAACTGTGGATTGCTCCGCCATCGCGAATTGCCGGTTTCTTCGAGGTAGGGTTGTCAGATTACTCTTTTCGTTGATTCTTCGGTTCTTAAGTTCTCCTTATTCTGATTTTCTCGGCAACCTGATTGTGGTTCAGCGTTGTTCTTGTGCTCTGTCAATTCTCTTCTGCTGTTGGTTTCGTTGCGAATCCGCTGTCTGATTTAGGTGAGGGTTGTGTTGCAGTTTTAGATTACAGTTTCAGTTTCAGGGTTTAAGATTTACGTTTCCGAATTGCCCTGCAATTATGTTTAGTCAGAGGCTTGGAATTTCATTGTCGGTCTGCGTTCGGGTTACTGCGTTGGTTGGGACGTTGCTGCCTGTTCAGATTGGGTTTCTTCTGCTGATTAATCGAGGTAGGTGGCTAATGGATTCAATTAGTGTGTTCAGCCTTGGGGAGTTTCGTTCCGATTCTGGATTCTGTTTGTGATCTGTCTTGATGTTGTGGTTGTGAACTGTCTGTTTAATGTCGCTTTAATGCCTACAAACCCCCAAGGTTGTTTTCTACAAACAAATAAGGTTTTGACATTGTTTTGGTGCTTCTGTTCGTGTGAAAATCGCCTCTGTTCATTGTGTTTTTCGGCGCGTCCGAACTTCCGTCCGACCTTGGAAGTTCGGACCTGCTCTGTTGCGCCTGTGTATTTCTGAGTTTTTCGCTGTGTCCGGACTTCCGTCCGAGCTTTGAAGTTCAGACGGGGTGCGAGGACGAGTCCGACTTACAAGTCTCGAATGGTGGCCGAACTTGTAAGTCCGGACAGAAGTTCGGACACGCCCTTCTGCATTCTCTAATTTTGCTTCGACTTGTGTCCGAACTTTGTCGTTCGGACACATGTTCGGACATTACGCGTGGTTGTTTTCCGAAAACCGTTCGAACATCCGTCCGAGTTTCGATGTTCGGACACCTCTGTCTCTGCCTCAGTTTTGAAGTTCGATCCGTGTCCGAACTTCCATGTTCGGACACATCTTCGAACATCCGTCTGATTTTGCCTTCTAAGTCTCGACTTGCGTCCGAATGTTGATGTCCGGACACAAGCTCGGACATGGTACTGTTTTGACCATAACTTGCTCGTTTGAGCTCTGTTTTGACTTCCGTTTGTGGGGTTGGATTCCCCTTCTGATTTCGAAGCTATCTATGTGCTTTCTGGTGCCTTTGGTGCACATATGCTTAACTGTTTTAAGCTTCTGTTTTGGGACCTAGTTATCTCTGTATTTGAACCTTTGGATGGCTGGTATAGCTGTCTTGTAGCGCGCTATGTAGTATATCCTTCTGTTTCACGGGATGTTCCATGTTTGTTCACAGGTGTTCCACCTGTTCTATTTACGAGTGAGGTTTCCTCATTCTGTTTACGAGCTGGTTGCTCGTTCTGTCTGTATGATGTGATCAACTACTGTCCCGCTCTGTTTTCTGATTCTGTCTGCCTCTGACTCTGTTTAGTCCTTTACTGAGTGGACTTCCGCTTCTGTTTTCTGACATGTTTATGGATGCCTTTCGACTCCGTCTGATTTGGATAATATTCATTAAATGTTTTGAGCATGCTGGTTGATGAAGTTAGTCATCTACTGGGCATAGTTGTTTGCTCATTCCCCTACTCTATCTAACATTGCAGATTGATCAGCGAGGGTCACTTTGCTCAGCTTCTGGAGTTTAGTTCGTTATGTTATTTTGATTCTTTTGAGGCAATTGTATTTGACTTTGAGCCTTTGGGCCTCTTCAGTCAGCTTCTGCTTTTGTTATTCATTTGGTGGGTTTTGTAATGACTTTTGGGTGTTTCAAATCCCTTTGTTAACACTTTTATGCGAGTATTCGTTTTGGGCCTTGTTTGATTATTTGTTTAAGTTCGTTTATTAGAGCCTTGCGTTATTATGTAATAATACGCGGTGTGTAATACCCCTAACTCCTAGGCTAATGTTTGGGGGTGTTACAATCTCCTTCTCTTATTTTGCTTCATTTATGGGTGAACTACATTAGTATGTCTGATGAACTAGTATGACTGTCAAAAAAGAGCACCAGAGCATGATAGTTTCTTTTTCAATCCTCGCAAAAAACCACCCGTGAAATTTTAGGCTCACAATCTACTACTACTTCTCTCGCCCAATCAAACAATTTTTCCTGACACTGCACCAAATCTATATTCACTCGTTACCATCCCTTTTTCCCTTCTTCTACCTCTCATGCTTTGCCTAGCCCTAAGCCTTTCTCATCCTTCCCGATTCGATCATCGTTGCAAACCCAAAAAAAACCTTTCCCTTGCATTGACATGGCGTCCAACCCTGATTCAAACCCCCCAACCAAACCCTTCCAACGTCAAAGTTCCAATCGACGTCGCTCAAAACCCTCAACTTCTTCAAGCCTTGATCAATCAACTCTCTGCCCTCTAAGCAAAACAGACTCCCACCTCCACATCAGCTTAAACTCCGATGACCCCAGAAATGTCAATCGATACTCAACCCCTCACCACCCTTTATCCACCGTCGTGCCTAACCATTCTCAGTAAATCCCTCCCCCAAACTATCTCCACAAAAATCAGAAGCAATACCCTCTCCAACTGAGAAATCAACACCTCCAACAACTCTAATAATCCCCACACGAAACACAATCACTAAATCTCCCATCCATGAGCGAATTCAAATTGGCTCACTAGAACCAGCAACTGAAAAACCCATTAATAATCCACAACCCACCTCCCCCAACACCGAAGTTCAAAAACCCTACTATGGAAAATGCTTAACCCTCTGCTTCAGAGCAATCACCTCCACCGGAAAAAACCCGTCGTTCAAATCCTCCGTCCCACGACCTCCCACTACTACTCGCACTCCTAGAGGCAAGACAATTATGATATCTTTGACATCCACTCCAACTATCATGGTCCCTCCACCTCAACTAGTAATCCCGGCCTCCATACCAAAAAAACAAGAAGCACTACAAATTCATCAAATCACGTAGATTTTCACACTTAAACTACTTCAACTAGAAAGCAACTCCGTCCTTGGTCTAGTCAGTCCCGCCAACACCACTGCTTGGTCTAGTCGACACTCAGTCTTCAATATACTCCCTCCCAGCTAATGACTCTATTGAGTCAAGGAACTTAGTCAAAGGTAAACTTCTCACCTCGACTGGCTTCATTCAATGGGTTTCTCCATGTTTGAAGAGATGCCCAGATTCCAGAACTGGATTCTCATATTCCATGGCATCCAAACCTACCATGAGCAAGAAGCTTACGAGTTCAACCAAAACTATGTCATCCACAAAGGGAAGTTAATGACTGAGGTACATGGAAATGCTCTCTTTCTTGATTCAAAAACCATAGCAAATCATTTAGCCATTCCCACATCTGGTTTAGAATTTTACGACCATGCTGGATTTCCTGATCTTGGCTTTGTTTCTGCCAATGACGTTTATGATTTTTTCTTACCCAATAGCTGTGTTGGTCACTCCTTAGACCAACCAGCTTTTTCAAATATTCATCAGATGGTTCACACTTTGGTAATAAAAATCTAGTGCCTAGAAAGGAAGGAAACCAGTTCATTCGCCCCCCCTTGATTTAGCTATCATGTATTGCCTGATCCACCAAAAAAGAATCAACCTTCTCTAACTCATACTGAATCATATTACGTTGACTATCTCTTCACCCAAACATTCTCTGGGTATATCTTTTGGATTCCCAAACTTCTTACTCACTGCAGCATCACCCTTGATCCCTCCTAAGCTGGCCATATCACCGAAATAGACATACTTGGGTCAGATTCACTACAACAAGACGCCATCTTTTCAGATCAAGTCTGTCTCCAAAGCACCTCCTCCATCCAAAAAACTCCCTACTCCCAAATCAACTCCCGTGGCTGACACTACAACTCTAACTGAAAGAGTTATTGCCCTAGAATAAACTGTGTATTCACTGGTTTCTAAAGTAGATATGCTCATCATCTTTCTGAACAACAATCACAAGAAGATGATGGACATATTCAAAGGTGGAGTCAAGCTCTTGGTCGAGGAGTTTAAAGAGAGTTTCAGTGAAGCACTTGCAGCGGCTAACAAACTGGCGGATGCTGAGACAATGGGGGAAGATGGTACGATGGCTAATGATAAAGAAGAGGACCAAGGAGATGTCTAAATGTTGCCCTATTCCCCCTTAACATCTAGTTGATTAGGATGCTTAAACTTTCAGATAATTTGTTTCTTTGGCTTTAGACTATCTTGCTCTGTGGTTCTGTAAGACACTCGTTACTCTATTTTTTTTATTGTTGGTGTGTTTCCCCTGATGTTGGCAAACGGGGGAAGTGGTGTATCCCGCAGCTGGTTTATGCGGGTTACCAGGTGTGGACAGTGAGTGCCTCTGAAGGCCTTAAACTGTTGCGGATTGGATTACTATTTTTACTAAGTAGATCTTATGTGGTTTAATGCTTAATTTATCAACTCTTATTTAATCGCATTATATTAAGAGAGAATATATGTTTAAGGGGGGGGACAAAAAGTGAGTTGTTCTCCCGAAATAGTTGTTTTGTTATGTGATATTTTTCAGGTACACTCACTGGATACACTAAGTTTGCCATCATCAACAAAAATGGGGAATTTTGTTGTGACATTATTTGCGGATGATTGCCTCCTTAGTGAAAGCAGCACCGCAGAGCTACTAGCCCTCAAGATCTTCCAGACCAAGTAGCACTACACAGAGACTTCTACTTTCACATATGACTCCCGATTGAGACTTGACGCGCAACGACTCAAAACCTGCCAGCTTTGAGTTTCATGGAAACGTGAAGACTCGCATTATGAAGATCATGGAGGAGCATCATAGCTCCGAAACTTACGCAACTATCATTCCACGATTGGCATTCAGCATTCCTCTAGTTTATATATAAGCACACATTTGTAAATGAGATGCATGCATCCGGGTTTTAGTTTTAAAAGAGAGAAAAGATTGTTTCAAAGATATAATATTTTCGAGAGATCTTATTGTGACTTAGTCACTTCAGCTTAGGTATTTATTACCTATGGAGCACACAAAACACTCTCTTTACTCCTTATTTCGTATTGATCTACTTCTAGAGTAGAACGAGGGTTGGATGAGACAGAATAGCTCTGTCGAATCCCAAGATAGGAAGCTAGGTTGTAATTCACATTGAATTTCAATACAAGTAAAATCTTGTCTTGTTAAGTTTCATACAAAAGCTTCTGTGTTACTTCTCTTGGCAAATACTTGTTGGTCTCAGACTAACACCTCAGACCTACTCTGTCAGCACCCGATCCTTTCATGTGGTATTATGATTGATTAGGTTAATTTGACTTAAATATGTGTTAAAGTGTTACTTAACACTTTTGGCTAACTTTTCTAGTATTAAAATGACTAATAATGTCATAAATAATATAAAAGGGCTAAAGTGCAAATAATGAAAATTCTGGGTGGTTTAAGTGAAAGCCGAGAATATATATGTTCTAATGAGCATTTATATTTAATTTATGTTATAAGTTAAAGTTTGTAATTCAGCCATGTACTTAGGCCATTTTAATTATGTTATTTAATCTTTAATTTACATTTAAAGTTATTTATGTCCCTAATATAAGGTTTAGGGTAAAACCGTAATTAAACGAAAATTGGAGGGTTATGGAGTAATATAGCCGAAAGTTAGGATTTAAAATGAATTTAAATGAAAATTGTAAAATTTTACAAAGTTCAGGGCAAAAATGTAATTTCTAAGAAATTAAGGGCAAAATAGTAAATATTGAAAAATAATGGTCAAGGCAAAATTGGGGATGTCAACATTGACCATATTAGTGCCTTTGACCAAATTAGAAGACATTAATAATTTATTTATTAAATTAAGTTAAGTTTATAAGTTAATTGTAAAAATTACAAAATTTATGAAGGGAGTTGAAAGAATTGAGTTGGAATAGCAAGGTCTATTTGGTAATTATAAAAATATATAACCATAGGCTATAAATGTTATAAGAGTATAAATGACATAATATATGATATATGAATATAATGGTAACATATTATAAGTAATGTGGTAAGATTGTAATTTAATGGAAAGTATGGGCTGATGCGAGAATAAGAATGTGAGAATTGAATGTTAGACCATAATCTATAATGTTATAAGTGTTATAATAATTATATGGAATTAATGTGACTAAAATGAAACTAGTATAAGTAAGAATATTCACATGAAATTAATTTGACAAATGATGAATAAATAGAATTTAAAGGTAAAGGGGTATCAAATATACCTTGGAAGTTTATTGATGTAATATATAATATGACATAACATTAGGATTAGAAATCTTAATGTACATTTGTATAAAATAATACAAACTAGTGAGAATAACTATCTCACATAAAAGAAAAAAAATATATCATTTGATAAGTGAACTTTATAATTCATATGTATGTATAAAAAAAAGTGTAAATGGAAGATTTAATAAACCTTAGAGATTTAGTAATGTAATATGTAACATTACATAATATTAAGATTATAATCTTAATACTTTACATAAATGATAAGATATATCATTTAATTAACGAGTTTATAATTCTTATATGTGTATGTATATAAATATAAGAAGAAAAATAAATTATATAATATGGTTGGGAACCATATAATACCAAGTGAAGAATGTCATAAGATGAACATAATGTACAACATTACTTGTAAAGTCTAATGTTAAAGTATAACATATTAAAGTGGTGAGTGGAATATATACAATGCTATAATATGAATTATATGTTATACAAGTGTTACAATGTGAATTATATAAACTTATGTACTTGGATAAACTAACCAAGTCAAACATAATTGACCAAAGTCAACTCAATTGACCAAAGAGGTCAAGTTGATCAACTCAAGCATAAAAATGTACATTTAGAGGTAACAATGTTACATGACCTATTATAACAGGTAGACATAAAATATATGTTACACACATATATATATATATGTACACCTATATATACAACCAAAATATACAAGTGAGTATAAAAATATATACATATCAATGACATACTAGTAAGGTTATACATATATGTAAGTATATATATATTGACAATACAATTAGCCTAATAACTATCATGGGTTATAACAAGTCAAACTTGAGTAGTGGGAAATACTACGAGTTTTGAGTATCGTAATGAAACCGAATTGAACCAAACCCGAACATTCAAAAACCCAAACCAACTTAATTAACAAGTTACAGTGGGTTAACTGTCGGGATGTGACGTTTATTCAGAAATACCGAATTTAGTTAATCTTAGGGATTAACTTATAGTGATATGTATATTCCATATCGTAGAGCTACGAGGAGCGCTGAACGAGCATAAATATATATATGCTAGTGTTTGTTACGGTGTACAGTATGTGACTGGTGTAGTCTGAACATCCCGAGGGCTTCCTTGGGTCCATACATTATGTGTTTAATTGCCTAAGAGCGATACGTGTGATTGCATGTATGTGTGAAATTAAATGTATTACTTGTTCCTTTTTCTCACGTTATTTAACTGTGCGCGAATGTCCACCGGACTAGAGTGATACGAATATCACTCGACTTTATATGAACAACAATGTGGTCATTACTTATCAAAGTATGGCAAATATTACCATCATAATTAACCTAAGTAAAACAATTAGGAATGAGACTCGGCTATACCAGTCTCTAGAGCATGGATCTTGAACATGAATATGACCTAGACAACTTCTAGGGATTGCGTAAGGCCTTTTTGATGGCTATATAAATTGTATTCTCCATAACCTAAGAGTATATCTTAGGGAATTGATTAAGGTACTTAATCGTATGAGAGAAATGTTATGTGATGAGGGGGAGAAATCTAGTGCAGTCTACGAACTGACTGTTTGCGTATAGTGATCACTTGAGGGGTTACCCAAATTGGGTCCACTCTAGATAAATTCAAACGAGTATATATAGATCGTTGGTCAGATGGTACCTGCTATTGGTACACAGCTCCGGTCTTTTAAAGGACGCCGTTAATAAGCAAAGTGGAAGTCCCGGGGCCTCCGGACCTTGGCAACATGAGCATCTTTGTGTGTACGTGGGATGACTGTCCATTGAAAGTTGACTCAGGTTGTCCTAACATGACACCAACTGATGACAACAATAAAAGTGATGATGTACAATGGGGCCTGGGAGGCTGAATGTGATTATGAATAAGAATACCGTTCGATAAAAGTGACTACGCGTTTTACCGCACCTATTCGTTATCTATTGTGTTATGCAAATGATTGCTTGTGAAATGACTGAATATGCTGATTGAATAAGTTGGTGTTGTCTTATGTTATTTACTGCTTCGAATATAAACTGTGAACCAGAATAGCATGAAACTAATCCCATGTCAAGATGACTAATTGACTTAAGTGACCTAACAGGTCTAGGATCATGCTTAAGCATATTCTGTTATAACCCAAAGTTTTGTTGCAGAATTTATTTCGTCACAAGTGTCTTATATTGGTTGATCTCAAATTCAGGATGTGGAGGTACTTTGAACTAAAGTTGGGGACGAGGAAGTCCTTTCCCTTTTATCTATTTTGGTAAGTGCTAATTAATTAAGGAAGGGAAAATCTATTTTAATTCCCAATTCTGATTAGCTTTATCATGACATTTTACATCGTGGGAGCGTCAGTTCAACTTCTTAGAACATTGAGGCTTTTCTCTCCCTTCTCTCTCTTATTCTCAGATCGTTCTTCCTTTCCTGGTGTGCGAATTGCTATCTTGTTCGGTTATGCTGCACTTTGATGGATCCTGCTACTATTTCGATCATCGCAATCAGGTTGGTTCGTGGCTTATTAATTACAATTCAGATTTGGGATTTTTGATTTGGGAACCCTTCGCGTTCTAATTTCGGTCTCTACAATCTGATTGTCCGAATCATCAATCTTCTGCGTGGTTGTGTTCGAATTCTCCTCTTTGGTTCCCTTACTGAAATACCCCTACTTAATTAAACATGATTTAAACATATGATTAATCACATTAAGGCCTAAACAATTAAGCATGTAAAAACCTTATGGCATAAGGTTACATTAAAGAGAATGTGTTACATTATTATGAGTATGTAACAACTTGCGAACAAACGAACAATTAGATTTAGTACGGGCATATACATGTCCGAAAACATGACAACGTGGCATATTAATACAGTCGCGTACATATATATATATGTACATGAAAAAAAATACTTATACACAACGTTACAATATTATAACGTTGTATGTATAACTAAAACACGACAAATAAAATAGTCATATCCATATAAGGGTATAATCAACAACGTGACATAAAATAGTCGCTTATATATATGTGTACATATAAAAAGTAACCGCTTATGTATATGTATATACAACTAATAACGTGATATATTAATATGGTCACACATATCCAAGGAATAAGCATAAATAAGGCTGAACAAAAAAAAAAGAGCAAACATGCTCTAGCCGGGTCGAACCCGAGACCTTTCGTACCCTCTCTGAAGCCTTAACCGGTTGAGCTGTGCTCGAATTCAGTAATAGATACCAACGAATTATAATTAGTAGTCTCACTACTAAAGTTACAGAAAAGAAAAGATCAACACTCGACATTCTCCTCTGAATTAGATATCTCAAAACCAAGACAGCTTCAAATCTCCATGCGACAGATCTACATATTTTTTTTCAATCACCCATGACATTCCCTTGTAACTTGCAACCACCTACACCATCTTGACCTTAGTAAAAGCTGTGCATCAGGGTCGCCTTTTGGAAATTCCCACGCATCAGCAAATACCGTGAACCGAGAAAGCCACCCAGTCTTTGTCTCTTGAGTCAGTGTCTCAGTATATCAACTCAAAACTGAGCCTACTCCATGCAAGAGCCCGCCTGAAGCGATGCGACTCAGTTCTAATCACAGGTGAGATGATTCTCAGTTACTCATTCACAGTCACTCACCTCTGTCTTCATACCGAGAATTTTCTTTGCTTCCTAACTCATTTCCCCCCTCAGCCTTTGCATAACTCTCTCTGGAGGTTGAAACCGTGAAGTGCTTTATTTCTTCTCGAGGCTAACACAAGGTAATACTCCAAACCAGTTTTTCTTGTGTCTGTTCTTCTTTGTCTCTGCATGTATGGGAAACTAGCCAGGTAAATGAACACAGCTTCTCTTCTTAAGCCATTGCCTGACTATAACCCATCTAATCTGTGTCTGTCTCGCGCAAGTGCCCAGCTCATTCATGCAATTCCTGGTGAAAACTCACGGAGCAAACAAATCAGTTTCCTGACTGTACCAAGGTGAGATCAAGGAGCCACGCTGTTACGGTCTATTTTTTGTGGTTACTGATGCCAGAGCAATACAGTTCCTACACTCAGCTCTCCTACCTTTTTCAGGTGTAACTCCCTCAAACAGTTTCCTATAAGCCTTGTTCGAAAATCCCCTGAGCATGAACTGCAAGAAAACTCCCCTGAAACTTAGCTCGAAGGTGAAGTTTTCTGTAACAGATTCTTCTCTGATTCCTGTCATTTCTTTCTCAGACTACTCAAGCCTAACATGTTTTCCTCAGTTGCTGTCGGATAACCAAGTGTTGGGAGCTCCACATCGTGCCAAGAAGCAACCAAAGGGAACAACTAAGAGAGAGAGGTGAGCTATTCCCTAAACTGATGCATTAATTAGAAACCAGACAACTGTTAAGTTTCAGTTGTAGGTTTTCGAAACCTGTAACAACAAGCTTCTGTATACTGATTGTCCAGGGGTATCACGGGGTGGTGTGAATTTATTTATGAACCTAATACAACTATTACATTACTAGTGCACCTGACTAAGTACCGAAAAGTGAGAGTGTTTGAAGAACAAGAAGCAAAAACAGATAGCACCTTCAAAAAGAATAGAAAACATATGCACCAGTTATACCCTCTGTTTCTATTGCAGTTCCAGTAGCGTAGTCCTTGATTGCTTGGGTTGTTTAAAGCCAAAACTATATTAAGATATATATAACTAACAGCGGGGGAATCTAAGGAAGATCAATCAACATATTAGAACATGAGTAAGTAACAGAAGAATGTCAAGGTTGGGTTATCAGTTTCTGAATTTCCTGGTTTCTGTGTAAACCTGTCTCAGTAGAAATAGCGGCATTATGTTGGGTTTGCTTCGAGCTTGTAACTTTACTAAGACACCAAACCAAGTGAGTTAATAAGGTGGGAGAAACTGGAAGTTAAATTGCAAAGAAAAGAAATGAGGCTAAGAGGTTACACCAGCTTCTATTTTCTGTTTCAGTTTTAGTAAGTACTGGGATGTTCAGTAGCTTTAATGATGCTGTGGTGATTCTGCTTGAAGATAAAACCCTGATAAAACACTTCGAATACACTTAAGTAAGCTTATAAGATACTTAGGGAGAAAAATTAAAGGTCTGTTTCACCACCTAACAGAGGGAATCAAGAAGTAACACACCAATTCTGGTTGCAGTCTACTACAGTTTTACGTTTCTGCATAAGGAGGTTTTAGCAAATTTATCAGTGTGGTTATGGGTGGTTCCTGAGTTTAAGATCTTGCTAAATCACCTAACTATTGGATAAGCAATTCGGGAAAGAAGTTGGAAGTCAGATTAAAGAACAATAAGAGGAATAGAAAGGAAGAAAATCAGTTTTTGAGTTCAGTGTACAGTTTTTTTTTCTCTTCTGAAAACTTAAGTTTTGTATGATTCTGTAACAGTGAGTTATAAAAGGTTGAATTGTGTTGTTCATGATCCTAACACACTTCTAAGGCACTTGAGTAAATTTATAAACCCTTGGGAAAGATAGAAATCAAATTGATCAGAGAAGAAGAAGGAATGAAGAGGAAGTATACAGATTTTTGTTTCTCAGATTTCAGCAGTTCACATCCTCTAGGTTCTGTTTCTTTTTCCAGTTTTACAGATTTGGAGTAAAGGAACTTTAGAGGTGCATACCATGTTGTCTTAGGTCTGTTATTGAAGTGAAATCGTGGTGAGACACTTAACTGCATGAGGCAGTAACTTGGGAAACTAGAAAGCAGATTAAAAAAAAACAGAAGACATGATATTAGTTTCATATTTCAGTTGGGTTGATTTCTGAAATCCCTTATTTCAGTAAGAGTGAATTTCTGTAGCTTTAACTTAGTGTCTTAGGGTAAGAACTATGTCAAAACATATAAACAAGTAACTAAGCAAGTTGGGGAAAGCTAAGAAATAGTTTGATAACAGAAAAACCAAACAACAGAAAAGTAGCTATCAGATTCGTGTGTCAGGGCTGTTGTTCTTTTCATCTCAGGCTAGGAACACTTCAGTAGTGTAATAACGTTGCTTTGGGACTATTTTTGAGAGTAAAGCTATAATAAACACTTAACTAAGTGAATAGGTGCTTGGGGATGAAATGAAAACAAACTTGGGAGCAAACAGAAAAGAAACGGAAGAAAGGTATATCAGTTTATAAACTCGGTTCCTGTACCTTCTTGTTTCGGTATAAGTTTTCACCAGTGGGAGTAACAGAGAGGTTTTAGGTTGTTTTGAGTTGAAACATAGCTGGAACACTTGATTAAGTAAGTGCCTTGGGAGGAATTGAAAACCAATTCGAGAACACGGACAAGAAATAGAATAGATCAGCATATCAGATTTGCGTTTCAGTTTCGTTTCAGTTCTGGAATTTTCTTACTTAAGTATAAGAATGATTATGTAAGATTCACAAGTTGGTATAGATTTAAACCTGTGATAGAAGACTTAATTACATGAGTTGTCAATGAGGGAGAAGTTGGGAGACAAATTACTACACAGAAAGAAAACGAAGACAAGGATATTCAGTTTCAGTTTCAGTTTTGTTGCAGGTTCTGTGTAGGAGACCTTCAGGAGTGTAGTCCTTAGTGCTTGGGTTATCTTAATGATTTAAGCTACGCTAAGTTACTTAACCAAGTGTCTAGACAATCTAGGGGAAACTGGGAACTCAATTCGTGAAACAGAAAGGAAAGAGTTAGAGGGAAGGATAACAGATTTTGATTTCAGTTTCCAGTGTTCTTCTGGAGACTTACGTTTTCTGTACAACCATGTGCAGAAGGTTTATAGGGGCTGTATTGAATGGTAAAGGAACCTAAAACTGAACTAATACACTCAAGCGAGATATAAACACCTTAGGGATGACTTAGAGGTCAGGATAACTAACTTCAAGCAAGAAACAAACAAAAATGTACCGATTCTGTTCAATTCTTTTCTGCAAATCTTGCCTCTGTACAAGTGAGTTACAGATGGAGTGTAAGTATTGTATTGGGTAGGTAATGAACCAAAAACATCTCTAACATACTTAAGTGGGCTTATAAAACCTCGGGTTATATTCTATTACAAAGTTTTGATGTTATAAAATCAAGTATTTACAACATGTTATAAGTATGTGATTATATTGTGATCAATGAGAGTTATATAAATAGGGAGTACAAGTGTATCATATGTGTACGTTACTTCCGGTACACACATATAGTTACCAAAGCTATATGTTATAAAGTTAAATGACACATAAAATAGCATACTATAGGACATTATGAAATAAGTGTAACACTAAATAATATTATGTGGTCAAGACTATAGTTTACTAAAATTGTCATGTTAAACGCATACATATATATATATATCTAAACGCATGTCAAGAATAAAGACATAAACTATAGTATATGATGACGTAAAATACTAAGGTCAGTTTATAACCTTGGTGTGCTACATAAATCCCAAACGAAGTGTCACAAGTGTTTAACGTAAGGTTTCATACCATAATGAGAACCGAATATTAACTCACACGACGAGTATGGAGTTTCTAAGAAAACAATTTCTTAACCAGTAACAGTTGAAAAATCCGGGGCGTAATATTGGGATTTCAAACGTTATTCGGAGATACCGAACTATACTTTCATGTGGATTGACGCTTAGCGTTCCTTGTATTTCTAGATCGCCCTTCCGACGTACGTGCTCGAAAGCTTAAGTGGTCTGCACTGCGCGACCTTGACACGGTGTACAGTATGTAAAGGGGTTTGATCCGAGTTGTCCTGAGGAATTCCTCGGGCTCGGATTTGTTTGATAAACTTGTGTGAATGTATGTATGTGATTTATGTGTGTGATGGGTAGCTATGTTTACTGCATTATTTATTTATGCACGAACGTCCTACGGGACTAATACTACGTCGACTATAGATCGACTTATACAAAACTACATATGTGAAATGTGTGATTGTGACCACCGTTGCTTGACCTAATACGCTAAGTATTACAAGTATGTAGTTATAACCTAAGTAAAACACTTAGGAACGGGACACGACATTGTCGGTCTCTAGAGCTTTGACTCGAACGTGAATACTACCTAGAATAATTCTAGGCATGCGTAAGACCCATAGGGCAGCCAATAAATTAAGTGATGTTTTCCATAACTAAAACTGCAACTGACTATCTAACTAACGAAATTAACAGTGGAGAGTGAATGAATGTGATGATGTACCTTAATCCAGACAGTCACTGGCTGCTGGTCGCGCATAGAGATCTCTTGGGTTATCCCGTATCGGGTTTACCCTAGTTAATCCTGAACGAGCCTACATAGATCGTCAGGCGGAGTGTGCTACCGTTGGCACCAGGCCCTTGGCCACCTAAATGGACGCCTTTACAAAGGCAAAGTGAAATAGTCCCAGAGTCTTCGGATGATCAGGGCAGTGAGCACCTTGTGTGTACGTGGGACTACTGTCCAAGTGAGTATATTTCGGGTTGTCCTAATTGACGCCCGACAGTGCTAACCAAAACAAATAATATGTGAGGGCCCGGGGGCCGAATGTTGTAATACATGATGGTGATAAAATATGACGTACGAATTACTAATGTTGTCGTATTGTATGATGTGTGATTATGCTGTGTATATTTGTACATGACTGTTTGGATTGGATGAATGGTTATATAATCATGCATGTTGTTACAGTATTTATAATATCTGTAAAATGATAAAGCATGAAATCAATCTAATATCAAGACGGTTAAAAATGACAAGTGACCAATAGGGTCCAGATCCGGCATACTCAGCGTCTATCGCTGAGACTACACTTATTGTGCAGGTTGTTGATCTTCGTTGAAGCCGAAGTGTGGGAACAGGGTAGCTGGGGCTACTTTAATTATTGCGTACGAAATTTATTGTATAACAACATCAGCCTGTGGAGGTATAACAATACGGTTGTATTCATGTGGAATTTGGGTAGATGCTCACTTGTTGACTGTTATGGATGTGGACTTAGTAAGATGTATAGGAGATATCTCGTCGTCACTGCGGTTGAGTAGTATTGTTGTTTAGCGTTGAATTTAATTACTGCTTCGTTACTCGCGTGGGCGAGTAATGGCAGGTGACACCCGAGTGAGTTTAATGCCGTTGATTATTTTTCCGCTGTGAGACGTTTTAATTTCTGTTGACGTGAGTGACTATTACGCATTCGTTTATGAGGGGTGTTACAAAAGTGGTATCAGAGCGGAGTTCCGCTCTAATGATGAGATACTAGGTTAAGACAGTGAGCTTAGGACTTGGGAAACGTTTGTGAGGTACGAAACGTCTTTGTCTTAATGGAATTATGTGTTAGCAGAACCGTTGGCTTGCAAGTGTTAGCCCTTGGGGCACACAAATGAGTTGATCGTATTATGGTGCGTTATTGAGAAGACGAGCGGTAATACCGAAATCTAGTGGTGGTGTGAGCCAGGAAGCTGGCCAAGGGCATGAAGGTCCGGGAATATTACCCCTGTTAAGGTCCAGCTGAGAGCTCAGGCAGGAGGAGACACACACGTCATGAGTACATTGGCGACAGTCCACCTTCATGTGGAAGTCCAGTACGAACTACCGCCGACAATACCCCTCCCGCCACAACCCAATGAGTATAATACAACTGAGAAATATAATCCCCGAATATAGGGGAAAAGGGCTACCAAGCCCAACGGACTGTCTAGACACTCTCGCAACGAATGAATAATTCCTGCTCCTGTAACATTAATACAACCTCAATATCATACCACCCTTAACAACCAAGGGTTGTAGCAAAGGACACCACCAGAGGCGAGTACGACCACTACCGTGACGCCGTGGAAAGGATCACCCAAGACACTAGGGCAAGCAGACCGGGAGCGCCATGAGCTCCGTGAGACCGTCACCCGTAACGGGGACCTTCAACCACCATACCATTGTATCGTAAGACCAAACAGTAAAAGGGAGATTATATTGCGGACGTGGAAAAAAAATTATAAGTTACCGCCCTTTTTTGTTCAAACTCCAATCCTAAACTTGTGTACACACAATACAGTGACGCTAGAACCTTGTCGTGACGACACACCTGGAGAAACAAATTTCGAGCGTTTATGCTACTGTGAGTCTAATGAAATACCCAGAGTTTCTAAAGGATGATTTACTTTGCTAATTATGTCCTAATGAGCTATTAAGCATCTTTAAATCCTAATATTGGCGTAAGTACACATTAGGACCAGAAAAGTCCTTAATATCACTTCTTGTATTGTTTTAAAAGTAGCTAGCTAGAATGCTCCAATGACATTGTGACAACCAAGCTAGTAGGTGATGCAGCAGCTAGCTTATGTAGTAAACACACAAGTAGGTGATGCAGCTGCTTGGGGAAGCTAGTAAGCAAGTAGGTGACTCATCAAGCTAGTAAGCAAGTAGGTGACTCATCAAGCTAGCAAGCAAGTAGGTGACTCATCAAGCTAGCAAGGAAGTAGGTGACTCAGCAAGCTAGCAAGCTAGTAGGACGTCTTAAGCACGACCGAGCTAGTAGGCAAGTAGGACGTCTTTAAGCACGAGGTGGCATGATGAGTTGGCACCTACTTAAACACTTGACACATACTATAACCAATAGGAGCTTGACACCTAAGTAGGCTGGTAGGAGGTGGCAACATCCCATTGGAGACGTGACATGGCTTAGGAATCAGCCACACACCTTTCCTTCACCTTAAGTAACTTAAACCGCCCCTTTGCTTATATAAACGTCCTCCACCTCCATTCAGCCCTTTAGCACGTTAAGAAGAGAAAAAGAAAGAGAGAAAAGCTTACCACCACCACCTGGCCGAGAGCAAAGAGAAGGAGGAGAGCTACTATCTTCATCTTCTTCCAATCCTAGAGGTAAGGCTTCTTGGTGTGTTCTTCATCCTTTCCTAGTCTATTGTCAGCCGAAAACCAGAGGAGAAACCAAGGGAACTCACTCCTTTTCCATGTCAATTTTAGGAGCTTAAAAGCTGTCTTAGGGTGTTCTAACTTCTAGCAAGCTTTCCAAGGATTTAAGGAAGGTTTTCTTCAGCAATCTGCAAGGTAACTTCATGGTTACCATCCCTTAATAAATCTGTATGTTTTACAGGAGTATTACCCCTATATTATCTAATTAAAATTCGTAGCTATTTATTAGCCTAAAGCTAGAAGAGTTAGAAAAGTGTTTTAAGGAAGAAAAGGATGTGTTTGCAACCTACCTTTGATTACTGGAAAAGTGTGTACGATATTAGATAGCAATTATTGCTGGATAAGTGTGTATACGAGATTGAGATGAATAGATAGGAATCAGCAAAAATATATGTACGAGATTAGAGTAGATGGAACCGATTACAGCTATGTAATCATTTCCCTCTTTTTTTTTAGCCGATATCCTATAGTATAATTTTAGTAGTAATTAATCTATATCCATACTAATACGATGGTGTACCACCGGCTGTTTTTAACTAAATTAGTTATCTTACATAATCTAATACCACCATTATATCAAGAGAATAAACTAGTTAATTATATATATTTACAACCGGTAATATAAACTTAGCTCGTCATTGTAACAATGACGCATTTTAACATGTCACTATAAAAACGACACATTTTAACATTACAGTCGGTAATATAAATTTAACATGTCACTGTAAAAATGACACGTTTTAATATTACAACCGGTCACTTTTACCAATAAGCTAGGATATAATAGTAATGGATAAGACTAAAATAACTAAACAAGCTATATACATATACATAATTGATTTAACATACAAGGTATACGTATACATAGGAGATTAGCTAAGCAACGTACATATAAATATATAAACGATTTAGTAAGCAACGTATACATATATATATGCGCGATTTAGTAATGTACTGTGCTAGCAAGTTTACTTCTTAAAATCTGTAGCTGTTATAATACATGTATACATGTCTACAATTTTCACACATAAAATAACAAGGAAGGTATATTTTGTAACTAGGATTTTCCAGGGTGTTTTAGGTATTGCGGTGTAACTCGACTGCGTAGCATGTCGACCCATGTTGCCGGTAATTTCCGTTCTCCTATTGGTAGAATTCCATTGGTAGCGCCTATTTCCACGTTGCGCTCCATTTAAAACCTCCAAGTTTTTCATAAACTGTTGTACAACAAGATGTTTCTTGCATTGCTTAGTGTTAACTAACTGCCGGATCAGGTTTCCCCGAGTAAGAGAAGGCTTTCTTCTCTATGGCGTTTATTTCCCCGTGATTCAAGCAAGGGATGTGGAGGGCGGGTTTAGGTACTGTGGATATCCGGTAAATACCGGGAAGTCCTAACTAGCGCACCTCTCACTCTATCTCTCAACCCTTAACCTATAACTCAAACTCAACCTCAGTATTCTCCTAAGTTCGGTAATTCCTGTTATCAGAGCGTAACTACGCTCTGATACCACTTTTTGTAACAGCCCATCTCAATCCAGTCGTGGTTATCGCAAACTTAACAACATATATACAAACATTGCAGCGGAATTAAACACACTACAGGACCTTGCCATGGTCTGACTAACAGTATATACTGAACATTGGTATACTAAATCTTAACCATTACGTATCCTCAGTACAAATTCTTCATATCCCATTACATCGTACACAACTTACTACATCTCATACCAATCACTAAACGAGTGTACAGGCACAACTCGTACAACTAAAAGAAGACAACCCGAAGTAAATTCTACCTGATCCTACTCTCAGGACTGCCGCCTTCTGTCATTCACCTGCGAAATAAAAACAGCCCCCAAAGGGGTTCAGCAAAATTGCTGGTATGATCCTCTCATGGCCCCAAGCTAACGTGGCTACGGCGACTAATTATCGATAGCATGGAGTTTGATTTGTAACGACCCCAAAACCACCCTGGTTGAGAGACCGTTACACGCCGCGTGCTTATTACCTAAGACACGCAAGGCTACACTATCGAAACCCCAAAACAGAACTGATGCTCATATATTACCAAATAAATGATTACAACATGACTTTACAATACAGGCGGAAGCCAAACTGAATTACAAAGCATATCCTAAATACAACTGGGCCCTAAGGCCAAACAAAATACAAAACTCAAATGCCAAAACGAAAAGTAAGAGCTGAATCTCCAAGCACGAACTAAAAACCTGCAAATCAGACGGAGATAGGGGTGAGCAAAACTATTGCTCAGCAGGCGATAAACTTCATCAGCTGAGCATGCTCAAAATAATCTGAACCTACATACTTATACATATACAGAAACGCTTAGCCAGAGCGAAACCAGAGTCAAAGCGGAAGACTTTCAAATAGGCAGAAGTCTAAAACAGAAGGGCTAAGCAGTGGTCAAAACATACACTTAATAGCATAAGGTAAACTGAAGCTGAAAGCTTGACGAAATCAGAAGCTTAGGAAACTCAGAAGCTTAAACACAATCAGAAGCTTAGCAAAACCAGAAGCTTAGCAAAATCCGGAACTTATCAGAAGGCGGTAAGCACACAGCAGACCGTCTTAAATCAAACACAGATAGAGAGCAGACGAAGCAGAGCGCTTATAAAGCAGAAATACCCAGCAGACAGAAAGCACACAGCAGTCCGTCGACGTTTGGAAACAGACAGAGCAGACAGAAACATCACTTAGTAAAGCAGAGGCTTTCAGAAGACAAAGCACATAGTAGTCTGTCTGAAATCAGAAAACAGAACTCTTAACAATCAGAAGTGGGACACTATCACCAAGCATAACACTCAGAAAGGTCGAAGACCCATGGATCTAACAGATCCCTCGACACGCAAAAATGACCCGAAGGCCAAAGGGTTCGTCAACCCCACAAAACAGATTGGGCATGACCCACACTCAGAATGACGTCTACATGGTATACCACGGAATAGCTCGACCCAGCCATTCACGGCTCAGAAACAAAGTAACTAGGTCCCAAAACAGAGGCTTAATCCAAACAGATCGAAGCTTAATACAGAGCAGAGCGGAAGTCTTAACCAGATCAGAACAGAAAGCGAGAGCTTAGCAAAATCATAGAAGGAGCTTACCAATGGAAAGCCTTAGCAAGACAGAAGTCGTAACCCGACTAGTAAATACGAAAGCAAACTGAAGTCAGAGGTTGAATCATATTTTTAGAGCAAAACAGAGTTCAAAAGATTAACGGAGACCTTAAAATCAAAAACTCACATGCTAAAACACCTGATAACAGATAGTACTCGGAAAGAGAAATCCAACGCCGCAAACGGCACTCAAAACGGAGCTCAAACGAAGAAGTTATGGTGAAAACAGAGGGGTGTCCGAACTTGTGTCCGGACGTCGAAGTTCGGACACAGGTCGAGACTCAGAAACCAGAGATTGTCAAATGTCCGAACTTGTGTCCGGACATCAATGTTCGGACACAGTCGAGTTGAAAATAGACAAGGAATTTCAGAGTGTCCGAACATCGAAGCTCGGACCGATGTTCGGACGGGTTCCACGGGAAAAAGTTACGCGGAGTGTCCGAACATCAATGTTCGGACTGATGTTCGGACATACCCCGAGTTTGAAAATACAGAAGCTCAAAACATGCTGTCCGAACTTAGAAGTTAGGACAGATGTTCACACACGAAATCAGAAGAACAGAGGCTACGAGCAGATCAGAAAAATTATCCAAACTTCACCAAACCTTGCCAAAGAATTACCCACACCAAATCAGACATAAATACAGGAAAACCACGAGGTTTTAGCCACTCAAAACACAACACACTGCATTAAATCTCACACACAAATCAATGAACAA
The DNA here is from genome assembly GCA_023374045.1 of Limonium bicolor. Taxonomy (NCBI): domain Eukaryota; kingdom Viridiplantae; phylum Streptophyta; class Magnoliopsida; order Caryophyllales; family Plumbaginaceae; genus Limonium; species Limonium bicolor. The sequence goes on along the minus strand of CM041778.1, from coordinate 266,107,772 downwards.
TCCTTATAAATCCCAAATCAGCGGCACTCAGAAATCACAAAACAGAGGGAGATTTACAGATGTAGATTCACCATCGTTAAAAATACTTACATAACCAAAATACGCGAATCAAAACACTACCACGGGGTTTTAACGCATTAGAAACGCAAATCAGAATTCACCCAAATCACCACAAATCAGAGTCAAATAACATATACGGAAACATTGATCGAAACCCCCGTGGGTGAACACACACAACTGAATCCATCTACCACCTACCTCACATCCGTAGCTAAGCCATCTCTGCGGACTCTACAAATCGCCTTCCCGAATCTCCAGTCAAATGATAATCCCTCGAATTGAACCGTTCCCAAAATACAAAATCAGAATTAGAAAAGAGAAGAGGAAGCCTTAATGGAGAAGAGAACCAATCTACAATCCAACCTGATTGACGACCGACGGACGAACACAATTCCATCTATAGACCTCCAGCGATTATCGATCAAAAGGAATTGAAGAAGAAGATGAGCAAAGGGAGGAGAAGTTGAGAGCGATGAGAACGTCGAGAGAACCGTCAATGAGAGAGATGAAGGAGAGGGACTAATTAAACGTGAATTAGAATAAGAGAGAATGAGGAAATAAAATAGTTTAGGAAATCTCTCTCTTAAGAAAATAATAAATAACCAAAAAGGGAGAAGACCAATGTAACCCTCCTTCCTCAAGCTAACATATTAACATTAGGAGAATGTCATAGACAATCTAATATAAGATTACAAAAAATAGCACAAACTCCCTTTGCGATTCAGAAAGGAATATGATAAAATAAAAAAAAATTCTGGGGCATAACATGATTAGATGCACAACATAATAGAAAGTGCAATAAACAACAAGCCAAATATGAACAATCAAGGTTCAAACACAATGAACGACTTAAATGTGTTCCCTTAATCAGTGAGTCAATTATTGAACTCCTTAAGCTATGTTTCCTCTTAATCTCAGTCCAACCTTATCTTACCTCAATCTTAGTCCTTATCTTAGTCTTAGAAAACAACCCATTCTTTAAATAGAAATGGTTGTGGCTTATCTCAGTCTTAGAATACAAACCATTCTTTAAATAGAAATGGTTGTATCTTATCTCAAACCTTATCTTAACCTTAGAATACAAACCACACATTAAATAGAATTGGTTGTATCTTTTTTCAATCTTATTTCAGTTCTTATCTCAATTAAGTCAACCGTTCTTTAATTAGAATGGTTGTTTCTTAATTCATTGTTTATCTGTCGGGTCACGCACCCTAACCAATGAGTTATCAGCTCCATTGGTTTACATAAACAATATTGTTAGAATTAGTTGGGCATTTAGGTAGATCCCACCACACCATCTCAGTATGCCTCCCTCCTAAAACAAGAAGTTCGAGGAGGTCGAGTCTATATGTCGACTCTAGGTGACGAGTCCAAGGACAAGTCATATTTGGAAGTCGGGACCTGATAAGGATACCGACCTCCCCTTATACACATGTGCCGGTACCATTCCAGATTCCTCACTCCCCCCCAAGTTCTAATTAGTAGAAAGTCTCAAGTTAATGTTTGTTAGCTAACCTTTTTCGGTTACTAAGAAAACAATATTTGGGAGTGTTCCTTAATCTCACACAATTCTTTACTAAACATTAGTTAGTAAGTTCTCACGGTAAGTTGTGTTAGTTTTCAAACATCACACAACAATACAATAAACATAATATTCCGGTTGCATGCTTTATCTTGTTTAGTGGGCACACAAAAACAAATAGCACACAAGCCGAGGGACACCTCGTTAGCAAGCAGGTCACAAGAAAGACTGTACCGTTCTCCGTTAGTCGTTCGGTTGCTTACTCCCCTCCGGAGTCCAAATCTCAAGTCCTAAAACATTCATTTAGTTTTAGGTTGTTAATTACTTTTCCAATAAAGCTAACTTACTTAACTCACTTAGTCACTAATGATCCCCATCTAACACCACTTAAGTTCTTATAAACTTAATCTTAAGTGAATCACTTCTCCTCATTCCTTATACATATTCACCCACTTAATTATCATTGTTACTCACCAAACATGTCTTAAACAACCTTATATTATCATTACATATCAATCTCTATCTAGCACCTCTTAAATTATTACTAACTTAACCTTAAACACTTAAAACCATTTACTTACCTTAACCTCTTAAGTCCTTATATGCTTATCTTTTTAATCATCATCACTCCTCTAATGTTGGACCACTAAGTCATTGCAATTTAAACTCAATCTCATAAGTTAATCATTTCTCATTATTTCTCATACTTGTCCACCCTTCTAATGGTCATAAAATGTCACCAAACAAGGCCTAAACATCATCTAAAACCATTACCATCCAATCCCCCATCATTAGAGCCAAAAACAATTTTTTTTCTTTCTCTGCACTGGACCGCGGTCCCAACCAGAAACCTCATACGCTGCAGAATTTCACTGGACCTCCCCACAGGGGCGGTCCACAACAAAACCAATTTTCCAAAGTGCTTTTCTCCTCATTTTGAACTCCAAATTCACCCAAATCTTTTCCCACTCATTCCACAATCTTTCCACATGTTTCCTACATGTTTAAACACCTTAAAACATGCACTAAACCTTCCTCAATCATCACCAAACTTGTCACTCAATTTCTTACAAAATTCTTACACTTAACACTTGATTCCTTACACTTCCCACTTGTGATTTTGCCTAAGACCTCAACTAATCATTATGTTTCTTCACAACCATCTTAACTACTCCTCAAGCATCATTATGCATACCCATTTTCTTTACTCAAACTTCTCAAAGCTATATAATATAGCACATGCTTACATCCTTACAAGTCATTATACCTTATTTTTCCTTCAAACTTTGTACAAGTTTCCTAGCTTCCTTAACCATGGTTTTGGTGCCTTAAATTCACCATTATAACCCCTAGTCCCTCTTAGACATCCCTAGGTCTTCCTAGTACTCAAGAACTCCATAGTTTATCCATTTTCACCAAAACAACCCTTAATGTTTACTAGAACATCCTTAGTCATAAAATCTCCTTAGAACACCTTAAACACTTAGTTCCCTCTCCAAATTTTGACATGGCCTCTTAGTATATTACTACACCCAACATTTAGTTTTTCACCCTTAATACAATCATGTACACTCAAATCCTTAGTACATATCTTAGCACACAAATTACACCCTTCTAACCTCTAATTCCACCTAGACAACTCTCGGTCATTTTAATCCTCAAGAACACCATCGGTAACTTATTTTAACTCAAATTTTGCCATAGCTCCTCTAGTATGTTATCATGCCCATATGCATGGTTTTTCTCATTCCATCATCTCACACACATCAAATCTTTTTCTCATCATAATTCTCACCCAAATCAACTCATTCATAACAAAATCAATATAGTGCAATAATCTTAATTGCATAGCACCAAGGCTCTTAAATGACATGGCTCTTAGGCCCTTAATGACTTAACTTAAACACTGAATTTCCCACAATAAAAGCTTTCAACCTGCAAATACACACATCAATGCTCCCATAGCAATATAAGTGTTCTCATAATTCACCTTATACTTATCTTACTAACTCATTTCCATTGGCTCCTTAGTCACAAGTTCACAAGCTTGTTTAAATTCTTTTTCCTAGGATATACAACCCATTACTTAATGTAAGCTTTAAGCTACATTAGTACTCATCTAAAACTCATTCCTTAAAACTTAAACCACCATTAGGTAAGCAATTTACCTTATTTTCCTCAAGCTTCTCTTACTTCCCTCCTTAGGTTTTCTTGATTGAATTTCGGCAAGGACTTCAATCCTCTTGCCAATATTCTAATCCACATTCAAATAATTTAATGAGCACTAAGCAATATGCCTAAACTCATAGAATTCATCCTTAGGTTAAAATATGTGTTTTAAAGCTTAAAAGTGTATGTTTACCTTTGAATTTTGGAATGGCTTTCATAATGAAGCAAGGAAAGACCTCCTCAAGTCTTTGGAGAATAGAATCAAGCTAGCACAAGGGATAAAAACAAGGTACCATGAGAAGATGATTTTCGGTTATGAAGGGAAAGTGACAGAAACTTGGTTTTTCTTACATTTTCCTTACCTTGAATGAATGAAGAAGATAATGAACACCTCAAGCTAGTTTTTCCTCCTCTAATGGTGATTTCCCATGGCTCCAAAATGAAGCTTTCCAAATTTTAAAAGATAGGAAGCAAGGCCTTGGTCTAACTAAGAGAAATCTATGCTTAGTTTTTGATTTGGAGCTAAAATGAGCAAGTTATGGACAAAGCAAGGTGAGGCAACAATGGAGCTGATTGGGAACGGTTTAGAACAGAGAGAAGAAGAAAATCGGTGCAGAAGAAGAGAAGAAGAAGAGAGGAGAGAGGTAGGCTAAAAGGTGAGATGTTTCCTTTTAAAGCAAATAGTTCTTTTTCACTTTACTTCTTTTTCTTTTCTTATTTGATGAAGCCTATGGTGACTCATCCCCTTAAAAACCGTCCCCCCTTAGTATATAGGATATTTATGGTCTTGGTTGACCAACTTATTGACTTATGTTGACTAAAGCCTAAACTAGGCACTATTTGGCACTATTCACAAATTAGTGCACAAATTTGTGAAATTTTGGTTTCCCATTGATTTGGGCTTCCTAATGTGATACTAATTAGTACACATGTTGATTAAGGTGCAATCATGGGCATTTAGCCACTCAAAACTCATTTCTAAGACAATTTCTCAAAAAGGTGCTTTAAGGAGTCTTAAAGCACATTTTGTGTTTAAGCTTGTTTTTGAGCTTGGTTTTCTTTGGTAATTGATTTAACATGTCCATTAGCATGTTAATAAGGTCTTATAATGATATTTGGGTGCTAATCAAAGTCACTCCAAGCTTAGAGCACATTTTTGCTTAAATTGCCCTTATGGCATTTTCTTGTGTTATCCTTGGTTTAAATTGTCTACCAATGTTTCTAAGGCATGTTTTAGCCTTATTACATCATAAATTGATGTTTACTTATCATACTTAGGTTTGGGGTATTTCATACATGAGTCCTATGACCTTTTAAACTCAAACCAAATGGTCATACCATCATTATATGGCTATACAAACATAATCCCCAGGACATATTTAGTTAATAATGCAAGGCACTCGGGAGTGCTCACGCACGCCCCTTAAAGCACGAAAGTCTCGGGAACCCCTGGAAATGCGTTCTAAGTTGGTATATACTACTTTTCTTCACTCCGAATGGTTAATTGACCATTATTTAACATTTATAAGAGAATCCCCATTCTACTTTTTCATTTAAACACAAAGTACTCGGGGGAAGTTCTTAACACTCCTGTTTTGGTCCGGGAGTGCCCCGGTATCCCAGGAATTGTGTCACGAGTTGATATAACCCCCCATATAACTCAATGTAACACCTTAATATATCATAATTGACCATAAAAAATGTTTATAAACACTTGGAACTTGTTGGAACAATTTATTTTCCAAAATATCCTTAGAGCACAAAAACGCACTTTCGGGTGCCGTAAAAACGTGTTTTACGCATTTACCTTGAAGTTTTTGAGGAGCCACGAATTGGGAATCTTAAATGGGGATGGATTGACCATCTTAATCAATCAAAGACAGGTCTAAACCATGAGCACAAATAGGGCCGAAATGCATGAAGAAAAGTACTATAAATTCAACATTTACCTTAGTAATTTTCATCTTTTACCTTGGTATAAATGTACCAGATAAATGTTGTGACTTAAAACATGTTACAATATGATCTTAGTGTTATATAATTTGACAAAGACCAAGTTAAAAATCAATCCCACATGGTCACTCATGTGGCCGATTTTTTGAGTCAATAAATAAAGGTTTTGCTTTTGTAAATTCATAGAATATAATGACTCATCTCTCCACATGTTGTATAATATAATTACAAGTTAATACAAGTCCAAGACAGCTCCCATGTTACCGAAAATTCTGCACAAAACAAGGTGAGATTAGCTTTTGAAAAAGAAATGAATTATCTAATCAAAAGTAGATCTACTCCTAAAATACAAAGATGTTGCAATTAAACAATGACAAGGCAAATTAATCAATCTCCTTTCCAGCCTTGGAACCGTGCACCTACAAGGAGAAAAGAAGACAAAGTTAACATGTTGATATAATTGAATCAAATGACATGTAAAGTTGGAACATACTTAATTCACTAATACATAGCATTATATTATTGTAATAACTTTGTCAAACTAATCAGCCAAACTCCAGCCTCATTGTCGTATGAGTACAAGAGGAAAAGAAGACTTTAGGCATTGAAAAATTCAAAGAATAAACCTTACCTAACATTATTAATCATGTTGTCTTCCATGATTAATTTCAGCCACCCCTTTTCTCTTCCACCATGGCCGAAAGCAGCTGTTGTAGGAAGACTGTTGAGTCTAAAAATCTGAAGCAAAACATTAAACAACATACTTGCCTATCATACCAACTAAATATGTCCTCAATAAACAATCAAATTCCTTTCTTTCCTTCACATAGCTCACACAAAATGAGCTTTCATTTCATTTCTTGCATTGCCGAATTGGTAAGCTCCTCCTCTCTTCCTTTCTTCTTCTTCCTTCAAGTTCCAAGCTCCATTAATGGAGTCTTAAGTTCTAACTCCATTTCTATGATAATTTCCTAGTTAATTCTATCAAGACTTGAAGCAAAAATCTTCCCAAGTGTTTCTACAAGAATTCGGCCACCTCTCATGCTCCAAGAAGTTGTCTTGAGTCAACAATTAATCAAGGAGTACTCAAGATCATCCTAAGGTATTTTTATGCTTGAAAAATCCTTAAGGTACTAATACATGTAACCGAAAATTCTACCTTCTAAACCAATGTTTTCTTCATCAATTTTCATGAAGGAAAGTGGATCTCCAACTATCCTAAGGTTTACCGAAATTATATGGTAAATACCTAAGGTAAATCCCTTGAGAACATCTTATAAATCTACTTAAGATCTTTGTTAAGATCCAACTCCTAAACCCCTTTCTTTCATGTATGGAAACTGAAAATGGGAGCATCAAATTCCATTGAAGGAAGCTTGGGAATTCAAGGAGAAATCAAGTACTTAATCATCCTTGATTAAGAGTAAGTTTATTAAGTTAATTCTTAATGTTCTAAGCTTTGTTTAAGCTCATAAATTTGTACAAAAATTATGTACACCTTCTTACTTAGTTAAGACCGAAAATTAGTGAGGTTATTTACCAAGAAAAATAATTATAACTCTTAAGCTAAAGTTGTTACCATAAGATATAATTTTATGTCACAAAAGTTATTTATGAAGAGTTTATTGTATGGCCGAATTACCTAGGAAGGATTTGCTCCATTTTGAGCTAAAAATAAGTCTAAGACATTACAATAATCTTTACATGAGAAATATGGCTCATATGTATTTATGTATAATTACTATAAGTTATAAATCAAGTTTTAAAATTATATGGCACCAAATAATTATTGGGGAAAATTACATCCCCCACCCATGACGTTTGACGAAATTACACACCCCACCCACGAGGTTTCAAAAATTACTTTGCCCACCCATGTGGTTTCCCTTATTTTACATCCAACAACTTTTCTAATATTTGATCAACTTCAAAGATGGTTAAATGTTGTCCAAAATTGATGAAACTTTACATGGACGATTCTAAGGTGTTATATTTTTGTACAATGTCAAATCCAAAGTTTTTTAAGGTCATATATTTTCTGTGGGACCCAATGAAAATTAGTTCACAAGTCACATATTTTATTGGGTCCCATGGATCACATATGAGCTTAAAAAACTTTGGATTTCACACTAGATCAAAATATAACACCTTAGAATCGCCCATGTAAAGTTTCATCAATTTTGGATAACATGTAACCATCTTTTAAATTGATCAAATATTAGAAAAGTTGTTGGATGTAAAATAGCAAAAACCACTTGGGTGGGCAAAGTAATTTTTGAAACCTCGTGGGTGGGGTGTGTAATTTCACCAAACGTCATGGGTGGGGAATATAATTTTCCCTAATTATTGCCAAGTACTATTGGTGAAAAATAAGTTTTAATGAGCTATATATGTATATAAACTTATATTATGAATTTTGGGTAAGTTAAAATAATTACTAGTGATTAAATGACTAGTTTAATAAGTTATGTGGTAACAACCGAGAATTATATGTACTTTGGCATAATTATGATATAATATAAGGTAGGGATTAAGATTATGAATTTTAGTTAAATTAAACATGTGCTTAAGTGTTAAAATAACAATTTATAAAGTTTTGGGGCTATTTTGTAATTTCTGGAAAATTTGATGCTTACCGAATTAATTATGAATTTCTGGGTATATTAATGTATTATTATGAAATTAGGCTTTGATGGTCAAAGTGTTGACCAAAAATTTTGGTTAAAATGATTTATGCCATAAAATAATAAGTTTATAAAGTTTTGGGGTGAATATGTAATTTATAGAAAGTTATAAGTAAAACCGAATGTTATTTGGGGTTGTCATAATTTATAAAATTATTTGTGACACTTCAGTAATTAAGAGAATTAAATAAATAAACTATCGGTTATAAGTTGATATGTGCCTATTATAAAGTGTTTTGGGGTTAAAATGTATTTTAGATATTATATGACAAAGCCGAAAATTAAGTGGGCTAATTGGTAATTTACAAAAGTTATTGTGTCAATTAATAATTATCGAATTTATAGAGTTGGAAGTATGAATTAATAATTAGAAAATGAAACTATGTAATATAATGTATTTTTGGAGTATAATGTAAAGTTTGGAATAAATGAGGTTATAATATAATAACCGAAAGTATAGTGTATTTTTGGGGATTAAAAATATTTGTAGTCCTATATGGATATTTAGAAAATGTAGAAAAGAAAAATATGATTTAGGATTTAATAAATTAAAACTATATGTTATATGCGAACAATAGTAATTTATTTGAAAAGAAATATCTTATTTGGGGTTGGTTTGTAATTAATAAAAGATATGGGAAAAATATGCTCTTGCGTGACTTGTAAATACCAATTTGAGAATTTATAAAGTTGTTATGTCATTTAGACAATTAAAATCATGTATCATAAATAATACATTGTATAAAATATATACATTTAAGATTTTCGAGTAAATCAAAAGGAAATTAATATAAGGAATTTAATGTGTGAACACCAAATAATACTTGAGATTATATGTGTTAAATATAAAGTTAAGAGGAGAATTAATTAACATATGACCAATAAATGTCATTGACGAAACTGTAATTGTTATGTCGTTTGGACAAATACAACATGTCATGTGAATAATACTTGTTTATACAAAAATACATTCAAGGAAATTATTTAAGTTAAGAGAAAATAATTGATGCGGTACATAAGATCATGGAGGTAATTAAAGAGAATTACCATACAATATAAGACTCATAAGTAAAGACTACGATGGTTTAGATTATATAGGTAAACCTTAACATAAATAAGGTTAAGAGGTTAAAAGAAATTATCTAAGCGTTAAAAATAAACCTCACATGAAATAACAATACGAGGACATTTCAAGATACGATAAATTATTATACGAGAGTAACATAAATTAACACTCTCAGTTAATCCTATTCTAGGACTTTGATTGGCTAGACGTTGACCGGGAATTAATGGAGTACAATCTTTGGTGAACGGTATGGATTTCTTGTAACCTGTTTTGCTAACGGATTACACACCGGCTTGTGTGCTATTTGTTTGTGAAATAACGACCAAGATAACTGCATGTAACATGTTGCACTTGCGTTTGTGTATCGTTATGATTTTTTTATGCACCGCTTTGTTATTTTATGTGCGTGAACGATACTAACCATAACGTGCATGTGCCATGCATGCAACTCTACATTACCAGTGGATTAAATACCTACGTATTATTATACCGAGAACTTGTACTCAAGTTTCTCACTAACTTCCTTTATAAACAACGTCGCTGTCCTTAAACGTGACAACTGACAATACACAACAGTGTGCTTTTTAACGTCCTTGTGTGACGTCTAACATATTCAATGCTACGAGAAGCGAGGAGCCCAAATGTTTCTGGCCATGCATGCAATATGGAGGTTGTACCTGTCGCAGGTCGTCCTCAATACAGTATACGTCATGACGGTGGTTTTGGGTGTAGACTTTGTCCACTCACCGGGTTAGCACCGGAACATTTTAAGCTGGGAGAAGGACTGCATTCTCTCGAGGGTACGATACCCACATATAATTTTGAAGCTGAGAGAAAGATTTCATTCTCTCGAGGGTACGATACCCACACCTATATTCAAGTACGGAGTAGACTACGTTCTCCCCCTGCGGGATTTATTACCCGACCATTAACACGAGAGTCTTATCTCGTCTGAAGGGTTTACCATACTCGTTCCAAAATTATATTACTAACTTGACCTCTGTTGTCATGTTTCTCATTGTGATGTTATTGACCTTGTATGGCTACTTGTGTGAATTATATATGATGCATGTTTTTCAGTGTTTGATAAAAATGAACCACATGCTTACGACAAGTAGTCATGCGTGGCCCGCTAGCTTATGGGCTGCACGGGTTCATACTAGCATTATTTGCTGAGCCATTTTGATGGCTATGTGTTTCAGGTACCTGAAGAAAGAAGAGATTACCCGACCGAGTGTAGGTGGGTAGAATTAAGACATGGGAATATTACTATCTGTATCATTTTACAGTATTGTACTTTTACTATTAGCTTTCGTTATTTTTAAGCGGTTTGTATTCAGCGCTCAGACTGTATCATTTGTAAGTTGTATTGGAGTTAGCCTTGTTAGTCACATGGGTGACTAACGGCGTTGTAGCACCACCCGTTGTTATGTAGATATATTCCGCTGCATTTCCAGTTGTCTTTGGAGCTATCATCGTACAGGTTGTGGAGTTTCGGGTTGGGGTGTTACACGCACTTGCTACAGCAAGTGTTGCAACTATAACTGTAACTATGATTGCAACTGCAACTACAACTACGACTGCAATGATAACTACAACTGTAACTATAACGGCAACTACAACTGAAGTCTTCAGACCGTGTAGGCCACAGGTACAACACCATGGCTACCACTAACCACCAAACATTCGTACAGTTCTGTATAAAATTCACAACTACAACTTGTCACCATAGGGTCACAAAACCCTTAAAATACGAGGACCAAACCTCGGAAAGGACCCATTGAGTCAGACTATTACAACTAAAGGGCATACACCAGCCCATAACAAACTACACTTATTAAACAAAATGAATCATTAACATCGGCTTATGAGCCTAACACCATAACATACTTATTAAATTATTTAATGGTTTAAAATTGACGAGGGAGGTGGAACTTGATCCGGTACAGGTCAAGGGAAGCTGAACGCAAATTGGGGTGGAAGGATAATTCAACACTGATACTGATCACATCAGGGTTTGATGATTCATGAAACTCCCTACAAGTGGCCTCAGTTAATCACATTAGGTAACAGACGACGAACCGAAACATACCAGCTGCAAACAGCTGAGACACATACAGTCTAACGAATAAGGTACCAAATATGAATACTCGTGAATAACAGTTCACTCCCGATATATATATATAGGGGATAGTAGTGTAACATGATCACGTAATAATCAGGGCCGACGCTACGCCCATAATGGCATACGCAACATATAATAATTACTGGAAAAACATGTTAGTCCTTAAAAGGGCTAAAAGTGAATATATCATACCGCAACACGGTTATTACTTTAACCAATCGCAACCATCAACGCAAATCGATGTTGAACACTTAAACAATTAACACTCAAGGCACTATCCTTACTAATGAGTGCCATAACCCAACAAAGGACGAACGGATGTCAAGATATAATTATACATTGTTATTCTATTTGATCACACCAACCGTTATACGAAATTTCCAAGTAAAAAGAATGACCACCACCCAGTCAATAAGTGACAAAAGAAGTATGTGTTTAGGACATGTCGTCTACCACATGACGACTTTCAATGAGTACTCGATGTACCATAGGAGGACACAAGTCTAAACGCTATAAAAACACAAGTCTAAGTAAAAGTACTCGATGTACCATAGGAGGACACAAGTCTAGGAGAGCGAAAATACCGCCTCCGACTACTTTCCAAAATACCCAATTGAACAATAACATCTAAATGACACGTCAAGTAATGAAAACTGGTTAAAACCGACCACAATAAGACTTCCATAAAAAGAAGAGCACATGAGTCTTCGCCACGAAGTCAGGAATTACACCAAATAACGCAACCCAAGAGATAGGGTAAGGTTAGAAAAACTATAATATGCACCGTAAATAACGTGTATAACCTAATAACTAATGAACAAGAGCAAAAGACAATGAACGCGCCAAACCGCGCACATGTAACCAATGACAGTAATTTGAAATCAACACATAAGTAACTCCAATAAAGGATACTAAGTAATGTGACAACTATACTTATCAATATGAGAGATCGTAAATTTCTTTAAACATCAGTGAGCTCATGCCAATAACGAACCAATGACAGATTGGAAGGACCACCATCGTACCATTACAATGTAAACCCCACAATTAGGGTGAAATATCGCAAACACTTGTTGAATGAAAGATGTATGATCCTACCTATTGGCCAGTGGACCTAGGGAACCGAGAAATTCCCTCGGGATACACCCCCATACCAGTAAAAGGGAGATTGACAATAGAATACTTCATGAACGTGTGAAGAACACCACAAGTATACACACGAGATATGGGACGACCGCACTCCATAGGAGCTTGTGGGCTTGACAGACTTATTTATAAGCTAATAAAGTAAGTAGCAATGTATCAGTAAGGTACCCCATACAGGTAGACAAGTATTGTAAGAAACGTAAGAAGTAGTCAACTCCATACCAAAGTCAAAGATGCAAATCCAGACCAGTGCAAATAACTGCCTCAGTAAATTAACAAGAAGAGTTCCAATTAACCAACGAGATTACTGGAACCAAACCTTGAAAATAACATGACTAAGTCGTAACGCCACAAAGGAACGGTTTTACACAATAACATTAAGAAAACCTCTCGAATAAGGAGAGAGTTGATAGTCAACCTAATGACAAGCATGTAAAACCCATTGAATGGGTGATTAAACATAAATAGAACCCTCATAAAGTTCAATAACTTCTCACACCAACAACAATACTTAGCACTGCTAACAGAGATTTTAGTAGGTTATATATACACATTTATGTACAAGAGATTAAACAGAAATATAAGGAAAGAATTAAGAATGTGCCGGGTATAAACTACCCGGCACCATGCACGACAGTAAATAAAAATGAAAGAAACCTACTCAATCTATACGGGTAGCAAACAAAAACCCGGTCAAAGGTAGCAAGGAATCAAATTAAGACCAAGCAAGTCAAACCCTAGGGACTTGAATACAAAATTAGTCCTAGCCTTGGTAATTACTAAGTAAAAGAGGGGGGAAAAGTGTACAAGTATTTCTAAACTAACTAAACTAACTATTCACAACGAACTAACCGTGATTAGGGTCAATAACAATGTAAGAACTCATATGATCACGGATCAAAAGTGGCAAGTCTTGAAAAGGATTCTTTTTCTCGTAAAATGTATATGCCGGTTGTTGTGCCGGACTTCGGATACCCGACATATTCAAGAACTTTGAATATGCCGGACATCTTTCATCCGGCATTGAGTCCGGCATCGTACATTTCGTAAATAACATTTCCAGTCTCGAATATGACAACAAGAACTCACTACCCTTATTCGTATCGTGCATAAATAATGCCCAACTATGAACAGAACAATGGGAAAATAGGAGAAACAACCCTAAACCTTAACATTTGTTGCCTACTTCTCAAAGCAACAATATCAAAGATCACCAGAATTATAACCTATTCCATTCTTGCTTTTAAAAGCCTTAAATAGAACCTTGAGATGATAGAACAAGAAAACCCTTATTCTATATGTAAGGAGATTAAAACTCGGGTTACGAAACTTGAGAATTCCATTAATGATCAAAGAGTGTTTTACAATGCAATCAATCTAATCAAGGCAACCAAAGAGTCTACCAAACCAACCAGAACATTGAGAGAAGATATGAGAGGATCAAGAGTACAACTTGATGAGAATTCCCTTGAACTCGATAATGTCTTCTTTCTGGAGGGAGATGTAGCGCTTCCTTGACAGCAGTCCGCCGCGAATTTGAGTGATTTTGAGTGTAGAGTAATATGATTGAAGTGTCCTCCAAGTGCAGACTCTCGGCCCTTTTATAGACTTGAAAATCTTCAGATGCCGGGTCCCATGCCGGGTACAAGTTATCCGGCATGTGAATAAACACGTGCTTTTCAGTAACGGTCGAAAACCGCCTGGCGTGAAAAGTCACCTATGCCGGATAGAGAATATCCGGCACCATGTCCGGCTCTGAGTATTTTACTAACGGTAAATAACCGTTATCATTTGGCGTATAGGCGGCGACGTTTACTTATGCCGGCTATAGAACACCCGGCACTATGCCCGGCAAAGACTCCTTCCAGTTGCGCATTCGTGCCGTGCATCAGGGATCCGGCTCCATATCCGGCAGGAATTGTCCTTTGCATGGAAAAACACTCAAAGCATAAGTCTGATCATAAAAATGGCTTTTTATACAAAATAATGTAAATACTATCTATTATATCTTATTTTAACTAATAATACTACAAATCTAGCTTAAAACATGATAAGTCTACGGCTTATCAAGGCCCTACACTTACCTTTTGCTAGTCCTCGAGCAAAATTAAATCAGAAAAGAGTAACTACTTGTGCACAAAACAATAACTCTAGAATGACAATGAGATATTTCTTTCCTAACTACTTGACTCTTACTCATAAGCATCACTTAGTCTTTCTCATTCTATCAATAATATACAAGTGGGTAAAAGTAAAATATTCCATCTCAAAACGGAACAAGGACTCATGGGTATTGTGCATAGGGGATTTTTGTATCTCTCCTTTTTCCTGTTTCCGACATTCAGCTCTATTTTCTCAAGAGTTTCTGAATGCGGCCAAGACACTCATCAATGGTTTTGAATGGTTCAGCCCTATTTTTCAAGGGTTTCTGAATCTAACCATGATTTTTTTTGCATTTCAAGAACGGGGAATTTAGGAGAAAAACAAAAGGAAAAACTCTCAATTCTTGCTTTTATTTTGAGGCAATCTTGCAACCTCATAAAGCTTCATATATATTTCTTTGGAAGAAGTTTTCTTCTTTTTTTTCTTTTTTTTCCGAAACTTTTTTCTTCTTCTTTTTCATCACCCTTTTCTAAGATATTCACCCATAAGAATTGAACTATTTTGAAAAGGAAAGAAAGATATATTACCCAAAAGTAGATCAAGGACAAAATAGAAGTAAGGTCATATACTCATGTTGAACAGAAAGAATCATGAAGTGAGAAAATAATACCTAAAGGTCATTAGAAAGCTTACCTCTTGAGAGAAACAAATATTTATCCTTCTCTAATGTCAGCTTAGTCAAAGACATACAAAAAGCTGAGTACAAGGTTAATAAGCTTAAACTTATTATATTGGATAAACTAGACATGCTATATGTATATGATTCTTTTTTTTATTTGAAAATTAATTTATAAAATTCTTTTTAATTTTTCAAAGGGGAATAAAATCTCTTTTAATTTTTCAAAGGGGGGCCCCTGCCCTACACTAGGGAGAAACACGGTCCCCAGTGTTCGAAGAAATAAGTAGACAAGAAACTGAAGAAATTGAAAGAACAATAAATACTCCCCATAATGGCAGATGGTAGAATGCCCTACACTTGTGATGAGCCAATGATTGGAGTTGTTCACAGCAGAATTCAACAATAATCAGATCAACTGAAATAAAAAAACTCATAAAGTGCCAAGCTTCCAAAATACAAGGAGAGTAGTTAATCCTTAAGCATACATGATAAATATAAAAGAAATAACATAAAGAAAGAAAATGAGGTAAAGAAAAGAAATAGAAAGAGAGAGAAAGAACTAGATTGCTGCCGCCGCGCGCGATGAAGGTGGTGGTGGTGGTGGGGACGAGTCAGAAGGAGCCTCTGAGGAGTCTGAAAGGCTGGAGGAGCTAGGGGTAGGAAGACCCTGCTTCTTCGCCTCCTTGTGGGCTTTCCTCTTCTTCCTATCCCTCCGGAGAATACTCTTGAAGAATGCCTTCATCGAACACTCCATCGTCTTTTTGAGCTTCTTCCTATCATCTGCCCTGGAGCGGTCAAGTCTGTCAACTGCGAGCAGAAAGCGGTCATCTACTCGCCGTTCATGCTCCTCTTGGCGCTGGGTGACCTGCTCCTTAAATGCCTGCTGACCTGCGGCCATCTCCTGCTGGCGCTGCTCTACTATCTCAACTCGGCTGGTAACCTCAGAACGATACCCCTCATAGCTGGCCCGAAAGGCCTCATAATCAGTCCAGGTATCTTGCTGAGACTATCTGTAACATCGAAGGACTGTCGTTGCTGATCAGGGTCTACTGAAAATGGTCCATCCTCTCATAAAGGGGACCCAAGTCAGGAGCGGGGGCAGAAGTCTGAGGAGTGGAGGAGGTAGGCGGGGGTAGCATCAACTGGGGCTCAGATCCCTCATATCTAGGGTAGTCCTGAGCAGTAGCGGTGGCCCTACGCCTCTGCGCTGAAGGAACATACTGACTGGTATCTCCCGGTGCAGACTCACGAAACCACCATCGCCTAATAAGTGCGAGGTCAATGAGGGAGGACTCCTGGTGATACTGGAGACCTCGTGGAATCTGATCCTCCCTCGAGTCTGAGTGATATGGTGATGAAGTAGCATCGGGAAGACAGGCGCTGAATATCTCGATGAAGAATCACCCTAACCAACTGAGCAAACATCAGCCGGTGCACCGGAAATCGAGCTGCAACATCACTCGGTGGTGGCCCACGAAGGTACTCAAGAAGGGCACAATCCATGTCATTGGCTCGTCATGCTTACAGGGCCTAATGTTATGTCTAATAATTTCCATGGCCACTCTAAGCTGCAAGTCCGTGATGAAGGTGATAGGGATCACAGGGCGAGACTTAGTATGGGCCCGATTCATATATCGGGTCCGCGATCCAAACTGAGCAATAATAGTAGCATGGGCAGTGGCCAGATACTGCCTAGTGAATGAGCTCTGCCTCTGGTCATACTCTATGCCTAAGGCATCTGCTATGCTACGAGGCGAAACCAAAATACGTGTACAGGAAACATAAGAACCGATCTGTACCTCGGAGACTTGGGGTGGCCCAAGGAACTCAGCATTAGCATAAAACTCACGTATTAGGTCGGCGTAGAAGTGTCTCTGACCAATCTCTAGTAATCCCGCCCGGCCATACCTCTGGAATGGGGAGATGATCTGAGGTAATGGGCTCACTGTCTGGTCAATTCGTCGTTCTTGCACCCACTTGCCCTTTTGCTTAGACTGATTGTAGTAGCGGGCGGCCTTTGTGCCAATAACCCAGCTGAATCGAACTGCGGGTCCTCTTAGAGACGAGAAGGCAGGGGCTGAGGAATCCCGAAGTCGTCGAGCTCTGGTGCAGAGGATGTCAAACCCGGCCCACTCGGAGCTGCAACAGGGCGCTTCTACTTTCGCCTAGTCGTAGATTTCCGTGGAGGCGGAGGGGCACTACTGGAGGCAGGCTCCTTACATGCCCGTCTAGTAGAACGGCGAGGTGGCTCTGGTGGAGCAGGAGCAGCCTCATCTTCCTCCGGAGTAGCCTCATCCTCCTCTGCAGTAGCCTCTCCTAGAGGTGCGTCCAACTCCTCAAGGAAGGCGTCCTCATCTGAATAGAGGGTCTGAGAAATAGTGGTTTTTCGCCGAGGCATCTGCAGGTAAAGAAAGGAAAATCGAATACCACACAAACAGATTATCCAATGTTAATTCAACAGTTAAAGCATTAACCTGGTGTCGTGCTATGATTCTCCTAGTAATTTGTCGAATTGATTAATTTTCAACAAAACATTGTTCTAGACATTAATTCAGAAGACTAGGATCCCAATAAGCATAGAAAAATTAATCAGATAGTCATGCCGGTTGGAATGCCGGATATAATCCACCCGGCATACGCAAACAATATAATGCCGGATGGGATGCTGGACAGAACCCATCCGGCATATTCAAACTTTGAACCTAGATTTTCGCAAAACCACACAGAATCACACCAGACCACATAAATCAACTGCAACATGTTCTGAGGTCCCGAAATCATTACACTAAACTACGAATCTAAGAAAAACGACAAATGGGAACGTAAATCATGAAAATCGAATTCGAAATAGAGAGTAATCGATGAGGGAACCTGGTTTTCGATTTGAGACTGGTGGAATGGCGGAATGAGCTGCCCACGGTGGTTGGTGGTGCTACTGGAATGCGATGGAGTTGTTTGTGGAGTTTGGTGTCGTCGCCTGTGGTGGAAGCTCTGTGGGTGCGGCGTCTGAGTAGGGTAAAAAGTGGGGGCTGTAACCCCACTTACCCAGGTTTTTTTTTTCCAGAAAGACAACGTGTCGGGTGGAGTGTCGGGTACGGTCTACCCGCATAGTGAATTTTGTAAAGCCGGATATGTTCCACCCGGCTTCGGGAACGGCACGTTGAATATTCTTTCACCGGGTTCTTCCTACCCGGCTTGGAACACGGTATCTTGATCTCTCTCTTCTTCTTTTTTTTTATATATATATTATTTATTTTAATTGAAACATAAAGAGCAAAAATAAAAACTAAAAAATAAAATTTTAAGTTAAAATGAAAAAAATAAAATCAATTGTAGGGGAGTATGTAAGAATTACTCCCTTGTTACGATGTGAGCTTGATTAAAAAGGGCCCCACACTTGACCTTTAGCCGTGGGCTTCATGTGTGTTGAGGGGAATTTGTTGAGGAAGAAGGCATAATGAAGTCATCAAGGTAGACGGCCTGGGCTGTGGCAGGCTTACTGCATAAATACTTCTTCAAGCGAGAACCATTGACTTTAAAGCACTCACCTTTTTCATTTTCAACTTCAAAGGCACCTGATGCGTTCATGGAAGTGATGGTGAAAGGTCCAAACAATGTGATTTTAACTTCCCGGGGAAGAGTCGTAGGCGGGAGTTATAAAGGAGGACTTGATCACCAATTTGAAAGTGGCGCGGAAGAATGACTTGGTCATGCCACTTCTTGGTTCCCTCTTTGTACAGGCTGGCATTCTCGTAGGCGCTGTGGCGTAACTCCTCGAGTTCAGAGAGCTGGAAATTTCTTTTGATGCCAGCAACCTTCATATCAAAATTGAGAGACTTTAATGCCCAATAAGCTTTGTGTTCAAGCTCTACTGGTAGATGACATGCTTTTCCAAACACCAGACGGAAAGGAGTGGTTCCAATAGGAGTTTTGAAGGCAGTCCTATAGGCCCACAAAGCATCGTCGAGCTTTTGTGACCAATCTCGCCGAGATGAACCGACTGTTATCTGTAAAATCCATTTTAACTCTCGGTTGGAGACCTCGGCCAGTCCATTGCTTTGTGGATGATAGGGAAGTGCTACTTTGTGATGAACTCCATATTTATGTAGTAAGGCATCAAATTGGCAATTGCAGAAATGGGAACCACCATCAGAAATGATTGCCCGGGGCACTCCGAATCTGGTGAAAATATTTTTCTTCAAAAACTTTAGGACGGTTTTGGCGTCTGTAGAAGAACATGAGATCGCTTCTACCCACTTTGAAACATAATCCACAGTGACTAATATGTACTGATGGAGGGAATGGACCCATGAAATCGATACCCCAAACATCGAACAATTCTACTTCCAGGATGTTGTTCAAGGGCATCTCGTGTTGTCTTGAGATGTTTCCCATCCGTTGGCAACTGTCACACTATGAGACAAATTTGTGAGCGTCCTTATATAGTGTAGGCCAAAACAAACCTGACTCTAGAACTTTCGCAGCCGTCCGTGTGGAACCATGATGTCCTCCAGCCTCTTTAGAGTGACACATGTAGAGAACTGAAGTAGCCTCATTTTTCGGGATACACCTTTGGATGACCCCATCAGCACATACCTTGAAAAGGTAGGGGTCATCCCAGAAGTGCTTGATCTGGGAGAGGAATCTCTTCTTTTGTTGAAAAGAGAGTCCATGAGGAACTACTCCAGAGGCTAAGTAGTTGGCGATGTCAGCATACCATGGTTCCTCATTGCTTACTGGCAGTGCAGAAAATAACTCAACCCAATTGGAAAAAGTTTTCTTCTCAACCATGTCTTCTATTTGCTGGATGCTGAACACTGTCTCGTCTGGGAAATATTTTTGAATAGGAACTCCATCATAAGGTCTCATAATGCGGGACAAGTGATCAGCAACTCCATTATGGCATCCTTTCTTATCTACCACTAGAACGTCAAATTCTTGCAGCAGGAGAATCCAACGCAACAATCTCGGCTTTGTGTCTGCCTTGGTGAACAGGTACTTTAGAGCAGAGTGATCGGTGTGTACTATAACTTCACTTCCCCATAGATAAGAACGGAACTTATCGAGGGCGAAGACAACAGCAAGAAGCTCTTTTTTGTAGTTGTGTAATTCTTTTGGGCATCTACAAGAGTCTTACTTGCATAAGTTATAATCCTTAGTACCTTATCCTTCTTTTGACATAGTGCAGCCCCCACAGCGTAGTCACTTGCGTCGCACATGATCTCAAAAGGGAGAGACCAATCAGGGGCAACGACCACAGGGGCTGAGACAAGCTTCTCTTTTATGATCTCGAAAGCCTCAAGACATTCCTCTGTAAAGTTGAATCTTGTATCCTTGGCCAACAGATCACTTAACGGTTTCACAATCTTCGAAAAATCAGCAATAAACCTTCGATAGAAGCCAGCATGACCCAAAAATGCCCTTACTTCTTTAACTGAGGTAGGAGGAGGGAGCTTTTTGATGACCTCGACCTTGGCCTGGTCTACTTCAATACCTTCTTTAGAAACTCGATGCCCCAAAACAATGCCTTCCTTTACCATAAAGTGGCATTTTTCCCAGCTCAGCACCAGGTTGGTTTCTTCACACCTGGCTAATATCAGATCAAGTTGCTGCAAACATTCATCAAAGTTAGGGCCATATACACTGAAATCATCCATGAATACTTCGATACTTTTTTCGATAAAATCAGTGAAAATTGCCTGCATGCAATGTTGGAAAGTAGCAGGTGCATTGTAGAGTCCAAAAGGCATTCGGGTATATGCAAAGGTACCGTAAGGGCAGGTGAAGGTGGTCTTCTCCTGGTCCTCAGGTGCAATTGGGATCTGAAAATACCCTGAATACCCGTCTAGAAAACAATAAAATTCTTGACCTGCCAACCTTTCCAACATTTGATCTATAAAGGGCAAAGGGAAGTGATCCTTCCGGGTGACGGAATTTAATTTCCTATAATCAATGCACATGCGCCATCCCATAGTTTTTCTTTGAGGAATCAACTCCCCTTTTTCGTTCGGAACTGCTTCGATACCACCTTCTTGGGTACCACCTGGACAGGGCTTACCCAAGGGCTGTCAGAAATGGGGTATATGATACCAGCATCCAATAATTTTAGGACCTCATTTTTGACAACTTCTTTTAGGTTGGGATTCAACCTCCTTTGAGCTTGCCTCATTGGTTTATGATTATCCTCCATACATATACGGTGGGTGCAAAAACTAGGATCAATACCCTTTAAATCTGCCAGACACCAACCTATCGCTCTCTTATGCTTTCCTAGGACTTCTAACGGCTTAACTTCTTGCTCAGGAGAAAGAAGCGAGGAAATGATTACAGGAAGAGAGTTTGTACCTGAAAGGAAGGCGTACTTTAGATTAGAAGGGAGTTCCTTCAATTTTACCTCAGGTGGTTGCTCTATGGAGGGTACTGCTTTTTGAGGCGGGTAATCGAGCCTCTCCAGTGGTGGTTGATAACTTTTCTTTTTACCCATGTCGAGTTGCTCAACAATTGCATTGATCTCTTTCTGTGGAGATTCTTCGATGGATGAAACCAGCACTTGCTCCAAGGCCTCTAACTCATGAGGTCGACCAAGGGGACGGAGAAAGTCTCATCATCATTTATGAATTCGTCTGTGCCGTCATCTGTTAGTAGACCAACACAACAAACGATGTGAGCAGAAACACTTTTTCTTACCATCTGTGCCATGTTGAATTCTATTTTTCTCGTCCTCGAATCGGAATGTAACCTTCCCATCATAAACATCAATGACTGCCCTAGTAGTACTTAAGAATGGTCGCCCTAGGATCAGTGGGACCTCAGTATCCTCACTAATATCCAAGACAACGAAGTCAGCAGGGAAGATGAATTTGTCAACTCCCACTACCAAATTTTGAACCATTCTCATTGGCTTGATGGAGGATCTATCTGCCAATTGGAGGGAGAAGGAAACGGGCTTCAGTTGACTGCCACGGATCCTTGTGAAGATGGAGTAAGGCATGATATTAATGCTTGCGCCAAGGTCACATAAACCATGGCCACAATCGATATTTCCAATACGACAAGGCACTATTGGTAATCCTGGGTCCTTCTGTTTTGGTGGCATTGCTCTCAATAGTGCTGCCGAGCACTCTTCTGTTAGTGCAACTGTCTCCACATCTTTCATTTGTCTTTTGTTGCTCATTAGTTCCTTGAGGAACTTAGCATATGTAGGCATCTGTTTCAGAGCATCTATTAGAGGGATGTCAATAGTTAAGCATTGAAAAATTCCTTAGAATTTCTTGAATTGCTCATCCATATGTTTCTTCTTGAGCCTATTTGGAAATGGTAATTTTTCTTTTGCTGGAGAAGTGGAAATAGTAGAGGGAAATTTAGAAGTAAAAGGCGAAGAGATGGGAGCCTGTGTCTCCTGTGAGGGTATAGAAGGAATTTCCTCCTCTACATCATCAGATGCCACTTGTTTTTTCTTTTTCTTGATCTTTACCCACCTCCCTTCACCTTCGAAGAGTAACGGCGCTTGCATCGTGGCTTGCAAGGTTAATTGATTTTGCCTGCTCTCTTGGATTTATTTGTGTTTGGGAAGGGAATTGGCCCTGAGGCCTAGGTTGGTTAAGGATTTGTTGTAGTTGAGTTTGCAAGGATTTTTGGTCCTTGCGCAATGCAGAGATTTCTTCTTGTGTATCTCTGGATTTATTCATTAGGGCCTTCATCATATCCCTCATCTCAACCATCTCTGCTTCTGAGTTGGATGGGATTTGGTGGATTGATGAGAAGGCACTTTGTTATAGGGAGGTGGGGCGAATTGCCTTTGGCCTTCTTGAAAGCCGGAATTGTTCTGAAAGTTTGTGTGGTTTGGGCACCTCTTTGCCAAGGTTGCCGGTATCCTTGATTGTTGGCAACGTAGTTCACCTCCTCGGATGCCTTAAGTTCTTGTAACTCAGGACACTGCTCAAAGTCATGTGACCCTCCACACTGTGTACAAGACACGTCAGAAGGTGGTAAAGAAAACACGGGAGAGCGAGTTACCTGAGTGGTTGGTCTTGTATTGGCCATATTGGCCTGCTGAGGGAGAGAACTCATAGCCAGTTGCTCCACAACTTTTTGTAGAGCACTTACCTTTGTAGATTGTTTGGCATTGCTTTCTAGCAATTGCTCGTGACTCTTCATCAATTTTTCAAATTTGTTATCACTGTCTCCAATGTGATAGAGACCTGGAGTATTACCTCACGTTCCTCCTGTAGCCCAGTCACGGATTTCCTCGCAAAGGGACTCAATACCATCGAGAAATTGTTCCCCTGGTTTCTTTGAGGATGTCGGCGCCAATGGAGGACAACACCATCGTTTTGTACTGGTTCACGAGCCCTTTGTAGAACAACTGAGAGAGTTGCTCCTTCGTGAGACCATGGTGGGAACACTTCAGAAGTAACCCCTTAAATCTATCCCAAGCTTCACAAATATTCTCTGATCCTGGTTGCTTGAAGTTGTAGATTTCAGCGATCATTTCCAAAGTGCGACTTGGCGGTAGGAATTTGTCGTAGAACTTCATCATCGCCATGTCGTCCCATGTAGAGATGGTGTTTGGTGTCAGGTTGTGATACCATTTTTGCTGGCGCTCCCAGTAAGGCTGTGTGGGAAGAGCGAGAGGCGAGCATATTGTAGAACTATGTCAGTAGCGGTGAGACTATTGACATGCTGTAGGAATTTTGTCACATGGAGCAATGCTTCATTGGGGTTGGAACCATCAAACATTCCTAACTCCTTGACACAGCGGATTTGATGGTACGGCTTCAACTTCTGCCATTCATCATAATCGGCTTGAGGAAGATGAGGAAAATTGATGGCCAGTTTCTGGCCTTGGTTTGAGGGCCGATTGATGTTGCGTACTGTTGCCATCTCAATTGAAGTACAAGGATCTCCTTGTGAGGAAAAAGGGTTCTTTCTTTGGCGTAACGATCGAAGGAGAGTTCTCTCGATCTCGGGATCGTATCTTGTTATTTCGTCAGAAAGACCTTGTGATCTAAGAAGCATTCACTTAGAGAAAGCAAGTACCTAAGAGAAGACAAAAGGAATTGTTTTAATGTAACATGAAAGAGAATTTTATTTATTAATATATGCTTTTATTTAAAGAGATAACGTTGTCATTACATAAAAACATATAAAAGAAACTACAATACAATATATATAAAATATTCTAAAATATAACTAGTAGATAGCCCTAAACCTAGTACGCCTAACTCTACTAGTAAAAATCGCATAAGAGGGGGGCCTTCGGTGAACCCTATTGGTGAAGATACCCATATGGGGGAATCTTCGCCTAAGTTCATCCACGGGCAGGACCTTCATGCGGGCTGTAGCCCTAAGGCGGTGGTGGTAGGCAGGGCGGTCTCAATTTCTCTCTTAAGATTTCTTCAAAGATTCTACCCTGTAGGGGGTAGAGCTCATTGACTACATATATATGCAGGAAATGGAAAAGGTTGGACTCCCACTTGTTAACTTAGCCATCCAAATGTTTCTAGGCATCCTGAGTACAAAGTTAGACAAGGGTGAGACTGAGACATTATAAGAGAAAGAAATTTGTATAAAAGAATAAGGAAAAGGAAAAAAATGATAAGTTAAACGCGCCGGATAGAATGCCGGATAAACTGTGTCCGGCTTCAGACTTCCTCTGTTTGTGCCGGAACACGTAACCCAGCATCCTAAACGGCATGTTCAAAATTATAACAACAAAACAAAACATAATCACATATGGCGGGAACTGTATTA
The DNA here is from genome assembly GCA_023374045.1 of Limonium bicolor. Classification (NCBI taxonomy): domain Eukaryota; kingdom Viridiplantae; phylum Streptophyta; class Magnoliopsida; order Caryophyllales; family Plumbaginaceae; genus Limonium; species Limonium bicolor. Next base: position 266,082,509 of record CM041778.1, on the reverse strand, counting down.
ACCGAAATACAGAACAAATCAAAAATTCGTGGACAAATACAAAACAAAATCACCAGACAAAGAATACACATAGAAGTGAAATAACGAATATGCTGGACGTACTGCCGGACGTAATATACCCGGCTTGGACTTCCTCCGAATATGCCGGGTTTCGATTGCCCGGCATCAAATCCGGCACATTCAATGAACCATAAATTAATGAAAAATCAGCGAACACAGAATAGGCTATTACCAATTTTAGGACTTGGACTAATTCCAAGTCCCCTGCAACGGCGCCATTTTGCTAACAGAGATTTTAGTAGGTTATATATACACATTTATGTACAAGAGATTAAACAAAAATATAGGGAAAGAATTAAGAATGTGCCAGGTATAAACTACCCGGCACCATGCACGGCAGTAAATAAAAATGAAAGAAAACCTACTCAATCTATACGGGTAGCAAACAAAAACCCAGTCAAAGGTAGCAGGGAAGCAAATTAAGACCAAGCAAGTCGAACCCTAGGGACTTGAATACAAAATTAGTCCTAGCCTTAGTAATTACTAAGTAAAAGAGGGGGAAAAAGTGTACAAGTATTTCTAAACTAACTATTCACAACGAACTAACCGTGATTAGGGTCAATTAACAATGTAAGAACTCATATGATCACGGATCAAAAGTGGCAAGTCTCGAAAAGGTTTCTTTTTCTCGCAAAATGTATATGCCGGGTGTTGTGCCGGACTTCGGATACCGGACATATTCAAGAACTTTGAATATGCCGGACATCTTTCATCCGGCATTGAGTCCGGCATCGTACATTTCGTAAATAACATTTCCAGTCTCGAATATGACAACAAGAACTCACTACCCTTATTTGTATCATGCATAAATAATGCCCCAACTACGAACAGAACAATGGGAAAATAGGAGAAACAACCCTAAACCTTAACATTTGTTGCCTACTTCTCAAAGCAACAATATCAAAGATCACCAGACTTATAACCTATTCCATTCTTGCTTTTAAAAGCCTTAAATAGAACCTTGAGATGATAGAACAGAGAAACCCTTATTCTATTTGTAAGGAGATTAAAACTCGGGTTACGAAACTTGAGAATTCCATTACTGATCAAAGAGTGTTTTACAATGCAATCAATCTAATCAAGGCAACCAAAGAGTCTACCAAACCAACCAGAACATGAGAGAAGATATAAGGAGGATCAAGAGTACAACTTGATGAGAATTCCCTTGAACTCGATAATGTCTTCTTTCTGGAGGGAGATGTAGCGCTTCCTTGACAGCAGTCCGCCGCGAATTTGAGTGTGATTTTGAGTGTAGAGTAATATGATTGAAGTGTCCTCCAAGTGCAGACTCTCGGCCCTTTTATAGACTTGAAAATCTTCAGATGTCGGGTCCCATGCCGGGTACAAGTTATCCGGCATGTGAATAAAACACGTGCTTTTCAGTAACGGTCGAAAACCGCCTGGCGTGAAAAGTCACCTATGCCGGATAGAGAATATCTGGCACCATGTCCGGCTCTGAGTATTTTACTAACGGTAAATAACCGTTATCATTTGGCGTATAGGCGCGACGTTTACTTATGCCGGCTACAGAACACCCGCACTATGCCCGGCAAAGACTCCTTCCAGTTGCGCATTCATGCTGTGCATCAGGGATCCGGCTCCATATCCGGCAGGAATTGTCCTTTGCATGGAAAACACTCAAAGCATAAGTCTGATCATAAAAAATGGCTTTTTATACAAAATAATGTAAATACTATCTATTATAATCTTATTTTAACTAATAATACTACAAATCTAGCTTATAAAACATGATAAGTCTACGGCTTATCAGCACCCAAAAGAACCTACTTAATAATGGAAATCGCCACCCGTAAGGGGGACATAAAGAGAGTTACTCTCCAACAGAGAACACAAGACAATATCGAATGATGTAACAATCTCATATGCCCACATTAAAGGCAACAGTACGTTTTCTCCCGGAAAGGGGCTGAATATAAGTACACCAATATACAATATCGAATGATGTAACAATCTCATATGCCCACTTATAACTGTCGAATCGACTAAAATATGGTGCGCACAGAAGCAACCAATATAAATAGCCATTAGAATGGACACATTGGCAAACACAGACGAGTGAAACTCGTGTGAAAATAGAAATCAAATGATGAGAAACAAAAAAATTAAAGGCAGGCTACACAATAGCCTAGACCATTCAAGGATACACCCCAAAATAAATATGGCGTTCAACGCTATAATCCACACAAGAACTCATAAACATACAATTACATTCTTGTTGAACAACATGAAAAATAGAAAAGATATAGAATATACCAGAGGGAAAAATGCCTCAACTGCCAAAGAGCATACCCATACGGGATTCCGAAAAATACAAGGCTCAATATGAACACAACAATGGATTTCCCTAGCAAAAGTGGGTCATATCATACAAATATTGGTGTAAGACCAATATACAAAAAATACAATATACAACAACACAAAGCACATAATAAATATTACAATAATGTGTTACTCCGTAACAAAACAACCTGGAGACAAGAGATGACAAGAATTATCTCCGTGCATTCATAAGCTAATACATCCAAAATTTCAGAGACTAGTGCAAGAGCACTAACAACAAACGATAGCCAATGTTATACTTCACCTCAACTACAAACAAATGAGTGAAGATAATAACAATTCAAAATATATTCCGCACTAGTAATCCAGAACATCTGGATACGACTTAGACCTAATCGTACGCATGTACAAGTAACGATACAAACGACGATTAAAATACCTCTTTTTCTAAATTAAGAAAAGACAGTGAATGACACTATCATATTGGAAAGAGTTCAGCAATAACTTGCTGCTAATAATAATCATCTATACTATACCTTTAGGAACGAAAAGGGCAAACCAAGCCCTATATACGTGGGTTGCACCTCATTATGGAGCGAGAAGCGTGGCGGGCCCAATAGAACGTGTTTGGGAGAGTGCACAAATATTCTACGCCGTAACCAAAAGAATACGTGCCTCACCCTTCGCATATTCTCTTTTAGAACCGAGTGACTAAAGATCGACCCGTCTCTCAGATATGAGAAGACTCCACCTCGAAGTTTCAATACAGAAACGAGGGAGACCAAGAGCAAGACCATTAAAAGGATCAAAGTCCGTTAGTCGAACCATGAGGCGAAAATAGCCACATGGGAGTTGGATAACTCCAAGAGAGCCAAGTATCCAGCGCTCTTCCCATAACGACTGCTAGATACTTTTGGGGGTCACGGGCGTAACCCTTTTTAAGGGGGTAGAGCCTCTTCGCATATTTAATTGTTGTGTTTATTTGTTGTGTTTATGTTGCTTTTGTAGCTTGTATGTGCTTTATGCACTGGTAATATGTCGTTGTATGCACGTGCTTTGAGCACTTGTGATGTGCTGTGACACACTTGTGATGCGCTTTGATTATGGGGTATGTGCCTTAAGCACTTGTGAGATATTCTGATTATGTGGATGTGTTTTTAAGCACTTGAACAATTATGTACTTATATCCTTCGGGACTTGTGTTATATACATAATGATTTGGATTTGAAAGAATTGTGGATGAATGGAACTGATAACACTTCGGGGAAGTGTCGAGACCTTAGAGTTGATAGGTCAAATTGGGTAGTGATCATTGAGGTTACAGTGGGTAGCTACATTACCTATCCGATTTAGATGACTTCGATGACTTCAGGACGAAGTCCTTTTAAGGGGGGTAGACTGAAATACCCCAAATATTTATCACCTTAATTATTAAGGATTAATTTAAATCATGAGCAATAATTGCTATAAATATTATTATATCAATGTATAGTCCAAAATGGACACTAAACTATACATTAAATCTCTAATCAAAGAGAGAATATATTAAGGAGGAATTAACTCCTAAAACTAATACTACATATAACATATTAGTGTATGTAGTTAATATCACAAATATCACTCATTAAACTATATAAATATTTTATATAGCCAAAACAAATCATAGATGCAATACATATTCTTATATATATATATATATATATATATATATATATATATATATAGATATATATATAATATATACATACATTAAAAGCAAAAAAAATATATGTTACCGACTAACACATAAACTAGTCCATGATACATCATTGATATGTAACATTAATGTACAAGAATTCAAAAATCTCTTCCCCATCATAGTGCAGCCGATTTTCATTAAGGAAAAATAGAGGAAAAAAAATCCATTGTCAAAATAAGAACAAATATGTAGAAGATTTATCAATAGTACTAGTTACTAGTCTTAGTTACTCTCCAGTTTACGGAGACGCAGTCATTGGGAGTACATATGTTTTTCTGTAATAATTTAGGATTTTAAGATGCAAGAAACTCCCTGTTTACCATCCGTGATAATGTAAGCTACAAGCAAGACAGCATGATATCTATTTCTGAATCTACTATACTTATTCCACCAACCTAACGTCGAACAGATAAGAGACAGGCGAAGTATTCCCCCACCTTTTCTATATACAACCGATTGCTGCAACATAGGAAAGGAAAGATGAAGTAATCAGTTGGAATATTAAGATGAGTAATCAGTTGTGGCATTTTTGGCGTATAATTTTTTAAAAAGTATCCACTTGTATTGTACAACTTATTCTGAATAAATTTTTGGTAGATTACATAGAGTCGACCGCCTAGGTTGATAGATCGTAAATATTAATAAATGGAGCACAAAAATTTTCCCATTTCATTTAAAAAGAAACAAGAATAGAAACGGGATAACAAGTTTTGTAAGTAAATAAAATTGGTGTACAAAAATGTGTTAGAATATTAGAAGAAGAAAATTACAAATTTTCCCCCCAAAACCTATGTCTAGCCGGCTACACATCTTGAAAAGAGAAGACCATAAAACAAAATTGGAGAATAAAATAACAAATACCAAGCTAGTACAAATACCCTTCCTTCTTTTTCTCTCATCCTTCCCCATGCTATGGAAGTACCGCTGCTCAAATACCTTTCTTTCTTTCCTTCTTCAACCACGACAGCTGCTTTTCTTTCCTTCCTGCACATGATAGCAACCTCACCTTCCCCTTCCTCATTCGACAGTAGCAGCAGGGAAGAAAAGTACCCATCCCTCCTACAATAATTCAACTTCTTCTTTTCCCCTCTACGTAGTAGCAGCCCTTCTCAATTCCAGACTGAACAGCAAAGCAACAATTCAACTTCTGATTTTATCTTCTTCAATCTCCGGCTCCAGCACCACCGAAAAGCTGCTGCAGTTGCCTCCTCCTCCATATGACAGCAACATCCCCATTTATCTCCTTCTTCATTTCCGGTTACAGCAGAAAGAATAAGACAGCAGTACCTCCTTTCCTCCTTCCTTCTTGGCGATTCTACAGCCACTTTACGCCAGCTTTCATTTCATTTTTTTGAAGTAAAAACCCATGCTTGGAGACTCCAAATCAGCTGAAGAGATTCAAAGTGCAAGGAGACTTATTTGAACCTTTAAAGGTGAGGAGAACATGCTCTTAATTCCTCCTTCCTCAGTAAGTCCAAAAGTGGGCTGTTGCTAACACCTTCTTCTACCTTTATGTACACCTGTATGGAGGCTGTTTTCCAGCCCATTCATTGAGCAAAAACTCCTCCAAGAACTCACCCCTCCAAAGGCTCCAAGAGAAGGTAAAGAAAACGTGACTTTCATGGAGATTTAAACTCTTATACTCCTCTGTTTTTCTTGCACAAAATTGAAGCTATCCTTCTTGTTTTTAGCTTACCGAAAGCCACCCTTGGACATCCCCAAAAGCTCCTTTGAAGAAGCTCAAAACAAGGTAGAACCATGTAGCTTCCATGGCTGTTTGAACCTTGCTTTTGTTATGATAATAATAGCTGCTATGTTAGCAGTGTTAGCATAATGTAACGGCTATATGACTATTTAGCCGTGTCCACACATGTTTAGGCTATTAGCTATAAATACCTATTAGGACTGGGTGTCTAGTAAGAAGAAGAAAGAGATATTGTGTCAGTGTATTAAGTTCTTGTTCTGACTCTCTCTATTGAATAATAAAGAAGACGTATTTTCCTTCTCTGTTACTTTATTCCACTCAATTTTATCATGGTACCAGAGCCATGCTCTTCCCATTTTTCCTGAACTCCATTGAAAGATCAAGAAATCTCAGCTTTGAGATAAGATGGTCGACGAAGAAAGTTCAGACGGTAACGGGAAGAAGAAAGTGAAAGTTCAAGATGAAGTGGTCGACAAAATGTCAAACGAAGTTTCGACTAAAGAAAAGGAGAACGATCCTCTTCGCCTACTCAATTCTGATACGTCGGGGACAATCCTTACTACAAGCAAATATGACGGGGGACCCGGTTTCACTACCTGGAAACAGAGTATGTTGATCTACCTCTCCGCCAAGAATAAGCTTGGGTTCGTGGATGGAACCCTAGAAAAGCCAATGAATTCTACGGTTCGAGCAAGGGCATGGCAAAGATGTAACGACATGGTGATTTCTTGGATTTTATCCAGTCTTGAGAAAGAAATCACAGAGTCAGTAGTTTTTTGCCAGACAGCGGCTCAGATTTGGGAACAGTTGAACGGCAGATTTGAAGAGGGAAATGTGGCGAGGTTCTACGCCCTAGAGCAGGATCTTGCAAGCACCAGGCAGGGAGAGGATACTGTAAGTGCCTATTACACGAAGATGAAGCGCTTCTGGGATGAACTTGATTCCTCAAATCCCATACCAACGTGTAACTACAACGGAAGCAACAGATTGCGCGAGTACATACAGACTCAAAGATCTGTCAAATTTCTGATGGGATCTCACCCTAAATATGCTAATGTCCGCGGAAATCTACTTATGATGAAGCCCCTGCCCTCAATCGAACAAATCTATTCTATTCTCGTTCAAGAAGAACGCCAAAAAGGAGTCACGCGTGCTACGGAAGAAAACAGAACCACTCTCTCCTTCGCTACAGAAAGTTCCGCCATGTTTTCTTCCAACCCAAAGAAACAAACAAGATTTCCTAGACGCCAAGGGCTCTACTGCGTTCATTGCGGGAAGAATGGCCACACCAAAGATCGTTGCTTCGAAAAGATTGGTTACCCCCAAATTGGAGGCCAGGGAAGAGCAAGAAATCAGCTACCGTCACTAGTGCCGAAGAAAACGCTAAAAGCCCCAAAGAGCAGAAAGGAGAAAGAACTTACACCACCGATGAAGTTAACCAGATTCTAGCTCATTATGCTAAGGAACAAGAAGCAGTAAACACAGCATCTTCATTAGTAAATTCGACATACGGTTTTGTCGGTAAATTTGAACCTAATCTCTCAACTGATTATGCCTGTTTAAATGTTATCCGTGATAATGCTGAACCATGTTTACATTTTGATGCATATGTGAGTAAATCTGGTGATGATTTTGAATCTTATTTGGACTCTAGAAATTGCCTGAGTAGTTCCAGTGAAAGGGTCCACTTCTCCCTGCATTCTGAAACGTGTTTGACTATTTTCATTGACAAACTTGAATCTTGTTTGCACTCTGGAAATCCTAGGAGACATAAAAACACTGAATGGATTCTGGACACAGGGGCGTCTCAACATATGTGTTTGATGTTGGCTTATTCACCGATATTAGACATTCGGAAACTAGTCACCAAGTGGCAATGCCAGATGGGCACCCATAAATTGTTAATTCTATAAGGATTTTAACAAAAATGATAGGATAGTGTTGGAAGATGTTTTACATGTTCCGGCATTTAAGTTCAATCTCATATCTGTAGGAAAGCTTGCACAAAGCATGAAAGGTAGTTTTATGTTTGATGGTGCTTGTTGTGTTTTTCAGGACTTTAGAAATCACTTTGAGCAGCAGGATGGCATCTGCAAATCAGGAGTTTATCTTCTAGATTTAGAATATGACCAAACAGATGGTTTTGTCTCCAAGTCTGCTTGTGTAAGAGAGGAACTTGTTAGTGGATTTGATTGTAATGATATCCTTGCTTTATGGCATCATAGGTTAGGTCATCTGCCTATAAGGAAAATAGAGAAGCTGAAAATTTTAGACAAGAAAGTCAGTAAGAGACAGTTTATATGTGAACCCTGTAATCGGGGGAAAAGTCACCAATTGCCCTTTCCAAAGAAAAGCACCACAATAAATGGTACATTTGATCTTATTCACATAGATGTGTGGGGAACCTTCAAGGTGAAAACACATGACAATTTCAGTTATTTTGTTACTTTTGTTGATGATGCATCTAGAGCAACATGGGTACATCTTATTTGCTGCAAAGTCTGATTCTTTTTCTGTTATCATTGATTTTCTAAATATGGTTAAACTGCAGTTTGGGAAGGAAGTAAACTATCAACTATCGTACAGACAATGCATATGAGCTAGGTAGCTCAAAACTCACCTCATATTTCTTGAAAAACAGAGGGATAGTACACCAGTTAACTTGTTCCCACACCCCACACAGAATGGGGTGGTCGAACGAAAACATAGGCACATACTCGAAACAGCAAGAAGTCTAATGATTCATTCCTCCTTGCCAATTAAGTTCTGGGGTGAAAGTGTTCTTACAGCTGTTTACATCATCAATAGAATGCCTCTAGATAGTTTAGATGGTAGTTCCCCATACAAAGTTCTATTTGGAAAGGATCCTAACTATGAAGAGCTGAGATGTTTTGGATGCTTAGGCTTTGCACACGTAAATCAGGACCTTCACAATAAATTCTTGTCTCGTTCAGTAAAAACAGTTTTCCTAGGCTATGCTCCCAACAAGAAGGGATATAAACTCTTAGATTTAGACAATGATAAAATAATTGTGAATTGTGATGTCAAATTCTATGAGAACATTTACCCTTTTAGGAAAACTCAAAAGGAAAGTGAAATCAACGAGGAAAGAATTGCAACAAATGAGTACACAGAAACCAGTTTTCTGCCTAATGACCTTTATGCAGGAAGTCCAAATTGCTTTGAAGAAGAAACAGACCAGATTCCAAGGACAACAGTCCAAGAAAGCCCACCAGAGGAAGACAGAGATATGGGAAACCAGAGAGGACAGCAAGATGTCTCAACAAGCTTTTCTCATCCACAAGAACTGAGAAGATCAGAGAGAAACAGAAGCCAGCCCACTTATCTCCAAGACTATGTGGTATGAAAGGTGATTGCAGAACCAGAAGCAACAAAACAAGACTCAGCTAAGTTCCTAGACCCTTTTCTGCTCTGTTAAACCACCGTTTAAATTCTTATCATTTTGCATGCTATCTAAACTATCAAAGCAATGGGAATGATATAACTCTGGATTGTAGCTGTTCTTTGTGCTCCATGTCCATACCGTTGAACACCATGAAACTGCCTAGAACAGAACACCCCACGCCTAGCATTCTATCCCTAGCTGTCACCACCACCATAGACAGAAACAAAGAACCATCGACTTACTATGAAGCCATTAAGAGCAAGGAGTGGATAGAAGCTATGAAAGAGGAATTTATAGCACTTGAGAGAAATCAAACTTGGGATATAGTGGACTTACCAAGAGGAAAGAAAACAATAATCTGCAAGTGGGTTTATAAGCTGAAATACAAGGGATATGGAACTCTAGAAAGACATAAGGCAAGGCTGGTAGTGAAAGGGTACACACAAAGGTATGGAATAGACTATTAAGAAACTTCTCTCCCCGTGATAAAATTCACTACCATTAGGGCTCTCGTTGCTGTCAGCTGTAAGAAAAATTGGAAAATAACACAACTTGACATTAATAATGCGTTTTTACATGGGGATTTAAAGGAGAAAGTCTACATGGAAATGCCCTTGGGTTATAGAAACTCAGAACCTTACAAATTTACAAACTTAGGAAGTCCCTCTATGGCCTAAAACAGGCCTCTAGACAATGGCATGAAAAACTAAGTAGTTTTCTGTACAGTTTTGGTTTTCACCAATCATTAAATGACTATTCTCTATTCACAAGGAAAAGAAAGGGTCTAACAGTTTATATAGCAGTCCACATTGATGATATTCTTTTGACAAGTAATGACACAAAAATGATAGAGCTCATTAAACAAGAAATGGACAGCAAGTTCAAGATTAAAGACTTGGGTCAGATTTCTTATTTTCTTGGTATGCATTTTATACACACTGTTCAAGGGATTATAATCACACAGAAGCAATATGCTGAACATCTCATTAAGAAGTTTGGCTGTGAAACTAGTAGACCCACTGCGGGACCCCTGGAACTGTAAAACACCCTACAACGCCCCTACCAACTACTGAAATCGCAGCGGAAATAACCAACCAAACAATAACTAAACGCTTTGGTGTTACAACGCCGTTAACCACCCACGTGGTTAACTAGGCAGAATAAATACAAGTGTATCGGTCTGATGATCAGACTCCCGAGCATAGATCCTAACATCCACATATATATATATCAACAATACCGAGTATATTTAATTTACATCACAACTACCAACTGTAAACATCCACCACTGTTTAACAAACGGTACCAAAAAGTAATGCCTCGGGAGCACAGGCGCATCCCGGGCTCAACAACCAAAATAACCAAAAGTACATCAGCGACCTAGGATCTAGAGCCACTCCGCTTCTTCGATCCTCATCCTGCAGTAAAATATGGAGCCCCCGAGGGGGTCAGCAACCTTTGCTGGTATGGTTAACGCGCAGCCCATCGGCTACCGGGATACGCGCAACCAATTGTCATGATAACATGGCATTCATTTTTTTTTTAAACATTCAACATATATATACCATAGCATAGCAAGGGAAATTGCATAGCACAACATCAATACATAACACCATAAAATCGGTTCACACAAGGAACCTTCCACCATAGTTAGTATACATAGTGAGCCTAGAGATTTTTGCCAATCTCATATAAAGCTGCGTTACCAACCTCGTTACCGTCCAGTTATATCGAACGGTTAACTTAAACCCAAGGTGTGTCGGATATAGTAATCCCAAGCACACCGAAATACACATTTGTATGCCCCTGTGGCCGACGTGAGTCAGTAACTAGCTTTGGATAAGCTAGGGAAGGTTGAAACCAAATTGGAATACAACCTATACATACACCAAGAGAGCCGAACCGGATATGACATCGACTCCCGTCCTCACACGCATGGCCGGAACATGACCGGACTCCTCACTCCCCCGGTTAGCACTTGTTAGTGATCACACAATATATTGTTAAGTCACACCCAAGCAAGTGTTTAGGTCTTGTTAGGCACACCAGGGAGAAAGAGTCACAATAATACAACATCATAATATATAACAACCGTAAGTCTTTTCATGCCTTAATCTTATAAGGTCGTAACACACAGAAAAGCAAACAACACCCAAGCCGGTGTAAACCGGTAGACAACAAACTGCAAGAAAACCATACCTTGGTCCTTGCCTCGATTGATTTCCTCCGTAGATCACTCCTATACATGATTAATAACGTCGGTTAATTATTTATTTAACTTCAACTTACTAAATGTTTAACATGATTGTATGACATGTTTTAATGTCTAACTTACCCTAGGTAACCTTCATTATACCCCCTAGGGTTAACTACATAAGTCACATTCTTTTCTGTTTTTTTTTACAAGTTTTGGTCCGACCGACCTTACCGACCGAACTTACCCAAGTTCGGTCGATTCCAGAACACATTTCCGTCAAAATTTTCTACTCCGACCGACCTTGTAAGTTCGGTCGCATGTTCGGTCCATTCCAGAGAGTTTCTTCCCTTTGAAAATTCAGCCCGACCGAACTTGCCAAGTCTGGTCCCATGTCCGGTTGATTCCAGAAACTTAATCCGTACACAAAATACAAGCCCGACCGACCTTGCAAGTCCGGTCCCCAAGGTCGGTCCATTCCAGAAGCCAATTCTCGCAGGGTAAACTGGGCTCGACCGAACTTGCAAGTTCGGTCGCAAGTTCGGTCTGCCCCAGACCTTTGTTTTCCTTTTCACATTCAACTCCAAACTTTACCCCATATATCCTAGTACATCCTAACCTCATTTGAGCACTTCAAACACACCTTAAGACATCCTTAAAAACTCATAAAAATCATTTCTAATTCCTTAAGCCTTTACTTATATCTTCACAAAAATTCCTAACACTTATAATGTTTTCTCCTAGTCTCCAAGTGGTGTTTCATACCTATGATAACTACTATCTCAAAATACTTTTTCTCATTTTAACATCATCTTTCAAGCATCACTTCTTACCATCAACTCCTTATGTCATTTCTTGAAATCCTTTTTCAAGTTCACACTTTCTCTCCTTATTTTACCAAAGTTTGCCTAAGTCTTTACCTAAGTCCAAAATGACTCTGGTACATACTAGAACCTCAAGATCATGCCTAAGTCCTTGTTACACTCTAGAGCACTTCCTAGTTCATCAAAATTCCTTTAAAACATCTTGAACTCCATATGCATTTCCTAAATTTCGACATAGGTTCTCCTAGCATTTTGTCACACCAAAGCACATTGTTTTCACCATTAACACACAAGAACACTAAAATCCATCAAGCACTTTATTATACACAAACTTCACTCATAAAGCACTACATCACAAATAGTGCATAATTTAAATTGCATGGCACTTAGGCCCTTAAAATGCATGGCTCTTAGGCCCTTAAAGTGCATAATTCTTAAACACTGAATTTCCACAATATATTTGCCTTTGACCTGCAAATACACTCAACAACACATATGCCTTTTACTAGTCTCTTGAGAACACTTTACTAAGTCATTCACCATTTGCTCTTTAGGTAGTTTTAACAAGCATTATAAGCTCATTTCTCCTAAGGCATTAAACAACATTAGGTTAGTAGATTTACCTCTTTTCCAACAACTTCTTTCTTGTTTCCTTATAAACCGGTAAGGTATTTGATTCCTTGTCAAGTTCTAAACAATATACAAACTTATAATGAGTATTCAAGCTATAAGCTTCATCTCATTGTAAACCCTAATTTACATTGTTTTCAAAAACATTAATGTAGTTGTTTTTACCTTGATCTTTGAAGAGAGTTTGAATATATATCAAGAGAGGACTCCACCTAGTCCATGAAAGTTGGAATGAAGCTAGAACAAAGTCACACAAAGAGCTCCATCATGTACATTTTCGGTCAAGGCAAAAACATGAAGGAATGTAGTTTTTATTTGAGATTCCTTACCTAGAAGCAAAGGAGAGTAATAATATGTAGAATACAAGCTCAAGCTCCTTCAATGGTGGAACTCCATGGCACCGAAATGGGGCTCTTGAAGTTTTGAGAAGATAGGAATGAAGAGCTTGATGAGAGGAAGAGATTGGTGGTGTTTGTTTTTGATTTGGACAAGTGAGCTAGATTTACAAGAGGTCAAAGCTAGAGTTTTAATGGGTGGTGAGTATTACCGTGAGAGAGCAGCAAGAAGGAAGGAGATGGAGTTGGGAACCGTGTGAAATGGAGGAGGGAAATGAGAATGAAGATAGAATTTGCTTTAAGAAGATATTTGTTCTTATAAAGTAAAAAGTAGCTTAATTAGTTTTCTTTATTTACTTATCATATTAACTAAGAGTGGTGAGTCACCACACTTAGAAAACCGGCCCCCTATAATATAATGAGGGTATTTTAGTCTTTGTTTGTCAATTTAATTACTTAATACAACATATGTTACAAACTAGCTTATAAAAATCACTATTCATAAAACACAGGCACATAGAAGTGAAAATTTTGATTTCCTATTGATATAGCCACCCAAATGTGATATTATATAGTACACATATATATTTAAGTAATGATGGGCATTTAGCCACTCAAAACTCATTTACAAGACAATTTTTCAAAAATGTGCTTTAAGACTTCTTAAAGCACATTTTGTGTTTTAACTTGTTTTCAAGCTTGGTTTTCTTTGGTAATTGATTTAATATGTTCATTAATATATAAATAAGGTCTTGGTAAGTTCATTAGGTCTTACCCAAGCTTATTCCAAGCTTAGAGCACATTTTAGCCCATATTGACCTTAAGGTATTTAATTGTGTTCTTTATGGTTTAAATTGTTTACTAATGTTTCTAAGACCCTTTTTAGTCTTAATAAATCATGTTTTAATGTTTAAACAACATACTTAGGTTTGGGGTATTTCAATCTACCCCCTTAAAAGAACTTTGTCCCCAAAGTTCACACTTCCCACATATCTTAATATTAGAACACGGGGAAAATCTTATAACACAATACTTCCAAAACATCATTACCAACATTACCATCATACTTACACCACACACGGACTCAAGGTCCAGACCACATAATACCATTCAGACACAACGGTCTGTAACACATAGACAATGTATATAATACATGTCGACACATCCAACCGAACCTAAACCTACTACCCCCCCCCCCCCCCTTAAAAGGGGTACGCCCCGTACCCTATACATATAAACACTAAGAAGTAAACAATGACGGGTACTTCGCCTTCATCTTATCCTCCAGCTCCCAAGTGGCCTCCTCAACGTCCTGGTTAGACCAGAGGACCTTCACCAGTCTCACGGACTTATGGCGAGTGTCTCGAGTCTTAGTATCCAGAATCTGTACGGGAGTCTCCACTGATCGCATGGTCGGCTCTAAGGTTAGCCTTTCAGGCTGAAGCACATGAGACGGATGAGACATATACTTCTTCAACTGGGACACATGAAATACATCATGTACCTTGCCCAGCTCGGCGGGTAAATCAAGTCTATAAGCTACCGGGCCGATCCGCTCCGTCACAACATAAGGACCCACATATTTCGGGCTCAACTTGCCCTTCTGGCCAAAACGAAATACTCCCTTCATGGGGGATACCCTAAGAATACCTGATCGCCTACGGCGAACTCCAGGTCACGTCTGCGCACATCAGCGTACGACTTCTGTCTATCCTGAGCTGCTCTCATGTTAGCCCGATCTGGCGAACTTCTGCCTGAACCTGTTCCAGATACTCTGGTCCTATAATGACCGTCTCACTCGACTCATCCCAGCATAAAGGCGTGCGGCATGGTCTACCGTACAATGCCTGGAAGGGAGACATCTTGATCGAAGCATGGTAACTGTTGTTGTAACTAAACTCGATCAGATGTAACTTATCAATCCAGCTGGTCTGAAAGTCAAGTGCACATGCACGTAACATATCCTCAAGTGTCTGGATGGTGCGCTCACTCTGACCATCTGTCTGTGGGTGAATGCTGTGCTCAATTTCAGTTCAGTACCCAGTGCTTCTCGTGTGGATCTCCAATACCTCGATAAGAATCTTGTATCTCTATCGGATACAATCGTCTTTGGCACCCATGATGTCTAACAATCTCTCTGTCGAAGAGCTCTGCAAGCTTAGCCACTTTCCAGGTGTCCTTCATCGGTATGAATCGAGCCACCTTGGTCAGTCGGTCTACAACAACCCAAATCATATTCAGACCTCCCCTTGTAGGCGGAAGCCCTACCACGAAGTCCATAGAAATGTCATGGAACTTCCACTCAGGCACTGGCATTGGCTGCACCATACCACCAGGCCGTCGGTGCTCAAACTTGACCTTCTGACAAGTGAGACACCTCAACACATAATCATTCACATCCTTTTTCATTCCAGCCCACCAGAAATAACGTTTCATACCCTTATACATCTTTGAAGCTCCGGGGTGAATCGATGTCGTAGAACAATGGGATTCACTCAGTATGCGCTCCTTCAGCTCAGCGCTACTCCTCGGTATACATAATCTGCCATTGAGCCTAATCAGGTCATCATCGTGGAGTCTGAAGTCGTACTTCTGACCCTCGAATGTGCCATCAATAAGCTTCTGTCTAATCTCCACATATACTGATCCGTCATCTGAGCACTCCGCACCTCTTCAACCAAGCCAGTATGAGAGACTAGCGAATGGAGAGAGTGTGCTCGGCGACTCAATGCGTCAGCTACCACATTCGCCTTACCCTCCTTATACTGTAATTTATATCGTAGTCATTCAGAAATTCAACCCACCTTCTTTGCCTCATGTTCAACTCCTTCTGAGTGAACAAGTATTTAAACTCTTTGTGTCAGAATAAATCGTCACACTTACCCCATACAAGTGATGTCGCCATATCTTCAGTGCGAAGACAATGGCCCCCAATTCTAAGTCGTGGGTAGGGTAGTTCTCTTCATGCTTCTTCAGCTGTCGGGAGGCGTAAGCTACGACCTTCCCGTGTTGCATCAACACACAACCCATACCTCTGCCTGATGCGTCGCAATAGACCTCAAAACCATCTGGACCGTCTGGTATAGTCAGGACCGGTGCAGATGTCAGAGCATCCTTGAGTCTCTGAAAAGAACTCTCACAGTCGACTGTCCACTCGAATGGTGCATCCTTCTTCATCAAGGAAGTCATCGGCTTCGAGACACTGGAGAAGTCCTTAACAAACCTCCTATAGTAACCTGCCAGACCGAGGAAGCTCCTGATATCGGTAACTGTCTTCGGCCTAGGCCAGGTGCGCACTGCATCTATCTTTGCCGGATCAACAGCGATCCCGGCCTCAGAAATCACATGACCAAGAAAGGATACTTGGTTCAACAAAACTCACACTTAGAAAATTTAGCATACAGCTGATTCTTCCTCAATGTTTGCAACACATCTCTCAGGTGGCTTTCATGCTCACCTCTCGATTTCGAATACACAAGTATGTCATCGATGAAGACTACCACTGATTTGTCCAACTGATCTTGGAACAAACGGTTCATTAAATCCATGAACTTTGCTGGTGCATTTGACAAGCCAAACGGCATAACTGTGAACTCAAATGCCCATACCTAGTTCTGAATGCTGTCTTTTCGATATCACTGTCACGGATGGCAATCTGGTGGTATCCGGAACGTAGGTCTATCTTGGAGAATACTGATGCTCCCCTCAGCTGATCAAATAGATCGTCGATGCGTGGTAAAGGGTAACGGTTCTTCACCGTAACAGCATTCAGCTCCCGATAATCAATACACAGGCGGAGGCTACCGTCCTTCTTCTTCACGAAGAGGACCGGCGCTCCCCATGGTGAAACACTAGGGCGGATAAAGCCCTTGTCGAGTAGGTCTCTCAGCTGCTCCTTGAGCTCTGTCATCTCCTGGAGCCATACGATAAGGTGCCTTCGCAATGGGTCCGGTGCCCGGAACTAAGTCAATCTCAAACTCAACCTCTCTTGCTGGCGGCATGCCCGGCAGTTCCTTAGGAAATACATCAGGAAACTCCGACACTACCGGCACATCTGGCTAAACTCAGGGTCTCTCTCTATGTCCTGGACATAGCAGAGGTACACATCATTCCCTCGTCGTATCTCACGATACATGGCCATGGCGGTGATGATCTGTGTCGAAGGCTCCCTGGGCCTCTGGCGGTATGACATAGTAACCCCAGATGGACTCCGAAGAAGCAGTCGATGCTCGGCACACAGGATTCTACCCCTTGTACCGCTCCAACCAGTTCATCCCGACAATCACATCAAAACCTAGTCCGTCGAACTCTATCAAGTCGATTGGAACTCCTCATCCATGATTCGAACAACAGCATCTCGGTAGTAGCGGGTACACCTGATCCGCTCTTTTGACGGGAGAGTGACCACGAAGTCAGGCATCTCTTCACCGTCTAACCCCAGCCTCTTCGCAAATGACAGCGAAATGAATGTTGTGAGGCTCCAGAGTCGAACAAGATCGATGCGTCCACGCCATTCACTGGAAAGGTACCGGTGAGGATTGTGCCGCTCTTGCCGGCTTCTGCCTTATTGCAGACACTCAGTATACCTCCGTTCCGAGTGCACAGCCTAATTCATTGGCAAACTCATAAGTATATGGTAGTAACACGTTGATACACTCCAAAACAACATCTCTTTATTCATTAACACAGTCTTTACACCATAAGTTGGTTTACATTGTAGACATGGCTAGATATAGCTCCCTTTCAAACAACTGGCTTAATACATTACATGATTACACAAGGCTCAAACTGCCTGAAAGTCAAATTCAAACGTCCGGGTTTCAGATGTGTGGCATTTACCACTGTCGATGGTGCGGTATTCAATTTATCTTCTTGATCCGTGGTATAACATCCTTGATTGTCCTCCCATGATTAATACATCACCTGACTTCAACACTAGCTTCTTTGCGAGATCACCCACGCTTCTGCTCGCCGTACATAACAACAGCGGTATCACCATGGACCAAGACACCACGGGTACTCCCTTACTTAGAGACTCGGGTGACTCGTCCTTATCTTGGTGCAATCCTAATCGTCCACCTTTCTGGTAGAAGTTCACAATGCACAAGTCTGCTTTCACGTTCGAATCGGTTCCGATTCAACTTGCTGAGCAATTCCCACGGTGTGGTTAACGACCGCAAGGAACTCCTCAGGTATACCTGGTACAGTTGCTCCGTCTTCAGCTCGCACATCCTGATATGACTTGGTGTAGGGTTTCCAGTCCTTACCCATGCACATCATCTTCAATCAGCTCATCTTCGAACCGCTCGGGTATTCGGGTTGTGTAGAAACCTCCTGGTGCTGCTCCAAGTTCGTTGCAACGCCTGATGATGTGGATTTGTGCTTCCGGTGTCAGGTATCCATTTAAGAGTATCATACCTGGTTGGATAACCTGACATTGCTCCAGTGGGAATTCGGTGATGCTGATGGTGGTCTCTTCAGGTTTGGTGTGGGCGGGATTGGATAACAGATATTGAAGGTTCCTAAGTTTTCCACATTGTCTAATTTAGGTGTCTCTCACATCATTCTTTAACTCATTACTTAGGTGTTTGTACATTAGACTCACTAATACAACACTCATGCATGAAATGCGGTAAGCAATCACTTTTTTCATTTAATAGTTTAGGCGGTACCTGTCTCGAAGAGGATCCTGGTGCCTCAGACCGGTCCACCACATTCAGGCGGCCTTGCCGGACCCCGTACCCTTCCCCTTCTGGGATTCAGTTGTACTTCTTGTCAGAAGACTGCTGGATGATCGCCTTCGGGCTTTCGGTGGTCGCGGTAGTCTTACCCTTCCACTGCCCCTTTGGCTTATAGTTCCTGCCACTAGGGTTCTGCCAGCACTCAAACTCACGGTGCCCCCATCTTCTGGCAGTAATGACACTTCACGTCATTCCCCTTGCAGTCTTTGCCGGGGTGGTCTCCGTTACACCACTTACAGTAAAAGTGGCGCTCCGGTCCAGAACCCGCGCTAGCTGCTATAACAACACACAATCAAACTCACTTCTCATCTTAACCAATACACCTCACTAGATACACATGATTAAGTATTACCCTTAGGCGGGTAGGAGCGTAAAGAGGCTTCGCCGCATACGCCTCGTGAGCTTGCAGTGGCTCATCAGCTGGTGGTCTGGGCTTGGCCCTTGTCACCCTGGTACTGACTCTTCTGGGGCTGAGGGTAGTGTTTCTTTTTCTTTCCTCCCCCATAAGCTTGCTGACTCTGGCCCTCGTTCGTGGCCTTGCGCTTGTGCGCATTCTCCTCGTCCCTCAGACGGACGGTAATCTCAACCTTAGCAGCGGCATGATAGCACTCCTGAATTTAGGATGTCAGTCATGCCCCGCAAACAAAACTCACCAACTCACATTAACATTCACTAACGGTATAAACTGATTCACAACATGGTATTCTAATTACCTGCAAGGTAGTATACTCAGCTGGCCCCATCCCGTAGCGGAGACGGTGGCTAAGACCATTGTAGAACCGGTTCACCAACACTCGGTTCGAGTACCCAAGGTCTGGTAACAGGTGGATAAGGCCGGTGAATGCGGTGTAGTAGTCATCAACCCGACATCTTATCCCCCTGCCTCAGACTATCCAGCTCGAGGCGCTTGGCCTCCTGCACATGCACAGGGTAATACTTGGCTCGCAGTAGAGCCGTGTACTCCCTCCAACCAAACTCAGGATCAGCTATCCTGTCCTCTCTCACCAACTTCCACCAACTCTGTGCCGATCCCTTCAAGTAGTAAGCGGCAAGACGGACCTTAGCTTCAGCAGGTACAGCCAAGGTCTCGTAGGCGGTCTTCAGCTCAGAGATATACGCCTCCAGCTTACGAGGGTCGGTCTCCCCATTGAACGACGGCGGTCTCAGATCAGCCAACGCCTTGACCCAATTGGTCTCTCGTGGCGGTGGTGGTGGTGGCTGAACTCCGGGCTGTTGCCCTTGCTGTAATGCAGCAACCATCTGGGGTACCATCTGGGCTACGGCGGCTGCTACTGCCTCAGCCATGGTCTGTGCCGTAGTATCATCGCCCTGGTCACCCGTACCTCCAGTACCGCGCCCGCGGCCTCTACCTCGTGGTCTACCTGACATCTGAATTCACATGAACATTTCATTAGCATTATGCTTGCACACTTATCGGTCCAACGGTTGTAGCATCTTCCCGACAACAAGGTAATTCCACACTTAGTTAGTGGTTACCCTTTCCAAATCTGTTCACTTAGGTAACTATGGTTAGGTTTCCTAACTCGGTATATTTCTAGCTCGGTATTCTAGTCATCAGAGCGATACTTCGCTCTGATACCACTTTTGTAACACCCCTACAACGCCCCTACCAACTACTGAAATCGCAGCGGAAATAACCAACCAAACAATAACTAAACGCTTTGGTGTTACAACGCCGTTAACCACCCACGTGGTTAACTAGGCAGAATAAATACAAGTGTATCGGTCTGATGATCAGACTCCCGAGCATAGATCCTAACATCCACATATATATATAACCAACAATACCGAGTATTTAATTTACATCACAACTACCAACTGTAAACATCCACCACTGTTTACAAACGGTACCAAAATGTAATGCCTCGGGAGCACAGGCGCATCCCGGGCTCAACAACCAAAATAACCAAAAGTACATCAGCGACCTAGGATCTAGAGCCACTCCGCTTCTTCGATCCTCATCCTGCAGTAAAATATGGAGCCCCCGAGGGGGTCAGCAACCTTTGCTGGTATGGTTAACGCGCGCCCATCGGCTACCGGGATACGCGCAACCAATTGTCATGATAACATGGCATTCATTTTTTTTTAACATCCAACATATATATACCATAGCATAGCAAGGGAAATTGCATAGCACAACAACAATACATAACACCATAAAATCGGTTCACACAAGGAACCTTCCACCATAGTTAGTATACATAGTGAGCCTAGAGATTTTTGCCAATCTCATGCTAAAGCTCGTTACCAACCTCGTTACCGTCCAGTTATATCGAACGGTTAACTTAAACCCAAGGTGTGTCGGATATAGTAATCCCAAGCACACCGAAATAACATTTGTATGCCCCTGTGGCCCGACGTGAGTCAGTAAACTAGCTTTGGATAAGCTAAGGGAAGGTTGAAACCAAATTGGAATACAACCTATACATACACCAAGAGAGCCGAACCGGATATGACATCGACTCCCGTCCTCACACGCGTGGCCGGAACATGACCGGACTCCTCACTCCCCCGGTTAGCACTTGTTAGTGATCACACAATATATTGTTAAGTCACACCCAAGCAAGTGTTTAGGTCTTGTTAGACACACCAAGGGAAAAAGAGTCACAATAATACAACATCATAATATATAACAACCGTAAACTCTTTTCATGCCTTAATCTTATAAGGTCGTAACACACAGAAAAGCAAACAACACCCAAGCCGGTGTAAACCGGTAGACAACAAACTGCAAGAAAACCATACCTTGGTCCTTGCCTCGATTGATTTCCTCCGTAGGTCACTCCTATACATGATTAATAACGTCGGTTATTATTTATTTAACTTCAACTTACTAAATTTTAACATGATTGTATGACATGTTTTAATGTCTAACTTACCCTAGGTAACCTTCATTATACCCCCTAAGGTTAACTACATAAGTCACATTCTTTTCTGTTTTTTTTACAAGTTTTGGTCCGACCGACCTTAACCGAACTTACCCAAGTTCGGTCGATTCCAGAACACATTTCCATCAAAATTTTCTACTTTTCTACTCCGACCGACCTTGTATTCGGTCGCATGTTCGGTCCATTCCAGAGAGTTTCTTCCCTTTGAAAATTCAGCCCGACCGAACTTGCCAAGTCCGGTCCCATGTCCGGTCGATTCCAGAAACTTAATCCGTACACAAAATACAAGCCCGACCGACCTTGCAAGTCCGGTCCCCAAGGTCGGTCCATTCCAGAAGCCAATTCTCGCAGGGTAAACTGGGCTCGACCGAACTTGCAAGTTCGGTCGCAAGTTCGGTCTGCCCCAGACCTTTGTTTTCCTTTTCACATTCAACTCCAAACTTACCCCATATATCCTAGTACATCCTAACCTCATTTGAGCACTTCAAACACACCTTAAGACATCCTTAAACACTCATAAAACTCATTTTCTAATTCCTTAAGCCTTTACTTATATCTTCACAAATTCCTAACACTTACAATGTTTTCTCCTAGTCTCCAAGTGGTGTTTCATACCTATGATAACTACTATCTCAAAATACTTTCTCTTCATTTTAACATCATCTTTCAAGCATCACTTCTTACCATCAACTCCTTATGTCATTTCTTGAAATCCTTTTTCAAGTTCACACTTTCTCCTTATTTTACCAAAGTTTGCCTAAGTCTTTACCTAAGTCCAAAATGACTTTGGTACATACTAGAACCTCAAGATCATGCCTAAGTCCTGTTACACTCTAGAGCACTTCCTAGTTCATCAAAATTCCTTAAAACATCTGAACTCCATATGCATTTCCTAAATTTCGACATAGGTTTCTCCTAGCATTTTGTCACACAAAAGCAAAGCCATTGTTTTCACCATTAACACACAAGAACACTAAAAATCCATCAAGCACTTTATTATACACAAACTTCACTCATAAAAGCACTACATCACAATATAGTGCATAATTTAAATGCGTGGCACTTAGGCCCTTAAAATGCATGGCTCTTAGGCCCTTAAAGTGCATAATTCTTAAACACTGAATTTCCACAATATATTTGCCTTTGACCTGCAAATACACTCAACAACACATATGCCTTTTACTAGTCTCTTGAGAACACTTTACTAAGTCATTCACCATTTGCTCTTTAGGTAGTTTTAACAAGCATTATAAGCTCATTTCTCCTAAGGCATTAAACAACATTAGGTTAGTAGATTTACCTCTTTTCCAAACAACTTCTTTCTTGTTTCCTTATAAAACCGGTAAGGTATTTGATTCCTTGTCAAGTTCTAAACAATATACAAACATTATAATGAGTATTCAAGCTATAAGCTTCATCTCATTGTAAACCCTAATTTTACATTGTTTCAAAAACATTAATGTAGTTGTTTTACCTTGATCTTTGAAGAGAGTTTGAATATATATCAAGAGAGGACTCCACCTAGTCCATGAAGAGTTGGAATGAAGCTAGAACAAAGTCACACAAAGAGCTCCATCAATGTACATTTTCGGTCAAGGCAAAAACATGAAGGAAATGTAGTTTTTATTTGAGATTCCTTACCTAGAAGCAAGGAGAGTAATAATATGTAGAAATACAAGCTCAAGCTCCTTCAATGGTGGAACTCCATGGCACCGAAATGGGGCTCTTGAAGTTTTGAGAAGATAGGAATGAAGAGCTTGATGAGAGGAAGAGATTGGTGGTGTTTGTTTTTGATTTGGACAAGTGAGCTAGATTTTACAAGAGGTCAAAGCTAGAGTTTTAATGGTGGTGGTGAGTATTACCGTGAGAGAGCAGCAAGAAGGAAGGAGATGGAGTTTGGAACCGTGTGAAATGGAGGAGGGAAATGAGAATGAAGATAGAATTTGCTTTAAGAAGATATTTGTTCTTATAAAGTAAAAAGTAGCTTAATTAGTTTTCTTTATTTACTTATCATATTAACTAAAGAGTGGTGAGTCACCACACTTAGAAAACCGGCCCCCTATAATATAATGAGGGTATTTTAGTCTTTGTTTGTCAATTTAATTACTTAATACAACATATGTTACAAACTAGCTTATAAAAATCACTATTCATAAAAACAAGGCACATAGAAGTGAAATTTTTGATTTCCTATTGATATAGCCACCCAAATGTGATATTATATAGTACACATATATATTTAAGAGTAATGATGGGCATTTAGCCACTCAAAACTCATTTACAAGACAATTTTTCAAAAATGTGCTTTAAGACTTCTTAAAGCACATTTTGTTTTTTACTTGTTTTCAAGCTTGGTTTTCTTTGGTAATTGATTTAATATGTTCATTAATATATAAATAAGGTCTTGGTAAGTTCATTAGGTCTTACCCAAGCTTATTCCAAGCTTAGAGCACATTTTAGCCCATATTGACCTTAAGGTATTTAATTGTGTTCTTTATGGTTTAAATTGTTTACTAATGTTTCTAAGACTCTTTTTAGTCTTAATAAATCATGTTTTAATGTTTAAACAACATACCTAGGTTTGGGGTATTTCAATCAGAACAATAAGTTGTTGAAAGAACAAGGAAAACTTCTGGGGACCCCTTAGTATATAGAAAGTTAGTAGGGAAAATAAGTTTCTTAGCCCACATTAGACCTGATCTATGTTTCACCATTCAAGTTTTGAGCCAATTCTTACAGGAACCTAGAGATACACATCTGAAAAGCTGCCCAACACACCTT
Source organism: Limonium bicolor (assembly GCA_023374045.1). Taxonomy (NCBI): domain Eukaryota; kingdom Viridiplantae; phylum Streptophyta; class Magnoliopsida; order Caryophyllales; family Plumbaginaceae; genus Limonium; species Limonium bicolor. The sequence continues at coordinate 266,057,885 of CM041778.1, read as the reverse complement.
GCGGTACATCAAGGAATGACAGGTTATGGACTAATGTTTATAGAACTTCTTCTTTAAAACTGATTGCCTTCTGTGATGCGGATTGGGCAGTTGTCCCAATACAAGAAGGTCGATCAGTGGGTACTACATCGAGGTAGGAGGTTCACCACTCTCTTGGAAGGCTAAGAAGCAGAGCAGTGTGGCTCTATCTTCAGCAGAGGCTGAGTACAGATCGATGAGACAAGCAACAGCTGAACTCAGTTGGCTTTCTAGATTGTTGCACGAGCTCGAAGTAGAAGAGATAATGCCCATTCCATTGAACGTACGAAGCACATAGAAGTTGATTGTCACTTTGTGCGACAGAAGATACGAGAAGGTGTAATCAACATTGAGTTCGTCCCGTCACACCAGCAGTTTGCAGATCTTCTCACAAAGACCCTCGCGGGAAAGGACTATCCATTTCTCACACAAAAACTAAGTATGAAGCAATCTGAACAACAGCTATTGTTATCCAGCAAAGCTAGTCCACTACGTGTACGCTTTGAAGGGGGTGTTATGATAATAATAGCTGCTATGTTAGCAGTGTTAGCAGAATGTAACGGCTATATGACTATTTAGCCGTGTCCACACATGTTTAGGCTATTAGCTATAAATACCTATTAGGACTGGGTGTTTAGTAAGGAAGAAAAAGATATTGTGTCAGTGTATTAAGTTCCTTGTTCTGACTCTCTCTATTGAATAATAAAGAAGACGTATTTTCCTTCTCTGTTACTTTCTTCCACTCAATTTTATCAGCTTTCTCCTTCTTCTTTTTTCTTACCAAAACTGAACCATAACCCCCTACTGTAGGTGACCGGAAACACCATCCGATTCCACCAAAATAGCAAGGTAAGAAACCCTCTTCAAGTTAAAAAAATAATCACGTTATTAACTCCTTAAAATACTTACTTGGAGTAATTGCTAATCAAGCTTTTATTTCTTATATATATATATGCTGGCCGACTTGGGTTGTTCCCACCCCTAAATTGCCGTGATTTTAGGGGCTGATTTCAAAGAGTAAAAATCAAGGTAAATCACTAATACCCATCCTATGGTCATGTTGGTGGTTAAGTGAAATAAATTTCACAAACAAGAAAACTAACCTAGGCATGTATATATTTATAGTGCCGTGGGAAGTGGAGCTGTGTAGAGTCCTTGGTGACTTAAAATAAGGTAAGTTTTCTAACAACCTACGTAAGTGTTGTGAAGCTAATTACTGGGTGAAATCAACTAGGGTCAAGCGTATATGGACTGTTTAAATCGTAATCATGTGCAGTAGATCCACGGGTGAGTGTCGGTCAATGAAACTAAGTACTAATGATTTTATAAAGTCAAGTTTATGAGCTATTAATGAAAGGAAGATGTTTCAAACATGTTATATAGTAATTACGTACAACCGAGAATATATATGTGATGTGCATATAATTTTAAATCCTAAAAGTGTGGAGAAAATTAATGGTCAAATATTTGATTAGTGGGACTAAGTGTTAATGGCCTATTTAAATCTATTTTATAAGTGAATAATGAAAGAAAAGAGATTTAATGGTGTTAGGATAAAATATGTGCAAATCGTGAGTTAGTATGTGGGTTGGAACATTTTAATGTCTTTTTTATAGTTAATATTATGCTATGTTTAAGCCATGTATTTAGGCATTTTTATTATGTTTATTTAGAGCTTAAAATAGCGATTAGCAAATTTTAAAGTGATTAAATGAGTTATATAAAATTCTAGTGTGAAAATGTAATTTTAGCAAACATAAACACTTAGGAATAATTTAGGTGAATATTAGTGAATTTAGGTGTTACTTAAATTAAATATAATGTTACAATATAATTTAAATAAACTTTATAAGTATATAAATAAATACAAGATCATTTATGGGGTCAGAATGGAATTAAGAAAAGTATGGAGGGCTAGAACTAATTAAAAATCGAGAGGAATAATTCTAAGGATTTTAGAACATATAAAATACAATTTTATGAAATTTAAAGTGTGAAATGTAAAACTAGAGAAATGAAAAGGCTATTTTTGTGATTATGATAAATATTGGTCAAAGGGGATATTTGGGGTGGTCAACATTGACCACATATGATATTTGACCCAATTAGAAAAAAAAATAAATTTATTTGGTAATTTAATGAAGTATCAAGTTAAAAATGGAGTTTATAGAACCATATGGGGTGTTTTATGCAATTACCAATAATTATAGGGTTAGGATATGAATATTAGGACCCTAGGGGTCTATTTGGAAATTAAAAGAATGTATGGGTTTGTTTTAATGATTCAATTAATTAAGGGATATAACATAAAGTTTAAGTATTAAAGTATAACAATCATAAAAATTTAGAGGGTTAGTTCATAATTACTGGAAAGTTAGTGATGATTTGAGAATTAATTGAATGGGTGGTGCTGTACGCAATTTGAGAAAAATTTTGGGTTAGAATCGTGATCTAAATAATTAATATGTATAATATAAGGTTTTGGTATTAAATTGTAAGTTTATAAAAATAAGGAGGGTGATATGTAATAAAAAGGAATGTGGGGAGAAAGTATAAAAATCTGGACAAATTAAGTTGCTGTTCGGAATTTAGTATGTATGTATAGATGTGTATATTACAATATTTAGACCTTATGTGATAAATTAAATAAGGTGTTAAAGGTAACAAATATTACGTTCGGGTTGAAATTGTAATTAATCAAAATTAAGTGGGAAAGTATGAAGATCCCAACAGCTATAATGGTTGGTTTGGAATTAGTAAACAGATTGTAATATAAAGTTACAATGTTATAATGTGACATTTTACTAAATTATAAGAAGTATATCATTAACAGAATAACATGGTATGGTTATACCGGGTAATCAATTACGCAAAATGATAAGTTAAGTTGGGAATTGTTAGAGAGTATATTATATACTAGGAACCTTATATAAGATGAATAACAATGTATAACCGTATATTGTAAAACCGTGAAATCAAGTTTTAATAAGATATGTATGGATAAACGGTACAAGTGAACAATACACATTCTACATGGGATGACGAGATAAGATTAATATGAAATTTTAGCATGGGATGGAAAATATCACGTGACCTTGTAAGATATATATATATATAGTTTAGCATGTAATATGCGCAAGTGTAATATATATAGAGGTTTATAAGACAACATGACATGAAACATGATACAAGTAAATACGAAAACGTATAAATGTTATATGTATGTATACGCATGCATAACCGTACGAGGAATGAATAACGTTGACCGTTAAGTAATTACCGTCACGTAACGTGCAATAAAATGACAACGAGTATTACATAAACGTACGTACGAATCTATAATCGTACATGAATATAGATATGTATACATATAAATATCTATACGCACATGTGAGAATTAATGTATACACGTAAACATAAGTGTACATAATCATACAAGAACGAATAACCGTTTTGGATATCATGATAACCGAGACTCCAATCCTCACGTAGTGAATAAAATACAGTATTGAATAATACATACTCGTAGGTTAAACCGTACGACAAGAATGTAAATCGAAAACGTGGGTATTGATAGTAGTTACATATTACAGTAGACCGGACTACGGGATTCGAGCTCCGGGAGGATAGGAGATAGGTGTGCACTCGTCACGCTAGCGTTACTCGTCGGTGTACGGTATGTTCATTGTGTGGTCTGAACCCCTGAGGGAAGCCTCGGGTTCGGGTATTACTTGTGTATATGGCAAGAGTGATATGCGTGAAATGCATGATGTGTGTGGATTAATTCCTTGATTGTCAAGTGAACATTATGGTGTGCTTAAGAATATTACATATGCTTATATGCATGTATGTCTGGATTGAAATGTATGCTTGACCGTTATATCGCATTATTATCATTGTATACGAATGTCCTTTCGGACTAATACTACGTCGACTATAGAGCGACTTATATAAACATACATATGCGATCAATATGATGAAGTTAGTGTTACTTAATAATACACCTAGTATTATAATTATATACACAGTAACCTAAGAAAATACTTAGGTACGAGACACGACTTTGTCGGTCTCTAGAACATGGACCTCGAACGTGAATACGACTTAGATTATTTCTAGGTATGCGTAAGACCCTTAAGGCAGCCGTATAATGAATGAGTACTCTATAACCCAATAATAAACGTGTCTAGATAAATCCTGGTCTGCATTCGTTGTAGCAGGTTACGCATGCTGATCACTAGTGTTCTTCCCGGATCGGGGTTCCCACTCTATTAGCCCACACGAGCCTACATAGATTGTTGGCCAGAATGTACCATCGTTGGTACCAGGCTTCTTGCCACCAAGACGACTGTCCATTAATGAATAAAATTTATGGGTTGTCCTAACTTGACACCCAACACGTAATAAGGTTACAGAATGTTGAGAACTTGGGAGATCGATGGTATATAATGAGAATTAGATTGTTTGCTGAAGGACAATGTACTCTAACGCTTTATTTTGTTTGTTGTGATTACGCATGTATCATGTTGTATGTGAATGTAGTGACTGCCTTGGTTGTGTTTAAATGTTATCCTTCCATGTACTTACAGTTTTATTAAATCCGTAAACCGGTACAGCATTTAACGAATCTCATGTTAAGATGGCGAATTGACCTAAGTGACCTAAAGGGTCTAGGATAACATAGTTAACATACTCGGCCAAGTGCTGAGCCCTCTATGGGCACCGATATTTGTTGTTTCAGGTGAATGATGATTGGCGTTGAAGTGCGGGATCATGGGTAGATGACCTCGACCTTTATTTATTACGCTTCTAGGATCAATGTTAGCACGTGATAACTTTGGGAATACTATAGGTGCTCACTTGTCATAGTTATTGAGTTGTATTTAGGATGTTACAGTTAATATTTTGTTTGTCACTGCGGTTATTTATTGTCGTTGTTTATTATATTTCGTTTCAGCTTCATTACTCACATGGGCGAGTAATGACATGTGACACCCGAGTGAGGATTTTAGTATTTCAACTTCCGCTATAAGACGTCTTTAATTCTGCTACGTGAGTGATTATTACGAGGTTATTGTGAGGGGGGTTACAATAGGTCCTGCTGAGCTCAAGGAGTTGAAGATCTAGTTGTAGGAGCTTTTGGATAAGGGCTTCATTCGCCCGAGTGTGTCGCTTTGGGGAGCGCCAATGTTATTTGTCAAGAAGAAGGACGCTAGCATGCGCTTATGCTATGCATAGACTATAGGGAGCTCAACAAGGTTACCATTAAGAATCGGTATCCTTTCCTGCGCATAGATGACTTGTTCGACCAGTTAGCTGGAGCTAGAGTGTATTCTAAGATTGATTTGAGGTCCGGCTATCATCAGTTGAGGATTAAGGTAGACGACATGCCTAAGTCCACTTTCAGGACTCGTAATGGACACTACAAGTTCCTAGTGATGCCATTCGGTCTGACGAATGCGCCTTCTGTGTTCATGGACATGATGAACTAGGTGTTCAAGCCATTTTTAAACCAGCTCATTATGGTGTTTATTGATGATGTCTTGGTGTATTCCAAGAGTGTTGAGGAGAACGAGGAGCATCCAAGGACCGTTCTCTAGACTCTGAGGGAGAGAGAGATGTATGCGAAGCTGAAGAAGTGTGAGTTTTGTTGGATCAGGTTGTCTACTTGGGACATGTTGTCTCCACGGATGGCATCTCCGTGGACCTGGAGAAGATCAGGGCCATTACAGAGTGGGCCAGACCCACTAATGTTGGAGAGATTCGTAGCTTCCTGGGATTGGCAGGCTACAATCATAAATTTGTGGAGGGCTTCTCCAAGTTGGTGATCCCATTGACTCGTCTGCTACAGAAGGAGGTGAAATTTGAGTGGAGCGAGGCTTGCGAGTAGTGTTTTCAAGGGCTGAAGAAGAGGTTGACTTTTGTGCCGATTCTGACTCTACTAGAAGGGACCGAGGGATTGGAGGTCTTCTGTGATGCGTCCCATAAGGGACTTGGATGTGTTTTGATGCAGCATGGGAAGGCGGTTGTGTATGGCTCTCATCAGCTTAAGCCATACGAGAAGAACTATCCGACCCACAATCTAGAGCTAGTTGTAGTAGTATTTGCTTTGGAGATTTTAGAGGCACTATTTGTATGGTGCGTCATGCAAGGTATATACAGACCATAATAGCCTCAAGTACTCGTTCACTCAAAAGGAGCTGAACTTGAGGCAGAGGAGGTGGCTGGAGTTGTTACATGATTGTGACCTCGAGATCCTCTACCATCCGGGTAGAGCGAATGTCGTAGCGGATGCGCTTAGTAGGAGAGGTCCGTTTGGAGTTGTTTTGTAACACCCCGTCCAAAGCCAATCGTGGTTATCGCAAAACTTGACAACTTACTCATAATGATCACAGCGGAATAAACTAACACCGGGACCTTGCCACGGTCTGATCAAAAGAACATACCGAACTTTACTAATTTACAATACTTATCCAAAATATACATACCGACCAACCGAGTCTCAAGTATCTCAGGTGACAACACAAACTTCCATCAGTTTAAACATTAATAGACGGGCGCACAAGCGCAACCCGTGCTCAAAAATATAACCCATCCTAAGTCTAACCGCTCCTACTCTCGTGGTGTGACTTCATGGGCCGCTTACCTGCAAGTGTAAAAACAGCCCCTAAAGGGGGTCAGCACGAATGCTGGTACGACCCTCTCGTGGCCCCCAAGCTAACGAGGCTACGATGACTATTTGTCGATAGCATGGAAATTGATTAGATACACAATCATGATATGAAGTGCAATAAACAACAATCCACAGATGAACATACATAGTTCACACACAATTGAACGACTCAAGCATTCCCTTATCAAGCGGGTTAGTAACCACCTCCTCAGACCTGATTCCACTTAACCTCAGTTCTCCTTAATTTACCTCAGTCTTAACCTTATCTTAATCTCAGTATACAAACCGTTCCTAGAATGGAAATGGTTGTAGCTTAACTTAAACTTAGGATTTAGGTGATCCTACCGCACCATCTTAATGCCACCTACCTTGGACGGGAGTCCAGTGTAGCTGAGCCGGCAACCGACCCTAGGCAACAAGTCCGGAGACAAGTCCTTAAGCGGAGGACGGATCTGATTCAGATACTGGCCCCCTTTTTCTTAGCACGCATGACCGGAGTCAGTCCCGGATTCCTCACTCCCCCCTTAAGTTTCAGTTAGTGATAATCTTACAACCAAGTGTTAGTTAAACCTTCTCGGGTATTAACCAACTGTTTGACAATATAACACCTCATCTTAATCCAATCCGTACTAAACCATCTTAGTAACTACCTCCAGCCTCATGTGTTAGTGTAAATGTAACACACACAATAAGTACAATAAATCCAGTTGCATGCTTTATCTTGTTTAGTCGGCACACATAAACAAATAGCACACAAGCCAAGGGACACCTCGTTAGCAAGCAGGTTACAAGAAAGATTGTACCGTTCACCGTCGGTGATCGTTTGGTTTATCTCCTTCCAAGTCCCAATTCACAATTCCTAAAAAATTCATTCAGTTTTAGGTTATTATTCAGTTCAACTTAATACAATTACTTAACCCCCCTAGTCAGCAACCGTTACCCATTGTTTTTCACTAAGCCCTTATGGTTTTTAACTCAACTTTTAAGTGCATCTTTTTCCTCATTATCTATTACCCTTGTTCACCCACTTAGTAGCCATTACACCCACCAAACATGCCCTTAATAACTTTATAACATCAATACTTAATCATACCCATCATTTCCTAACATTTTCCAAGCTTAAACGTGATTTTTAGAGTGGTCCGGGACCTTGTCCTCAACCTAAGTCCCGGACCTATACTTGGTTCAAATTCTCGGCTGTTTTAATGTGGTGGTCCGGGACTTGGTATGGGACTTAAGTCCCGGACCAATGCAAGCTAAAATCCTCGGGTGTTTTTAATGGGGTGGTCCGGGACTTCTTACAAGACTTAAGTCCCGGACCATATGGTTGAAGCAACTCTCGGCCTTAATTCTAGGTTGGTCCGGGACTTCACCCTGGACTTAAGTCCCAGACCAGCTACAGATTTCTTCCTTTTGTATGATTCTAAGTGTTGTTACACTTGTTCTCTTCATCCATAAATTACCCAAACTTCACACATGATCTTAGGCATTTTCTAATACTATAATAACATCTTATACTTGCCTAACTCCTTCTCAAATCTTATAACCCAATTTCTTATATAATCTCTTAACACTTGTAATTTTTCCTTAGGTTTCCTAGGTGGTGTTTCATACAAAATGTTTCCTCACCACCATAACATCATCTCCCAAGCATCTCTCACCATCTAAAATTCCTTTATGTAACTACTTGAAGTTTCTTCACAAGTTTGTTCCTTCTCCTTTAAACACATTATTTCCTCTTCTCCTAACAAGATTTGCATATATCATAAACACATTCCCAAACTGCCTTTGGTATATACCATAACAGTCTTTTGATTCCTAGATCCTTCATGATGATGCCTAAGTCATTCTAACTCACAAGAACACCTTGAACTCACTCTTTTTCTTCAAGACAACCTCTAAAACTTCCCAGTACTTCCTTAGTCATGAAATTTCCTTAGAACATCTTAAACACTAAGTTTCTCCATCAAATTTTGACATGGGTTTTCTACTATATTGCTACACCTAAACACTTGGTTTTTCACCATCAAACAACCAAGATCACTAAATTCTCATTACATCATCTTAACACACAATTACACCAAACTACACCACATCATCATATAGTGTAATAACTTAAATGCCTGGCGCTTAGGCCCTTAAATGTCAATAATCTTAACCACTGAATTTCCACATATATTTGCCTTTGACCTGCGAATACACACAACACGGCTCCCATTGAAATAAAATGCTTCTTGTAATTCACCTCAACATTGTTTAACTATCTTTTTTCTCTTTGGCTCCTTAATCACAAGTTCTTAAACATAGTCATTGTTCTCCTAGGTTATATATAGCCCTTTTCTAATGTAAACCCTAAGCTACACTTTATCAATACCTAAATCCCATCCCTTAATGCATTAAACCCTTAAGTGAGCAATTTACCTTGTTCTTTTACAAGCTCTCAAACTTTCCTCCTTAGCCTTTTCCCTTGAACAATCTCAGCCCCCAATCGAGTTCTCCTTGCCAATGTTCTAACCAATATTCAATGACTCCAATGAGTACTAAACAACACACTCACCTCAAGGAATAAAACCTAGGTTAAAATGTGTTTTAAGGTATTAAATTGATTGTTTTACCTTGGTCTCTCAAGACAAGCTTGGATATGAGCAAAGAAGGACCTCCTCTATCCTTTGGAGAGTAGAAAAAAAGCTAGAACAAGGCATAAAAATGGAGCCCCATGAGTATAGATTTTCGGTAATGGAGAAGAAATGGTGGAAACCTAGATTTTCTTACATATTCTTTACCTTAAGAGAATGGAGAAGCCAATGGAGTCACCAAGCTTGTGTTTCCTCCTCTAATGGCGGTTTGGCTTGGCACCAAATCAAAGCTCTTGAAGTTTTGAAAAGATAGGAAGAAGGAGCTTGAGCTAACTAAGAAGAATATGTGTTTTGCTTTGGTTTTGGAGCTAAAATGAGTGAGCTATGGTCAAAGCTAGGTGGAGCTAGCATGGAGGCTGAGTTTTACGTGAAAGAGAAGAAAGAGAGCAAGAGAAACCGGTGGAGAAGATGAAGAATGAAGAGATGAGGAGAGAGGTAAGTAAAGGTGGGATATTTATGTTAAAAGCAAATAGTAGCTTTTACTTTATCTCTTATTTTCTTTTCTTATTTGATCATGTGTTGAATCATCACCTTAAAAACCGGCCACCCCCTTTTAATTAAGCTAGTCATGGTCTTGTTTGACCAACTAACTAAACTAAATTGACTAAAGACTAAACTAGGCACTATTTGGTTTCTATTCACAAACTAGTGCACATAATTGTGAAATTTTTGATTTCCCATTGATTTAGACTTCCTAATGTGATTCTAATTAGTACCCAAGTTAATTAAGGAGTAATCATGGGATAGCCACTTTAAACCCCTATGTAAGACATTTTTCAAAAATGTGCTTTAAGACTCCTTAAAGCACATTTTGTGTTTTAACTTGTTTTTGAGCTTGGTTTTCTTTGGTAATTGATTTAAATGACCATTAGGATATTACTAAGGTCTTAGAATGATATTTGGGTGCTCACCCAAGTCTCTCCAAGCTTAGAGCACGTTTTTACTTAAACTGCTCTTCTGGTGTTTCCTTATGTTTTATTTGATTTAAATTGTTTCCTAATGTTTCTAAGGCATTATTTAGCCTCCTTATATCTTAGTTTATCACTTAAACACCATATCTAAGTTTGGGGTATTTCAATCTACCCCCCTTAAAAGAACTTTGTCCCCAATGTTCACACATATGCTTAACCATTCACGGCACTCAATTTCCTTAATCTTAACACCACATCTCATTTTCACATTCCCACTTCTCAAGACTCAAAGGTCAATCAAGAATACAATACATAAGTATTATACATATCTCAAACTTATCACCAAAGTGTAGCAACTTACACAAAATCACATCTTACACAACCAAACAAACGACAAACATGTTCGTTTCCTAACTCAAAAGCGAGGAAGCTCTACCCCCCTTAAAAAGGGGTACGCCCCGTACCCTATACAGACGATCTAGTCAGTAAACAACGAAGGGTACTTCGATCTCATCTTATCCTCTAATTCCCACGTGGCCTCTTCGACATCCTGGTTAGACCAGAGAACCTTCACCAGTCGCACTGACTTATGGCGAGTGTCCCTAGTCTTACTATCCAAGATTCTCTGAGGAGTCTCCACGGATCTCATATTCGGTTCCAACGTCCACGTTTCAGGTTCTAACACATGGGAGGGGTGGTGCATGTATTTCTTTAGCTGTGAAACATGAAAAACATCATGCACTTTACCCAGTTCAGCAGGTAAATTCAACCTGTAAGCAACCGGGCCCACCCACTCCGTAATCTCATAAGGACTAACAAATTTAGGGCTCAGCTTGCCCCTCTGCCCGAATCTAAACACACCCTTCATCGGTGATACCCGCAGAAATACCCGGTCACCCACTGCGAACTCCAGGTCTCGTCGCCGAACATCAGCATACGACTTCTGCCTATCTTGAGCAGCTTTCATGTTTTCCCTGATTTGCTGAACTTCAGCCTTAACTTGCTCTAAGTACTCTGGTCCTATAATGACCGTCTCACTCGACTCATCCCAGCAGAGCGGTGTACGACATGGTCTACCATACAACGCTTGAAAAGGTGCCATCTTGATCGAAGCATGATAGCTGTTGTTGTATGAAAACTCGATCAGATGTAATTTGTCAATCCAACTGCCCTGGAAGTCTAAGGCACACGCCCTCAGCATGTCCTCGAGTGTCTGAATCGTACGCTCAGTCTGACCATCTGTCTGAGGATGGAACGCGGTACTCAGCTTCAGTTCTGTACCCAACGCTTCTCTAGTAGCCCTCCAGTACCTCGAAAGGAATCTGGTATCTCTATCCGACACTATGGTCTTTGGTATCCCGTGATGTCTCATGATTTCTTTCTCAAACAACTCAGCTAATTTGGTCACTTTCCAAGTATCCTTCATCGGTATGAATCGGGCTACTTTGGTAAGGCGATCCACCACCACCCATATCTGTTGAGACCTCCCCTAGCAGGTGGGAGTCCAAACTACAAAGTCCATGGAGATATCATGGAACTTCCATTCCGGAACTGGCATCGACTGTACCATTCCGCTCGGTCGTCGGTGCTCGAATTTCACCTTCTGGCATGTGAGACACCTCAAGACGAACTCGGTAACATCTGTCTTCATCCCCGACCACCAGAAGTATCTCTCATGTCTTTGTACATCTTAGAGGCTCCCGGATGGATGGAAACTGAAGAACAATGTGATTCCCTAAGTATACGGTCTTCAGATCTGTGTTGCCCCGTGGTATGCATAACCGGCCCTTAAGTCTGAAGATCATCGTCGTGAAGTCTGAAGTCGTATTTCTGACTCTCAAAGGTTACATCTATCAGCTTCTGTTTGACCTCCCTCATGTACTCATCTGTCCTCTGAGCCTCTCGCACCTCGTCAACCAAGCTGGAGAAATAAAAAACTAGCGAATGGAGTGAGTTGCTCGACGACTCAGGGCGTCCGCTACAAACATTGGCCTTTCCCTTTTGTATTGGAGGTCAATGTCATAGTCTTTCAGAAATTCTAACCATCTCCTCTGTCTGAGATTCAACTCTTTCTGAGTGAATATATATTCAAGCTCTTGTGATCGGTGTAGATCGTCACACTAACCCCGTATAAGTAATGGCGCCATATCTCAAAGCAAAGACTACAGCTCCCAGCTCTAAATCATGTGTGGGGTAGTTTCCTCATGTTTCTTCAACTGGCGTGAGGCAAGCCACCACTTGCCATGTTGTATGAGCACGCAACCCAGCCCTTGCCGGATGCATCACAGTAAACCTCAAAGCCCTCCGTACGTCTGGAATGGTGAACCGGTGCAAGTGGTCAGTGAGTCTTTCAAAACTTGGAATGATCTTCACAGTCAACGTCCATAAGAACGGTGCATCTTTCTTCATCAGACTGGTCATCGGTTTCGCGACCTTGCTGAAATCTCTAACAAACCGCCGGTAGTAACCTGCCAAGCCAAGGAAGCTCCGAATGTCGGTAACAGTCTTCAGTCTCGGCCAGGTACGCACGGCATCAATCTTTGCTGGATCCACCGAGATCCCAGCATCCGAGATGACATGACCTAGGAAAGAGACCTGGTCAAGCCAAAACTCACATTTTGAGAATTTAGCATACAACTGGTTCTCCCTCAATATCTCTAACACCCTCCTCAAATGTTCCTCGTGCTCAGTCTTCAATTTAAAGTATATCAAAATGTCATCAATAAATACCACAACTGACTTGTCCAGCTGCTCCCGGAACAAGCGGTTCATCAGGTCCATAAACTTCGCCGGTGCGTTCGACAAACCGAACGGCATCACTGTAAACTCATAGTGGCTGTATCGTGTCCGGAATGTCGTCTTATCAATGTCTCCCTCCTTAATGGCTATCTGATGATACCCCGATCTGAGGTCAATCTTGGAGAACACAGATGCTCCCTTCAACTGATCAAACAGATCGTCAATACGGGGTAGTGGATACTTATTCTTTACAGTCACTCCATTCAACTCTTGTAGTCGATGCAGAGGCGGAGACTACCATCCTTCTTCTTCATGAAGAGAACTGGCGCTCCCCATGGTGATACACTGGGTCTTATGAACCCTTTGTCTAACAAGTCCTTTAACTGTTCCTTTAACTCAATCATTTCTACCGGAGCCATGCGGTATGGTGCCTTGGATATCGGTCCGGTACCAGGTAGTAGCTCGATGGTGGACTCTACCTCCCGAGTGGGTGGCATGCCGGGCAGTTCCCGTGGAAAGAGATCGGGGAACTCCGACACTACCGGTAAGTCGGGGTCGAACTCGGGGTCTCTCTCTATGTCCCGGACATAGCAGAGGTACACTTCCTCCTTCCTTCTCAATTCCTTGTACATTGCCATGGCGGTGATGATCTTAGTCGAAGGCTCTCTGGGCCTCTGGCGGTATGATATTGTTACCCCAGCAGGACTCCTGAGCAGCAGTCGATGCTCGGCGCAGAGGATACGTCCCTTGTGCCGCTCCAACCAATTCATCCCGAAAATAACATCAAATCCCAACTCTTTGAACTCAATGAAACTAGCTGGAAAGTCTTTCCCCTTAATTCTGACGATGGCTCCTCGGTAGTAGCGAGTGCAACGAATCTTCTCCTTAGACGGGAGCGTAACCGTGAAATCGGGTAGCTCATCCGCGTCTAGCCCCAACCTTCTCGCGAAAGATGCCGAGATAAAGGTATGCGAGGCCCCTGAGTCGAAGAGAACTGATGCCTCAATTCCATTAATCGGAAAGGTGCCGGTGAGGATAGTGCCGTTGGCGTCGGCCTGTGCCTCTGTAAGTATGCTTAACGCACCTTCCGTACCGAGTCCATAACCTAATTGTATTCACAAGCTTCATGAGTAATGATGGTATAACAAGAGTCGTAACAATAAATATGAACAACACTATTATTTTATTAATAACCATCCTGTTTACAATATGTGCTTCTTTCTTACAACTCATTCCTTATCTTATACTAAAAACGTTACATGGCTAATATTGTCTAAAGGTTAGGTTTAACCGTCCTGGTTTCATATGCGTCGCATTAATCACTGCTGACGGTGCTGTATTCAGCTTAATTCTATTAATCCCATGATACAACATCCTCGATTCTCCTCTCATAATTAATACATCTCCAGACTTAAGTACTAACTTATTTGCACGGTCCGCACGCTTCTGCTCGCCGTATAAAAATTCTGCATCATCCCCAATGGACCAAGACACTACGGGTATCCCTCTTTCGAGAGACTCCGTTGTCTCGTCCTTATCCTGGTGTAGTCCGAGTCGCCCGTCTTTCTCGTAGAAGTTTACAATACAGATGTCCGCTTGTATGTCTGGAATCGGGTCAGCTTCCAACTGCTGTGCGATCTCCACGACTCGTGTGATAACCGGATGGAACTCTTCGGGTATTCCCGGTGGTGAGACTCCATCTTGTATCCTTGTGGTTTGGTAGGTTTTGTCATACAGATTCCAATCCTTGCCTAAGCTCATCATTCTTAGCTTCATTCTTGCTCCCCCTGGGTACTCCGGTGTATAAAAACCTCCCGGTCCCACTCCTAGCTGATGGCATCTCCTGATGATGGCTATTTGCGCTTCGGGTGTCAGGTATCCTCTTAATAAAATCATACCTGGGCGGATAACCTGACATTGTTCGGTTGGGAAGTCTCGGGTTTCAATGTCGGTGTCTTCCGGGTTAGGTGTTGAAGGCATTGGATAGCAGATGTTGAAGCTTCCTAAGGTGGTAACAGGTCATATCTTACTTAAGTTCTAATTCTATCTCATTCTCACTTAACTCAATTATTCACCAAGCATGCATGAAATGCGGTAAGCAGGTAATTTCGTTACTAAATGGTTATAGCGGTACCTGGCCTCGATGAGGGTTCGGCCTCATCGTCCCGGTCCACCATGTATAGTGTGGGTCCCGACTTCTAGGCTACCCGTGGGCTCTTGTCTGCAGCTTGCTGCACTCTCTTCTGACTGTCAGATCCAGCTCCCTGATCAGTCTTGCCCTTGCCCCTCATCTTGGGCCTAAAGGCTCTGCTAGCGGGGTTCCGGAAGCACTCGTATGCTCGGTGTCCGTATACCCCACAATAATTGCACTCCACCTTGTTCCTCTTACAATCGAGCCCGGGGTGATCCTTGTGACACCACTGACAGATGTAGTGTCGCTGGTAGCCACCACCGGCTCCCTTATCAGTCTCAGATCCCTTTGGCGCCCTTGAGCGCAGGGGTTTAGCTGCATATGCATAGGTCAACTTCAGTGGCTCTTCCGGAGCCTTCTCCTTTTCCTCCTTCCCCTTTTGGTTCTGATTTTTCTGGGCTTGAGGCTGGTACTTCTGTTTCTTGTACCCACCTTGCCCTTGGTTCTCCGTGCTCTTACCGGCACTCTTGCTCTTAGCATTTTCCTCGTCCCTCAGCTGGACGGTTATCTTAACCTTAGCAGCGGCATGATAGCACTCCTGCTTTCCAAAGTATTAGTTACTCTTATTTCTCACAAACTAAACTTTATTCACTTAATTATATCTTATTCATTCTTATTACCTGCAAGGTAGTATAGCTTGTCAGCCCCATGCTGTAGCGGAGTCGATGGCTAAGCCCGCCATAGAAGCGGTCCACCAGTATCTGGTCTGAATATCCAAGACCCGGCAGAAGACGAAGCAAGGCGGTAAACTCTGAGTAATACTCATCTACCGTCATCTTGTCCGTCTGCTTAAGCGCATCCAACTGCAAGCGCTTCTTCGTCTGGACATGGGCGGGATAGTACTTTGCTCGTAGCAATGCTGTGTACTGGTCCCAGCCGAAGTCTGGATTGGCCACATGCTCGGCCCTCACCAGCTTCCACCAATCGCCTGCTGCCCCCACTAGTGGAACGCGACTCATTAATTACGGTCCAAAACCGTGTATAATTACGGTTCTGGACCGTAATCTATGCGGGCATCAATAAAGATGGCGTTTCTTTAATTACGGTTTAAACCGTAATTAAAGTCCCTTTTCCGGCCCGCGTGTCATTGACTTTACATTACGGTTATTTGTAAAACCGTGATCTAAAGTCCTTTGGCGCGCGCGAACCAAAGGACTTTAGATCACGGTTTTACAAATAACCGTAATGTAAAGTCGACACTTTAGATGACGGTTTTGGCAATAACCGTCATCTAAAGTCTTTTGGCGCGCGCCCAAAGGACTTTAGATTACGGTTATTGTTAGAACCGTAATCTAAAGTGTAATTTTTTTTTTTTTTACAAATCTACACAATTGCAACAGAGAGAATTGTAACAGATAAGCAACAGAGGGCAGAAACTGCACAATTGAACCACCTGAATCAAATACCAACAACACAAATTCATTCTCTGCGCACAATTGCAACAGAGATAACATCTAATAAAGCACCAGATCGAAAATCTGTAACATATTCAATCTGTTACACAATTGCAACAGAGATAACAATTGCAAATTCATTTCTGCGCACAATTGCAACAGAAACATTCAATACAACAGCTAGAATCTGTTACAGCAGCAGCTAGCATAATTCATTACAAACAGAATCAGAGCAACTAACAAAAAATATAATTTGTTACACAATATAATCTGTTGCAGCAGCAACTAACAGAATCAGAGCAGCAACTAACAAAAAATATATGTTACAGCAGCAGCTAGCTAGTCTACCACTCCATTCTCATAAACATGGCTGCCATGCTCTCTCTGACATGCAACAAGTCGGCAGGAGCATAAGTCTTGAATCTGGCATAATGCTCTTTAATCTGCAACAAGAAAAGGAATGGAACACATAATGAGATTAAGATAAAGACACAAAAAATCTGCCGAAAGAATTAAATACAAGACAGCGTTCGTATTACCTTGTCAATATCATTCTTAAAACTTGGGAAGTACCCGCAGAACTCGTACATATACCGCATCACGTAGTACCCGCAACTCTTAGAATCCTTTTGGGTAGGGCACTAAATCACCAAAATTCACAAATGTAAAACAATTGTACAAAGATAATAGCAGCACGAATGAAATACATGAATTACCAAACCTTGATGTAATTGACGGTCAAATCACCAAACTCTCCCTGAGGGGTTTTTTTGTAACAACTGTTACATATATTAACAAAAGCGTTTAGCAAAATGAACAAGTACATTAATTTTGGTTCAAAAAACTTACAAACAATTAAATAGTAATAAAAACTTACTCTTTGATTAAGTCTTCAGTGTTGAATTCTTCCACTGCCCTAGTGGATCTAGAACGAGCAGAGTAGCGGTGGCAGCGCAGAATATAAACAAAGCCCAGTGGTGGCTACAATGTCAAATACAAAATGAAATGAGAAATGAAGGTAAAAAGTTAGCTAATTAGTATGTAATTTTATATTAGAACTCACGTTTGGTGATACGGCATTAGAATGAATAATTTATTCTGTTGATCAACAACATTGAAGACATGAATCATGTCACAAAACCTCCCCGGGTCCCTAGTGACATGTCGTACGATAAACGCTCCGGGCACACCGCAGTAATGAGGTCATGTCCTTCTCAACACATCTCTCAAGCAGACATCTATTATATCACATGTACTATAAAAAGTTAGCCAATGCAACTTCATAGATACTTATTCTATATGTTTTTACAGTATGAGGAAAGAACACTTACTTTAGATAAGCTTGAATAATGTTAATGTTCAGATAATCTCCACACATCATCTCTCTGATGTCCTCAAAGTTGATTGCCGTCATCATATTCTTCGTAGTGAAACATCGACTTTGGAAGCGTCATCATGAA
Organism: Limonium bicolor; assembly: GCA_023374045.1. NCBI lineage: Eukaryota > Viridiplantae > Streptophyta > Magnoliopsida > Caryophyllales > Plumbaginaceae > Limonium > Limonium bicolor. The sequence continues at coordinate 266,039,863 of CM041778.1, read as the reverse complement.
GTTGTTAGTTTGAGATGACTTCAACATGATCTTGTCGTAGAGATTCATCTGCTTGGCCCCCAAAACATTAACAAGTTTTTGTGGCAGTGCGAGCTTATTTTTAGGCGCCTCAGAAGTCCTGGTGCGACCCCGGACGGGCGCTGGATTCTTACCTTTCGCACCCCGACTCACTGGATTCTTACCCTTCACACACAAACAGTAAAGCATCAATGTAAAGATAATTACTAATTGATTATTATAGTAACATTAAACAATTATCTAGAACATACCCTTGTACTTCTGACAGGATTCGCCGGCGCGCAGATCTCTTCTTCTCTGGGCCGGGATACGCGGCGAGGAAGCTCAGGAGATCAGGATTCGCCGGCGCGCTGGTCTCTTCTAGTCTGGGCCGGGTTACGCGGCGAGGAAGCTCAGGGATCTATAATAGATTAGATTAGACACTTAATGCTAAATAATGCATTTTATTAGATACTAAATGGTTGTCAAACAGTCTTACCTCATCGGTGACAACAATATAACATGCTGGCCAGGGCAATATGTCTCCCTTCGCTTCGATCAGCGTGCATTTGTTGTCAAACGCCATCGGAAGGTATGCATGCTCAAATCCATCAACTATCAGGTCCAAGGTCACACGCGCGTAGAATGGGGGTAGACGTACGAAACTGATGAGCGTGAGTGGACCTGATGGCAACACCGTCCCGTAGGCCGCATCTACAGGGTGCCCGTCTAATGGTATTTGGAGACGACATTTTTTTTGCTCCTTTAATAAACAGAGATAATACGTGAAATAAATAAGTGAGTCCAATCTAATACTATTTAAATAACTTTATTTTAGGAGAAAAATAGTTAAACAAAGTTAACCTGGATGTTGGCAAACGGGTACGGGTCAGCGGCCGGAGCACAACTAGACGAGGAAGACAGTCGAGGAGGATCTAGCTGCTGCTGAGTAGTCGCATGTGCAATCGCATTCAACGCTTCCTGCAGCCTCTCCTCGATAGCCCGGCGCTCAGCAGCCTGTTTCTCGTCATTAGCTTGGCGCTCAGCAGCGAACTTACGCTCTACCATCGCCTCGACTTCAGCAGCACTCATCTGACCCTTCCTAGCAGATGGCGGGAATACGTTCTTCTGACGTACTTCTCCCCCAAATCCTCTAACACGCCCCGGGTGATCCTTCTTCCCAAGCATTTGATTGAGCGCGTCGTCTTGAGAAGGAGGAGCGTGTAGTAAGTCTACTTCTCCTCTCTGTGCCGCTTCGTACTGTCCAATTTTCAAAGAAGTTAACACTAAATTTAAGATCAACAAACACTTGAGTATATAAGTAAATTATTAACAGCTACTTTCAAATACTTACAATTTGGTTAGCCAGTTGTTCCATCGCAGCATTAGGAAATATCCTCTGACCTTCGCTGGTCGTTTTCTGGCGTCCCAGTATGTACATCTGCACCCTCCTCGCCTCAGAGACATCCTCGATCGGGCATTCACTTCCATCCTCGTTCCTCCGTGTCAGCAAACCAGCTTCTTTCCATCCCTCGAGGCTGCCCACATATCCCCTTCGTCCCATGGTGTGGGGTGGGGTAGAGATTAGCTTCACGGTTTTGCCGTGCTTGTTCTTGTACTTGCTGTTAAGAAAGTACAACAGGAAATTAATTAGAAAATCAGGGATAAAGCATTATGAGCATTAATTAAGAAAAGAGTACACACAAACATACCCTGAACTCGGGGGTGGCGTGCCGCTCAACGAACTCCTTCCACTCCTCTTCAGTGATCATGCCGTTGTACACAACATACGGCGGAGGCTCACGTGGGGGCACCCTGTTGATCCAATGCTCAACCAAGTAGTGGCGGAATGATTTAGCTTTGCCGGCCACCAAAGAAAGAACGGTCTTCTTCACTTCTTCTGGGATCTTGTACCGTTCTTGCACCTTCTTCCAGATGGTCTCCTTTACTTCTTGCGGGACTTGTTTCCATGTGTGGTTGATGCAGCAATGTGATCTGGCCAGAGTCCCTAGCATACTACCGAACTCTGACCTGCTGCCCCCACCATACCTCCCATACTGGTCCCACAGAAGACTAATCTGATCCTCTTTCTGCAGTTTCAACCCACGGGTCGGACCTCTACCTCTGGGTCTCTGAGTAGCACTCGTAGAAGGTGCACTCATGGAAGGGCCAACAGCATCAGCGGCAGATGTGGATGGGACAACAGTAGCAGCGGCAGATGTGGATGGGATGGGGCAAGCAGCAGCGGCAGATGTAGATGGGACCGGTACCATTCGCTGCTCATTTTCCTTCCTCACGACAAAATAAATCGAACTCTGCATCAGCCATGTCCTGATCAGCCATGCCTGCAAGGATTGAAATACAATTTGAATTAAATTAAGCATTTCATAATGGTCATAAACAAGCAATAAATAAAAGAGTGGTAATTTCATATAAATTTTTATAGTAATAACTTACATACACCATTATCTCTCAACCCACATTCCCTCGTTATGGTCTGATCGTATATACTCACGATGACCTGTGACCTCAGCCTCTTCCAATGAAATAGGAACAGTTGGAGGTTCATCTTCTGCATCATACTCATCCTCATCAACCACACCATCCACACCAACTATTCCTCTTCTCCCTTTAAGCACAACAGACCATCTAGGATTACAGGGATCAGTTACATAAAATATCTGCTTAACCTTCGTCCCAACAACGAATGGCTCAACCGTGGGAGTAGCTCTAGACAGATCAACCAGTTTCATACCATGCTCCTCCTCACGGTAGCCATGAATGTTGTTAACCCAGTTACAGCGGAAAACACACATTTCGTAGCTGTTGTAGTCCAATACCCAGATGTCTTGTATAACACCGAAATATGATTGTTGTACTGAGACAGGACTATGACCCACGACACCGACGTCATATAAGTTTTGATAAGCTTCAAGCTCTACACCACTGTTTTGATTCGTTGACTTCTGATCCTGACGTTCTGTGAAAAAGGTGAATCCGTTGACATCGTACCCCTCATAAGAAATTACATCCAGATTTGGTCCAAATGCAACTACTTTAATCAGTTCAGGCACATTCGTGGACTGATCGGACAACACTCTCTCTTTGAACCATCGGACAAATGTCCTATTCTGCTCATTTTGTAGTCTGACGTCACTCATGTTTGGATATTGTGCTCTTAAAACACACAAGTGTTCATCAAAGTATGGTTCAACATCTTCAAGATGACTTAGCACAACTAAATGAGCTTTGTTAAGAGTGTCTATGTCAATTCTTTTCAGTTTCCTTCCAACCGTGCCAACACCCTTCAATCTGCCCTCGTGTCTAGAACGTGGAAGTCCAATGGTATCGACACCTTCTAGGTAATTGGTGCAGAAGTCTACAACTTCCTCTGTGATAGTGCCCTCTATAATACTACCCTCTGGGTGACGACGGTTCTTCATTTTCTTCTTCAGGACACCCATGTACCTTTCGAACGGATACATGTAGCGAAGGTACAAAGGACCACACATCAGAATCTCTCTTACAAGATGCACGAGGAGATGTATCATTATGTCGAAGAACGATGGAGGAAAATACATCTCCAGCTGGCACATTGTCACAATAAGATCCTTTTGTAATTTAGACAGAGTGTCCACATCAAGAACCTTAGACGAAATGGATTTGAGGAAGACACTGACGTTTGTGATTGTGTGTCTGACAGCATCCGGCAAGATCCCACGTAGTGCAATTGGCAAAAATTCTTGAAGTAGGACATGATAATCGTGAGATTTCATTCCTACTAATTTGAAATCTGTCATGGACACTAGGTTTCTTATGTTTGAGGAGTAACCTGATGGCACCTTGATGTTGTAAAGGGTACTGCATAGACTATGTTTCTCTTCTTTAGACAGAGTGTGACAGGCAGGAGGCAAGAATGTGCGTTTTCCACGTTCTTGCGGGCCAAGCTCTGTGCGTATGCCCAACTCAATTAAATCTTTTCTTCCTTTCAAATGATCCTTTGTCTTTCCTTTTATGTTCAAAAGGGTGCTAGTGATACTTTCACCCACGTTCTTCTCGACATGCATCCCATCGATACAATGTCTAACCTCCAGATGCTGCCAGTACTGTAGTTCCCAAAATATTGATTTCTTTTTCCAGACACTTTTTTCACCACTTTTGGTTGGCGGCCCGAAGTTGTTCACAATATTATCCAACTTTTTGTAAATCTCTGTACCTGTCAAAGGCTGGCGCGCCATGCTGTGATCAGTTTTCCCATCGAACTCTTTCGCCATCTTTCGATACTTATGTCCTTTTGGAAGCATTTTTCGGTGGCCCATATACACGGTTTTCCCACTATGTTTCAAGCGAATGCTACAAGTGTTTTCACCACAAATCGGACACGCCAACGCCCCCTTGATTGAATAGCCTGAAAGATTACCATAGGCGGGGAAATCATTGATTGTGCAGTACAACATAGCACGCAAATTGAAGTCCTCTTTACTGAATGAGTCGTAAACCGTAGCCCCTTCATTCCACAAGAGTTGTAGATCCTCTATCAAAGGTTGTAGGAATACGTCAATTTTGTTGCCCGGTTGCTTTGGACCAGATATTAACAAAGACAACAAGATGTGTCTTGGTTTCATGCATAACCACGGCGGTAGATTGTAAATAACCAAAAGCACAGGCCAGGTACTGTGTATGCTACTCAAAGTACCGTAAGGGTTCATCCCATCCGTGCACAAGCCTAGCCTTAGGTTTCTCGGTTCGTTACCAAACTCAGGAAATTTTACGTCTATGTTTCTCCACTGTGGTGCATCAGCGGGATGTCTCAATCTGCCATCCTTTTTCCTGTGAACTGAATGCCACCGAAGATTCTCTGCGTCTTTCTCAATGGAGAACAAACGTCTGAACCTTGGAATGATGGGCAGGTACCACAATACCTTAGCTGGTGAACCTTTCTTACTACCGCTGATGTGAGTTTGTTGTTTCTTATACCGTGACGCTCCACATGCTGAACAGCTTTCAGCAAATTCATCCGATTTCCAAAACAGCATGCAACCATTTGGACAAGCATGAATTTTCTGGTACCCCATACCCATTGGGCACATCATTTTTTTGGCTGAGTACGTAGTCGTTGGTAAAACGTTGTCCACCGGAAGAACGTATTTCAATAGTTCCAGGAGGTCAGTGAAACTTACGTCGCTCCAGCCATGTTTCGCTTTCAAGTTGAATAGCTTGAGGACGACACTCAACTTGCTTAACTTTGTAGGGTCACACCCGGGGTACAACGGTGTTTTGGATGAATCCAACAAATTTTCATGCTTGTCTGGCGTGTTAGAGTAATGTCGTTCCACATCTTCAAGCATAGTCTCAATGTCATCATCCCAGAAATCTGGCACAACGTTCCCTGTAACGTCTTCTGGATCACCAGCAACTGTATCATCTCCAAGTTCTGTTTCTGTGTTTGCCTGACCATTATCCCCTTCGTCAGGCTTAATAACATCGAACGCACTCTGACCATGCCATCGGATTATGTCTTGGAAATCTTTTGTAAAACCGCGGCGGATCAGATGTTCCTTAATTGTTTCAACGCCGCGATATCTCAGATTGTTTTGGCAGTCGATACACGGACAAAATATGTATCCCTTGTGAAATACCCCAAATTAATAAAACATGGATTAAATATCTAATCACATTAATTAAGGCCTAAACACGCCTTAAAAGTCAACTGAGAACAACAGTGGTCAACACAAAACAAGATGTTGCACCCTTTGACTGTTAAGGGTAAATAAATACCCAACTGAACTTCTTAGGACCTAAAAATTTTTCCTAAGTATATTAACATAATATTAAACATATTATAACCGTTGGACAACACTCCAACACGAAGAAAAAGCATTTATATGCTTCAAGGTCAAAAAGGGCAAAAAGGTGCTCTAGGAAAACCTTAAAAATCAAATGACCTCTAAATGATATAGAATTGGATACCATGATCAAATATCATTAAGGAAGACAACAAAACCGTTTCAAAGAAAACCAAGCTCAGAAACACCTTGCGACACAAAATGTGCACTAAAACTCCTTAAAGCACGTTTTTGTGTAATCGCCTTCTAAATTGGTTTTAAATGAGCTAAAAGGTTATAAATACCTTTAAATATGATAAAATATCATATATGATTATTGAATTTAATTCCAGAAATTTACAAATTTTTACAAATTAATATAAAATATTAATAAAACCCTAAAAGGGGGCCCACATGAGTCAACATTGACTAAGATTGGTCAAGAGGTCAAAGTTGACCCCTTAGACCATGTGAGATCGGCATATACAAGCTTAGGAGGCTCCCATTTCGTGGCTTACTAGTATAATAAGCAAGACACCAACATTTCTCCTTAAATCAGGGGCTTACTTTTGCCTTTTATTTGTTTATACACTACCTTTTACTCTATTATTGACTCCACCAGCTGGAAAAACGTGTGAGGAGCCTCTCCTCTCTTCAATCAGCCGGCTCCTTGTCCCTCTTATCCATTAGGTGAGTCATCTTTCATTAATCAATCAATAAACTAATCAATTTGCATTTTCTAAGCAAATAATACCAATACCAAGCTTCTTCTCTCTCCTAGCTTCATTCCAAACGGTGAAGCTCCCCTTTCAGACTCTCCCAAGCTCTCCCAACCGTGGCTCCTCAGCTAAGAAGGTAGATCTAACTTCTAAGCTTCCAAATGATGGTTTAAGGCTTGTTTTTGGCTCTTTTTCTTCATCTCCTCACCACCTATGCTTAGATCTCGTGACTAATCACTTCCTATGGCTTATTCTCAGTTTCTAAGGTTAGAACATCAATCAAATTCGAATGAAATGTAAACAGTTTAGAGACCAAGGTTGCTCAAAATCTCATTTTAAGGTAAAAATGTGCTTTAAGCTCATAACTTTTGATTCCCTTCAAGTTCGGCTGTGAAACTTTGGTCATAGCCTCATCTTCTTCTCCTTTTCATGTGGAATCTGTTGGTTAGCCATTTGGAGCAAAGGTGGCCGAGATCCAAAGGAAATACCTCTTTAAGGTATTTTTCCAAGGTAAAACCTAATAACAAGGTAGCTTGTTGAGATCTAGCTATTTCCTATGTCAATATGGTGGATCTAACACCTTGTGGTGTGTTTGATTCAGGTCGAAACCATCTTGAACTCTCCTTGCATTTTTAAGGTGATTTTTGCCTTAAATCTTACATTAAATTACTTCTTATGGTTAGATCTTCCTTGGAGACTAACTAGGCCTTGTTTGCTGTTTGAAACATGCAAGAGAAGCTTTGGAAATTTTATCCAAGGCTGGCCGAATTCAAACAAGGAATTATTCAAGCAAATCAAGGTATAAACACCTTAAATCTATGATTTTTATAATTTCTAAGCTTATATAAATATGGCCGAGAGTGAAATGATAAATATGGGTTATATTGACCTAGAAATGGAAAAAAATGACTAAGATATATTAAGCTAGTCATTTAAGAGATTTAATTAACATAATTGTCAAATTTAAGACATTATGTGGAAGTTTGGTAATTAAATGGAAAGTGTGTGGTGAGGCCGAGAATTATAAGTATTTTTGGGACATTTATGTGTAATTTATTTTGCAAGCCAATGTTTGTAATAAGGCCATGTATTTTAGGCCATTTTATTTATGCATTTACAAGCTTTTAATTAAGTTTAAGTAGTATAAATGCATTACCGAAAATAAATGGGGTATTAGGTGTAATTAAATTAAATTTAGGGGCTTTAGAATAATAAGGCCGAAAATTAGAGTTAAAAAGGAGTTAAAATAAAGTTTATAAGATTTTATAAAGTTTTGGGGTTAAATGGTAATTTTTGAAAAGTATGGGTACAAACCGTGAATAAAGGAAATTAATGGTCAAGGAAATATTAAGGTGGTCAACATTGACCATATGCTAGGTTTTGACCAAAATAAATAAGTTAGATAACTTATTTAAGGTTTTATAATAAGTTATGTATTTAATGGTAATATTTTTATAACATATGTGGTAAATATGTTATTACCAAAAATAAAGGGTGTACAATGGTATTTTAAACACCCATGGGCTATTAGGAATTTTTAGGAATTTATTGAGTTGTTTTTGGAATTAAAATGTACTATATATGAATAATATATAGTTATTATGTCATTATGACACTTTGGAGAAATATAGATGGTGGAATGGTAAATATCGAAAGTATATGGGTTAATAAGGATATTTATAACCCTTTGGTAAAATTTGGAGATTTTTTGGAATTAAATAAGAGTATTTGTTAAGATATGTGTATAAGATATGATTTTAATGATATGGTACGACTATATGTTATAAATAGGGCCAAATGGCAACTATAGAATAGCACAAGGGCTGTTCGGAATTTACAAAAAATAACCATAGGTTATACTCTTTTGTAAGTTAGAAATGTTATATTAAATGGTAAATATAACATGGTAAAAAGAAAGGTTTTGTAAATAAAAGGAAATTATGGTTTAAGGAAAAGTGTAAGGTTTAGTATATGCCTATGAGGCAATATACAATAGTTTTCTATAAAAACTATAGGTTATAAGTTAAAGGAAATAAAAATATCATATCAAATGGTATTAGTATTTTGGTATAACATTACATGATGTTATGTGGGCAAAAAGGGAATTTAAATAAATTCAAGGGCTATACCGAATTAATAAGAGTTGGAAAATGAATTTTAGACTATGGTCTACAATGTCATAAATGTTATGACAATTATATGGTATTAAGGTGGTTTAATGGAATTAATATAAGGAAGGGTACTCGCATAAAATGATGAGAAAAACTATAAAAAAAATGGGATTTATAAGCTAAGGTATTTATTGAATAAACCTTAGGAGTTGTAATTATACAACATAAAATGTTACTTATGTTAGGATAATCATCTTAATATAAGTTGTACAATATGATACAACTAATGGGAATAATCATCTAATAAAAGATGATAAAAAGTAACATAAAATATAAGAGTTTATTAAACTCATGGAAGTTACCTACGTGGTAAATATATACATACACAAGAGTAATGTATATAAGGTGGATATATTTGGTTGGAAATCCTATGATGTAATGGTGGTGGTTATTAAAAAAAATATATAGTTATGAACTATAAGTTATGAGTTTTGGAAGCAAATATTAGCTAAAGATAAAGGGATTATACAACATGTCGAATTATGAAGGATGGTGGGAAAATAAAACAATACGAAAGAGCATACAATAAAATAAATGATACAATAAGAAAAAGAATATAATATAATATAATCATGCATGCATACATGCAACTATGGGTTACGTACCTAAACTAGATGGTGGATAAGATTAAAAAGGAAGTAGTGAATTAAACTTAACAGTTGAAATATTATGACGTACGCGTTATAAGTAACAAAACCGACTGTTTTAGAGAAACCCGTAACGAACAACTGTAGAAAACAGGGGTGAACTGTCGGGGTTACTTATTATTCGGAAATACCGGATGTAGTTAGTCATGGAGACTAACTTATAGTTTATTACCGTTTAGATTGTACTTCTGACAAGACGCTCGACGAGCTAGCGGACTACACGGAGCATAGGATCTTGCTGATTCATACTCCACCGTAATACAATCAGGGTGAACGGTATGTAAAGGGGTTTGATCCAAGTTGACCTAAGGTTGCTCCTTGGGCTCGGATTTGGTTGATATAACTTGCATGTTGTTATATGTCTCGGATTGTCTCTGAGGGCTTCCTCAGTTCAGACTTCTGTGTGATCTGTGATAAGATTGTTTGTCTGAACGTGATAATTAATATGCATGAATTGTATATTTATAGCTGCTTATTATTTACTGTTGTCGAGTTAACAGTATTGGTTCGTATATATGAACCTATATATAAAACGAACTAGCGGCTATGGTGCTATCTTATATGAAAACATAAGGAACGTCAGAAAAACATTGTAGCACTAAGATAATAAGATATACATATTATCTGACTTTTATACAGAGCATTGGCCTTTCTATACGCCGCTCTCGTATCTAACACTGGATCCCGAGTTTACAGACTCCGGATTGGACTAATGACCTTAGTCTGCTGTGTTAGAAAATTTGGTAATGCGATGCGATGGTATAATTAATTAATTAACGGAATGGAAGTAAAGCCAAGAGGATGTCGCTCTTGGTGCGCGCTGTGATCACAAAAACGATACAAGGATGTCCGCGTACGGGTCCGTAAGTATCAAGAAAATTTCCCGTGAGCTAGAATGGCTCGTTGGTCGGAGACTCTACCGTTGGAGTGGCTACTGCCGTGGGTGACCCACCATAATATATGGGTAACTAGAGACATGTCGTTTTAACGAGACATTGTCACTAGGTATAACTGAACAACTAAAACGATTGAGACTTATACAGTGGCGAACAATACCATGGACGAGACTAAATACTTGTTTATTATTCTCGTTGTTTCGCTTTGTTGTTCATTGGTTATACTTGTGGTTATCTTATTGTGTGTTGATGGTTGGATGGAGCCTTCAAGGCTAAGGTAAATTAACTATGGAAACTATACGCTACGGCGAATGTACATGGTACATTAAATTGTTATTGCTCGATACGTTCGATATACAAATGTTATTTGAAATATTCTATGAGTGTTTGGTTTGGATGGATGACTAATGTTTATGGATATTTGGATGGTTGATTATGTATATTATACATTTATGCTTCAGTTTTGATTATAACTGTAAAAAGGAAAAGCATGAAACCAATCTAATAATAAGATGGTTAAAATGACAAGTGATCATTAGGGTCCAGGCCCGGCATACTCAGCGTCTATCGCTGATACTACACCATTACAGGTTGTTGATCATTGTCGGAGCTGAAGAGCAGGAACAGGGTAATTGGAGATGTTGTATAGCAATGAAGATGGTGTATGGTCTTATGGTAAGGTTATGTATTTTTCAGGATTGGGTAGTCGCTCACTTGTCGATGTTTATGGTTATGGACTTAGTATGATGTATAGGAGTTTCTCGTTATCACTGCGGTTAGTAGTTTATTTGTACTGGAAGTTGGATGTAGTTTGGCTGCGTTGCTCGCATGGGCGGGTAACGGCCGGTGACACCCGAGTGAGTTTTGTAATGGTTATTTGTTTTTCCGATGCGAGACGTTTTATTTATTGCTACGTGAGAGATTATATCGTGATTACTGAGAGGGGTGTTACACCTTGTCTGTAGGTTTCAGATTGTTCGCCAACACCGTGCATAACTTATCAACTCCTTCTAAAAACTTGTCGTCCAAATTTCCGCTGTAAATCCACGAACGTTCCATCTCCTTCTAGTTATTTATATGAAGGCAGCCATTTCATACCGTCACCCGTGGCAGAGTCTTTACACTTTTGTATCTTATCAACCTAAATCCATCCATGAGTATTAAATCCCACCGGTGAACGTGTTTTTAATATGTAATTTATTGAAAATTTCGGCAGCATCTCCCTACAGTTCTTCAAATGCACGATATTATGATATTAATCAATAATATATGCATTCGAAGAACAATAAAGAGATACTGCTGAAATAATCAATAAAGTACATATTAAAAGCACATTCACACCCTAGGTGTGTGATTTAACAATCGTGGACAGTCCCGACAGGGACTGCCGAAGATATACCTCTATTAGGTATATCTTGGGCGGATAACTATGTTTGGTAGTTTGTCAAATATTATATGTATATATAAATCTTACCTCTGGTAGACGATTAGCCGATGCTAAGACGGTTGAGGTCGGAAGCCTAAATAAAGTCGTAGTCCTGATGCATAAATTAAAAACGACAACATTAGAATTCATCAAAAAATCAAGGTTAAATGCTAGCTAAACCGCGGAAAAAAAATCGACAGCATCTCCCCTATATTTCTAACGTCTCCAAATCAGTTTTATCAAAGTCAAATTTGCACGCACCATCTAGAACTAGTAACATACATAAACTTATCTTATTTTACTATATATGAAGTTTATTTATGACCTTCTCTGCAGTACTTCATATTGAAGGACTGAAACTAGTCATTCTAGAACCATTAAAATACCGAAACTCATCTTATTCTTTCTGGTGGTTATAACAATAGCATTGTTGATTCCTGTCACAGATTGTGAATCAAACAGAGAGCATCTGGCATAGCAGATTGAGCAGTTGAAAATGAGCTATTTTCAGGAATCGGTAATATACTTGAACTTACTTTCTTTCCTGTGGCAGTTTTAAGTAGTAGCATTTTTAAAACTACACTATTATTTATTAATTGTAATACTAAATGCTAAGAATAAATAAACACAGCAGTTTACAGTTTGCTTTGCAAAATTACCGTTACTAAGCACCGAAGTGGGCAAGTAGTGTAGAAATCAGCCCACGAACTAGGTTGCAATTAACTGTGAATCTGGGCACAAATATATGAACAAGGTTAGAACATTTGCCATTACACTCTCAGGATTCGATAGAAACGAGGTTAGAACTTGCAATCGAAATGCATGTATATGAACAAAGTTAGAAAAAAACGACAATCATCGATCGCATACCCAATACGCGATAGAGAGGTCGACGGTGAGACCAGTGGTAGATGGGTGGTGACCGGCGGCGATGGGAGTGACAAAGGTGGTGGGAGCGACGGCGGCGATGGCTGTTAGCAAGGTGACGGGAGAGAGGAGGCGATTTCAGTGAGGAAGATAGCGCGAAAGAAGAGTTACTGTAAGTACAGTGTGCAGAGTAAACGGGCAAATGTTGTAGTTAAAAGGACTTTAGATTACGGTTTACATGAAAACCGTAATGTAAAGTCACACTTTAAATGACGGTTCCTAAAGAACCGTAATCTAAAGTGTAACGAAATAAAAAAAAATAGCGCGAAAATTATTTGGCCTATGCTGGGTTTCGAACTCAAGATCGATGGTGTTGACTCATGTACCCACGGCCATTAAGCCATGAGTCTTATTCGATCAAACATATGTAACACATTAATATAAAGTTATTTTTAATCTAAAATACACTGATAAACGACGTCGTTAACTATAATTTAGATTACGCGCGGCGTCGAAAAAATCAAATAACACGGGAAATATTTGGCGTCAGGTGAAAACGACGTCGTTGACCATCAGTCGGAGGTAGGCGCGCCTTTTTTAGGACGGACTTTAGCTGACGGTTATTAGTAAACCGTAATCTAAAGTCTGTTGACCGTAAAGCGCGCGTCAACACGGGACTTTAGATTACGGTTTCACTGATAACCGTCATCTAAAGTCCGTCCTAAAAAAGGCGTTCCTCTCCGATCGATTATTGCTTACGGTTAATTCAATAAACGTCGTTAATTAACTCTGGCCTTCATATTAATTATGGTTTCTGTTAAAGCCGTGATTAAACCACCGTCATTAAAGGCTTCCGTTCCACCAGTGCCCCTTCAGGTAGAACGCAGCTAGACGCACCTTGATCCCAACAGGGACGTCACGGGTCTCGAAAGCGGTCTCCAGCTCGGAGATGTACGACTCAAGCTTGGCGGGATCAGTCTCCCCCTTAAAATGTGCGGGTCGAAGGTCTGCAAGTCTCTTCACCCAATTCGGTTCCCGGGGCTGCGGCGGTGGAGGTGGTGCACCAACACCAGGCTGATAGCCCATATGCCCTAATGCGGCAGCCACGATCTCTGCGATCGTCTGCCCCTCCGGTATCTCTGAAGCATCGTCGCCTCTGCCACGGCCTCACCTTCGGCCTCGGCCTCACCTTCCTGACATCTTAACAATCACAACTCACATTAGATTCGTATCCACCACTGTTTCGGTTAACGAATTATAATGTCCGTAGACGGTAAAGACGATCCACACTTATTAGTGGTCATTTGACTCTACTCACACTAACAGCTCACACCCTTAACCCATCACTTATTTTTTAACTTATATCCTAACTCGGTGGTTACTCATGTCCGGTATTTCTTGATCAGAGCGTAACTACGCTCTGATACCACTTTTTGTAACACCCCGTCCAAAGCCAATCGTGGTTATCGCAAAACTTGACAACTTACTCACAATGATCGCAGCGGAATAAACTAACACCGGGACCTTGCCACGGTCTGATCAAAAGAACATACCGAAATTTACTAATTTACAATACTTATCCAAAATATACATACCGACCAACCGAGTCTCAAGTATCTCAAGTGACAACACAAACTTCCATCAGTTTAAACATTAATAGACGGGCGCACAAGCGCAACCCGTGCTCAAAAATAAATAACCCATCCTAAGTCTAACAGCTCCTACTCTCGTGGTGTGACTTCATGGGCCGCTTACCTGCAAGTGTAAAAACAGCCCCCAAAGGGGGTCAGCACGAATGCTGGTACGACCCTCTCGTGGCCCCCAAGCTAACGGGGCTACGACGACTATTTGTCGATAGCATGGAAATTGATTAGATACACAATCATGATATGAAGTGCAATAAACAACAATCCACATATGAGCATACATAGTTCACACACAATTGAACGACTCAAGCATTCCCTTATCAAGCGGGTTAGTAACCACCTCCTCAGACCTGATTCCACTTAACCTCAGTTCTCCTTAATTTACCTCAGTCTTAACCTTATCTTAATCTCAGTATACAAACCGTTCATAGAATGGAAATGGTTGTAGCTTAACTTAAACTTAGGATTTAGGTGATCCTACCGCACCATCTTAATGCCACCTACCTTGGACGGGAGTCCAGTGTAGCTGAGCCGGCAACCGACCCTAGGCAACAAGTCCGGAGACAAGTCCTTAAGTGGAAGACGGATCTGATTCAGATACCGACCCCCTTTTTCCTTAGCACGCATGACCGGAGTCAGTCCCGGATTCCTCACTCCCCTTAAGTTTCAGTTAGTGATAATCTTACAACCAAGTGTTAGTTAAACCTTCTCGGGTATTAACCAACTGTTAGACAATATAACACCTCATCTTAATCCAATCCGTACTAAACCTTGTTAGTAACTACCTCCAGCCTCATGTGTTAGTGTAAATGTAACACACACAATAAGTACAATAAATCCAGTTGCATGCTTTATCTTGTTTAGTCGGCACACATAAACAAATAGCACACAAGCCGAGGGACACCTCGTTAGCAAGCAGGTCACTAGAAAGACTGTACCGTTCACCGACGGCGATCGTTTGGTTTATCTCCTTCCAAGTCCCAATTCACAAGTCCTAAAACATTCATTCAGTTTTAGGTTATTATTCAGTTCAACTTAATACAATTACTTAACCTCCCTAGTCAGCAACCTTTACCCATTGTTTTTCACTAAGCCTTTATGGTTTTTAACTCAACTTTTAAGTGCATCTTTTTCCTCATTATCTATTACCCTTGTTCACCCACTTAGTAGCCATTACACCCACCAAACATGCCCTTAATAACTTTATAACATCAACACTTAATCATCCCCATCATTTCCTAACATTTTCCAAGCTTAAACATGATTTTTAGAGTGGTCCGGGACCTTGTCCTCAACCTAAGTCCCGGACCTATACTTGGTTCAAACTCTCGGCTATTTTAATGTGGTGGTCCGGGACTTGGTATGGGACTTAAGTCCCGGACCAATGCAAGCTAAAATCCTCGGGTGTTTTTAATGGGGTGGTTCGGGACTTCTTACAAGACTTAAGTCCCGGACCATATGGTTGAAGCAACTCTCGGCCTTAATTCTAGGTTGGTCCGGGACTTCACCCTGGACTTAAGTCCTGGACCAGCTACAGATTTCTTCCTTTTGTAAGTGTTGTTACACTTGTTCTCTTCATCCATAAATTACCCAAACTTCACACATGATCTTAGGCATTTTCTATTACTATAATAACATCTTATACTTGCCTAACTCCTTCTCAAATCTTATAACCCAATTTCTTATATAATCTCTTAACACTTGTAATTTTTCCTTAGGTTTCCTAGGTGGTGTTTCATACCTATCATAACCACTATACCAAAATGTTTCCTCACCACCATAACATCATCTCCCAGGCATCTCTCACCATCTAAAATTCCTTTATGTAACTACTTGAAGTTTCTTCACAAGTTTGTTCCTTCTCCTTTAAACACATTATTTCCTCTTCTCCTAACAAGATTTGCATATATCCTAAACACATTCCCAAACTGCCTTTGGTATATACCAAAACACTCTTTTGATTCCTAGATCCTCCATGATGATGCCTAAGTCATTCTAACTCACAAGAACACCTTGAACTCACTCTTTTTCTTCAAGACAACCTCTAAAACTTCCTAGTACTTCCTTAGTCATGAAATTTCCTTAGAACATCTTAAACACTAAGTTTCTCCATCAAATTTTGACATGGGTTCTCTAGTATATTGCTACACCTAAACACTTGGTTTTTCACCATCAAACAACCAAGATCACTCAAATTCTCATTACATCATCTTAACACACAATTTACACCAAAACTACACCACATCATCATATAGTGTAACAACTTAAAATGATTGGCGCTTAGGCCCTTAAATGTCAATAATCTTAACCACTGAATTTCCACATATATTTGCCTTTGACCTGCGAATACACACAACAAGGCTCCCATTGAAATAAAATGCTTCTTGTAATTCATCTCAACATTGTTTAACTATCTCTTTTCTCTTTGGCTCCTTAATCACAAGTTCTTAAACATAGTCATTGTTTCTCCTAGGTAATATATAGCCCTTTTCTAATGTAAACCCTAAGCTACACTTATCATATACCTAAATCCCATCCCTTAATGCATTAAACACCTTAAGGTGAGCAATTTACCTTGTTCTTTTACAAGCTCTCAAACTTTCCTCCTTAGCCTTTTCCCTTGAACAATCTCGGCCACCAATCAAGTTCTCCTTGCCAATGTTCTAACCAATATTCAATGACTCCAATGAGTACTAAACAACACACTCACCTCAAGGAATAAAACCTAGGTTAAAAATGTGTTTTAAGGTATTAAATTGATTGTTTTACCTTGGTCTCTCATGACAAGCTTGGATATGAGCAAAGAAGGACCTCCTCTATCCTTTGGAGAGTAGAAAACAAGCTAGAACAAGGAATAAAAATGGAGCCCCATGAGTATAGATTTTCGGTAATGGAGAAGAAATGGTGGAAACCTAGATTTTCTTACATATTCTTTACCTTAAGAGAATGGAGAAGCCAATGGAGTCACCAAGCTTGTGTTTCCTCCTCTAATGGCGGTTTGGCTTGGCACCAAATCAAAGCTCTTGAAGTTTTGAAAAGATAGGAAGAAGGAGCTTGATCTAACTAAGAAGAATATGTGTTTTGCTTTGGTTTTGGAGCTAAAATGAGTGAGCTATGGTCAAAGCTAGGTGGAGCTAGCATGGAGGCTGAGTTTTACGTGAAAGAGAAGAAAGAGAGCAAGAGAAACCGGTGGAGAAGATGAAGAATGAAGAGATGAGGAGAGAGGTAAGTAAAGGTGGGATATTTATGTTAAAAGCAAATAGTAGCTTTTACTTTATCTCTTGTTTTCTTTTCTTATTTGATCATGTGGTGAATCATCACCTTAAAAACCGGCCACCCCCTTTTAATTAAGCTAGTCATGGTCTTGTTTGACGAACTGACTAAACTAAATTGACTAAAGACTAAATTAGGCACTATTTGGTTACTATTCACAAACTAGTGCACATAATTGTGAAATTTTTGATTTCCCATTGATTTAGACTTCCTAATGTGATTCTAATTAGTACCCAAGTTAATTAAGGAGTAATCATGGGCATTTAGCCACTTAAAACCCCTTTCTAAGACAATTTTTCAAAAATGTGCTTTAAGACTCCTTAAAGCACATTTTGTGTTTTAACTTGTTTTTGAGCTTGTTTTTCTTTGGTAATTGATTTAAAATGACCATTAGGATATTACTAAGGTCTTAGAATGATATTTGGGTGCTCACTCAAGTCTCTCCAAGCTTAGAGCACGTTTTTGCTTAAACTGCTCTTCTGGTGTTTCCTTATGTTTTCTTTGATTTAAATTGTTTCCTAATGTTTCAAAGGCATTATTTAGCCTCCTTATATCTTAGTTTATCACTTAAACACCATATCTAAGTTTGGGGTATTTCATGTTTGTGCCTTGTCAGGTGTGCAGAGATCTGCTCTCGAGTTGCAGCGTTTGGGTATCTGGGTCCTCCATCCAGAGAGGTCTGGGATGTTGGCAGCCTTGTAGATTCAGCCTACCTTGATCGACCGGATCAAGGCCAGTCAGGAGCTCGATGTCGGGTTGTGTAAGATTAGGGAGGGGATTTCTGCTGGTCAGGGTTCTGAGTTCAGGGTTTTAGAGGATGGCTGTCTAAGATTCAGAGATCGCGTCTGTGTGCCTGCAGATGATGCCTTTAGGCGGGAGATTATGTAGGAGGCTCATGGTGCCCCGTACTCGGTACACCCAGGAGGTGTGAAGATGTACTGAGACCTTCGAGAGACATTCTGGTGGAACAATATGAAAAGGGACATATCTAATTTTGTATCCAGATGTCAGACCTATCAGCAGGTCAAAGCAGAGCATTAAAGACCACCTGGGTTGCTTCAGCCCCTTCCACTTCCAGAGTGGAAATAGAAGAGCGTGGGTATGGATTTCATTATGGGTCTGCCTAAGACGCCGAGAGGTTTCGATTCAGTATGGGTTATCGCGGATAGGCTCACGAAGAGTGCTCATTTCTTGCCAGTCAGGAAGATCTACAGTTTGCACTGCCTTGCGCAATTTTATTTAGATAAGATAGTGTGTCTGCATGGGGTTCATGCTTGGATTGTGTCAGACAGAGACCCAAGATTTGTGTCCAGATTCTGGCAGAGTTTGCATCGGGCTTTGGGGACGAAGTTGTCTTTCAGCTCGGCTTATCATCCTCAGTCAGACGGGCAGACAGAGAGGACAAATCAAGTTCTAGAGGACATGCTCAGGGCATGTGTGCTCAACTTTGGAGGCAGTTGGGAGCAGCACATGGCATTGATAGAGTTCGCCTACAATAATAGCTTCCAGTCTAGCATCGTGATGGCCTCGTTCAAGGCCCTATTTGGTAGGAGGTGTAGATCAAATATGTTGGAGTCCATAGTGTGTTTCTTGTGTCTATGCTGAGGAAGTATGTTCCAGATTTGTCTCATGTCATAGAGTTTGGTCAGCTTCAACTGAGGGATGACTTCACTTATGAAGCAGTTCCTTCGAAGATTTTGGCTCACAGTGTGCGTAAGCTACGGAGTAAGACCATGCCTCTGGTGAAGGTTCAGTGGTCGGGTCAGTCTGAGAAGGAGGCAACTTGGGAGTTGGAAAGTGAAGTGCATTTCAAGTTCCCTTCCCTCTTCGAGCAGTAGGTACGTTTAATTTTGAGGACGAAATTCTTTTAAGGGGGAGGTGATGTTATAACCCAAAGTTTTGTTGCAGAATTTATTTCGTCACAAGTGTCTTATATTGATTTATCTCGAATTCAGGACGTGGAGGTACTTTGAACTAAAGCTGGGGACGAGGAGGTCTTTTCCCTTTTATCTATTTTGGTATGTGCTAATTAATTAAGGAAGGGAAATTCTATTTTAATTCCCAATTCTGATCATCCTTATCATGACATTTTACATCGTGGGAGCATCAGTTTAACTTCTCAGAACGTTGAGGCTTTTCTCTCCCTTCTCTCTCTTATTCTTCAGAGCGTTCTTCCTTTCCTGGTGTGTGAGTTGCTATCTCGTTCGGTTGTGCTGCACTTTGGTGGATCCTGCTACTATTTCGATCGTCGCAATCAGGTTGGTTCATGGCTTATTAATTACAATTCAGATTTGGGGTTTTTGATTTGGGAACCCCTCTCGTTCTAATTTCGGTCTCTACAATCTGATTGTCAGAATCATCAATCTTTTGCGTGGTTGTGTTCGAATTCTCCTCTTTGGTTCCCTTGCTGTCGGATTCAAGTGAGATTGCGAATTTCATCGTCTACAGTTTTTGAGTTAGAGTTGAGTCCTGCATCAGATTTTGGTTTTGACTCTGCTAATTCGAGGTAGGTGGCTGATGGATTCGATTGGTGTGTTCGGCCTTGGGGAGTTTAGATTCTGGAATTTAGTTTGACTATTTAATAATGTGTTGGTGCCAAATTCTACCTGTTTTATTGCTGTTTCAATTGGCTAAAACCCCCAAGGTTGTTTTTCTGTCAAATACCGAATTCCTGTGCAAATTGGCGAGTTGTAATACTTCTGTTCGTGCCTATTTTCATTCTGGAAACTACATTTTTCGACTTGTCTGAACATTGATGTTCGAACAGACCTTGTTGTGCTTATGTTTTTTTTTAGTTTTTGACTGTGGTCGGACTTCCGTCTGAACATATAAGTTCGGACAGGGTACGATGACGAGTCTGGCTTGCGAGTCTCGGCAGGTGTCCGAACTTGCAAGTCCGGATAGAAGTTCGGACACCCTCTGCTGCTTTCCTTTGATTTTGGTTCAACATGCGTCCAAACATTGACATTCGGACACTCCTCAAGGACTTCACTGATTTTAGTTCGACTTGTGTCCGAACATTGATGTCCGGACACAAGTTTGGACCTCACCACGTATCTGATTTCTGAAAAACATCCGAACATCAGTCCGAGCTTTGATGTTCGGACACTCCTCTGTTCCTTCCTCTGATTTCAGTTCGACTTGTGTCCGAACTTTGACGTTTGAACACTTTTCTAGTTTTGGTTTTGAGTCTCGACTTGTGTCTGAATTTTGACGTTCAGACACATGTTCGGACATGGCACAGTTTTTGCCTTACCTTGCTCGTTTGAGCTCCGTTTGCGGGGTTGCATTCCCTATCTGATAGCTAAGCTTTCTAATTGCTTTGCGGTGCAATTGGTGCACATATGCTTATGTCTATTTAAGCTTCTGTTTTGGGACCTAGTATCTTTGTATCTGAACTGTGGATGGCTAGTTTAGCTATCTCGTAGCGCGTTGTGTAGGACGTCCTTCTGTTTGCCACGGGTGCTTCCCGTTCTATTCACAGGTGTTTCACCTGTTCTGTTTACGAGTGATGTTTCGTCATTCTGTTTACGGAATTTATTCCGTTCTGTTTGAATGCTTTGATATCTTGTGTCCCGCTTTGTTTGTGAATCTGATTCTCCGAATTCTGTTTAGTCCTGTTGCGAATAGTAGCTTAGAGCCTTGCGTATTAAGTAGTAATACACGGCGTGTAACGTCCCTAACTTCTAGGCCAGTGTTCGGGGTGTTACACATTCAGCGTTTGCTAAGCCTATACGACAACCGATTACAGGAACATGATCAAGCTATGAAGTCGGAGTGCGGGTATTTTGGGTAGTCGACGTCGTCTTTTGTATTCCCGCACCTTTCAGATTTTAGTTTGTAGTATACACTATGATGTAAATGTTGGGGATGTTTTAGATGCTCACTGGTCTATGTATCCGACTTATGGATTTATTATGTTTATATTAATAGTAGAATATCTCGGATCATTATGGCGGTTATCGATTCGTTTGTTAAGTTATATGTTGCTTCTTTACTCACATGGATGAGTAATGGCATGTGACACCCATATGAGGATGATTGTAATTATTTTTATGCTACAAGCGTTGTTTCTACGAGATTATCGAGAGAGGTGATTATGAATACGAATACCGTTCGCTAAAAGTGACTATGCGTTTTACCACACTTATTTGTTATCTATTGTGTTATGCAAATGATTGCTTGAGAAATGTAGTGAATGTGTTGATTGAATAATTTGGTGTTTGCTTATGTTATTTACAGATTTGAATATAAACTGTAAACCAGAATAGCATGAAATTAATCCCATGTCAAGATGACTAATTGACTTAAGTGACCTAACAGGTCTAGGATCATGCTTAAGCATATTCATCGTTTTGCTGAGCCTATACGGCAACCGATTACAGGAACATGATCAAGCTATGAAACCGGAGTGCGGGTCTTTTGGGTAGTCGGCGTCGTCTTTTGTATTCCCGCACCTTTCAGATTTTAGTTTGTAGTATACACTACGATGTAAATGTTGGGGATGTTTTAGATGCTCACTGGTCTATGTATTCGACTTATGGATTTATTATGCTTATATTAGCAGTAGAAAATCTCGGATCATCACGGCGGTTATCGATTTGTTTGATAAGTTATATGTTTCTTCTTTACTCACATGGGTAAGTAATGACATGTGACACCCGAGTGAGGACGATTGTAATTATTTTTATGCTACGAGCACTGTTTCTACGAGATTATCGAGAGGGGTGTTACATAGTGCCTCTAACTTTTTTTTTCATTCTTTTAGATTGTCTAGCAGCCCTATACGGAGGAGATGATACAGTCTCTACCTACATATTGTTTGGCTGGTCGTCACATTGCATGATCTTGGGTACCATTTATGTGCTTTCATATAGTTAAGTGGCATCTCCCGGATCGTGTGATGTAGTAGTTTGGCGGGATTCAGTTTCCACCGGCTGATCCTAGCATAGACAGGGACGATCCACGAGTAGATCTGCCCAACATCGACTTGAGAGGTTGGATTGATCGGAACTGGGCAACTCACCATTAAATTACATTGCATGTGGAACCAGCGCGCTAGGAGTGATTGATCTCCATTTGGATGATGCTGGTGCTGCGTACGAAGAGTGGTTCGGTAGCAACATTGTTATAACCCAAGGTTTCATTGCATTTTATTTCATCACAAGTGGCCTTATACCAATGTATTTTGGATTTAGGACTGAGGCGTCCTTCTGATTAAAGACATGGGTAGAAGGGTCTTTCTCCCTTTCCGTTTAATTTCTGGTGAGAATAATCCCTTAATCTATTTTTTTCCCATTTCCTCTTAATTACTCTCTTTTCCTTAATCACGTTCTCACGACTCCCTTCACGCTGCCAGTTTGAATATCGCCAGTACGCTCCTCTCTTCATTGTTCTCTCTCTCCTCTCCCAAGCGCCGTCAATCTTCGCGTTCAGCCAAGGCTCCATTGTTGTCGGTTCTGCTATCCAAGTTCTACTGTGGGCTGCCCCTTCGTTGCAAATTTCGGGTTTCTTCGAGGTAGGCGTGTCAGATTCTCCTTTCTTTAATTCTTCGGTTCCTGAGTTCTCCCCGTTCTGATTGCCCTCTACAATTCAATTATGATCCAGCGTTGGTCCCTGTATCTCTATCAAGTCCTTCTGCGGTCGACATTCTCTGCAACCCCACTGTCAGATTCAGGTATGGATTGTGGGTTCGGTTGCATAGTCAGTTCTGATTTGAGAGTAAGTTCTGATTTCGGTTTGTTCTTCGGTCTGTTCTTTGATTGCGTTGGTTCAGAGTTTGGGAATTTCGTTGCCGGCCTGCATTCGGATTGCTGTTGTGGTTTGGACTCTGCTATCAGTATGTGGTTTCGTCTGCTAACTTATTCGAGGTAGGTGGCTTATGGATTCAGTCAGTGTGTTCGGCCTTGGGAAGTTTCAGTTCTGGGTTTGAGTGTGTTTTGTCTCTGCCTTGTGTTGGCGAATTCGTCCGTTTGAATTGCTGTTTAATGATGCATAAACCCCCAAGGTTGTTTTCTGCAAAATGCTATTGTTTTGGTTGTGTTTAACCTCTGTTTTGGTGTGCAATTCGTTTCTGGAAACTACACTTTTCGGTATGTCCGAACGTCTGTCCGAGCTTTGACGTTCGGACGTGCCCTGTTGTGCTTTGATTTTCTGAAGATTTTGCCGTGTCCGAACTTCCGTCCGAGCTTTGATGTTCGGACGGGGTGCGAGGACGAGTCCGACTTACAAGTCTCGAAGGGTATCCGAACTTGTAAGTCCGGACAGAAGTTTGGACACACCCTTCTGCATTCTCTGATTTTGCTTCGACTTGTGTCCGAACTTTGTCGTTCCGACACATGTTCGGACATTACGCGTGTTTGTTTTCCGAAAACCGTCCGAACATCCGTCCGAGCTTAGATGTTCGGACACCTCTGTCTCTGCCTCTATTTTGGAGTTCGACCTGTGTCCGAACTTCCACGTTCGGACACATGTTCGGACATCCGTCTGATTTTGCCTTCCAAGTCTCGACTTGCGTCCGAACGTTGATGTCCGGACACAAGCTCGGACATGGTACTGTTTTGACCATAACTTGCTCGTTTGGGCTCCGTTTTGACTTCCGTTTGTGGGGTTGGTTCCCCTTCTGATTTCCAAGCTATCTATGTGCTTTCTGGTGCCTTTGGTGCACATATGCAACTGTATTTAAGTTTCTGTTTTGGGACCTAGTTATCTCTGTATCTGAACCTTTGGATGGCTGGTTTAGCTATCTAGTAGCGCGCTATGTAGGATATCCTTCTGTTTCACGGGTGATGTTCCCCGTTCTGTTCACAGGTGTTCCACCTGTTCTGTTTGCGAGTGAGGTTTCCTCATTCTGTTCACGAGTTATTTACTCGTTCTGTCTGTATGCTATGATCAACTAGGGTCCCCTTCTGTTTTTGCTTCTGTTGCTTTTGAACTCTAATTTGTCCTATTGGGTTTGGACTTCTGCTTCTGGTTTCTGCTGTAGCTTGTGACTACCTTCTGTTTACTTCTGTTTTGATAACACTCTATAAATGTTTTGAGCATGCTGGTTGATGAAGTTGGTCATCTACTGGGCATAGTTGTTTGCTCATTCCCCTACTTTATCTAACATTGCAGATTGATCAGCGAGGATCCCCTTGCTCAGCTTCTGGAGTTTAGTTTGCTATGCTATATTTTGATTCTTTTGAGACATTTGTATTGACTTGTAGCCTTTGGGCCTCAGTTGTTAGCTTCCACTTTTGAATACATTGAGGGTTGTATTAACGTTTTGGAACCTTTGACACTCTGTTAGTACTTATTATATAAGTATTCCGTTTTGGGCCTTGTTTTGATTACGTGTGTGTGTTCGTTAGAGCCTTGCGTTATTAAGTAATAATAACGGCGTGTGTAATACCCTAACTCCTAGGCCATGTTTGGGGGGTGTTGTTACTATTATTGGTATCAGAAAGATTTGGGTCTAATCTGCTGGGATTTTAAGTTAGCCAGTCAGTCAGAAACGTCTGTACTAGTGTCTGAGTCTAACTGCCTGCTGTTGGACTTTCAGAATGCCGCCAAGAAGAGCTTCAGGAAATGTTGCTGATGCTGTTCAGCAGTTCATGACGCAGCTCATGTAGACGATGGCTGCAGGGGGTGGACCAACTAGAGGAGGACCAGTTGGCGGACCAGGCCCAGCTGGGGCTGATGCTGGAGGCCGGAATGTGAAGGTGCTTCAGGAATTTATGAAGCTGAAGCCCCCTTCCTTTGATGGGGCTGGAGATCCTCAGGAGGCCAATCATTGGTTGACTAAGGTGGAGGACTTGCTGCAAGTTATGGGCTCAGAGGAGGAGCAGAAGGTGGACTTCACCACCTTTCTTTTCAAGGCCAAAGCCAAGGAGTGGTGGAGGTCAGTTATGGGGAAGTTCCCACAGCCATGGACGTGGGACCAGTTTACAGGGGAGTTTAATAAGCAATTCTACCCCAACGTCTATAAGGACCAGCGCATTCTGGAGTATAATAGGCTTCGTTAGGGGCGCGATATGAGTGTAGAGGAGTACGTCAGGAAGTTCATCAGCATGTCGAAGTTCGCACCTGAGCTGGACGAGCATAGGAAGGCCAGGAAGTTTGAGAACGGCTTGAGGCCGGATATTCGCTCTGCTGTGACGCCGCTGCGTCACAAGACCTTCAGGGACGTAGCTGATGTTGCCCTGTTGGTGGAGGCTGATTTGAGGGGCCGCCAGTCTAGCGGGAAGGACCAGAAGAGGAAGTAGAGGTCCGACGAGAGCGACATAAGGGATCAGTCTGCTTCTCAGAAGAAGCAGTCTACTGGAGACCGCCCTGGAGATCGTTCGAGAGATAGAGGTGATTCGTCTTCGTCATCTTCCGCACCGAAGTGCCAGGTCTGCGGCAAGTTTCACCGAGGCCAGGACTGCTACAGGAAGTCTGGAGCCTGCTTCAAGTGTGGATCCTTGGAGCATAGGATAGCTGGCTGCCCTCAGGCCGAGAGGAGCAGGGGTAGCTCTGAAGGTAGAGCTGGTGAGTCTGCCTTAGAGTCCAGAGATCGAGACCGGGCTGAGCAGAAGAAGCCCCAGGGCCAGGCCAGAGTGTATGCGATGGCTGGAGAGAGAGACCGATCCACTGACAGAGTTGTCACAGGTATTCTCCAGCTGTCTTCTCGTTCTGTTTTCTGTTTGTTTGACTCTGGAGCCACCCACTCTTTTATTTCTGCTGAGTTGGTGGGTGAGCTCGGTTTGCCTATTGTGCCTCTGGGTGTTGAGTTCTGTGTGCATAGTCCATTGGCTAGGGACTCTTCTATGCTGTTAAACTCTGTGTGTAAAGATAGTCCTATGCTAGTAAAGAGTAGGGTTCTGTGTGCTAACCTCATCCCTATGGAGATGACTACCTTTGATGTGATTTTAGGCATGGATTGGCTTGCTGCGCACCATGCCCACATTGATTTTGCTGCTTTGAGAGTCACTTTCGAGGAGCCGGGTCAGCCCCGCCTAGTTGTAGCAGGGAATGGACTCCCGTGCTCGCCGCCAGTTATTTCAGCCATGCAGGCGTTCCACCATTTGAGGAAAGGATGTCAGGGATATCTGTGCTACATCCCTGAGATTCGCAAGGATGCGAAGTTGGAGGAGATTCCAGTGGTCAGAGACTTCCCAGATGTGTTCCAGGATGACGTACCTGGGCTTCCCCCTGTCAGAGAGGTGGAGTTTTTGATCAAGCTCGCACCTGAGACTCAGCCGATTTCCAAGGCCCCATACCGGATGGCGTCTGCTGAGCTTAAGGAATTGAAGGTTCAGTTGAAGGAGTTGTTGGATAAGGGCTTCATTCGCCCTAGTGTGTCGCCTTGGGGTGCGCCTGTTCTATTTGTCAAGAAGAAGGATGGTAGTATGCATTTGTGCATTGACTACAGGGAGCTCAACAAGGTTACCATTAAGAATAGGTATCCTCTCTCGCGCATTGATGACTTGTTCGACCAGTTAGCAGGGGCTAAGGTGTTTTCGAAGATTGATCTGAGGTCCGGTTATCATCAGCTGAGGATTAAGGCAGACGACGTGCCTAAGTCCGCCTTCAGGACTCGTTATGGACATTACGAGTTCCTAGTGATGCCATCGGTCTGATGAATGCGCCTTCTGTATTTATGGATATGATGAACAGAGTCTTCAAACCGTTTTTGGACCAGTTCGTGGTGGTGTTTATTGATGACATCTTGGTGTATTCCAAGAGTGCTGAGGAGCACGAGGAGCATTTGAGGACCGTTCTCCAGACTCTGAGGGAGAAGGAGCTGTACACGAAGCTGAAGAAGTGTGAGTTCTGGTTGGACCAGGTGGTTATCTTGGGACATGTTGTCTCTAAGGATGGTATCTCCGTGGACCGGGAGAAGATTAGAGCTATTACTGAGTGGGCCAGGCCTACTAATGTGGGAGAGATCTGTAGCTTCCTTGGACTAGCGGGCTACTATCGTAAGTTTGTGGAGGGCTTCTCCAAGTTGGTGATTCCGTTGACTCGCCTGCTGCAGAAGGATGTGAAGTTCGAGTGGAGCGAAGCCTGTGAGTTATGTTTTCAGGAGCTGAAGAAGAGGTTGACGTCTGCGCCGATCTTGACTCTTCCAGAGGGGACTGACGGACTGAAGGTGTTCTGTGATGCGTCCCATAAGGGACTTGGGTGTGTTCTGATGCAGCATGGGAAGGTAGTAGCGTATGGCTCTCGTCAGCTTAAGCCATATGAGAAGAACTATCCGACCCACGACCTGGAGTTGGCTGTTGTGGTTTTTGCGTTGAAAATTTGGAGGCACTACCAGTATGGAGCAGCGTGCAAGGTGTATACGGACCACAAGAGCCTCAAGTATTTGTTCACTCAGAAGGAGTTGAACTTGAGGCAGAGAAGGTGGCTAGAGTTGCTACATGATTATGATTTGGAGATCCTCTACCACCTGGGTAGGGCGAATGTTGTTGCTGATGCGCTCAGTAGGAGGGGTCCGTCTGGAGCCGTTTGTGTTTTGTCTGGTGTGCAGAGGTCTGCTCTCGAGTTGCAGCGTATGGGTGTCTGGGTCGTCCGTCCAAAGAGGTCTGGGATGTTAGCAGCGTTGCAGATTCAGCCTACCTTGATCGACCGGATCAAGGCTAGTCAGGAGCTCGATGACAGTTTGTGTAAGATCAGAGAGGGTTTGTCTGCTGGTCAGGATTCTGAGTTCCGGGTTTCAGAGGATGGCCTGAGGTTCGAGATCGCGTATGTGTGCCTGCAGATGATGCTTTGAGGCGAGAGATTATACAGGAGGCTTATGGAGCCCCGTACTCGGTACACCCAGGAGGTGTGAAGATGTATCGGGACCTACGAGAGACATTCTGGTGGAGCAACATGAAGAGGGATATATCTGATTTCGTATCTAGATGCCAGACCTGTCAGCAGGTCAAGGCAGAGCATCAGAGACCAGCTGGTTTGCTTCAGCCTCTACCCATACCGGAGTGGAAGTGGGAGAGCGTAGGCATGGATTTTGTCATGGGTCTGCCTAAGACGCCGAGAGGTTTCGACGTCGTGTGGGTTATTGTGGACCGGCTCACGAAGAGCGCTCATTTCTTGTCAGTCAAGAAGACCTTCAGTTTGCACCGTATAGCGCAGTTGTACATGGATGAGATAGTGCGTCTGCATAGGGTGCCTGCTTCGATTGTGTCTGACAGAGACCCGCGCTTCGTATCCAGATTCTGGCAGAGTTTGCATCGGGCTATGGGGACGAAGTTGTCTTTCAGTTCAGCGTATCACCCTCGGTCAGATGGGCAGACGGAGAGGACGAATCAGGTCCTTGAGGACATGCTCAGGGCATGTGTGTTAGACTTCGGAGGTAGCTGGGACCAACTCGTTGCCTTGATAGAGTTCGCCTATAATAACAGTTTTTAGTCTAGCATCGGGATGGCCCCGTTTGAGGCCTTGTATGGCAGGAGGTGCAGATCACCCATCTGTTAGGATGATCTGTTAGGATGATCTGAAGGAGCGAGCGGTTGTGGGTCCGGACTTGGTCGAGGATGTTATAGCTAAGATTCAGTCCATCAGGGAGCGTCTGCTTGTAGACTAGAGTCGTCAGAAGAGTTACGCCTATCAGAGGAGACGGCCTCTGGAGTTTGAGGTAGGAGACCATGTTTATCTGAAGGTTTCTCCCGTCCGTGGAGTAGTGCGGTTTGGGAAGAGAGGCAAGCTTAGCCCTCGCTTTGTGGGTCCTTTTGAGATCTTAGAGAGGATCGGACCGGTTGCCTACCGCTTGGCCTTGCCTCCGTCTTTGGCAGCAGTGCATAGTGTGTTTCATGTTTCCATGCTGAGGAAATATGTTCCGGATCCGTCGCATGTGATTGATTTCGGTCCGCTTCAGTTGAGGGAGGACTTCACGTTCGAAGCAGCTCCTTTGAGGATTTTAGCCCGAGATGTTCGTAAGCTCATGAGCAAGACCATGCCCTTGGTGAAGGTGCAGTGGTCGGGTCAGTCAGAGGAAGAGGCGACCTGGGAGGTCGAAAGCGAAGTACGTTCTAAGTTTCTCGCCCTCTTCGAGCAATAGGTATGTTTTAATTTCGGGGACAAAATTCTTATAAGGGGGAGGAGATGTTATAACCCAAGGTTTCGTTGCATTTTATTTCATCATAAGTGGCCTTATACCAATGTATTTTGGATTTAGGACTGAGGCGTCCTTCTGATTAAAGACACGGGTAGAAGGGTCTTTCTCCCTTTCCGTTTAATTTCTGGTGAGAATAATCCCTTAATCTATTTTTTCCCATTTCCTCTTAATTACTCTCTTTTCCTTAATCACGTTCTCACGACTCCCCTCACGCTGCCAGTTTGAATATCGCCAGTACGCTCCTCTCTTCATTGTTCTCTCTCTCCTCTCCCAAGCGTCGTCAATCTTCGCGTTCAGCCAAGGCTCCATTGTTGTCGGTTCTGCTATCCAAGTTCTACTGTGGGCTGCCCCTTCGTTGCGAATTTTGGGTTTCTTCGAGGTAGGCGTGTCAGATTCTCCTTTCTTTAATTCTTCGGTTCCTGAGTTCTCCCCGTTCTGATTGCCCTCTACAATTCAATTGTGATCCAGCGTTGGTCCCTGTATCTCTATCAAGTCCTTCTGCGGTCGACATTCTCTGCAACCCCGCTGTCAGATTCAGGTATGGATTGTGGGTTCGGTTGCATAGTCAGTTCTGATTTGAGAGTAAGTTCTGATTTCGGTTAGTTCTTCGGTCTGTTCTTTGATTACGTTGGTTCAGAGTTTGGGAATTTTGTTGCCGGCCTGCGTTCAGATTGCTGCTGTGGTTTGGACTCTGCTATCAGTTTGTGGTTTCGTCTGCTAACTTATTCGAGGTAGGTGGCTTATGGATTCAGTCAGTGTGTTCAGCCTTGAGGAGTTTCAGTTCTGGGTTTGAGTGTGTTCTGTCTCTGCCTTGTGTTGGCGAATTCGTCCGTTTGAATTGCTGTTTAATGATGCACAAACCCCCAAGGTTGTTTTCTGCAAAATGCTATTGTTTTGGTTGTGTTTAACCTCTGTTTTGGTGTGCAATTCGTTTATGGAAACTGCACTTTTTGGTATGTCCGAGCTTTGACGTTTGGACGTGCCCTGTTGCGCTTTGATTTTCTGAAGATTTTGCCGTGTCCGAACTTCCGTCCGAGCTTTGATGTTCGGACGGGGTGCGAGGACGAGTCCGACTTACAAGTCTCGAAGGGTGTCCGAACTTGTAAGTCCGGACAGAAGTTCGGACACACCCTTCTGCATTCTCTGATTTTGCTTCGACTTGTGTCCGAACTTTGTCGTTTGGACACATGTTCGGACATTACGCGCGTTTGTTTTCCGAAAACCGTCCGAACATCCGTCCGAGCTTAGATGTTCGGACACCTCTGTCTCTGCCTCTGTTTTGGAGTTCGACCTGTGTCCGAACTTCCACGTTCGGACACATGTTCGGACATCCGTCTGATTTTGCCTTCCGAGTCTCGGCTTGCGTCCGAACGTTGATGTCCGGACACAAGCTCGGACATGGTACTGTTTTGACCATAACTTGCTCGTTTGGGCTCCATTTTGACTTCCGTTTGCGGGGTTGGTTCCCCTTCTGATTTCCAAGCTATCTATGTGCTTTCTGGTGCCTTTGGTGCACATATGCTTATCTGTATTTAAGCTTCTGTTTTGGGACCTAGTTATCTCTGTATCTGAACCTTTGGATGGCTGGTTTAGCTGTCTCGTAGCGTGCTATGTAGGATATCCTTCTGTTTCACGGGTGATGTTCCCCGTTCTGTTCACAGGTGTTCCACCTGTTCTATTTACGAGTGAGATTTCCTCGTTCTGTTCACGAGTTGTTTACTCGTTCTATCTGTATGCTGTGATCAACTAGGGTCCCCTTCTGTTTCTGCTTCTGTTGCTTTTGAACTCTGATTTGTCCTATTGGGTTTGGACTTCTGCTGTAGCTTGTGACTACCTTCTGTTTACTTCTGTTTTGATAACATTCTATAAATGTTTTGAGCATGCTGGTTGATGAAGTTGGTCATCTACTGGGCATAGTTGTTTGCTCATTCCCCTACTTTATCTAACATTGCAGATTGATCAGCGAGGATCCCCTTGCTCAGCTTCTGGAGTTTAGTTTGCTATGCTATTTCGATTCTTTTGAGACATTTGTATTTTTGACTTGTAGCCTTTGGGCCTCAGTTGTTAGCTTCCGCTTTTGAATACGTTGAGGGTTGTATTAACGTTTTGGAACCTTTGACACTCTGTTAGTACTTATTATATAAATATTCCGTTTTGGGCCTTGTTTTGATTATGTGTGTGCGTTCGTTAGAGCCTTGCGTTATTAAGTAATAATACGCGGCGTGTAATACCCCTAACTCCTAGGCCAATGTTTGGGGGTGTTACAAACATGAGGAGGTACATAGGCCGCACGGGAGCTTTGTTGGGATATATGGTGAGTAAGCTTGACTTGACTTGACTTGTTTTAATATCAAGACATATTATTTTAATGAATTCATTTGTTGAATTGTGGTGAAGGGGGAGACGACAAATGAGGTCATAGACATGCTTGAGGCAATGCAAGTCGATGATGCTCTCACTAGACTACAGGTGATGAGAGACGAGTACAACAACACTTACTATATCCTCCCATGGCTACAAGAAGTCCCAGCAAATGCCCTTGTCGATCAAGATACAAATGTCCCTACGGATCATGGTGAAGAGGAAGAGGTCGTCGTGTGCGTGGCTGAGGAAGAGGACGTGCACGTGGTTAAGCTGCCGAGCCAGACCATCATCAGGAGGGTGATGCATTCGACATCACCAATATCATGCCTATATCTCAGGTCAAAAATGTTCTTACACAACAGGTCGACACCACTGGATTTGCATACTATGGGAGCACCTCCGACTTTTATGGGGCATCATCTTCTAGTATGGGACGAGCATGGACGTTGATTATTCGATGCCGGATGCTAACCTTGGTTTGAGTTCTACTTCTATTCCTGCAACACCTCTTAGGGATAGAGAATCCCAACATCATCATGATGTAGAGATTCTTAGTAGTTGTGCCCTTAATCCTACTATGGCATCAGTGGTTGAGGATCCTACATCTAGTGGGTTTAAAACTAATGTATGTCGTAAAGGTAGATGATATTGATTATGAGTATCGTGTTTGTATAGAAGTTCATAATATCATTTGCATTGATTTCAATAGAAAAATTATACTGCCGTTGAAAACCACCTATCCATAGGTCAATCCCATAGATAGGTCAACAATGGGAAGCTAAGTGTTAATTTAGTCTATGAATTCAACAAAAGTCTGAGCACTCACAAATGAGTTCACAAATGCCCTCATCCCACGAACCTGGCCACTGATGTTAGCCTCTTCCAAAGACGATTTTAAATTGTGGAATTAATGAAATCATCTCTCACTGATATTTTAAGAATTTGTTTTGAAGGAGAGTAATATTTTTGTGGAGGGGTGTTATTTTAGATTTTTTTTACATATTTATAGCACAAATGGAGAGGTTCGATCCTTATTCTACTCCAATAATTTAATAGACACATAGAACAAAACACAATCCGACCAAAACAACCATACCAACCAGATAGTGTTAAAGATACCAATGATATTATCGAAAAAACCCTTCGCTGGATTCACTAACGCTAAAACATCAAAATATGTCTAAGGGCATAACTTTCAACAGCCGAACTACAGAATCTAAATCAAAAAGTCCTTCACCATAACACAAAAGAAAACCGAGCATCATCTTGCCTTCCTCAGTCGAAGAGACTGAAACCCATATCCTGCAGTTGAAACCCAATACACCATTGTTAATGCACGAGAAACCAAGAAATGTGATGCTTGCAAACTTTATAATAAACGATTGCCACTGAACAGAACTTACATCATCCGACTCCTCTTTCTCCTCAACCTTCTCTTCCTTCTTTGGTGCATCAGCAGGAGCAGCACCACCCGCAGCAGGGGCAGCAGCTGCGGCAACAGCAACGCCCCCACCAGATGGAACAGAGGCTAACTTCTCCCTTCCGGCAGCAATGAGTTCAGTAATATCCTTTCCCTTTACTTGGGTCAAAAGAAGTTCAATCCTGTCATCATCGGCATCGGCACCAACTGCAGAGCAATTAAAACAACATATGAACTTTGTAAGAAAATGTTATTGTCTAAAGGAAGGGAAAATTTACGCAATTTAAACTATTATCAGATACCCATGTTATTGCTTTTATTTTGAGATGATATCAGATATAACGATGGGTTCTAAATTGATAAACTACACAATTACAGATTCAAACAAGACTTTTTTCACAGATAAATCACACAATTTCTAGGTCAATTATAAAAATTGGGAGGAACGGTAGTAGCATTCTAGTACGAAAAATATAAGAACAGTCTCAATTTCATTTCTAAATCCACCAAAAATCACGTCCGTTGCAGATATTGGGAAAAAAATTTAAGCGACATGGACCATCAAAATCGGAGCAAAGAGTCTACAGCCGCTGCATCACAACACAAATAAAATGTCACAGCAAAATCCCAACACATAGAACAACAGAGGAAACTAAGACACTTAGCCGTCAAAAGAATAGACGCCTGAATCTAGAGGACGAAACAATCTGCCAGATCGAGGAAATCAATAAAAACCAGTGAGCTGGATTCGACGTCAGGTGAGAAAAAACCTCCATAGTAAACAATGCATGCGAAAAATATAAAGGGGTAGAGGATAAATGAGGGCGAACCTGTTGAAAGAAGGCCCTTGATATCTTCCGCCGATGGGCAGGTGTTGCCACCCAAGACGGCCAACAAATACGCGGCAACAACCTTCATCTCTACTTTAATCTAACCGAAAATCCAATCGGTCAGTCTACAAAACAATGCCGACGAGAAGAAGGAGGGAAGTCAGAGAGGGGCGAGAGAGAACTCACTCGACAATGTTTGACTGCAAGGTATCCTAGCTGTATGTCGACGTTCGCGAATCGCCTAACGAGTGAGATCAAAAGGGATTAGAGGCGGACGACTGGCAATTGTTCCTAGGGTTTTAACTTGCGGTATCGGTCGGATTCGCGACAAGAAAAACCTAAGAATGGGCTCCAATACAATTTATTGTTTCACTTAACTGCTTTTTGTTGGGCTGGACACTCTTTTATCCTATCCGATGAAAGGCCCACTGATTATTGAGCCCATACATCAGCGAGTAGAACAGGCTTTTAAATCACTGAACTACCGAAGGGCTACAACAGTAAATTGATAACTCGCAAGACTTACAAATGGGCGGGAAGTTGGCATCGGTTTCCCTCTCACTCGTTTCTCTTTCCGCATCCTTCTGCAGACTGCAGCAGCTTCAACCCCTTCTGACATTCTCGCCTAGTCCTTCGCAAACTATACCAACACATATTGAGGAACATGAACGGAGATGGAGGACGAAGAAGAGACCGAAGAGACGATTCTCGAAATTCGAAGAGGCGGAAGAAGTTGGTGAACAATGCGGAGGATGAGCTTGAATCTAAGCTTGGTTTCGGTATCTTCAACGAAGGCGATACGCGTCTTGGATGGCTTCTCAGCTTTGCTTCAGTACGTGAAAGCTAGACTAGAAATTTCCTGGGGTTTTATTAATACTAATCTCTATCTTAAAAATTCCTAACGTACTGAGACCTTCCGTTGAATCTTCTGTGTCCATATGGTGTTCCTCTCTGTTTCCATGTCAAATTTTTATTTTTAGCTCTCTGTTATATATATATATATTTTTTGCAGTCGTCCTTGCAGGATCAAGACACCGGTAGAGTGTATAGTTGCGTTGATTTGTATTTTGTCACACAGGTGAGACATTTGTAATCAACGATTTAGCTTATATCTATTTATTTCAATTGTCATAAAATTTCCCGAGTTTGTTGCATGTTACTTAAAATTGCTCGAATCGGTTTCAGGAGGGAACTTACTTTAAGGTCAAATACAAGTTCCGGCCTTATTTTTATGCGGCCACTAAAGTGAGTGCTCGACTTTATCAATGTCATTTCAATTCACAATTGATGATGATTATATGTTTTTGGTAATATTGTCAATATGTATTATCAATGTCACAGGCCAAAACAGAAACTGATGTTGAAGCTCACTTAAGACGAAAGTATGAGAATGACATTGCTAATATTGAAATAGTGGAAAAGGAAGACCTTGATCTGGTAAGTTTCCGTATCTGTTTCTTTTCCATCCACTTTTCTATGTTGAGAAGTGATCAAGTCTTCTTATTTCTGTACTATTTTATCTTGATTGCTCATCTATGGCTAATGGCTATTATCTTGAACGATGGTAGTGTATGTATACTGCTATTGAGAAACAATTCTTCTTTAATCCCATAAACTTCTGACTTCGTGGCTCATCATGGTTAATCGTTATGACAGACTGGATGATAGAAATTTATTGTTACTTAATTAGTTAAATCCATGATATTAGTGAGCCACTTCAAGAGAACAGCTTTGCTACCATCTTCATAGGATAACAAGATTGCTAATTTTGATTGTTTTCATGGCAGAAAAACCATTTATCTGGGCTACAGAAGTCATATCTGAAGATATCATTTGATACTGTTCAACAATTAATACATGTTCGAAATGACCTTTCACACATTGCTGAGAAAAACCGGGAAAAGATTGATGCCGCTGGAGCATATGAGTCAATTTTATCAGGAAAAGTGTAAGCCTTCACTTGTTGCTGGTGGACTTGGGTATCATACTTTGTATGTTTCTTCTAAAGGTTCCAAGAATATGTGAAGTTTCTTGTGTATTCAATTTGCAGCCAACAAGGTCACCAAGATTTTATGGAATACATCATTGATCTTCGTGAATACGATGTTCCTTATCATGTTCGGTTTGCAATTGACAAAGGTGATCAGTAATAGTCTGCTCATCAACTTTGTGATTTTTCCTCAAATGTCTGGTTTTTGGTCATAGCCTTTACGGCATTTACATACCGCAACATGCAGATGTTAGGTCTGGACTATGGTATGATGTTAGTGTATCTAGTGCTGGCATCACAATGGAGAGGAGGGCAGATCTTCTTCAACGTGCTGAAGTACATGTCTGTGCATTTGATATTGAGACAACAAAACTTCCTTTGAAGTTTCCAGATGCTGAATATGATCAAGTAATGATGATCTCATATATGGTTGATGGGCAAGGTTTCTTGATTATTAACCGAGAGGTACGCATATTAGTTTATGTCATCACAAATCTGTAGACAATATTCATCATCATATGATGTCTATAAATTATTTTTGTCTGCTATGTTGTACACGCGTTCAACTTATTGCATCTTATTATAATAATAAAATACTCCTAGGATTTTCTCAACTAAATGTGGTGGAGAAGCTCCGCTGGGTATTATAAATTTTATAAAGCTTGATATGTTTAAGCTGTAGTGTACAGCTATGTCATGTGTCATTTTCTGTATATTGATGAAGCATATGAACGAAAATAGATGATATCTAGTCTAGTTACATTGATTGAGATTGTCTAATCTGAAGCACATGCCCTATCCAGTGTGTTGCAGAAGATATTGAGGATTTGGAATACACTCCAAAACCGGAATTTGAAGGGTATTTCAAGGTCACAAATGTCAGAAATGAGGTGATCTCTAACTATCATCATTACCGCTATTGTCGTTGATAATGTTAACGTTGTGTTAATCTGCATTGAATCACTATCATGATATGGTTCAAAAACATTCATTGTGGTCTTTTTTTTTTCAGGTGGAGCTTCTAAGACACTGGTTTTCCCACATGCAAGCAGTCAAACCTGGTATATATGTAACATATAACGGAGATTTTTTTGACTGGCCCTTTTTAGAGCGCAGAGCAGACTACCATGGACTTAAAATGAGTGATGTATGTTTACCATTTTCTTTTCATGCTCCTCCAAATTCAATCTGGATTTATTTACAGTTTATATCCCTTTAGTTCTCTCTTTTCCAAGCAAATGTTGTGATATTTGTACTAATCAATCGCTTTGCAAAAATGAAACTGTGCAAAATGAAAATAAATTTTGCTGCATTAGTATGTTCTTTGAATGCTCATCGTCACATTGCTTTGAACTATTCATTACCTTTCGAGCATGAAGGAAAATAAAACTTCTTTGTTCAAGGAGGGATCTCTCTAGGGAAAATAGCCTGTCTCAATTAGGTGTCCTGGTTTCTTACAAAGACGCTCACAAAAAGACTCTTACTGCAGCTAGGAGTTATTTGTTTGCAACTGTAGTTCACGTGATACAGTGAGACTGTTCAATGGCTGTGATGTTGAAGCTGTACAATTCCAACTTATTGTTTCTGTTTGAACTGGTAGGAGGTTGGATATCGCTGTGACAAGGTTCAGGGGGAATGTCGTTCTAAATTTTCTTGCCATCTGGATTGTTATGCTTGGGTTAAACGTGACAGTTATCTGCCTCAAGGAAGTCAAGGTCTAAAGGTATGAGCTATATTTTCCTTCTGTTGCTGCTTTTTTGTTGCCAAAAGAGGACTCTAGTATGTTTACTAATTATAATTACTATGTCCACATTATCTAGGCTGTTACAAAAGCTAAATTAGGTTATGATCCACTGGAGGTGAACCCTGAAGATATGATGCGATTCGCAATGGAGAAGCCTCAGGTGTTGATCTAATGACCACATCTTTCAGCCTCAATGGTGTTCTAGTTTATTCTTGATGTTTGCGGTTATCGTTGTTGTCTATTCCTTGATGGACTAGGCATCATCTTATACACAAGCAACGTGTACCATATGTGGACACTACACGTGTGATACTCCCTTCGTTCAACAATATCTGTCATTTTAGAAACTTGCACACTTTTTAAGGAAAGTAGATACCCCTACTTTTTACTTTTCCATGTAGATAATAGTTACTTTTGTGTTGAATAGTAAGGTTAAAGAAGGAAAAAAGTGTGTTAAAAAACTAGAATGACATATATTTTTAAACAAGAATCACATCCTAAAACGACATATATTAATTAACGGGGGAGTACCTATGTAGATTCTGCATGGTAGTTAAATTGCTCTCCTATAAGCTCATATCTACAATCATGAAATATAAGCAACCAGATATTGGTACCTGCTCCTATGCCATGGCTTACAGTGATGTCTCTAGTGTTGAGCTACTTTACTCCTTAAGATCATAGAGTACTCTGTCAACTTCTTTTAGTATGTAAAAAGGTGTGGAAAGCGTGCGGATAGTTTCAGCTGTCGGTGCTGATTTAGGAGTGAGCTGAATTCAAAACTGAAACGATATAGATTCTTTGGATGGGGAATTAAGGCTCCGTTCTCACTTCATATTACATACTATAATCTACCCCACAACTGGTCACAATCTTCCACAATGCTAGTTTACCTAGCTTTTCTTCACAATCTCCTCACATAATCTCCGTTGAAAACGAGCCCTAATTGATTTTTTTCATTGTTGAAAAGCGTTAATGATAATCAAGTTCGTTTTTACCTTGTGATAAAACTAGTTTACCAAGATGTTTTTTGTTCTATTGTTACACTTTTCCCTTTGTTTTTGCTGCTTGTTGGGACGATTATGATTCTGAGTTGTAGAAACTCTGATGAAAACATCTCTGTTGTGTTCTCTCTGTCATGCCAATTTCCATTTGATTATGCCTCCTTATTGGGCCTTTATGATTATAGCTGTTGAAGCTCCGAAGATAATATTTCTGTTTTGTTCTCTGTCGTTGTTATTCTCTGTTTGATTCTGCTCCTTACCTTGACTGTTATTATTGCAATTGTAAAAGTTCTGAATATGGTATTTTTTTAAATTGTTTGACAGATGATGGCTTCATATTCTGTCTCCGATGCTGTCGCCACCTATTACCTTTACATGACTTATGTTCATCCTTTTATATTTTCCCTTGCTACCATCATACCTATGCCACCTGATGAGGTTCTACGCAAAGGTAGTGGCACTCTCTGTGAAATGCTCCTGATGGTCCAGGTTGGTCGCCCGCACTCATGCTGGTAAAATCTGATTTTCGGAGCAATCTGCATATCCTCAATATTACATCTTGCTGATTTTGTCTCTCCAGGCATTCAAGGCTGATGTTATATGTCCCAATAAACACCAATCTGATCCAGAAAAGTTCTACAACAATAAAATTTTGGAGAGTGAAACCTATATTGGTGGTCATGTGGAGTGCCTTGAAAGTGGTGTTTTCCGATCTGATCTGCCTTCTGCCTTTAAGGTTGATCCATCAGCATATCAAGTGAGTCATATCAATCATTTTTTCATTTGTGGTAATAAGTCTCAACAGTTAGTGGATTGCTCGGTACACTGCTCCACTACATTGACACACCAGTACTATATAGAAAAATCAGTCCCAAACTCTTAATAAGCTATATTTTACTGCAAGAGCAAGCATATGGGACACATAATTATTAGGATCATCGAGTCTATTAAATGATTTCAACACCTAGCAGCTTGGATTGTGGAGTCTATCTTATCATTCTGAAATAGTAATTTGAATTGAGGATTGAATTCTAGTAGTGTAGTGTGTTTGGTGCTAATTGATGTGATACTTCTATATCTGTTCGGAGAGTGTAAACAT
Source organism: Limonium bicolor (assembly GCA_023374045.1). Classification (NCBI taxonomy): domain Eukaryota; kingdom Viridiplantae; phylum Streptophyta; class Magnoliopsida; order Caryophyllales; family Plumbaginaceae; genus Limonium; species Limonium bicolor. Next base: position 265,999,863 of record CM041778.1, on the reverse strand, counting down.
TTAATTTTACAGTATTAATCCTAGCATTTTGCTATACTGTACTTTGCATAATGCTCTAAAATAACTTGTGATTCAGCTTTGTCAGGTTGCTTCCGTGTTTTTGTGGTTGTTCTGACCTGAATTTTTATTTTTCTGTATATCACACTTAAACTCTGTGCCCACTTCGTGTTTGATGGCTTTCATGTACGCTATATGTATGTTTTAGTTTCATTTATTTAGTTTGTTCCCTTCTATTGATGTATTCTCTATTGACTGTGTTATTTCATTTAGATTTTCAATATAAGCATTGTGCAATTTTTTAGTATTGCTCTTTTGTTCAATTACATTACATCGAAGTTGTCTAGTTAGCTAATCCTCATGTTTTACTTTTCAGCAATTAATTGACAACCTTGATCGAGATCTACAGTATGCTATAAGGGTGGAGGGCAAGATGAACTTGGATTTGATTGGTAATTATGAAGAGGTTAAAAGGGCTATACAGGATAAGGTGAAGGTCCTTTTGCAGCTTACTACTTATCTTTTGCAGCTTACTACTTATCTTTTACAAATAGGTTCATACAAAAGGATGGCTATGGCGGAATGGATGTGACTCTCAACTGCTTTGACAAACACTATCATTCATGCTTATCAAATTCTCTGTCATATTGTAGTTTGTTTTACTTTTCTTATATAGTTTCATTTAACTATTTCTAGGGTTCACATTATGTATTTCAAAGTACATTATAGTTTATAGATTTTGTAGGGTTCTAATCTATTGATGCATTTAGCTTGCCAGCTTACGAGATGAACCTGTGCGTGAAGAGGGTCCCCTTATTTATCATCTAGATGTGGCTGCCATGTATCCAAACATTATTTTGACTAACAGGCTTCAGGTGTGTTTCCTTCTTGGCACTTCCACTGGTTATGGATACATATTAACTTGCATATATACCATCATGAGATTTAAATGATATCTTATTAAGCTAAAGTTAGAAGCTCAAGAAAGTAGGTAAGAGTTGATTCTTCTCTGAGATGTATTACTTGTGCTAAATAGTTGTAAATCTAGGTACCAGTGTTAGGACTTGAGCCTATTTACCCGTAGTGATAATTGTCATTGTTACCGAATTCACCCTATCCTAACTGAACGTGAATCAACTATCAAACAATCTTAAACTAATTCGAACCGATCAGAATCAAACCCGAACCTAATGACCTAAATTGCCAGGTATCCAACTGACCTTCAACTCATGTTTCTCTTTGTGCTTTTACTCTAGTTTCTTTAAGTTCCCATAGAACCACCATTTTACTCTCTTGGATATGTTCCCAACAATTTGGGATGATGCTAAGGTATGAGTTAGTAGATCTATTTATAGCAATAGATTTCAACCCTTCACCTACCCCCACATTAACCCGGTAAAAGCTACCACATAATGGTGCACAAGTTACAGCGGTTTCAGCCTCATTAAAACCCTTAATTAAATACTTTAGGAAAAAATTGACAGCTGGCTCTATATAAAACTATAAGTCTAATTTTCTTCTTCCCAGGGCTTAAACTCATCTCTCCTCATAAAGTTAGAAAACCAAATGTTTTACGCAACATTTATTTGCACCGCATAAGTGCTACCACTGATGCATTAACTTTCGTGAAACTCTTCGTGAGTAAGATATTATTTGAAAGATAAAACTAATTAACTCAATAGCAACTTAATATTTTCTAACAATGCTTCCGCCTCAAGCTCAATCTAGCCCATCTAATACCACCATCTACATCAATTTTCCTATTGAAGAATAATCCAAAAACAGCCTCTCAAGGTCTAAACTAGATAACTTCATTTAGGGTGTTTGCATTCCAACTTTGGTAAATTGACCACTTTTACTCAAGCCTCCAAAGAGTCATCTAGTCCAAATTGTCATGGACCTGCCACAAACACAATGTAGCAATTCGGAAACAACTGCACAATCAAACTTTTCAAGCACAATCTAAGAACAACTTCACAATTGATCACCACTAGAAACTATATGGTTATGAGCTCAACCACCACCTTAGGTCCACCCACTTATTAGATGATTTATATAGCTCCAAGGAAGTCCACAATCCTTCATGTGACCTGAGATTTTTTTCCTCATTTTCTGCACCAGTTCACCACCATTGACACTTCTCTAGATCTTACCATTCTTTATTACTCTTATTCCCCCATAAGGGATTTGTTAGGAAAAATAATTTCTAAAAGGGGAATATACAGGAAAGGAAAAGTTTGACTCAAGAGGGAAAAAAGAAATTAATTGGAGATAAAGAGGGGAATATGTGGGAAAAGAAAAGTTTGACTCAAGAGGAAAAGAAGAGGAATAATAAAGGACAGGGAAGAGGAATAATTCAAGGATTAAGTGGGGAGTTAATGCAGTCACCTTTTTGAGTTTGAATAGTTTCTTTTATGTTTAAATAATTAACCTTTCTATTTGAGTTGTCTTCTAGATGGAGAAGGGGGAGTGGGCAATATTCCTATAAATAGAGTAGTCGGGAAGGGTAGAAGGGGACATGGAATTACTTGTGAATGTTCTGGTGTAAATGTTCTTGTGAGTGTTCTTGTGTAATGTTTGAAAATTCTGGTTGGTTAATGAAATTAGTATCATTAATCTGGTGTGAATTATCCCTCTCAAGTTTGTCTTTATCTTCCCTAGACTTTTTCCTCAATCCTATCTTAATTCAATTATTCCTACCTTGCTTCCTTCTCTGATTTTACTCTCTAACAAGATTGTAATATACAGAATTTTAGATCTTATTTCATAGTTTGAGTGATGCACCTGGATTTTTCAAGATCGATGATTATCAACTTGATCTCTTTTAAACAACACATCATCATTTTCAAGTACATCCACACCCAAAAAACACTATTATAGTTGACGGATTTTAATTCTACATGAGCTCTTCCTCTTTATCGAACTTATCTTCAATTCCAACAACTTGTTAAGGACTCATCCCCTCTCTCATGAATAGCACCTCACTTTCACCATTGTTGATACAACTAAGTCACCAAGCTCTCGTCATTGCTCGATAAAGAATAAAACCACCTCTACTCTCTAGTGGGTTTTTAATTCCATTAACAAAAATTGAGCCCTAAGTCTTCAAAAATATCACAAACACGGTGTTTGAATCAAGGCAAGGAAACACATGAGCTTCAAGGCACAAAACAATTTCTCTTTCCAACACCTTCCTCTATTATTCACTATTATCTAAAACCACGTCATCTTGAATCACCATTCTCTCTTCCCAAAGACATCTTCAACAACACATACATCTTGAAAAACCATGAGTTCTAATCCACTTGTTAGGACTTCGAGCCTATTCTCCCAGGATTGTGGTGAGAATTGTCATGATTATCGAAGAACCACAAGATAATGCAACAATAAAATCACTGAAACAAGGATATACGTGGTTCGGTTAGAGGGAGATAGAATAACTCTCAGGAAGAGCATAAAGATTACAAACTTACATGAGAATTTGCTCAATCTACTCATCAATCCATATTTCCTTTGATATTTTTACCTAAGGACCTTTAAGTTCCCATAAAACCACTATTTGACTCTCTTGAATGTGATCTTCACAATTTGGGATGATGCTAAGCTATGGGTTAGTCAATCTTTTTGCAGCAATAGATCTTAACCCTTCACCTATCGGCACATTAACCCAATAACAACTAACACATAATGACAAACAAGTTACAATGATTTCATATTCATTAACATCCTCCATTAAACACCTTAGGAAGTCTAACTTGGGTCTCCAGAAAACTAGAAGTCTCATTATCATCTTCTCATTGGAAAACCAAATGTTTCACACAACACTAGTTTGCGACACATAAATGCTCCAGCTAATGCATCTTTAATTTTCGTGAAATTCTCAACAAGTAAGACATTAATTGGAAAATAAAACCAATCAACTCCTCAGTAGCAACTAAACGGATTTAGCATCATTTCTAACAATCAAAACAAAGATCTTGTTACTCTTCAGCGAAAAAGGGCGGGAATAATGACTCAGACACTAATTTTTTTAAAAAGTTGCTTCTCTTTACAATATCTGCATGCTCTCTGAGATTCTCCCCAATTGCAGCCCCCGTCGATAGTAACAGATGAGGACTGTACAGCTTGTGATTTCAACCGTCCTGGTAAAAATTGTCTTCGAAAACTTGAATGGGTTTGGCGTGGGGAAACCTACATGGCAAAAAGAAGGTATGCAAGCACTTATTGTCGTGAGACGAGGAAGTGCTAATCAACCTAGTTTATTAGATGTCATTAAACCTGTAATTTTTTACAATAACTTTCAAATGTGTAACTAACTACTCTTAAGTTTTCATGATCATCAGTGACTATTATCATATGAAGAGGCAAATTGAGTCAGAGTTGGTAGATACTGTTGATGGTCAACAGCATAGAGCTTTTCTGGACCTTCCAAAGGCAGAGCAGCAGTTAAAGCTCAAGGATCGCCTCCGCAAGTACTGCCAGAAGGTCGTCTTGTGAAATTATATAACCCTTGGTGTTATGCATGATCATTTCCTTAATGTATTGTGTTTCTATCTTTGATAGGCATATAAACGGGTTCTTGATAAGCCTGTCACTGAGGTCCGTGAAGCTGGGATATGCATGAGAGAGAACTCATTTTATGTTGATACTGTTCGCAGGTCAGGAGAAACATTTGCTTGAATTATGCATCAGTCTCTGATCTCTTTGCATGTTTGTGGATACTGTACCTTGTGCTTTTTGACAAATATTGTGTTGTGCAGTCTTGAGATTTATTTTCTCCTTCCAGAACATAATATTCATTCGGGGACCATTATTTTTCAATTTTCCATTTTTCTTTTGGTGCTTGCAGCTTTCGTGATAGAAGGTATGAGTACAAAGGCCTTAACAAAGTTTGGAAAGGGAAGTTGTCTGAGGCTAAAGCTAGCGGCAATTCTATCAAGATACAAGAAGCACAGGTGCATGTAACATATCCTAGCTAGGAAAAGAAGAAATATTAGCATCCTCCTGCTGCTAACTTTTAATGATTGTATGCAGGATATGGTTGTACTTTATGACTCATTACAACTTGCTCACAAATGTATTCTTAATTCCTTTTATGGATATGTTATGCGCAAGTAAGTACCATGAACCCATTTAAAGTTTTGTTGCATGTATCTCCTTTTCTACTTGCTTTGATTATCTGTCATCTTATCTCTGTTTTTCCACCTGTCAAATACTCTTATACTAGAGGTGCAAGATGGTATTCCATGGAAATGGCTGGAGTAGTTACTTATACTGGAGCCAAAATCATTCAGAATGCTCGCTTACTGGTTGAGAAAATTGGTAGACCTCTTGAACTAGACACTGATGGAATCTGGTGTGCATTACCTGGATCTTTTCCAGAAAACTTTACCTTCAGAACAATGTATGTTTGGTATATTTGACATTTCTTGACTGTATGATTACTATATCATATTCACTTTAAATCCATAGTTTTTTCTTGTCGGAGACATATTTATTAACACAGTAACATGAACATTCAAAACAGAGAGGGAAAGAAATTCACCATCTCGTATCCTTGTGTCATGCTCAATGTTGATGTGGCGAGAAACAATACAAATGATCAGTATCAGGTCAGCTGAAGCTCTTATATTTTTCATCTATGCCTAAGCTATGTGTATCTCCTCTCACAGGATATATTGTTGCTATTATACTTTCCTTGTTATTTTTTGTTTCATTATAGTCATCTGTAAACTTGAAGGCCATGTGTTTTTTCTTGTTCCAATCTTAACAAGGGTTCATATTTCCATCTTTTTGTGTTTTGGTGATGTATTACAACTGGAGAATGAATATTTACGGATAATGTTTTTCTACTCATCTATGTTTCTGACAGACATTGAAGGATCCAATTAATAAGACTTACACCACACAGAGTGAATGCTCTATTGAGTTTGAAGTGGATGGACCGTACAAGGTGGTTTACTGTGGGAACTTACATAGTGATCTAGGAATCCTCTTGAAGTGATACATAGCTGATTTGCTTACATTTATCTTGGTTCAGGCAATGATTATTCCCGCATCCAAAGAAGAAGGGATATTAATCAAGAAGCGTTATGCAGTTTTCAATGATGATGGTACCCTTGCAGAGCTCAAAGGTTTTGAAATTAAACGCAGAGGTGAGCTGAAGCTCATCAAGGTTTTTCAGGTATTCAATGATTCTAACAACTCTCTTTATATATATATATATATTGTGTCAGTTTTCGGCAACTTTTTGCACATACAAGTACGTAACATCTTTAAATGCTTGATTTTAACTGTGATGCTGAATCTAAATCTATATATGTCAGGGGGTTCAAATTTTCTTGCTCCTCCCTCCCTCCCTACCTACCTATATCATATTATTTAATCCAAGTGCTGTGAGTTCTAGTTTCATCTAGAAATCAGGAAGATCGATATGCCTGCTTTGATACAATATGCCTGCTGTCTTGTACACGCTATGAACTTACAGTTACGCTACGTTTTATTTTGGTAATGGGCAGAATTTTGTTGCCCATGCTTCTGTCACTGGCCGGTCATGCTTCATTATTATTTAGTACCAATGAAGAATGTTCCTTGTAGAACTTCTATGCCGCCTGAATATCTTCATGTCCGCGATATTATTTTCTATTTTTGTAGGCTGAGTTGTTTGACAAATTTTTACACGGGTCAACTATAGAAGAATGCTATGCATCCGTAGCATCTGTTGCCAACCGTTGGCTTGATCTTCTTGATGTAAGGAATCCAAATTCAACTCATTTTGCAGAGCTGGCTTAAAGCTCGATGATTGCTTTCAATTTCTGTATCTAGAGGACTATGAGTGCTTACATCCTTTTTTCCTTCAGAATCAAGGTAAAGACATTGCTGATAGTGAGCTATTAGATTATATATCAGAATCAAGCACGATGAGCAAGTCCTTAGCAGAATATGGTGTACAGAAGTCATGTGCTGTTACTACTGCTAAGCGTCTATCTGACTTTCTTGGTGATGCTATGGTTAAAGATAAAGGACTTCTTTGCCAGTATGTGGTTGCATGCGAGCCAAAGGTATGTTTCAGTATTAGCTGACAAGGGCTTGAATCATGGAGGATGTAAAACATAATTTAGTTGTTCAAGTTCCCTATCTGCTTGGTTCCCATCCAGTGTTCCCTACCTATTTCAGCTTACCTTTGTTTTTTTCTAAAAAAAAAATTTGCTCTGCTGATTATATTCAATATTTCGTGATTGCCACCTCTTCATATACTACATACTTTTGGTGGTGATATTGAAATGGAAGTACTGAACTTGTCTACCAGTGACTTAAGGTTTTACTTGTTGACAGGGCACACCAGTGAGTGAGAGAGCTATTCCTGTGGCAATATTTGAAACTGAAGCTGGTAAAGTCATTGTTTCTTAAGAGGATGCTAATTAGATTACAAAAGTATTCTATAATCAATGGTTTTGTTGCTGTGCAGATATTATGAAGTTCTATGTGAAAAAGTGGTGCAAAATTTCTTCAGATGTCGGCATTCGATCCATTGTGGACTGGTCCTATTACAAGCAACGGCTGAGTTCCGCTATCCAAAAGATCATCACTATCCCTGCTGCGATGCAGAAGGTGTTGTCATATGCTTTTCTCTGAATTGTACAAGTGACTAGTATATTGTATCTAACCGTCATCTCTCCGTTTCTGGTCTTCTCAGGTTGCTAATCCTGTGCCTAGAGTCGCTCACCCTGATTGGCTTCATAAGAAAGTACGTGAAAAGGAAGACAAATTTCGCCAGCGCAAGTTAGTTGATATGTTTGGTTCTTCAACAAAGGAAGAGGTTCCAATAAAGAATGCTGAACTCACTGTTGTTGATACTGAAGATATAGATTTAGAAACTGTTGTAGACCTGGAGGACATGGGAAGAAAAGGTAAAACAGTACATCCTGGCAGTTCTCTAGCTCGTAGTCATGTTGTTGCAAATGTGGAAGATCTAAAGCAAGCCACCCCACAGCATCAAGAAGAGCAGACTGAATGTTTGTTTCCTCAAATTATCCCTTCTAAAGTTGATAAGAATCTTGATTATCACGGATGGCTTGAGCAGAAAAAAAGGAAATGGAAAGAGGTCCGAGAAAAGAAAAAGAGACAGAGGTAAACGCTATATCTAAAAGAAAGTTTGAGGATTCTTCCCGATCGATCTGTTTGTATCTTTGTTTGTTACTGAGGTGGTCATGTCTACCAACCAAAATCAGGTTTTGATAGGATAAGCTCTGTTTAACATATGAGATTGTTAATCTTAGCACATGAAAGATCTTCTTCATTCTAGAAATTTGCTTAGGTCTGAAGCTTACATTCTTTATGTTGTAGTAGAACTGTCTACATAGTCTCTGGAGTCAAGGGGACATGGCTTGTTGACTATTAATCTCTGACCCTGATCTTATTATTTGTTTACTTGTAAGAAGTAGACTATATATCTGATCACTGATTAAAAATCTTAATTTGACAGATTTACTTCCAATGAGATGTCCAAGCAAGGCAACAATGAACATCCCAACACCACAGTAAGTCGTCAACAGTCTCTAGGAAGAAATGCAGTCAGTTCATTCTTTAAGAGACAGGAACTTGTCCTTACGAAGTATCATTGGCAGGTATGTTTCAGTGCAGTGTATCACATTTTCAGTTTTTTTCTTTAGCCTTTTTTAATGATCTTACCTATGTATATTGTTGCAGATTATACAATTGATCTCGAGTTCTGAACCTGGCAAATTTTTTGCATGGGTTGTTGTTGAAGGAATTATGTTAAAGATACCCTTAACTGTCCCCAGAATATTTTATCTCAACTACAAGGCATCTTTAACAGAAGAGCTTCCAGGGAGGTGTGTAAACAAGGTTCTCCCTCATGGGCACCGTAGTTATAACCTTATTGAGGTACACCAAAACTAATAAATTTAAGTTTGTTTCAAGTTATTAGGTGCCATATGTTCATAATCATGACCCCCCCCCCCCCCCCCCCCCCCCCTGTCCAGGTAACAATTGATGAGGAGCAATTTAAGGTGGAAAGCAAGAAACTTGCTGCCCATCTTGCTGATCCTGAAGTCGAGGTGTTAATGTGACCCCTAATTCTTGTGCAATTACGGCATTTGCATTCTAGCTTACTGTAGATTTGCACCCATGTATCTGAATATGAATGGTGATGGCAGGGAATTTATGAAACCAAGTTGCCATTAGAATTACACGCAATTTTCCAAATTGGCTGTGTTTGTAAAGTTGACAAATCTGCAAAGAAGCGAAATGCTCAAGATGGATGGAGTCTGGGTGAACTGCAGATGAAGACAACCACTGAATGCTGTTATCTGGAACAGTCTATCCCTTTCTTTTACTTGTATCATAGGTAATGTTTGCTTTGCACAAGCTATGTCAGAAACGTTCCATGGCTAAATGATATTGATGGTTGCTGACTGATGATAACTAATTGATATATTGACTGGATTTGACTAGGTTAGTCTCTGTGTGTTGCCAATCAAAAAGGGAAATACAATATACCTCCAATTCCTCAGCGCTATGAATTAATTAAAATTAACTTGATAACCAGCACTGGTTCATTTTTTTATGTCAAATAGTAAAATGTGTAATGAATTTCATTTGTTAGTTATATTATGTTGTATCCATTCCTATCTAAAATGATGTTATAGCTGGATCAGATTTGATTTTCTTGAACTGCTGAAAGTGTCAAGTTTATTTGTATTGGTATCTTTTACGTCTATGAAAATTGACTGGTTTTCTTCGTCATGTCAGTATCTCAGAAGGACGAGCTGTGTATGTTGGATATTTTCCTGCATCAAAAATGATATATGCTGTTGTGGTGAATCCTTACCGGAATAAGGAACTCACGCCTCATATTATTGAGAAGCAATACTATGACGCTTGCCAAGCTTTATCCATTGAACCTGTCATGTCTAGGAATTCCATAATTTGCAAGGTCCGGTTAAAATCTTTTTGATCAATAAAGTATTTTGCATCTTATGGATCTTGTATCTAAGGCAATCAAATACAGGTGGACTATGTGGAACAAGTCCATGAAGCTGAAAGAATTATGCAGAGAACTATAAATGAACACAGGTATACTTTTCATATTTTCTTTGCAAAGCTATTGCTGAAATGCTGGACTACTTCTGGCCTTTAATAGTAAGTTGTTCAGAGTAAGAAGGGATTGATGAATTGTGCTGAAAGATTAGTGCCACTAAAATAATGTATGTTAGAGTTAGGCTAGTCGTGGCAACGAATCACACACAGAACCCCACTCAAAACTCAGGTAGGGACTGAACAACCCACACCTGGAATACGATCATATAAAATTCCCAGCCAACGGCATACAAGCTCCGACTTACACTTTTTGAAGGAAAAGACAAGCTACCTACTGCAGACATTCTCTAACTTATTTATATGGCACCCTAGACAGATCCCTAGGTTTTCTCCTGCACATGATCCCAAAACGACACTGCACTAATCAGCACATTCCCTTTCCGCCTCGTCATGTGCTTGGGTAGGCCCACTCTTTTTCTTTCTTGAATAAACTCTCCACTCTTTCAGCCCAGATACTGGGCCTGGATATGGGCCTCTAACATCCCCACCCCCATCAGGACAAGCCTTGTCCACAAGGCTGGAGAAAGGAAACTGAGCCCGGAAATCAGAACAGCTGACCCAAGATGCTTCTTCTGGGGGTTTGTTGAGCCATTTGACCAGGAGCTGGTGGCAGGGATCCTCGGCTCTGGTGCAGGTGCGGACAGCCAGGATATCAACCGGAAGGAATTCGGGTTCATCACTCGCGAGGTCGGTCGGGAGGGTGGCCTGCTCACTGTGATCCCCTGTGACCCGCCTCAGCTGGGATATATGGACTACGGGGTGAATCTTGGAGGTCATGGGTAAATCCAAACGATAGGCAACTGCTCCTATACGTTCGAGTATACGAAAGGGACCGAAATACTTGTAGCCCAGTTTCTGATTGGACCGTGCTGCAACTGAGCTCTGTCGGTAAGGTCGAACCTTAAGCAGGACCAGTTCGCCTGGTTGATAGGCCACATCCCGTCGGTGTCCATTTGCAGCCCTTCTCATGCGCTCTTGGGCTCTCTCCAAGTGGTATTTTAGTTGGCAGAGAGCTGCTGTCCGGTCCATGAAAGCTTCAGCCACCGCTGCTACCTTGAACTCCCCCGGAAGATACTGCGTGATGGAGGGTGGAGCTCTGCCATAAACTGTGGCGAAAGGGGTTGTTCCTGCTGATACATGAAAATTGGTGTTATACCAGTATTCGGCCCAATGGAGCCATTTCGACCAAGTCCTAGGCTGTTTCGCTGCAAAGCAACGCAAATATGTCTCCAAACAGCGATTGAGCACTTCGGTTTGCCCATCCGTTTTAGGGTGGTAAGCACTACTCATCCGCAGTGTAGTCCCCTGGGCTTGGAAAAACTCCTTCCAGAACCTGCTCAGAAATATCGGGTCCCGATCGCTCACAATGGACTTGGGTACACCGTGCAGCCGCACCACCTCTTTAGCAAACATTTCAGCTACTGTCCTTGCTGTAAAGGGGTGCCGTAACCCTATAAAATGTCCATACTTGCTTAACCTGTCCACCACCACCATGATGCAGTCTATCCCACCAGATCGGGGCAGGCCAGAAATAAAATCCATTGAGATATCAGACCAAATAACATCGGGAATGGGTAGGGGTTGTAACAGTCCGGCGGGAGCTAAAGTCTCTGGTTTGCTGCGCTGACAGACTAAGCATTCTGCCACAAATCTTTGGACAACTTTCATCATTCCGGGCCAATAAAAACTGCCACACAGTCGTCTATACGTTCGAAATGCTCCGAGTGACCACCTGTTGGGGTTGAGTGAAATTCCTGCAGTAATTGAGGGATCCAAGCAGAAGATGCTGGCAGCACTACCCTCCCTTTGTAAAACAACCTGCCTTCCACCAGCTGAAACTGGGGGTGCGAATTTGGGTTCTGCTGGAGATCGTTCATAATTCGCCGGCAGTGTGGGTCTTGCTCTACCTCATGCTTGATCTAATCTGCATCTCTCCAGAATGGCATGGTCACCGCCATCAGTTCTGAGTCCACCCCCCTGCGTGACAGCGCATCAGCTGCACAATTAGTTGTCCCGGTCTTGTATTCTACAGTGAAATCATAGCCCATAATCTTGGCCAGCCAGTGATGCTGGGAAGGAGTTGTGACCCGCTGCTGGAGCAGATGACGAAGACTGCTATGGTCAGAACGGACTCGAAACCGGCGCCCAAGCAAGTATGGTCGCCAATGAAGGATAGCCATGGCTACCGCCATCAGCTCCTTCTCATATGTTGACTTGGAGAGGTTGCGCCCTGTTAGTCCTTTACTGAAATAGGCGAGTGGTTGGCCTTTCTGCTTCAGGACAGCGCCCACTCCTACCCCTGAAGCATCACACTCTAGCACAAATTCTTGTGAGAAGTTGGGCAAGGCTAACACCGGGGCTGTTGTCACTGCTCGCAGCAGCTTCTCAAATGCTAGCTGGGCCTCGGGGGTCCAATCAAATTTGGAGTCAGCTTCCTTCTTCAAAAGAGCTGTCAAAGGTCGTGCAATTATCCCATAGTCCTGGATAAACCGGCGGTAGTACCCAGTCAACCCAAGAAATCCTCGAACACCCCAGACTGAACGCGGGACAGGCCATTCTACGATACTCTTTATTTTACCCGGGTCCATTGCTACCCCATTTTCAGAGACGATGTGTCCAAGGTACTCAACCTCCTGTCGGCCAAAACAACATTTCTTTCGATTGGCATAGAATTGATGTTGGTGCAGAGTATCCAACACTATAGACAAGTGCTGCAGGTGATCATGCCAGTCAGCACTATAAATCAGAATATCATCGAAGAATACGAGAACAAACCTCTTGAGGTACGGCCGAAACAAGTCATTCATCGTGGACTGAAAGGTTGCCGGGGCATTGGTGAGCCCAAAGGGCATCACCAGAAATTCATAATGGCCAGCGTGGGTTCGGAACGCTGTCTTGTGGACATCAGACTTCGCCACCCGGATCTGATGGTAACCGGAGCGCAAATCAATTTTGGAGAAATAACGTGCCCCATGTAATTCGTCCAGCAGCTCCTGGATTACGGGAATTGGGTATTTGTCCGGGATGGTGGCTTTGTTTAGTGCGCGGTAATCCACACAAAACCTCCAACTACCATCTTTTTTCTTGACCAGCAAAACTGGGCTCGAAAAGGGGCTGGAGCTAGGCTGGATGAGGCTTGCTGCGAGCATCTCCGCCACCAGCTTCTCTATTTCATCTTTCTGGTGGTGGCTATACCTATACGGGCGCACATTCACTGTGGTAGCACCTGGTTGCAAGGGAATACGGTGGTCAGTGGCTCGCTCTGGTGGTAGCTCAGCAGGGACTGTGAAGGTTGCTTCATGGAGGTCTAAAAGGGCAGCCAGCTCTGCTGCTTGATCACCGTCTAATTTCCCGTCTCCTTGAGCACCTCCCATATTTGTTCCCTCTACTTCCCACAACAACGCCTTGAGTTCAACCCCTTGAATTCTGTCAATGGCTCGAGGTCCTACCGGCATCTTGGTAAGTGAAGGATCCCCTTCCAGACGCACCTCCTTCCCGTCCAGATTAAACCGAAGGTACATCTTTTCCCAATTAGACACGATATCCCCCAATGTCCTTAACCAAGCCACACCGAGGATAATATCCACACCGCCAAGGGGAAAGTGGTAACAATCGATCTTCAGTTCAGTGTCTTCGATTGTGACCAGCAAGTCCTCACAAACACCACTTGCTGTTGTGCGAAACCCGTCTCCCAAACATACTGCATACTTCTCTGTCTCGCGCCAACCCAGACCTAGATCAGCCACTGCTCGAGCCGCTATGAAGTTGTGGCTGGCGCCACTATCAACCATCAGCACCACCTCCGTCCCATTAACTCTGCCCTTCATCTTCATTGTCTGCGGCTGGTTCAACCCTTCTGCCGAGGTGAGTGGAAGATCCATCATCAGGAGTTGCGATGATTCAACTTGGGTCTCGTCATGCTCAACTGATTCAGGTTCGATTACCACAGGAAGCAAGTCACCTTCTGGATCCTCATCTTCTCCCACGATAAGGGCTCGCAGACCCTTGTTACCACACTGATGGCCCTGAGTATACGGCTGTTTGCAGCGGAAACACAAGCCACGTGCTCGAAGGTCAGAAAAATCCTGGGCTGTGTAGGGTCTAGCGGGGCGATGGCGGTTTGTGCTGGAAAAATTTGAGGATGTGGCGCTCTGGTTAGAAACGGTCACAGTGGGATTATGGTTAGGGATGGCGTAACGCGGTTGAGAATTGGAGTTTGGATTTTGGGCGGTGATTCGATTGTGAGGCCGTGGGGATGTGGTAACTGATTGTGAGGTGTCACGTGAATTTTCACGTGGCTCGTTGTCGCTATTGGTGTGGGGGGCATTAGTGAGACTGTATGTGGGCCGCATATAATAAGACGTGTTCCTGCTTCCACCAGGATCTGGTCGAAGTTCCGACTGGGCTGGGCCCAACATCCTTGGTGAAGGGTTATGAAATTCCAACCTAGGCCGCACACCCGACCCAAAACGGTAAGTCTGTTCAGCCATGCTCGCCGCATCTCTCACCGGTTTCAGAGTTCCAGTAATTTCCAATTCCCGTTCAATCTCCATAGCCAGATTGCTTACCCGATACAGGTCTGTAAAGTCTTGCGAACGGATGCGAACTCGAATCTCTTCTCTCAATCCTCCCAAGAAGTAGCCCAAACTGTGGGCTGCCGTCAATCCCGGCGTGAACGCCGATCGTGCTACGAATTCATCGATGTATTCACTGACAGAGAACCACTGCCGCACAGTTGACAGGGCCTCGAAAGGGTTAGCGGCGACCCCATCACCATACCTTTGCAGCAATTCGGTAAATTCGTTCCACGTGATGCCCGGCTTCTCCTGACGTAACCAGTTGCTCCAATGAAGAGCTGCCCCATCCATACATACTAGAGCCCATTGGACTCTCATGGCATCGGTGGTCTGACGGATTGAGAAGTATTGCTCCGCCCTAACAATCCAGGAGTAGGGATCGAAACCATGGAAGCTTGGAAGTTCAACCTTCTTAGCTGGAATCAATCCATCCTCTTCATCTGGCTCGGAACGGCGCCGCGCCCGAACCGCAGGTGAAACCAACACAAAGTGATTCTCCGGGTCGCTGGTCGGTGTGGGTTCCGGACCTTCAATCTGGCTTCCAGAGCCGTCGCCAACACCCACCTGACGGCTTAAGGTGAGGCCAGCCACCAGACGCTCCATTCTAGCCATATGCCCTTCCATAGACTGCTTCTGGTTTACCAACAAACGCTCCACAGACTGATTCTGTCTGGCCAACTCCTCCCGAATCTCCCTTTCTCCACGTTGTTGGTCAGAACGAACTTCCCTCAGTTGCTCTCCCAACCTCTCGACCGGCCTCTCCAACGCATCCATCCTTCCCTCCATTCTCGTCTGCGCCATTGTCCACGTTCACCGCACCAATTGTTAGAGTTAGGCTAGTCGTGGCAACGAATCACACACAGAACCCCACTCAAAACTCAGGTAGGGACTGAACAACCCACACCTGGAATACGATCATATAAAATTCCCAGCCAACGGCATACAAGCTCCGACTTACACTTTTTGAAGGAAAAGACAAGCTACCTACTGCAGACATTCTCTAACTTATTTATATGGCACCCTAGACAGATCCCTAGGTTTTCTCCTGCACATGATCCCAAAACGACACTGCACTAATCAGCACATTCCCTTTCCGCCTCGTCACGTGCTTGGGTAGGCCCACTCTTTTTCTTCCTTGAATAAACTCTCCACTCTTTCAGCCCAGATACTGGGCCTGGATATGGGCCTCTAACAATGTACCTTACCAATCATTCTTGAAAAGTATGTGTGGTTTGCATTTCACAGCCACTCCCCGCCATTTAAAAGTACCTATCGTAATGTCTGTTTTGCACTAGTGTATTACGATCTCATGTAAAAGTGAACAAAGGTACATAAGTTGCAAATGCTAAATTACTTTCTTGCTGTACTTTTCATTAACTTATTTTTGATAATTAGTGGTCTTATTAAACTAATGGCTGCTAAGTGCAATCTTTCTAAGTACAAGATTTCATGGGACTGCGCTGTACAAAAGACATTCTTGAAGATTCTATTGTTCCATTCTCTCCTAACAAAACGAAAGGAAAAATTCTACTCAGCCCATCTATCATCGGTTCCTGTATCTACATCGGTTCTTGAGATGGATAAGATTTTTCTTTTTTGAAGTTCTTACCTTCAGGATAAGTCATGCAATAGAGGAATTGCACTGACTCTTGATATTAGATTGTAAACTATACAAGCTTTTTGGCGCCTTCATTGTAATGAAAACATTTTTGATTTGCTGCGGCAATAAATGATTAATGGTTGGTGACTGCCTATAAATTTTTAGGATGTCATAACTCTAAAGGAATACCTTCACACCATAGTGCGCGGAAATAATATTCAAGAGTACCAACATTAGGAATTGGTAAATCAAACAAATAGATGCAGTACGAACACTACTGTCAGCTGGGAAAAGTCAAAAGTAAAGAATCAGTTGGAGATGCTTACCATGGTTAACTGATCTTGTCTTACAGAAATTAATGACATTGATTGTTTTGCTTCCTTAACTATAGGAGTCAAAATCATGGGCCAACAATTGCCGTTTTGGAATGCCCAAATGCTAGTGTACTGAAGTCTTGCGTTCCAGCATTAGATGACTTCCCTTGTGTCAATATCCCAGCGAATGCTCGAGATAGTCATTATCTGGTACACGCTTTACTGTCGCTCTATATGTATTCAAACAATGGTATATTACTAATTTTGGTGTCATAACCAGTTGTGTACTTGCTGTATACCTTGCGCAGGCTCTTGGCTGGCAAATCGTGGCTGCTAAAACTGCAATGCGACGCGTTGCAGCATCAACACAGTGGCTGCACGAGAGAATTTTTCTCTCCAGATATGCCCATGTAAGTGTTAAGTTTTGGTTATCTTATTACTGATCTATGTGCATGTTTCAATCTCACATAATTTTTATGAGTCAGGTGCCGCTGGGGAACTTTGAGCTTGATTGGTTAATATATACTATTGACATCTTCTTCGCAAGGGCATTACGTGATAAACAACAGGTACAGTATGTTTCCATTTTCTCATCTTTTACAGATTAATCCTCGAGGAGTCAAGCTTTTGTATCTTAAATTATGCAGCTATAATCCATGTAGGGATGTCAATTGTAAACGGATATCCGCTAATTTGATCCTCTCGGTTCAAATAAACGGGTGAAACCCAAAATAAATGGATGATAATCACAAATAACCGGGTGACTGATCCGTGTGACAATGTTTCATCCACTTCCCAATCCATCACCTGTTTATCACTTAATCTGTCATCCGTTTAAAGGCTCACCCTATGTTAATGTGCACTTGTTTGAATAAGTTTTTTTCTTCTAACGATCAAACATCTTTGGATTCCTATAGATTAGTGATTTTTATGAGATAATCATACATATTTAGTAGAATTTTCACGTGCCTGGATTATGTCAGTAGATAGTAACAAATTTTACATATTTCTGGATTAGTTTGATTATAGAGAATGTTATTATATTGCAACTATTTTCATTCTTTCCTTATTGATTAAGTTCATTGAATTTGAGTAGTAACATTCCTATCATTATCACTACAATCTACGCTCTTGATGGAAGGGAAATGTTTTTTATTGTAATGTTTTATATTCTTCATGACCAAACAATATTATACACATAAATTTTCATTTGATTATCACCTGATTCACCCGAATTACTCGCGTATGATGGATAGAACTAGGGATGTCAATGTTGACCCAAACCCGAAACCCAACCGAAATCAACCCATAAAAAGTTAGGTTTGGGTTGAGTTTTTTTTTTTACCTGAAAAGATTTTTGGGTCGGGTTCTGCTTAGATCATTGAAACCTTTCAGGTTGGGTTGAACCCGCCAATCTAAACCCAAAATTTTTTAAAAAAAAAATTAAAAATAGAAAATATGTTATATTTAATGACTTAATTTAGTGCTTAGTAATTAATTTGTGATTAAACCAAACATTTAGTCAATAATAAATGACTAAATGTTGTGTTTAGTAATTAATTAATGTTTAAATGTTATATCTAATTATTGGATAACCAAATAGTAAATAAGTAAAATAAAATTTTAAAGAATTGGTAGGGTTTAGGTCAAGCCACTTCGGTTTCAGGTTAAAGAAATACAACCTGCAAAGGATTCAGATTCACCTAATTTTTTTTTGGGTTGGGCTCAACCCGACCCGATTTTGACACCCTCTAAATTTGGGAGTGATAGGGAAGTCGATGAATGATGGATGAATGATAACTGGGTGATGGATGGATGATGGATCAAGGATAATCGGGTGACGAATGGATGATGGGTGAGGTATCCGGGTGATGCTCCACCCAACCCAAATCCGATCTATTGACATCCCTAAGTCCATATATTGTTCTTATGTGTTTAATAAGTTTTGGTTAAATAGTTTAACAATCGATGATCAAGTTATATGCACGATTACCTATATTGAAGTTATTATCTATTACCTTTTTGCAGATACTTTGGATTTCTGATAATGGTATTCCTGATCTTGGAGGATTCAATGAAGAGGACTCATGCTATGCTGATGAGGTCTGAATCGTTGAACAACTTTCGTGGAATGCATAACTGATATGATTTCTTTTACCCTATAGTGCACCGTGGCTAAGGATTCTGATCCTTGAACAATAATTCTGGCGTAGACTTCAGTGATATAAACCAATTGTAAACAGTGTTGTGCATTTATCATTAACTTCTGAAATAACAAATGCTGTTAATCTGGTATCCCATAAGCTTTTGTCTCACCTTAAACAAGTTTATCTATGATGATAAATTATTTTTTTATGCCAAAGAGCCGAACATTTTATTTTGTTGTGATCAATCTTTGCTGAATGAAAACACTGTTTCTTGTTTGAAAATTCCACATAGCTTGTTACGTTGTATGCTTCTGCTTATGTTGATTGGCTCTCAAGCATATGCCTACCTGCATATACCCTCTATCAACCCTGCTTTTGTCTTGTGGGTTTCAAATGAATTTACCGTTGACTGTTGCTGCTCTGGTTCATCTTTCATCAATTCTTATTTACTTACAGATAAATTTTCCAATTCCTTGCAGTTAGTTTTTGAAAGCTGTAGTTCTCACTAATGCTATTTGTTAGAGCTGACATTCTGCATTATAGGTTCATCAACCTGTTCTTGTGTTTCCTGGGGCATACAGAAAAGTATCTGTGGAGCTGAAGGTTTGGGACACATACTCTTGACGTTACTTGCATTACGTTTACATGATCGTTGCTTATAGAGTATCTCATATCATTCTATAATTTTTCCACTTGGCAGATTCACCACCTTGCAGTTGATGCTTTGTTGAAGAGCAGCAAAGTGGATGAAATCGAAGGCAATGTTCTCTTTGGTTCATACCCAGAAACAAATCCTGAAGGACAAATATCCAGCGAACAGTATAGCGTTGATGAGACTACATGTGGACCTGCTTTCCTCATTCTCAAACAGTTGGTTAAAAGATGTCTAGAAGATATAATAAATTCACAGAATGTACTTGCAGATGCGGTATTGCAACATTTGTATCGATGGCTTTGCAGGTCGCAACTTATAGTACGATGATCCATTCATATGGATGTTCAACCTTTGTGATTTATCTGATTAGCGGTTTTCAATTTTTTCGCAGCCCTTCATCCAAACTTCACGATCCGGCAATTCACAGAATGCTTCACAAGGTATATATACTAAATGCTCTTCTGCAGTTTGTTCCATCGTTGATAGCTTTTCAGCTGCGATGAGTAATTATCTAGTTTTTCTGCTCCGTGCCAACCAATTATATGAACCCTTGTCTGAATGTGGTTATTTCGTTGCTCTATATATTCGATGCACAGAACGTCAAATACGTTTTGCGTTCAACTAATGACAGTCGGTTGTTTCTCTTAAATATACGTGGCAGGTTATGCAAAAGGTATTTGCATTGCTAGTGGCTGACTTTCGCAAATTGGGAGCAACCGTTATTTTTGCCAACTTTTCAAAGATTATCATAGACACTGGAAAAGCTGAGCTATCTGCTGCAATAGCTTACTGTGAAAGTTTACTTGGAACAATTCAAAAAAGGTTAGTCCTATCAAAAGAGTACTTGAACTACCAGTGGCAACTCACATGCATTTATTCTGTAACTTGTCTTGATGTTTCACTAATTTTCAGGGATTTGTTCGAGTGGATTGTGATTGAACCTCTGCATTTCTGGCATTCATTGCTGTTTATGGATGAGGTAGGTGTGCTCAACTCTCGTGAGTTATTAGAGAAGCCGTATTTTAAGTATGATGGTGAACGTCATGGTGCTGATTCAATGTATTTTTTTTTATTCTAGTACAATTATGGGGGTATCCAGGCAAGCAACCAAAAGGGAATGTCTGCCAGCCAAGCTGGATCAACAGTTGGTGACTTCATTGACAACTCTGAAATTGAGCCTGTATGGAACTGGAGTATTGCTAACCACTTACCTAAAACAGCTCAGGTAAGCTTTTTTAAACACTGAATAGAATGTTTGTATATGAGGACATAATGGAACATGAATGGTGATGCTAAAATTAGCTTTTCCAGACTTATTTTATTGTGAAAATATATTTGGTAGGACATCAAGAATTGTGTACTGAGGATAATACAATGTTAATAGATAAAACATAACCCACATGTCCAGACTATTAGTATATAACACTGCTAGAACTGTGATACCTAAGATATCGGTATTTTTTACTCACGGAGGACAAATGGGCTTGATTTTAATGGAACGGATTTTACTGCAGTCATGCTGCTTAGAAATTCTTTTTGTTACCCTTATCCAGGATCATTTTTTTGATATCATCTCTGAGTTCATTGAGAAACCTTGGAAATATGCCAAAGAACAAGCTGCGATAAGGGCATCTGTTGTCGAGGGTGACTCGTGCACCCCATCAATAACTGCTGCTGGAGCGGAGAAGTTGGAAGGACATTTGACCGACTATCTGAGGGATCTGGTTTGTGTAGAACTGAAACGTTGCTAATATGGACTACTTGCTTGCTTTTCTTTTCGCCTTATCCAAATAGTAATAGTGGTAATAATTTATGTATTTATCCTGCCGCAGATTAGCTCTTATTTTGCAGACCAACTCTTTGGGGTTGTTGGTGACTTAGTTAAACCGAAGAGTCTAAAGAAAATGAAGAAGGATGAAGCTGTCCATTCATCTGAACATGGTTACAAGGGAGATGCTGCCTTAGAATTCATTAAGCACGTTTGTGCTGTTTTGGCTTTAGACCAAAATGTTCAGCATGAAGTTCTGGTGATCAGAAAGAACCTGTTAAAATATCTCCATGTCAAAGAGTTTGCACCTGAAGCACAGTTCACTTGTCCTTCTCAGTCCTTCACAATACCAAATGTATTTTGCAGGTAACCAAAACAGGCTCTGTACGGCACTGCACGTGATGAAATTTAATCACCAATAATTTACAAGCTTGCATAACTCTGATTTCATCGTTTCCTGAACAGCTACTGCAGTGATTGCCGAGACCTAGAGTTGGGCCGAGACCCAGATCTCCTCACGCAAGAATGGGGATGTTTCTGTGGTCAGCCCTATGATAGAGAAATCATGGAGAACTCCCTCCTCCAGATCGTGCGGCAGAGAGAGCGCCTCTACCATCTGCAAGATCTGGTCTGTGTCAAATGCAACATGGTCAAGGATTCACATTTGTCCGAGCAGTGCACTTGTGCGGGCACATATACTTGTACGGAACCAGCAAGTGAATTCTATAGGAAAATGAGGATCCTTCGTGACATAGCTTTTCATCAGAATTTTGAGCTCCTTCTAGAATGTGTTTCTTGGATTCTCGAGGGTCGAGTAAGGGCTTTGAGCTACTTCTAGAATGTGTTTCTTGGATTCTCGAGGATCGAGGGTGTAAAGTTAGTATGATGGCATTTGTTAGAATAGCAATTAACTTGTATTGTACATAATTTATAGGTGTAAAGGTCAATTAATGTTATTACTGTAAAATTGACCCACTTACAATCGCTCAACCTGCCTCAACTTTCTTGAACGCAGCAGTCACACCAAATCTCTTCAAAATGGTAGGAGAAGAGAGCTGCAGCAATCAGAAGAAAGAAGAAAACCCTTTGTATATTTCAGAGTTAGAACTCGCAATTTGAAGAAGTTGACCAATTGTGTACATATACAGACCTACTTATTCAAAACACAACACCTAACAATTATGACATGTAGTTGTCTCGTACACATTACAGAAACACTAACGTAAATATTATGTAATAGAGTATACATAACATGATCTTATCACCCCCCCCCCCCCCCCCAAAAAAAAAAAAAAAAATCATGCATCCCCTGTATGATTTGCAAATTGAATAGAATGCTCTCAATTCTTTAAACCCATTTCATAATTAACTGAGGGTACTTCCTTCAAGGAAGTGTCTTGGTTAAGACATCCGTTAACTTATCTTTTGAGGAGAAATGAGCCCTTCTTGTAGCCTCTGTCTTGTAGAGTGGATATCCAACTTGATATGTTTTGTTCTCTCGTGTATAACTAGATTACGCGTTATGTGCATGGCCGATTGACTGTCTGATTTGACTAGTACTGGTTCAAGATTTGCAACTCCAAGCTCGCCAAGTAGTCGTGTCAGCCAACTTAGCTCAGAAGTGACATGCCTCATGGCTTTGTACTCGGACTCTGTAGAAGACAAGATAGCACTAGACTGTTTCTTAGACTTCCAGGATAATGGACAACCACTAAAACATATAAAGTAGCCAATAATAGATTACCAAGTATTGGGACAACTTGCCCAATCAAACATCACAGAATGCTACCAAATCAAATTCCTTTCTGTTGTTGAAAAACAAGCCATAACCCAAAGTTCCTTTAACATATTTAAGTGTATGAAGAGCTGCTTGAAAATGTACATCTGTCGGACATTCTAAAAACTGACTTAGAACTTGTATCGCAAAGCACAAGTCAGGTCTGCTATGGGACATACTAGTAAGTCTACCAACCAATTGTCCATACAAAGTGGGATTCTCCAAAACTTTGCCATCATTTCTCCTTAATTAGTTGAAATGTCAAGAGGACTTACAACAGCTTTTTCATTCAAACAACCATAATCAGAAACCAAACTTTGAGCATAATTCCTCTGTAAAAGGATAACACCATCAGAAGCATACACAAACTGCATACAAAGAAAATGATTTAACTTTCCCATGTCCTTGATTTTGAATCTTTGATCAAGATCAGCTTTAATAGATTGAATCAAATCAAAATCATTGCATGTGACCAGTATGTCATCCACATAAACAATCAGAAAGCAAGTTTTGTCATTAGTAGTCTTAATAAAGAGTGAATAATCATTCATTGACTGCACAAATCCTAAGTCCTTGAGGAAGTCACTTCATTTTTGATGTCACTGCATAGAGGCTTGCTTCAGCCAATATAAAGACTTCCTCAACCTACAAACCTTACCCGAACCCTCTAGGCTATGACCTTCAGGAATTTCCATATATACCTCCTCACTCAAATCCTCATGAAGGAATGCGTTATTAACATCTAGCTGACCAACATGCCAACCCATCTTGGAAGCCAAAATAACTAGAGCTTTAATGGTTGTAAATTTTACAACTGGTGAAAATATTTTTGAATAATCAATCTCATATTTTTGAGTGAATCCTTTTGCAACTAGCCTAGCCTTACATCTTTCCAAACTGTCATCTGCCTTATATTTGAATCTATAAACCCCTTTGCACTTGATAGGTTTCTTTCCTATTGGCAAATCTACTATGTCCCAAGTCCTATTCCTCTCTAAGGCCTTAAACTCTTCACTCATAGCTATTTGCCATCTAGAATCCTTAATAGCATCAGAAAAAAAAATATGGTCTCAGCTTCTCTGGTTAGGGCAGAAGAGCAACAAACATGTTGAGGAATATTATCAGAAAAGATATACAAAGTTTCTCTCATCAACTGAGAACTTACAATGGTATTTTATCATCTAGATTGACAATCAAATCATCATAATCACCAGCTTCGGCAGATTCAAGCATTACACACCTAGTTCTAGACATTTTGTCCAACATTATTTGAGAGAATGCATCAGAAAAATGAGAGTAAGTTGACTTAGTTGGTTTGACTGTCAAGGTTTGACCAACGACAAAGTCATTGAGGTATCCTGGAGGATGTTTTTCCCTTTGTGATCTTCTGAGCACAACTTCATTAGATGCCTGAACATTCCCTTCTATCTCATCTACTTCGCCACTTTTATCTCCCACTTCTTATGTTGTTTCTATCTCTGGAACAGGCCCTTGAATTAGACAATCATTATAATCTGGTTGCTCCATTTCTGCCACAGAAGGACTCTCAAGGGGTTGGCATTCTGCTGCTCTATCCTGAGAATTATCAAGCTCACAAAGGAAATCAGTAGCGTTTGTCTGTGTAAAACATTTTTCACCTGCAAATTCATTAATGCTGGAGTTCCTAAAGAGATACAAGTTTTCATGAAATACTACATCCCTACCATAGGTGATGACATTATTGTCTATATCAAATAGTTTATACCCCTTTTTCCTTTGTGGATAACCAAGAAAAACTGCTTTGACAGATTTGGATGCAAACTTGTCATACTGATTTTTGTTAATGTTAGCAAAGCAAAGATAACCGAGACACTTTAAGTCAAGATAATTAGGCTTGTGACCATAAGTAATCTCAAAAGGAGTTTTATTCTCAATGCTGGACGGAGGAATTATATTGATAAGAAAAACGGCAACTTGTATACTTTCACCCCAAAATCTTAAAGGCAGTTTTGAATGAAACATTAGTGCCCTCACAGTCTCAAGTATATGCCTGTGCTTTCGCTGCACAACTCCATTTTGTTGTGGAGTGTGGACACATGTTGTTTGATGAATGATGTCGTGATGCTCATAGGCATTGTCGGTTCTAACAATCTTGGCCTTCTTACCACATTGAGTTTTGACCATTCCCAAGAAACCAGCAATAATGCTCAAACAATCAAACTTAGATGCACAGAGATGAACCCACGTGGCTTTACTCTTGTCATCAACAAAAGTAAGAAAATATGAGTTTCCATTGTGGGTTTTGACCTTGTAAGGACCCCACAAGTACGGATGGCAATGGGTGACGGGTGCCCTGTAACGACCCCAAAACCACCCTGGTTGAGAGACCGTTACACGCCGCACGCTTATTACCTAAGACACGCAAGGCTACACTATCGAAACCCCAAAACAGAACTAATGCTCATATATTACCAAATAAATGATTACAACCTGTCTTTACAATACACAGACGGAAGCCAAACTGAAATACAAAGCATAATCTAATTACAACTGGGCACCATGGCCAAACAAGCTGAATACAAAACTCAAATGCCAAGACAAAAAGTTGAAACTGAATCTCCAAGCACGAACTAAAACCTGCAAATCAGACGGAGATAGGAGTGAGCAAAACTATTGCTCAGCAGGTGATAAACTTCATCAGCTGAGCATGCTCAAAACAGATACTGAACATATATATTTATACATATACGAAAGCGCTTAGCCAGAGCAAAATTAGAGACAAAGCGGAAGTCTTTCAAATAGACAGAAGTCTAAAGCCGAAGGAGCTAAACGGTGGTCAAAACATACACTTAGTAGCAGAAGCTAACTGAAGCTGAAAGCTTGTTGAAATCAGAAGCTTAACAAACTCAAAAGCTTAAACACAGTCAGAAGCTTAGCAAAATCAGAAGCTTAGCAAAATCCAGAACTTAGCAGAAGACGGTAAGCACACATCAGACCGTCTCAAATCAAATACAGATAGAGTAGACAAAGCAGAGCACTTTACAAATTAGAAATCCTCAACAGACAAGAAGCTTAATCAAAACAGAACAGAGGGTGTTGCAGAGCGCTAACACCCAAGCCCAAGGCTTAACACAATCAAAAAAAGAATTCACAAGCTGAAACAGAAGTCTTAAGCCAAGACCAATGAAATACGAAAGTCAAAACCAAAGTCAGAAGCTGAAACTCACTTTTAGAGCAAATAAGAGTTCAAAGGCTTATCGAATATTTTCAAATCAAATTAAACATATACATGTGTTAAAACATATTTAAACAGATAGTACTCGAAAAGATAAATCCAATGCCGCAAACAGCACTCAAAACGGAGCTCGGACGAAGAAGTTATGCCAAAAACAAAGGCCTGTCCGAACATGCGTCCGACCTTGCATGTTCGGACATACGCCGAGAGTCCGAAAATCTACCCGCGCATGATGTCCGAACTTCAATGTTTGGACAGATGTTCGGACACTGCGAAAACTGCAAAATCGATTGCGGAAAACTGCCAAATCCAAGCCATCAATCCCCCACAAAACATACATAACTTATAGTATCAAAATAGCCAATCGAAAACATACATCCACGGGGTTTTAACGCATCAAAAGCACATCAAAATAAACCAAGAAACATCACCAATCAGAGAGTCAAAGAATTCAAATACAGAAACCGAAACGGAACCCCCGTGGGTGAACATACATAACTGAATCCATCTACCACCTACCTCACATCCGAAGCAACGCTATCTCTGTGGACTCTACGAACTGCCCTCCGCAAATCTCCACTCGAACAACAATCCCTCGAATTGAACCATTCCCAAATACAAAATCAAAATAAAAAAAAGGGAAAGGAGACTCAATAGAGAAGAGAACTAAATCTACAACCCAACCTGACTGACGACTGATAGAAGAACCGAATTCCACCAGCAGATCTCCAACAGTTAATAATCGAGAGGAAATTGAAGAAGAGAAAGAGGAGCAAAGGGAGGTTATTGAGAGTGAGTAAGAACCGTCGTGCGAGAACGTCAGGATAGTAGAAGGAGCAATTGATCGTGAATAGAAAGTTGAGAAAGGAGAGTTAGGAAATAGTAAAATAAGAAATAAGTCCTTAACTCTTTAATTACTAATAGAACGCAAAAAGACATCCTTAGCCCTCCTTCCACAAGCTAACATAATGACATTAGGAGAATGTCATAGACAACCTAATGTAAGATTACAAAATAGCATAAACTCCCTTTGCGAATCAAAAAGGAGATAAAAAAATCTGGGGCATGACAATATACCCCCCTTAAAAAGAATTTCGTCCTCGAAATTTGACAAAACCCGGAATACGAATAAATGCACTTCCAGTGCCAGAATACTACGAATACTCACAAGGACTAACACTCAGAGCAGAATCCACTATTGATTGACTGACAGAAGAACAAGATGAAGATTACTAACACATAGCTCTAAGGCACAGAACGAACACTCACATGTCTTAGAAGCCTGAACCTCACCGAGCTAACACTCAGAATACACTTACTGACCCGCTGACAGAAAAACACAATAGATGATCATTTAGGACTTAGCACAGAGGTGCAGGAAGGGCACTCACATAACCTGAAAAGCTCTAACTCGCACAAGCTAACACACGGACCTAACTAGCTGATTCACTAACAGAGGAACAAAGTAGAAGGTTGCTGAAGGCTAAGCATGGAGGAATAGGAACAACACTCACATATCTCAAAAACTTGCACCTTACAAATCTAACACTCAGAACTTATTAGCTGACTGACAGAAGAGGTGAAACAGAAGATTACTAACACTCAGCTTGAAGGCATATGAATTCTCAGAAGTCGTCCTATCCCAAGGACCAAGCACACTCACAAGCTTACACCAATACACAACATATAACATACAATCCAAGCACATATCCCAAGCTCACAACTGAAGAACACATCACTATCAAAATAGAATTCACATCCGGTCATCCTTTCCCAAACGACCCGACTCCCTCAGACTCACTCTCAGGACACACAAGCACATACAAACAGACACTACGCTTCCGCTGTGCCACTCTGATGGGGGACCACCACAGAGTAGACACACATAAAAAAACACCAGATAACAATCAAAATCACGCAGCAGATAGCACATAGCAGATAGCAGACATGACACGGAAGCGTAGACATGCAGACACCCACAAATCCCAACGAAAACCAAACCTAGCTCTGATACCACTAAATGTAACGACCCCAAAACCACCCTGGTTGAGAGACCGTTACACGCCGCGCGCTTATTACCTAAGACACGCAAGGCTACACTATCGAAACCCCAAAACAGAACTAATGCTCATATATTACCAAATAAATGATTACAACCTGTCTTTACAATACACAGGCGGAAGCCAAACTGAAATACAAAGCATAATCTAATTACAACTGGGCACCATGGCCAAACAAGCTGAATACAAAACTCAAATGCCAAGACGAAAAGTTGAAACTGAATCTCCAAGCACGAACTAAAACCTGCAAAATCAGACGGAGATAGGAGTGAGCAAAACTATTGCTCAGCAGGTGACAAACTTCATCAGCTGAGCATGCTCAAAACAGATACTGAACATATATATATTTATACGAAAGCGCTTAGCCAGAGTAAAATCAGAGACAAAGCAGAAATCTTTCAAATAGACAGAAGTCTAAAGCAGAAGGAGCTAAACGGTGGTCAAAACATACACATAGTAGCAGAAGCTAACTGAAGCTGAAAGCTTGACGAAATAAAAAGCTTAACAAACTCAAAAGCTTAAACACAGTCAGAAGCTTAGGAAAATCCAAAACTTAGTAGAAGACGGTAAGCACACAACAGATTGTCTCAAATCAAATACAGATAGAGTAGAACAATAGAGCACTTTACAAATCAAAATCCTCAACAGACAAGAACACACAGCAGCCTATCTGAGTTTTAAAACAACACAGAACTGGCGGAAGCAGTACAAACAAACAGAGGTGTTCAAAGGACAAAAAGCACACAGCAGTCTGTCAAAACAGCAGAACAGAATCCGAACAGAAGTGGGACACTAGCATTCAAAGCATACAGACAGAACGGGTAAGCAACCCGTGAACAAAACGAGGAAACCTCACTCGTAAACAGAACAGGTGGGAACCTGTGAACAGAATGGGGATACCACCCGTGAAACAGAAGGACGTCCTACATAGCGCACTACGAGATAGCTAAACCAACCATCCACGGTTCAGATATAGAGAAGACTAGGTCCCAAAAAAGAAGCTCTCGGAATAAATCAAAGCTTTATACAGAACAGAACGGAAGTCTTTATCAGACCAGAGCAGAAAGTAGAAGCTTAATCAAAACAGAACAGAGGGTGTTGCAGAGCGCTAACACCCAAGCCCAAGGCTTAACACAATCAAAAACAGAATTCACAAGCTGAAACAGAAGTCTTAAGCCAAGACCAATGAAATACGAAAGTCAAAACCAAAGTTAGAAGCTGAAACTCACTTTTAGAGCAAATAAGAGTTCAAAGGCTTATCGAATATTTTCAAATCAAATTACACATATACATGTGTTAAAACATATTTAAAAAGATAGTACTCGAAAAGAGGAATCTAATGCCGCAAACGGCACTCAAAACGGAGCTCAGACGAAGAAGTTATGCCAAAAACAAAGGCCTGTCCGAACATGCGTCCGACCTTGCATGTTCGGACATACGCCGAGAGTCCGAAAATCTACCCGCGCATGATGTCCGAACTTCGATGTTCGGACAGATGTTTTGACACTGCGAAAACTGCAAAATCGATTGCGGAAAACATCCAAATCCAAGCCATCAATCCCCCACAAAACATACATAACTTATAGTATCAAAATAGCCAATCAAAAACATACATCCACGGGGTTTTAACGCATCAAAAGCACATCAAAATAAACCAAGAAACATCACCAATCAGAGAGTCAAAGAATTCAAATACAGAAACCGAAACGGAACCCCCGTGGGTGAACATACATAACTGAATCCATCTACCACCTACCTCACATCCGAAGCAACGCTATCTATGTGGACTCTACGAACTGCCCTCCGCAAATCACCACTCAAACAACAATCCCTCGAATTGAACCATTCCCAAATACAAAATCAAAATAAAAAAAGGGAAAGGAGACTCAATAGAGAAGAGAACTAAATCTACAACCCAACCTGACTGACGACTGATTGAAGAACCGAATTCCACCAGTAGATCTCCAACAGTTAATAATCGAGGGGAAATTGAAGAAGAGAAAGAGGAGCAAAGGGAGGTTATTGAGAGCGAGTAAGAACCGTCGTGCGAGAACGTCAGGATAGTGGAAGAAGCAATTGATCGTGAATATAAAGTTAAGAAAGGAGAGTTAGGAAATAGTAAAATAAGAAATAAGTCCTTAACTCTTTAATTACTAATAGAACGCAAAAAGACATCCTTAGCCATCCTTCCACAAGCTAACATAACGACATTAGGAGAATGTCATAGACAACCTAATATAAGATTACAAAATAGCATAAACTCCCTTTGCGAATCAGAATGGAAATAAAAAAAAATCTGGGGCATGACATGCCCGTTTCACCCAATCACCCGACCCACTGAAATGAATGAAAACACCACAAAAAACGGGTGAAAAATGGGTGACAGGTGAAACGGATTCGGGTGACAGGTCGGGTGAAAAAAATTTCACACGGTCACTCAACCTGTTCACCTGACCCGTCACCCGTATAAATATATATATTTTTAAAATACTTATTTTCATGGTTAATTTTCTATTTTTTGAGGATGTTGTTGACATTAGTTGATATGGTATGTTTTATTAACAAATATGATTGTTTTTTTAGCAAAAAACTAAGCTTATATAGGTGCTACAAAATAAAAAAAAATGCTAGAAAAAAATGGGTGACAGGTTCACCCATTTCACCTGAGGGTGACGGGTGAAATGCGGGTGAGAAATACATACTGGAAAAAAATGGGTGACGGGTGAAACGGGTGACGGGTGGTGATTTTTTCGGGTGACGGATCGGGTCGGGTGATGCGGGTGAAAAATGGATGACAGGTCGAGTGGAGCGTCACCCGACCCAAACCCGACCCGTTGACATCCCTACCCACAAGTCAATGTGCAGTAACTCAAAATTTCATTGCTTTTACTGTTGCTGTTAACAAAAGGAAATCTATGACTTTTTGGACCTAGCACAAGATTCACACACAAATTGTTTGTCCTTAAGTAGATGGTTCAATAAGTCCAAAGTGACAGTTTCTTCTTGGGCATGTGACCCAACCTATGATTCCACAAGTTCAACTCATCATTGCAATCAAATCCTAAACTAACAACATTATTGCTACAGCCTCAAGGAACATTCTTCTGCCTATCACAGCTACCAACCCATCTGTACAACCCTCTATAGAGACTCCCAATTTGCACAGCTTTACCTCCTTCACAATCCTGGTAAAAACAGGGTTTACAATAAAAAAACAAACATTCCCTTCATTTGTTCACTTAACTTACTAACCGAAATCAGGTTGAATTTAATTAAGTAAAAAATAGAACATTTTTCAGCAATACTATGTCACTAAGTCTAACAGTTCCTACTATCTTGACAAGTTGGGGATGACCATCAAGAATCCCTACTGTATGAGGGTAATCAAGAGTTAAATAATCAAGAAATAATTCTAGATTGCCGCACATGTGATTTGAGGCCCCGGAGTCCAAAATCCACTCATCAGATCCAAGCATGTCATTTTTATCAGAATTTGAAGCATAACTATACCTATTATTCAAACAAGATAGAGTTTGCAAGGTTTTACCAACAAAGTTGCAGTTGGAGGAACTTCCAAGCAAGAATTCCTTGGCGGTGGGTGTTGATTTGTTTATGTATTCATACACCTTCGCAATTTGCTCTGCTGATAAAATTCCACCAAAGGGGTCTTTGCTTGCGGCTTGTTCACCATTCTTTTTTTTTCCAGGTCATTCACCAGGTTGGCACTACTTTTCTTGACTCTAGGGTTTCTCTACCCTAGAGGAAACCCGATTTACTAGTAACACCTTTCTTCCGTATGCCCAACTTTGTGACAGTATGTACATTGCAGTGGAGATCTTCTATTGTTAGTATGTTGAAGCTTGGGTTGGGATTTCTTTGATTGATCACCGGCGAATGAAAAAGAATTTGAGTCAGCTGAGATGGGAGTACTGAGGGTGAGAAAATTTTGTCTTTCTTCTTGAATGAGGTGGGCAAAAATTTCATCCATGTCTAGTAGGGGCTTCAACATCAATATGTTTTCTCGTATCGACCTGAATTTCTCATTCAGCCCCACGAGGAATTTTATGATCACCTTTTGGTTAATGAAATCCCTAAATTTCTCTTAGGCTTCGCAGGTACAGCTTTGACGGGTGCAAGATGGGATGGTGTTTGTGGCATCAATTTCATCCCATATCTTCTTGAGGCCGGGGATGTAGTCACAAACGGAGTCATTCCCTTGAATAGTGGTTGCTGGGTGTAGGATCGGGTGGCTAACTCAAACCAACCAAAGGTGTGAGTCTAAGAGTTGGTTTGACTCAATCAACCTTTGTAAATGAGAAACACTCTGTGATGTAGAGGCACTCAAACGAATTGATTAAACTAAGGGTGCGGAAGACTTTGCGGTAATTGAAACGAAACGATGCTGAAAAGAAAGAAGGACTCTGTGGAACTCAGCAAGATACACAAATAAGCTATTTCATTTCCTGGTCAAATAAAACAACTTACAAATGCCCACTAAGTAAAAGGGATCTACTTAGCGGTTTTTCACTCACTCACCCAATACACTTTCTGATCAGATCAATGGTAAGCGTAGCGAAACTAGGATCTTCCTAGACAGAGTCTATCTAAATGCACTAACTAACTTAGTACGTATTCTTTCTCCCTCTCTAGCTTACAAAGAAATTCTTTCACTCTCTCTAAGCTCTGAAATATTCCTCAATGAAAGCACACTTGAAACTAGCTATTATAACCTATTTATACTAGCATTGCAACCGGTAGGTCGAGGGAGTTAGTTCCGAAAATACCGGAACTAACTTAGTGGGCAACTTCCTACGTCTTTGAGTGGTCCTCTTACTTGGGCCGCGAACTTCAGGTGTTAAGGGAGGACTTTATGACCGTTGTGGCGTTGAGGCCTTCCCGAGTTGACTCCTCATTATTTGCAACAGCACGGGAGAGTCTGTGAAGTCTCTTTAGTTGCGTGGACTCCATTGAAGTGGCTCACTCTTTGTGTCTGACTAAGGATGATTGACTTTGTCGAGGTGATTGGCTATCTCTGCAACACTCTGATGTCCCAACACTAGGTTCTACTCCAACGAGTAGATTTTGGTTGCATCGGATTGACCATATCTTTTGGATAATTCGTTCCAGATTTCGCCGGTTGATGGGGCAAATAATACACTTTATGTAATATTCTTCTCTAAAGCCATCAGCAGCCAAGCGCGGACCATCGAGTTGCATCGGGTCCATGCTTCGGATTTCTGGACGGAGTTAGTGAGCTTCTTGATTGTTCCATTCACGAAACCCAACTTATTCTTCGCTCCAATGGTGATTTCAATTTGCATTTTCCAACATTGGAAACCAACCCCATTGAACTTGCTGGCAAGAATCGCTCCTGGGCTTTCAGTGGTGGCGAGGTGGAGGGGATCGCTATTGTCTAGTTCGACACTGTTCTCACTTCCAGATGTTCCATGGTTCTTGCCCTTGGATGAATCTTCGATCCCGGCCATTCGAAGTAGCGTCATCTTCAGGTTAGTGTGTGCAGCAGATCTCACAAAGATGCGTCAGAACGGCGCTCTGATACCATGTAAAATTGACCCACTTACAATCGCTCAAGCTGCCTCAACTTTCTTCAGTGCAGCAGTCACACCAAATCTCTACAAAATCGCAAGAGAAGAGAACTGCAACAATCAGGAGAAGAAAGAAGAAAACCCTTTGTATATTTCAGAGTGAGAACTCGCAACTTGAAGAAGTTGACCAGTTGCGTACATATACAGACCTACTTATTCAAAACGAAACACCTAGCAGTTATGACACGTAGTCGTCCTGCACACATATTACAAGCTCCAACACTAACATAAATAATATGTAACAGAGTGTATATAACATTCTTTTATAATCTTATCAATTGCTTCCACTGCATTAAACCTCCTTAGTTCAAATCCAAGAGGTCAAATTGTGGTTTTGTTTCTATCTCATTTTACCCCTATGTACTAAATAGTACGAGCAATCAAGAAAATGCAATATCAAGGCAGAGTGCCTCAACTCTGATTAAAGTCGAAGTTCAATAATGTACATTATTTTTTATTCTATATTACAACTACAAAAAATGTATAAATTTGTTTACTTCCATAAATAATCTAACTTGTACGTTCAGTCTAGTTTCCATTCAGAATTTAAAAGTTTTTTACGAAATTGTCCTTCCATAAAAATCCTCTATATATATATATACATTCACCCTCCATTATCTCTCTAACTCATTTCAAATTCTCAAAACTCTCAATCTTTTTAGAATTCACTCTGACATCTTTTTAGGTGCGGTAGTGGGAGTCCAAGTTTCTGAAGGTGCAGTAGATCTATTTATTCAGGTCTTTTTTTGACATAATTTAGACTTTTGACATAATTTACACTCATAATAAGACCAAAAATAGTAAACAAAATGAAAAATTGGTAACCGCATCCAGTGTCAATGCGAGCATAGAGTAGTAGGCGTTGACGCAGGTGGGTGTCGACGCCCACCCCTTTAACTGGGCGCCAAAGCAAGTGGGCATCGGCGCCCACCTCTTTAACTGGGAGCCGACATGGGCGTATTCTACCGGGCATCGAAGGCGGCGGCTTGAAGACGGTGTCGGCGTAGACGTTTTCTACTGGGCGGCAACGACAACACTTCAAAGCGGGTGGTGGCAGCGGTGTTTCATGGTGGACATCGACGGCTCTTTATAATAGGCGTCGACGCCTACGTATCCTGGCGGGAAGCATTTTTTGTTTTTACAACGTTTGGACATGTTTTAGAGGTTTTGGAGGTCTGTTGACATATATTTGACGTGTTCTAACATGTTTTTAATTAGTTTAGATTTTTTTGTGATTGTTTGTATGTGAATGCCATTAAAATACATTCATATTCATTTGACCCGTATTGACAAACCTCGAACGGTCTTCACTAACTTTAAACACATGTTAACTAATGTTGAACTCAATATAGCAGATGGCGGGTAAAGGTAAGGGTAAGGGTAAGGGGATATTCATTTTGTTTGGAGGTAGGGGTAGGGGCAGTGTACGGGTTAAATCGTATTGCAGCAAGTGTACTAATCAATTGTAGCAAGTTTTCCTAGAAAGTATTCCCTAGGTTATTGAACCAAGGAGACATGATCTAGTTTAATCTCTACCCTAATCTAACTAATACACTATGGAAAAATAACAATGATAAATTGGGGGTTTGATTGCAGAAATTAAATAAACTAAAATACAAACAAAAACAATTAAAAGTGTTTCTCTAACAAATCTAAAAGGATGAATCCTGATTTACTATTTTTTTCCTAGTTTATCAATTCCCTTCTCAAGTGTTTTCTAAATTCTAGATTACAACCTCAGATCTAAATTAATCTAAAATCAGTCCCCCGCAAGACAGATCCTTACTAGCAATTCCTAAATCCTAACTTTCGTTACGAATTTACAAATTAACTTGTAGCATTAACGTTTCATCTGGTTTCTAGTCAGCTAATCCTCAGGAATTGCCATCTGTAGTTTCATTGGTAATATTCCTAAGGTCTAATTAACGCCATAGTTCTTACTTGTAAGCAATTCATACCAAATAAACCCATGCAATAATTAATCATAAGAGAATTCAATAATAACTAGAAATAAACTACAATATGTATAGCTTGTTTTAACAACTCAGGAAAAAAACAATAAACTAGTTATCCATAACAAACCTGTATTCTAACAACTACTCAGACATCAGAGACAAAGAAATAATAACAATGTTAAAGAGATTAAAAAACGTCATCTAATTAAAGAACGATGACGAATCCGGCCTCTGCCTTCTCTTCCGATCTGTCAAAACCGACTGTTTCTCCCCCTCTGTCTTGAACTCTGCTTGCGGCTAGAGTTTGTTATTGTCCATCCGGTACCCGTGTCTTGTCTCGTATATAAGTTAATAACAACTTGCATACTGGTCAAAAGTCACGACCCCTTTCTTTAAAAGTCCGGCCCATCTCTCAATTTGTAAGATTGAAATATAAAGGCAAGTTCGAACATGGCGCTTACACCACCTTAGAATGTGGCGACTATTTTAATTTTTTATTTTATTTTATCATTTTACAAAATTTTTAAAATGTTGAATCTTATTATATATAAGTCCAAATAACATAAATTTTTATACCATTGTTCATCATAATTCGAGCTCTTTAAAATAAGACCAAACATGAATATATTTTGATAAATTTATTTTTTTATTTTTTATATGTATAAAATATGTTTTAAGATTCATTGTGAATCTTAAGTTTAGGAAAAGTGAATCAAAAGTTGTTAAAAGGTGAACCAAAGGTTGTTAAAAAGTGAATCAAAGGTCATTAAAATGCCATAAAAATGCCTTCAACGTTTTTAGCATTCCTAGGGTGGTTTTTAGGGTGTTTGGGGGTAGGGTAATCTTTTTGGCATTAGTTCTACGCTTTATATTGTCGTCACTGACTCGACAGTTTTTTAGGGTTTGTGGTTTAGGGTTTAGGGTCATTAGACCCTAAACCCTATACTACAAACCCTAAAAATGCCTTCGACGTTTTTAGCTATCCTAGGGTGGTTTTTTGGGTGTTTGGGGGTAGGGTAATCTTTTTGGCATTAGTTCTACGCTTTATATTGTCGTCACTGACTCACATGTTTTTTTGGGCTGTACTACAAACCCTAAAAATGCCTTCGACGTTTTTAGCTATCCTAGGGTGGTTTTTTGGGTGTTTGGGGAGTAGGGTAATCTTATTGGCATTAGTTCTACGCTTTATATTATCGTCACTGACTCGACAGTTTTTTAGGGTTTGTAGTCCCTAAACCCTGTACTACAAATCCTAAAAATGCCTTCGACGTTTTTAGCTATCCTAGGGTGGTTTTTTGGGTGTTTGGGCAGTAGGGTAATCTTTTTGGTATTATTTCTACTCTTTATATTGTGGTCACTGACTCGACAATTTTTTAGGGTTTGTGGTTTAGGGTTTAGGGTCCTAAACTCTGTACTATAAACCCTAAAAATGCCTTCGACGTTTTTAGCTATCCTATGGTGGTTTTTGGGGTGTTTGTGGTAAGATTCATTTTACTAATGAATATGGTTCATTTAATTATTAAAGAAGATTCATTTTAGTAATGAGTAAGATTCACTTAAAAACTACCTAATATATACTCATTGTAAAAACATAAAATTTTAAGTTGACCAAAACATATCCATGATGTGTCTTGTTTTGAAGAGCACGAAAAATGATGAACAATGGTATAATTTTTTTTATTTTTGCGCTTTTATTTTGTAAGTTATAACATTTTGAAAAAAAATACTATTTCTCTCTCCTCCTTGTGTGCGTGTTGTTTCTTTCCTTTTTTATTTTTTCTTATTTTCTTCCTTTACTTTTAATTGAGCCAATAATATATTGACATATAGCATGAAACCATATTACAAGGTGGAGCAAACTCCATGGTCTCTATACCCAATATAAATCTCCCATGATTAGTGTGCAGCCTTGTCCCTTGTCGGTCCTGCACATGTCTGTGCCTCTGATGATTCTGCGCCACTATGTCTGCTGTTGTCTTCCATCTTTACGTGCAGCTCCAAAGGAAAATACTGATGAAATTATTTCATCTTTACTAGTGCATGATGCGGACATCTTCTTCTCAGCATGTATGCATGTAAATGTCCAGAATTGCAGCCCTCGAATGATAATGGACAGACTGAAAGATGAATACTCTCCGTTAATTAATATTTATCGTTTTAGGATGTGATTCTTATTCAAAAATATCTGTCATTTTAGCTTTTTGATACACTTCTTTCCACTTTTGTCCCTACTATTTAATATAAAAGTAATTATTATCTAAATAGAAAAGTAAAAAATAGGGACACATGCGTCATTGTCCTACTTATCTTAATAAGTATGCAAATTTCTAAAATGACAGTTATTGTTGAACGGAGGGAGTATTATAATATTCACGTGCAGCCTGCAGCCCGGCAAAAGTCAAAACCTCCCCTCATGAATAATGGTCTGCGACGTGCATGGACCATGCAAGAAAATCAGAGAAGCCCAGCCAAGAAGTCGTGTCCTGTTCACATGAAGCAGCCCATGTCCATCATGTTAAATGTCCGTGAGTGCATGATCTTGTCCAACAGCGAAGTCTACCCACAGTCTGGTCCAGGTTTGTAAATAAGTACACAAACTTGGACCACTTCTAAAATAAGACAGAACGTTTCGTAGTGTGATCCGGGTGTATAAAGCAGTACATAAACCTGGACCATGCTGTAAGTTAAGCAGAATGTCTGTTTTTCTTCTATTTGGTCCCGGCTTGATCGTGAAGCTTTTGACATATGTTTATAGACCTTTTCTTCAGTGTTTTTAACCTGTTTTAGCATAAAACCACATGTGAAGAATGATCTAAACATTGAACATAATTAAGCATATAAGTGGGGAAATATATAACATTAAAGCTTAAATTAATAAACAATGAAGCATATAAATATAGATCAATTCCCCACTTATCAGACAGCAACTCATCCGAGCGTGGTGAGGGGTCATCACAGGCCCCTACACCCCCTGCGAGACCAGCAGTTGGAGAAGAGATGCGTACACAGTATGCCAACGCCTCAGGTAGGAGGCGTGTAGCTAAGGAGTGCCGGCAGGAGCTAAAGGAGGAGAAGCGCCGGGGAGCGGCAGCAGCAGATGTTGATGACACAACAACTGAACTCTCACAGTTAGGCTGCTGACTTGGTGGCCGGAGCTGTCACGGTTGTCGTACGGACTGATAGCCCTTCATGGCCTGTAGTCGGACCAAGCGGGATGGCTAGTCCTTCTTAAAGGGAGGCGGACACTGATTAGTAGAGCTTCGAGAGTGTGGGTCAATCTAGCCCACTTGGTCAGCCGCCTATGGCAAAGATCCCCAAGGATTGGTTCCTTGATGGGATTCCTATCCACGGAGGTCCCATGATTACGAGTTTGATCCCTAGCTTCACTTTTCATGTCACGCTAGATGTGTGGTAGGGAGTGGTATGTTTCCCCTTTTGTAATTTTTTTTATAACTTTAGTGCAATTAGGAAATGTCATATAGTTGTAACATTTGTTAATATATTGAGCAGGAGAAGGGATGCCTTGGCTTCAATTCTAAGACAAAGATGCTAGATTTATGGACATTATCGATGTTGAGGCACCAGGAGTCGTGAGACGCGGTGGACATGTGTAGGCTTGGGCATTTGGCCCATATAGTGCATCGTGGCTTTGACTTTGTGCTCCTTTCTACGTTCGTGAAGAGATGGCAGTCGGACATGAACTCCTTCCACATGTCATTTGAAGAGATAACTATTACTCTCCATGATGTTTACCACATCATGTAGATTCCCATCACCGGCCTTACGGTTGTGTACCGGCCATAGGCGATCGGAGTCTACCCCACTAAGTTTGCCCCCATCGCTAGAGGTTATTGTCCTGCACCTGGTACAGCTGTTTGAGGTGAGGTCGAAGAAGGACTTACTAAAGTGTACGTTCTTAGACAAGAACCAGGTACCAAACAGAGCGCTCTGTGACACGTGTGGGGGTGAGTAATGATGCTGCACAGGAGACGAAGGCTTACATATGGTATTTAGTGGGGAACACAATCTTGATTGACAAGGGCAACGATTATGTCATGCCCTACTCCTATTGGCACCTTCACAACCCTGCCCATGTGGACTTATATGCATGGGGAGCGGTAATGCTAGCTTACCTCTACTATCAGCTTGGGATCGCTTCTCAGGCGGGAACACGCCACCTTGTTGGAAGTCCGACGTTGTTTCAGGTCAGAACTTTAATATGATTGTGAAGATCTTCATTTAACGAAAGTTTCTAGGGGTGTGAATTAATGGTTAAATATGATTACTGTAGAGCTAGATATACGAGTACTTCCCCATGTTCAGGCCAGAGCAACTTGAGGATTGGGATGACACCTGCCCCGTAGCGGCAAAGTGGCCGCGTCTGCGGAAGAATGTGACGGTCAACGAGAGGTTGCGGTACGTCAGATGCCGACTGAACATGATGTCCTCCACTAAGGCACAACTTAATTAGTCAATGGAGTCATACAAAGTTGTCTTGTGTAGTATTGTTAAAAAGAATTTTAATTTTTTTTTTCATTTTTCGAATAACACAGGTTGAGTGGTTATCGTTTGATGTTAGTGGTACTTCTGTATCTGAGGGGTGATCACGATGGTACGAAACCCTTCAGTACTTGGATGTCGTCGAGCCCTACATGCCAGATCACTTTCTCAGATAGTTTGGACTCGTGCAGTCTATCCCTCAAGAGCCGATCAAAACCATTAGGTACTACTGCCACCGGCATGGCTAGAACTACGCTGCTCGGTACGATTACGGGACATTTGTGTGAAACAACCCGACTAGACCCACCAGGTGGTGGTTTCCTGACGTGTGTGCACACGTGACTTGGGAGGTGGATCAGGAGTACATTAGATAGTTGCAGGCTTGTTCCCACCCTAAGGTGCGGCCCGTTGGGGGGCTATGTGCAAGGCGGGAGGATCAGCTGCAGCTATTTTTTATTAAATTGACTTAGAATTGTCATTTATCTCTTACTAAAATTTATTACTAATATACAATTGTTAAGGTATTGCAGTATTAGGATAAGTTTGGTTCGAGGATACTGAGTTTAGCACCAAAGAACAACCAAAGCTGGCATGAGGGTGTCTCCCCCTGGATCACTAACGTGATGAAGGAGTGCTTCGACGTCATCAAACTTCATGTCAGCAACACTCCACTCACGCCTGGCCGACCTACAAACCCGAACCAAGCTCGGGTTGGCATGAAGTGGTACTATGCAAGACGACGCACGAGAGGATTTAGGCTTAGAGGGGAAGGTGCGCATCATAAGCATAGGGATGCTGGGATGGGTGTGGGGATGAAGGGGTTAGGCGTGGAAGTGGGTTTTAGACTTTTTATGATTCATGTGTTGTAAACATTTATTGTCTGGTTTATACTTGTTTGTCTTGTTAGTGAGGTCAATGAGCACTACATCTGAAATAGCATAAGCCCAAACGGTGCGCGAACAAGATAAGCCCCAACCTAGTATTATCCTCTACCAAAATTACATTAAGAAAAAAATGTTTCATAGTAGGGACAACCAAATAAGAATGGACCGTACTGAAGTGCGGATACGTACTTGCATCTTTCTCAGACCACCAGCTGTACTTACGTTCATCCAACAAGTGCATCAGTGATGCTATGTCAGTATGCTCAGCACGGTCCTCCCTCCTGAATTTTGCTACCAAATTATGAATCGATGTTTTGTTGGCCGTGCTCTCAAGGTTCTTTCTCATGCAGATTGGCCCACCTTTATCGTGGCGTAACTTCGCTCTTGTGCAAACATTTCATACTTGCTCTTTCATCCACGTTGAAGCGAGGACGCACGAATGTGAGTGAGAATTACAAGCAAATTCATGGTTATGCATCGACTACATTACCAAGACTGATCACCCAAAACCAGCCTACCGTGGTTGCTTAGTTGCATTTCTTTGTAGTGCGCCGCCGCCTTTGACTAGATGAGGACAATTCACCTTGGCTATTTCGTGGCCTACTCTTGTCATACCTTTTGCATGTCAGGACTTATTCACCATCATCCGTAATAGTCTGTCTGATTAAACAGAACTTGTTATTCATAACAAAGCGTATTACATAGGCAGCAGCCTCTTCTCTTTCTGTAAATATTTTGCTCATACTAAAAAGATGATCTGTATCTATACTCACTTCTTCGTCACCAAATCCACCATCATTCTTAACCCTTAACAACAAATAATTAAGTGTGGTCAGATAATGCTCAACTTAATGGTAAAAGTGCGTACTTAATAAAAAATAATAGACATATCAAGCAATTTATCTTCAAAGTTTACTGATACATAGTAGATGAAGAGACGAACGCGTGAGCGTAAAGAGATCCAAAATCGAGGCTAGAACAAAGAAGATATTGTCTTTTTAGATCGTTCACCCTAGACGACCGACCCACCTGGCTCGGTCTGTAGGCGTGGACGCCGGTAGAGAAGGGTGGTCGTCGACACCACCAACAACCCATGGCCGCCGACACCTAATACAATTGGTGGCCGTTGACGCCGACGTGAAGTTGTGGCCATAGACGCTGACGTGAAGCGGTGGCCATCCGCGCCATCAGCGTTGGCGCCGACCATTTATTGGTGGCCTCGGCATGTAACACCCCTACCGCTAATTACACCATTAGCTCGTAATCATCCCGTTCATTATTACATTCGCAGCGGCGAAAACCATAAACAACGGGGGTGAAACCACGCCTTTAGCCACCCACGTGACTAACAAGGCCTAGATTAAATACAACATCGATCTGATGGACCGGAATGACCGAGTGCTTACACAAATACAATCACATTCTCTTACAAACTCCAAACCCAGTCTTGCACAATCCTTAAACATTTTCATACCGAGTCTACTACAAATTCTATGCCGATAACACATTCAGACTTACCCTACCAATACATACAATACAAATGTATCTAACCGGTTATCCATGCTTAACCGCCATCCCCGTCCTACTCTCAAACGGTATTAATCATCAGGGTACCTGAAAAATAATGGGTGGCCCCAAGGGGGCTCAACACCTTTGCTGGTATGGTAGACGTGTAACCCGCTACTACCGGGCCACACTCAACTAATTCTCGTCTTAACATGCGATAGATTTAATTTAAATCAAAACATGCAGTACAAATCACATACACATACTCGCATTCATAACAAGAAATCAAACAAGGAATACAGCCAACAAGGACATCACATCCTGCTCGTTAGATTGATTACTTGTCATTTAAGCCTTGAGAAACCCTATCTCAAGTAATTCTCATTCCTATTGTTCGCTAACTTATCCAATTCAACCGGACAGTTTACTTGTCCTCTAGATCTTTAGACACTCTCTGTCCCATTCTAGTTTCCTCAATTATTCATCTCTTGAATAATTATTAAGTTAAGCCTCATAGGCCTCTGGCAGAGACACGTATAGATCTCACCACCAGGCTTTTATAATATCAACACGGAATTAGAAACATTCTCTCATGTCTCTTCTTCCCAGCCCATAATACCCAGCTTACCTCTTTAGACGGGTAAGCTCTGTTTGTCTCACTCCAATCGGGCACCACTATGTGGCACACAGCCCCACGGAGCACCACTATGTGGCACAAGGCTCTGAAACAAGGGAGTTCAACCACAGAATCAGAAACAAAAGCTCTGTAGTTTCCTTTTGCCTTGCACGCGTGACTAACAATCCCCCTAACCCAACTCTCGGGTTAGTAACAATATATACTCATATATATATATATATATACAATAGTCAGTAACATCTCTCTTGATGCCATCTCACAATTTAGGAGGTTTTCCTATTTCGTTGTATGCACCGATTTAAGGGTCGCCCCTATACTTCCATTACTTAGGAGTTTTGGTTATTTTCCCACATTAAGTCACGACCTCATACAGAAGGTCAACTAATCATTATAAGGGAGTACACTAGTCCCGTGTGTCGCTTTTCTTGTTTTGAGCGAATTCATAAGGTTTGGGTTATCGTTGTCCTCTAATCAATAATTCTCGTGTGTTTTCCCACATTCGATTATTTCGTGGTTTGACTCATTCTACGAGTCCCTAATCAATCGCCAAGCATTTACAAATCGGTCTACAACACTCAGTTAGACCACACATTC
Organism: Limonium bicolor; assembly: GCA_023374045.1. Lineage (NCBI taxonomy): Eukaryota > Viridiplantae > Streptophyta > Magnoliopsida > Caryophyllales > Plumbaginaceae > Limonium > Limonium bicolor. Next base: position 265,955,950 of record CM041778.1, on the reverse strand, counting down.
AAGTAGGGATGGTTAGTCACACAACATGCATCAAGGTATATATATATATATATATATATATATATAGTAAACTTTTTCGTGCTTTCATCTTATTAGGTCGGCACACAAAGCAAGCTACACAAGTCGGGCATAACACGGCGGGACACAAGTTGCAAGAAAACCATACCTTTCACCATGGATTTACTCTACCGTGTCACCTTGCGTTCCTTGGATCTTACTCGACTCACTGATAACATTTCAAGGGGTTCTATTAACATTAAGGTAGTACGGTATGTAAACAACTACTACTCCCGTAGTTAGCCCCGTTATCTCGTTAATCTCAGTTTTACTCATATGTCCTTAAGTTCTTAACTTTCTCATTCACTTCTCAAACTTGTTTATACTTCTAAGGACCTTTAAATGTCACCAAACAAGTCCTAAACATCATCTAAAACCATTACCAATCAATTCCCCATCATTATAACCTTTTAAGACACTCACGGTGAAAGTGCGTACTTAATAAAAAATAATAGACATATCAAGCAATTTATCTTCAAAGTTTACTGATACAAAGTAGATGAAGAGACGAACGCGTGAGCGTAAAGAGATCCAAAATCGAGGCTAGAACAAAGAAGATATTGTCTTTTTAGATCGTTCACCCTAGACGACCGACCCACCTGGCTCGGTCTGTAGGCGTGGACGCCGGTAGAGAAGGGTGGTCGTCGACACCACCAACAACCCATGGCCGCCGACACCTAATACAATTGGTGGCCGTTGACGCCGACGTGAAGTTGTGGCCATAGACGCTGACGTGAAGCGGTGGCCATCCGCGCCACCAGTGTTGGCGCCGACCATTTATTGGTGGCCTCGGCATGTAACACCCCTACCGCTAATTACACCATTAGCTCGTAACCATCCCGTTCATTATTACATTCGCAGCGGCAAAAACCATAAACAACGGGGGTGAAACCACGCCTTTAGCCACCCACGTGACTAACAAGGCCTAGATTAAATACAACATCGATCTGATGGACCGGAATGACCGAGTGCTTACACAAATACAATCACATTCTCTTACAAACTCCAAACCCAGTCTTGCACAATCCTTAAACATTTTCATACCGAGTCTACTACAAATTCTATGCCGATAACACATTCAGACTTACCCTACCAATACATACAATACAAATGTATCTAACCGGTTATCCATGCTTAACCGCCATCCCCGTCCTACTCTCGAACGGTATTCATCATCAGGGTACCTGAAAAATAATGGGTGGCCCCAAGGGGGCTCAACACCTTTGCTGGTATGGTAGACGTGCAACCCGCTACTACCGGGCCACACTCAACTAATTCCCGTCTTAACATGCGATAGATTTAATTTAAATCAAAACATGCAGTACAAATCACATACACATACTCGCATTCATAACAAGAAATCAAACAAGGAATACAGCCAACAAGGACATCACATCCTGCTCGTTAGATTGATTACTTGTCATTTAAGCCTTGAGAAACCCTATCTCAAGTAATTCTCATTCCTATTGTTCGCTAACTTATCCAATTCAACCGGACAGTTTACTTGTCCTCTAGATCTTTAGACACTCTCTGTCCCATTCTAGTTTCCTCAATTATTCATCTCTTGAATAATTATTAAGTTAAGCCTCGTAGGCCTCTGGCAGAGACACGTATAGATCTCACCACCAGGCTTTTATAATATCAACATGGAATTAGAAACATTCTCTCATGTCTCTTCTTCCCAGCCCATAATACCCAGCTTACCTCTTTAGACGGGTAAGCTCTGTCTGTCTCACTCCAATCGGGCACCACTATGTGGTACACGGCCCCACGGAGCACCACTATGTGGCACACGGCTCTGAAACAAGGGAGTTCAACCACGGAATCAGAAACAAAAGCTCTGTAGTTTCCTTTTACCTTGCACGCGTGACTCACAATCCCCTTAACCCAACTCTCGGGTTAGTAACAATATATACTCATATATATACAATAGTCAGTAGCATCTCTCTTGACGCCATCTCACAATTTAGGAGGTTTTCCTATTTCGTTGTATGCACCGATTTAAGGGTCGCCCCTATACTTCCATTACTTAGGAGTTTTGGTTATTTTCCCACATTAAGTCACGACCTCATACAGAAGGTCAACTAATCGTTATAAGGGAGTACACTAGTCCCGTGTGTCGCTTTTCTCGTTTTGAGCGAATTCATAAGGTTTGGGTTATCGTTGTCCTCTAATCAATAATTCTCGTGTGTTTTCCCACGTTCGATTATTTTGTGGTTCGACTCATTCTACGAGTCCCTAATCAATCGCCAAGCATTTACAAATCGGTCTACAACACTCAGTTAGACCACACATTCAAGCAGGGATGGTTAGTCACACAACATGCATCAAGATATATATATCAAATGTTGTAAACTCTTTCGTGCTTTCATCTTATTAGGTCGGCACACAAAGTAAGCCACACAAGTCGGGCATAACACGGCGGGACACAAGTTGCAAGAAAACCATACCTTTCACCATGGATTTACTCTACCGTGTCACCTTGCGTTCCTTGGATCTTACTCGACTCACTGATAACATTTCAAGGGGTTCTATTAACATTAAGGTAGTACGGTATGTAAACAACTACTACTCCCGTAGTTAGCCCCGTTATCTCGTTAATCTCAGTTTTACTCATATGTCCTTAAGTTCTCAACTTTCTCATTCACTTCTCAAACTTGTTTATACTTCTAAGGACCTTTAAATGTCACCAAACAAGTCCTAAACATCATCTAAAACCATTACCAATCAATTCCCCATCATTATAACCTTTTAAGACACTCACGGTGAAATTCTGGAGGTGGTCCGGGACTTGGTCCGGCCCCAAAGTCCCGGACCAATCCATTTTCTAACTCTTGGCCCTTTTTTTTCACTTGGTTCAGGTCTTGGTCCTGGACTAAGGTCTCGGACCAATGTACTAGCTCACTCTCGGCATGTTTTTAAGGGTGGTCCGGGACTTGGTCCGGCCCCTAAGTCCCAGACCCTGCTAAAAAGCTACTAAAATTACATTTTTCAACCCTAAATCCAACCTTAATCCTCACCCAATCTTTTCCTAATCTTTCCACATGTTTCCAAACATGTTAAAACACCTTAAACAAGCTCTAAACCTTCTTAAATCCTTGACCAAACCTTTTACTCATTTCTTGATCCATTACACAATTTTCATTCTCAAATTTGCACTTGCACACTAGTACATTACCAACACTTCTCTTGATGGTTTACAACCTTCTACCAACCATTACCAATTCACTTGTTGGCCATAACCATTCATTCCTTGCCAATTGCAATTCCATTACCAAGGTTCAAACCTTATTTTCAAAGTCATGCACACCAGTTTCTTTTCTAGAATTTCCATGACTTTTCTACCCATTTGTGCTACAGATTTTGCACACTCCATTCCATCATCCAACCAATACTTCAAGGTGGTTAATTAACTCAATTCAATGCCTTTCCATCCTAGTTAACCCTTGGATTCTCCAAACTCATGTCACCACTTAAAACACTATATTTCTACTGAAATTTTTGCCATAGTTCACCTACAATTCTAACATTCCCAAATACATTATTTTCAGCACCTAAACAATTCAAACTAGCCACACCCAATATTGGGCACTAACAGCACACAAGATTCATTCATTAAACATAATATAATGCACTAATCATAACCACTTGGCTCCAAGGCCCTTAAATCATAAATAATTTCACCATTGCATAAACATAACCATAATTCTCTTCCCAATCTACCAATCACATTCCTAGCTCAATTTAGGTTCATTCTTTTAAATTTCCTACCCCATAATTCTAAAACATATAGGGTACATATTAAGGTAAATTTCTTACCTTAAGCTCATAAGTTCCACATTTCTTTTCCAATCTCCTCCGCTTCTCTTCCTTGATTGAAACCGGCCAAGTTGGGCAAGGCACTTGCCAAATTCTAAATCAATACCCAAATGGGGAATTAGGCACTAAACAATACACCTAGACTTATTAATTAAGCTAGGATTCAAGAGGAGGTGCTTAAGCACAAAAATGAAGAGTTACCTTTGGAACCCTAGAATGGGATTTGCTCAAGAGTCAACGAAGGGCTTCCAACTAGCTTTTGAAGTTGAAACCGAGCTCATACAATAAAAGAAACAGGGCACATGAGCAGCCCAAAATCGGTAAGGTATAAGAGAGGAGGAAAAATGAGTTTTCTCGGATTTTCTTACCTTAAATAAAAGAGGAGGCAACCTAGCTCCTTAAAATCTGAATTTCTATTCAAATGGGGCTATACCCATGGAGGTCAACTTCATCCTTTTGAGATTTTGAAAAGAGGGAAGTGTAGCTCTTGATGAGAGGAGCAATAATATGTGTTTATTTTTGGATTTGGAGCATTGATGTGGCTTGGGCATGAGAAGAAAGGTGGGAAGCCATTGAAGTGGGCTTCAAAATCATCTAGCAGCAGAGAGGAGAGGAAGAATACGGTGGAGAAGAAGAAGAGAGGTAAGAGAGAGAGGAGGGAAGTGAGGAGAGGGGAGAAAAAAGTAGATTTTCTACTTTTTCTTTCTTATCTTTATTTCTTCTCTTCTTTGCTAGCTAACTAGCTAGTTTACAAATAGAGAGGGGCTGGACTACTAATAAAACCGGCCCACTGCAGTAATTAAGCTTGGGCATTTTTCATCTTTTCACAAGAAACGCTCGTTAACTTCCTGGTTTGGGCACTATTCACTAACTGGCCCGTTTTCCGGATTTTTCTCGTTTCTTTAATTTTAATGGTTTATAGGCTTCCATTAATGTTTAATTATAGTTATATGATCAACTATAATTTACGGGACTATTTGACCACTTAAGGTCGCGTTTCCGGGTTTTCTCGAAAAACATGCTTTAAAGCTTCATTAGCGTTTTTAACCCACCATATGGATCCGTTTCCTTCGGGAATTGTTCCCACATATTATTTAGGCATAATTAAGCCTTAAGAATCCATCTAGGACCCTAGTCGAGGTCACATACCTCCTATAGTTGTTTAACACACATTTTTACGTTTTATGCTTTTTAAGTGTTTTCTCTTTTCTTTTGGTTTTATTTTCTTCACCAATATTCTTTAGGCACTATTAGGCCCTTACATACCATATTAGAATAATTTAATCACCATTTTTAAGTTAGGGATATTTCAATCTACCCCCCTTAAAGAACTTTGCCCACAAAGTTGGTGAATCTAATATTGGTAGTCATTTAGGCATATCATGTGCCAAGGTCATTATCTATACAACCCTACAGGCTCAAAGTCAGTCCAGCTAGTCTATACACACCGGTACAACACCATATCAATTAACAAGCAATTAAAAACCGTGGGTACCTACCAGCACCACACAACGTACATCACCATACCATGCAAACGTGTGTACACATCAGTACAACACAAAACAATTTACCACCGTGCACATACCAGTGCAACACAAAATAATTATCACAGTAAAATTTAACTGTGTGTACATATCAGTACACCACAAACATACCTAACAGTACTACACAAACGGGTGTACATACTAGTACAACCCACGTACATAACAATACAATACCACGTGTGTACATGCCAGTACAACACAAACGCACATACAGTGCAATATCACTCTAAACCCAATTTATACTAATTGCATCTATCCCAACTGGATTACTTGTGACCACTTATAGGGAGCTTCGAGAATCATTCAACCCCGATGTGATCAGCATCAGTGTTGAACTATCCTTCCGCCCCAATTTGTGTTCCGTTTCCCTTGATCACTAGTAAATCAAGTTCAACTTCCCACTTCAGTTTCAAACAACCAGGTAATTCAATCATTTCCCATTTTCTATCTTTTTAATCGTTCTAGTCATAAAGATAAAGCAATACATCTCCAAAGGATGGAACTCGGTCCATCAATCATTCTCAATTCACCTCAGACCATTTCAACTAGGACATTCAATTCTTACTAGGTTCCCCATCAGTTTCATACCGACTCATACCTCATAAACACCGGTTTCATACCGACTCATACAACATAAGCCATGTGTAATCTCAACTAGACGTATATCATCGGGATTCTCATTCTCCCCGGAGTTTCTCTACCCCTTACCACTTGTATACTCACACCCAAGTTAACAAGATAAGTATATTCATATACATGGTGTTTGCATCTTCTATGTGCAATAACCATAATTACACAATGAATGACTACATATGTTTATGTAATATAAGTATCAATTATCAAAACAATTTCTTTTGTGCTATGCACGCAGTAGTTTACGTACTTAATATGTAAAACATACACTAAGTGGCCTTTTGCTCTACCCCCTTAAAAGGGATTACACCCACGTAATCTATCGTATGTCATTACTAGACACTGGTCCGCTAAATTCAGGCATCAAGAAGCACTTTAGCTTTCATGCGGTCTATTATGCGCTGTGCTCTGGTCAAAGGGTCATAACCATATTGATGGTTAGTGTTAAGATAAGATCCTTTAGTTTTGATGACAGCAAACCTTGTATTGTCTATCTAATGTGTTTGTCAAGATTCATGATTCAGATAGACAGGTGAATAAGTGGCTTAGCACGCAAGGTTGCAAGCGCACTTAAGTCATGAGTGGCTTAGCACTCAAGGTTGCAAGCGCGCTCAATCCACGAAATGTGCTCTACCAGTCGAGCACCTGTCGGCGAGAGCTCCGGAGGACTTCTAGCACAGACAACCAGTCAGAAACTGCACGAAGATATCTCTTATGCTTAAAGATGCAAATCAAAGATAGAAGACTTCAAAGGATCGACACATTCAGTTAAGACACATACATCCACATGAGCAACTTGATCAAGACAAGCTCGTGACAAAAGGAGAAATTCATTAATGCACAAGATAACAAAGCTATAAAAGAACATCATTACATAGCCGTAATGAATTCAGAAGAGGGCATTTATGAGCATTTAATGAACTAGGCAGAATCAGGCAAGTGGGGCACACAAGTGGTGATCGACCTATCAAGAGGGTTGTCGCCAACTTGACCAACCATGAGGCGACACGTAGCTCAAGCCTTCAAATCAAGTTGAAGACTTTATGCAAGTCTAGTGTGGCTGCTATGTGAATAATCAAAGTTATAGTCGACTCCTAGAAGTCTAGGGATTAATAGGACGGTAGTTACATCCTAAAAACCGTGTATATATACATGCATTTATTCCATATGTAAGTAAGCTCCGTACGAGTAAAAAGATAGAGATAATCTGGGCAAGTGTGGATCAGACTTAGGAGTGTGTATGAGTGATAGAGAGTTGGTGAGCTAGAGAGGACTGGGTAAGAGTATCAATACATTGGGTATTTGATAGGACGACACGTCGGGGAACCGGGAGTCCGTGTGTGGGGCAAGAGAGGTTGAGTAAATTTCGTGTGTGTAAAATTCTCAATCGAAATGTGTTTTCCAGTTTAAAGTTATCTATCGTCCCTCCCTGAACTATCAAGTTATATTAGAGTCCGTGATACGTCCACGACACGTCGGGGATGCATCAGAAGCGCTTGCTGGTTTCAATTGGTATCAGAGCAGGTCTCTTCTAGAAAGCTAACTGCTTTGGAAGACGATCAAAGATGTCTCATGTAAGCATTCTAGCAGTAGAAGTAGATTCTGCACCAAATTGACCACCACTCTTCAATGGAGACAACTACACTCACTAAAAGAACAAAATGGAGTTTCATATCAAGTCTGACAATCCAAGAATATGGAGGGTGATAACACATGGAGGGTACACCTTCCAGAATCCTCAAGGACAAGACATATCTGTCGACAACATGATGGATGATCAAATCAAGAAGCTGGTATTCAACGCTCGAGCTGTAAGAATACTTCACTATGCACTACTACCTGAGCAATACTCCAAGATTGCTTCAGCTAAAACAGTCCAAGAGATTTGGAAAACTCTTGAGGTCACCTATGAAGGGAATGATGAGATCAAAAAGACTCGCATTGAGTTGCTTCTCACTCACTGGGAGCTATTCAAGAAGGAAGAAAAGGAGAGCATTTTTGAAATGCATACAAGGTTCACTAAGCTGATTAACAAAATGTTGGTGCTTGGAAGAACTATCTCTAACAAGGATCAAATTCGGAAGTTCCTCGGATCTCTTCCTGCCTCCTTTGACAGCAAATTCAATGCCATGTAAGAAGTGCATGATCTCTCCAAAATGTCTCTGGCAGACATGCTAGGATCTCTAATGGCTTTCGAGTTAAAACTACACCACAGGAACTCAGAAAGCACTTTAAGAGATAGAGGGAAAGGCATAGCCCTTCAAGTAGCTGAAAATGAAAGATCCGAGTCAAGAGAAAACAATGATGAAATGGTCCTCTATGCTAAGAGGTACGTTCAAAAGTTCATAAGAAATAAAATGAGGAAAGGCAAGGAGTCCAAGGAGTCGGATGATCATAGGAAGAGTAATGACAAGTGTTTTGGGTGTTCAAAATGTAGACATCATATCAAAGACTGCCCTCAGCGATCACGAGAGGACAGCGATAGGGTCAAGAAGCCTGTCCGATGATCATTCAACAAAGGACCAAAGAAGGAAGCCTTCATTGCCGCATGGGGAGATTCTGAAGAGAGTGATGGCAATCAAACCTCAAATAGTGACATCTCAGAAAATGAGAAGGCTCACCTATGCCTTGAAGAAGTGTGCTTGATGGCACAAGGCAATGATGTCTCAGAATCAGAAGAAGAACAACAACAACACAAGGTAAACTATTCTAAACTTAGAAGGAGAATTCAAAAGGCCGAACTTCTAGGACTTAGAAAGTTTTCTCTTATATTAGTTGATCACCTAGAGGCATTAGAAACTGAAAATTATGAACTTTTGGAAGAAAATGAAAAATTGAGAAAACCCTCGGATAAAAGCAAGGTAGATAATCTCATGAGGGCACTCATGAAATTACAAAGAGATTATAGTGAAATTCTCTCTGTTCATGAAAAATTGAAGCATGAAAAACAACCTGAAATTGATGATTGTTGCTCTTAACACTAAAGAAAAGGAACTAGCTACCATCAAAGAAAAATATTCTAAGATAGGTGTTGTTTCTAAGACACCCATGAGGTACCGGTCAGAGACCAGTGGTAGAGATGTCTGCAGCTTATGCAGACAACTTGGTCATCATGAATCCAATTGCTATAAAACGAGTTTTATGAGGCATTGGCAACTCAAGAAACTAGGACTAAAATGGGTAGTCAAAAATGATCTTAGAACATTAAATGGTGGAATTGGGTCAAATCTTTCTATGGACCTTAACCCCACACCACTAATGTCTTAAGTGCAGAATCGAGTGAGAATGGACCCGTGCTGGTACATCGACAGTGGATGCTCTAAACACATGACAGGAGACAAAAAAAGTTATTCTCACTCGAAATAGGAAGCCAAGGAACCGTTTCCTTTGGCAACAACAAGAAAGGAAAAAGCATCGGTGTAGGTAAGGTTGGCATTACTTCTTATTATGTCATAGATAGTGTAAATCTAGTTCATGGTTTAAAATTCAACTTGCTTAGTGTTTCTTAAATTTGTGACAAAGGCAATTAAGTTCATTTCTATCCTACACATTGTAGCATAGTAAGTCAGAATAATGAGAAAGAGTTGCTAAAGGGAAAAAGGTGGAAAAATGTTTACGTAACAAGCTTAGATGATATTGACAGTCCAAATCTTCCATGCTTGACTGCTTCAATAGATCACTCTACACTATGGCACAAAAGGCTAGGGCTTGTTAGCACTTCTTTACTAAGAAAACTTGTCAAGAAACAGTTGGTAAGAAGTCTTTCTGAGATTAAAGAATCTGAGACCAATCTTTGTGATGCTTGTGTTAGAAGCAAACAGACCAAGACTTCTTTTAAATCAAAGAACTTAGTTAGTACATTCAAGCCACTTGAATTACTTCACATGGACTTATGTGGACCTATGAGAGTCAAAAGGTTTGGAGGAAATTTGTATGTGTTTGTAATTGTTGATGATTACTCACGGTTTGTTTGGACACTTTTTATTGCTTCCAAAGACGAAGTCTTTAAGAAATTTCAAGCCTTTGCAGGAAAAGTCCAAGTACTACTCAATCTCAAGATCAAAACTCTTCGGTCTGATCATGGGTTAGAGTTTGAGAATCAATAATTCATGGATATGTGTAAACAACACAGGATTAGTCACACATATTCAACATCAAGAACACCCCAACAGAATGGGGTAGTTGAGCGAAACGATAGAACACTACAAGAGGTAGCCAGGGCCTTGCTATTGGGGAGCAGTCTTCCTCAGGTCTTCTGGGCAGAAGCGGTGGCGACTGCATGCTACATCACAAAAAGAACGCTCATACGACCTATCCTCAACAAAACTCCCTATGAGTTAATCAAGGGAAGAAAACCAAACATAAGTCACTTTAGGACATTCGGTTGTAAATGTTATGTCCATAAAAATGAAAAGAGTCCCCATGGAAAGTTTGATGCCAGAAGTGATGTGGCCATCTTCATTGGATACTTTAAAAGAAGCCGGGCATACAAAGTATACAATAAAAGGACACTTAAGGTGGAGGAAAGTGTGCACGTAGTCTTTGATGAGGCTGACGTACACATGGCCAAGGAATCTGATGAAGATAAAAAACTTGGATTCAATCTAGTAGATCAAGATCACATAGATAATCCCAAAGATGAACCACCGACTGAAGAAAACTTGCCCGACAGGTCAGCGACAGGTCAACAACATGTCGACAAAGGAAACAATGATGTCGAAGATCCTCTCTCTCTCTCTCTCCATCAACCATTCATCAATCTCGTGCCTTGTACAAAAATCATCCATTGGAGAATATCATATCAGACTTATCCAAAGGAACTCAGACAAGAGCACAAACTCGAGATCATCTAGCCTTTTCACCCATCGAGCCTAAAAACATCAAGAAAGCTCTTCGAGACTCAAAATGGATCAATGCAATGCAAGAAGAACTAAACCAGTTTGAAAGATGCAAAGTCTGGTATCTTGTGCCTCATCCTACTCATTAGGGAGTACTTGGCACAAAATGGGTCTTTAGAAACAAGCTAAATGAAATGGGAGAAGTTATCAGGAACAAAGCTCGTCTGGTAGCTCAAGGATATCGTCAACAAGAAGGAATAAACTTCCAAGAAACCTTCACTCCAGTAGCAAGGATGGAATCTATCAGATTACTAATTGCATTTGCTGCACACAAAGGAATCAAACTCTTCCAACTTGACATCAAAAGTGCCTTCCTAAATGGGTACGTCAAAGAGGAAGTGTATGTTGAGCAACCTCCAGGTTTTGAGACACAAGATGGAAAAGACATGGTACTCAAAGTTGACAAAGCTCTTTACTGGCTCAAACAAGCACCAAGATCATGGTATGATCGTCTGTCCTCCTATCTATTGGAAAACCACTTTAAAATAGGTAAAGTAGACAAAACTTTATTTGTTTACAACAACAAAGAGATTTCCTAATTGTGCAAGTATATGTTAATGATATAATTTTTGGAGCCTTTGATGAGAAATATTGCAAAAAGTTTGAAGCATTGATAAAGGGACCATCATATCCCAAGAGAAGTACGTAAAAGATTTGCTGAAGAGATTTGGAATGGAGAAATGTAAGACGTTTGATACACCAATGGCAGTTGGCACAAAGATGCATGGGCATCATCACTGGTGACCGATCGGTCGACCAGCGATCTTACAGAGAGATGATTGGTTCTCTACTATATTTAACTGCTAGTAGACCTGACATCATGTATAGCGTTTGCTTATGTGCCAGGTTTAAAGCAAATCCAAGAGAAAGTCACCTTACAGCTGTAAAAAGAATCCTATGTTACTTAAAAGGAACCATGAATTTTGGTCTCTTTTATCCTAAGTTCAATAATGGTAACGTTGTAGGATTGAAGTTCTTCCTAGGATTTCAAGTCAAGTAGAATGATGAAGGGACCATCATATCCCAAGAGAAGTACGTAAAAGATTTGCTGAAGAGATTTGGAATGGAGAAATGTAAGACGTTTGATACACCAATGGCAGTTGGCACAAAGATGCATGGGCATCATCACTGGTGACCGATTGGTCGACCAGCGATCATATAGAGAGATGATTGGTTCTCTACTATATTTAACTGCTAGTAGACCTGACATCATGTATAGCGTTTGCTTATGTGCCAGGTTTCAAGCAAATCCAAGAGAATTGAAGTTCTTCCTAGGATTTCAAGTCAAGTAGAATGATGAAGGGACCATCATATCCCAAGAGAAGTACGTAAAAGATTTGCTGAAGAGATTTGGAATGGAGAAATGTAAGACGTTTGATACAACAATGGCAGTTGGCACAAAGATGCATGGGCATCATCACTGGTGACCGATCAGTCGACCAGCGATCTTACAGAGAGATGATTGGTTCTCTTTTATCCTAAGTTCAATAACGGTAACGTTGTAGGATTTTCAGATGTAGACTATGGAGGATCTATCACCGATAGAAAGAGCACTTCAGGGACAGCATTCTTCGTTGGGTCTTGTCTGATTGCATAGGGATCAAAGAAACAACAAAGTGTTGCAATCTCAACAACAGAATATGAATACATTGCTGCGGCAAGCTGCTGTGCTCAACTCCTATGGTTTAAACAACAAATTGGAGACTATGTCATAAAAACAGGTACTTTACCAATTATGTGTGATAATACAAGTGCCATCTCTATTTCCAAAAATCATGTGCATCATTCTCGTACCAAACATATTGACATTAGACAACACTTTCTTAGAGATTGTTGTGAAAAAGGATTAGTTGGTTTAAAGTATATTTCTACTCAAAACCAACTAGCTGACATCTTTACTAAGACATTAAGTAGGGAAAGGTTTACTAAGATTGTTCATGATCTTGGAATGATATTCATTAATCACAGTTAAACTGACTTTTATTTCCCACGATCGGTCGCCGACATGTGAGCAACACCTATTATATTGTCATTCAGTAGTCAATGATCAATTTAATGCATAGAAATCATGTCAAACGACTACTTGAAGCAGATATGTCATTTTCCACAAAGTGAGATTAGATTAGAGATAGTCCAACGAATAGAAACTGGAAAACTCCTCAACGGATCGCTGACAACCGTCACGACTGCTGCCTGTTATGAATAGTACCATTAGGACATGTCAGCGAGCGGACGAGGAGCTGTCGCCGACCGTTACTCGATATCTATAAAAGGGCGATGAGAGTTTTACTCCTCTCACACTATTGCCCTCACTCTCTCTAATCTCTCTAAAGCATTCAGAGCATCTTCTCTTCTCTCTCACAAAACTTCCTGTGAGATTTAAGTGCAAAGAACCTCTGTTAGTAGAAATATGTTACTATCTCTACCTAGGCAGTGTACCTATCGTTTTGCGGAATAGTGAATTGAGTGGGGTTGTCGATCTCAGGGACCTCGTTCAATTAATTGACAATTTATTTACTAACCGAGAAAACTAAACTAAGAAAACAGGAAATGTCACTTTTTCAGGTTTTACTTAATTTAATGAAAAGAATAACTCAACAAACAAATATAAAATAACGAAATAATAAAACGGTAAAAATAAACTAAATAAAGAAATAAAGATTAAAACTCTAAAATCTAAGGAAGCACCTCGGATTGTTCTGCAAACCTTCACTTTATTAATCTATTTATAAACTCTTCCCTAATTCTGCAATAAACTCAGGAATTTTAATTAACCCGTTGACCGGTCCCTGTACAACGAATCCTAACTGGTAGAAATAACAAGCTGCAAACCATGCCCAAGTCAGTTCTAACCAATCGCATTATAACCAATTCCTATTGGAGACAGATTAACCTATAGGCAAACCATGCTTCTAGTCGTTAATCCGGTTTAACTTCCTATGTCTTGTTAACTAATCTCAGCGCCGCATTTTGATTAGAAAACTACAAATATTACTTTAATAATTAGCTAGAGAATTAAAGCGCATGAAGAGCAGGAATTAAACTACTGCAATTATAATCAGAGAAAAAGATTACAAAATAACTATAAAGATTCGGTTTGCTACCCCAACCCGGGGAGCTAAACTAACTACTCAAACATAATCATAAAAGTAACAAAAATAACAACGGGAGACATTAATATGTGACAATGGTGATATGTGGTGAGGTAGTGGTATGGTGGACGTGGTAGACTGGTGACAGACGATGGAGTATGTGGAGATGATGATGGATAGTGGTGGTCGACGGTGTATATGGATGGGTTGAACGAAAGTGGATGGTGCTGTGAATTGTGATGGTGTTGGTCGTATATTTGTGGCGATGAATCATAAACATGGAAGTGATGGTAGTGGTGTTATGATGATAAATTGAAGTTAGAGGCGCAGAGCGCCGTGGCTGGGCGTCCTTCGTCTGTCGTTCTGCCATCGAACTCCCTCCTCTTATAGGACTTCTGCATTTATCTTCAATTCTCCGTGGCTGGTAAAGATAAATAATTAGATTTTTATCTTTTCCTTTCAATACCTGCAGCTCTGTCGCTTCAAACAATTATGCAGCAGCCCATGATTTCAATCGAATGGATGAGTCCACGTCCAAATTTAATATTTGCCATACACCATGGAGCAGCCCGTCTACTCTTTTTCAAACAATTCAACCATACCATCAAAACAAAACATCCACCTCATTCTTTTTGTTTTTATTTGATGCAGCCCATTTCAACAAGCAGTACGTGAATCTCCAAAGCCCATTTGCCATTGATTATTTTATAATCAATGATAACCTATATAAAAACAATGTCGTGGCTGTTATCAACTAATATATATACGCCATGGGTGAGCCTCGATTATGGTGATATAATATATATTACCATTTTCTACATTTGACAAATAAAATATGTCAGCTCTCATCTAAATATAAATCTTATGAAAAATATATGATAAGTGAGAAATACGACATGAATTGTTTATGAAAATAGGAAGAATTAAAGCCCTAAAGGTAGATATATTTCACACTTATCAAACTTCCTCACACTTAGTTTTTGCTTGTCCTCAAGCAAATACAGAATATGACTACTCTTAAGGCCGTAGTATTGAAACTCAGGATCAAACAAATGCCAATGGAAAACAAGCAAAATGACAATCAAAAGAATAGTTCTGCTATTTGCTGTAGGTTTTCTCAAACAGTGAAAAAGAGTGGAGTTAAAAGCATGGAGAAGTTAGATTATAGAAACTGAAACAGAATAGTCTGGGATCTTCCACCGTTTCTTCCTTTAACCTTTGGATGACAAGGGGTGTGAAGTAACACCTTATTCCGTGATACCTTTCAACACCACGTACTCATGATCAGAATAGGCAAAAATGACATAAATGTTTAACTTTTCATATTTCTTTTCTTCTCTAACATTTTATTCTTTCATTTGCACATTCAATTCATCCCCTCAGACTTTTCTCTTCACCCTTGTAGCGGCTTTGGGCCTTCTATCCCAGATCACAAGACCTTAGGTAGATGGGTGATGAAGCACCCCAAGGACTTAATAACCGAATGAAGAGGCCTGTTTTGGTTCAGAAATAAATTTCAATTCAGATCAGCGGAGTACCTTGTCTTATCCTTTCATACCAAACTTTCTTATCATTCCCAAAATCCCAAACTAGACTAATTCAGTTTTCATAATCAGCTAATCCACCAAATTTCAGAGAAAATAGATTCAGTTTGGATAAAACTATACATACAAACAGCCAAAAGCAGAAAGATTCTTGAGGTGGCCATCAGGCTTGTTTTCAAAACCTCAACAAAAATTTTCACCTGGATATTCAATATTTATTGGCACTTAAAAGAAGCAATTCTTTCAAAAATAATAGGACAACCAAAAACAAATGTGGCATTAAGTGCAATTGTCAATATTTAGAAAGTACCTCTACTTCCTCACACTTAAGAGGAGCAATGTCCTCATTGTTCACAAATTAAAACCAAGAAAAGAACTTTCTAAATATTGAAAACTCATCAAGGAAATATGTGTTACTATACTTCTACCTAGGCAGTGTACCTATCGTTTTGTGAAATAGTGAATTGAGTGGGGGTTGTCGATCTCAGGGACCTCGTTCAATTAACTGACAATTTATTAACTAACTGAGAAACTAAACTAATAAAACAAGAAACGTCACTTTTTCAGGTTTTACTTAACTCAACGAACTAAGATAAAATAATAAAACAATCAAAATAAACAAAATAAAGAAATAAAGATTGAAACACTAAAATCTAAAGAAGCACCCCGGATTGTTCTGCAAACCTTCACTTTATAAATCAATTTATAAATTCTTCCCTAATTCTGCAATAAACTCAGGAATCTTAATTAATCCGTTGACCGGTCCCTGTACAACGAATCCTAACTGGCAGAAATAACAAGCCGCAAACCATGCCCAAGTCAACTCTAACCAATCGCATTATTAACAATTCCTATTGGAGACAGAGTAACCTATAGGCAAACCATGCTTCTAGTCGTTAATCCGGTTTAACTTCCTATGTCTTGTTAACTAATCTCAGCGCCACATTTTGATTAGAAAACTACAAATATTGCTTTAATAATTAGCTAGAGAATTAAAGCGCATGAAGAACAGGAATTAAACTACTGCAATTATAATCAGAGAAAAAGATTACAAAATAACTATAAATATTCGGTTTGCTACCCCAATCCGGGGAGCTAAATTAACTACTCAAACATAATCATAAAAGTAACAAAAATAACAACGGGAAACATTAATGTGTGACAATGGTGATATGTGGTGAGGTAGTGGTATGGTGGACGTGGTATGTGGTAGAGTGGTGGTGGATGATCGTATGAATATGAATTGATGATGATAGGTGGATGATGGTGTTTGGTGGATTGATGAACTCGGTGGAGATGGTGTGTACGTGGTGGCGGTGAATCAATGAAGAGAATGAACAGAGGGGCGCAGAGCGCCGTCCTCCCGAGTGGATCTGAATTGATCGCTGGTATATGCATATATAGCCTCGCTCGTGATTTATCTCTAATAAATCATTTATCTTCAATCTTGATAATATATCAATCTTGATAAAATAACACCACATATTACTTTTCCATCTCCACATAAACAATCAAATGTTGGTCATAAATAATCTCGTGTCAGCCCATGTGCTCTTGATTTCCGAGTGAATGATATTGACTTGTACAACGTGTATATATTTAATATATTTATACATATAAATATATATTTATATGTATAAATATATATATATACCACCCTACGTTGCATTTTCCTGCATTTAACACATAAAATGTATCAGTTCACATCAAACATAAATCTAACGAAAAACATATGATAAGTGAGAAATATGGCATGAATTGTTAACAAAATAGGAAGAATTATAACCCTAAAAATAGATGTATTTCGCACTTATCAACCTCGCCTCACAACAACTCTAAAGATCTCTATAGCAAAAGGTCCACAAGAAACTCAAGAAATCCTTCGACTAACAATGGCACCCAAATCCTCTCTCCGTAAAGCCACACTCAAGGAATGTTCCTCGGGAAAAGTGGCCGACATAAGATAGACAGAAGCTCATAGAGAATCGCCGCCCCCTCGCCTTTCCAAAGACCTAGAAGATCAACTTGTGCGTCGGGTAACTGACGAAGGCGAACTTCTACATGAAGAGGTACACTATTTAAACCACTATTTTCTCAAGCTCCATCACCTTATTCAAACTGAAATCCTCAAGCCAAAAGTACTTCAAATTCCTACCTCTACATAAAAACAAAAAATGTTATCTCAAAATCCTTCACCAAAGATCACCACCAAACAATCAAAAAAACAAATCCAAGAGCCATTCCACCACTATAACTGAAATACCCCAAACCTTAGTATGTTGTTTAAACATTAAACTATGGTATAATAAGGCTAAAAAGTGCCTTAGAAACATTAGTGAACAATTTAAACCACAGTAAACACAAATAAATACCTTAAAGTCAATATGGGCGAAAATGTGCTCTAAGCTTGGGATAAGCTTGGTTAAGACCTAATGAGCTTACCAAGACCTTATTTATATGTTAATGGACATATTAAACCACTTACACCAGAAAACCAAGCTTGAAAACAAGTTAAAACATAAAATGTGCTCTAAGGAGTCTTAAAGCACATTTTAGAAAAATTGTCTTGTAAATGAGTTTTGAATGGCTAAATGTCCATCATTACTCTTTAATTAACATATGTACTACTTAGTATCACATTAGGAAGTCTAAATCAATGAGAAACCAAAAATTTCACAAATATGTGCCTTGTTTTGTGAATAGTAACTAAATTAAGCTAGTTTATAACATAAGTCAATATAAGTAAGTTAATTGGTCAACAAAGACAAAAATACCCCTTATTACATAATGGGGGCCGGTTTTTACAAGGGTGAGTCATTCCCTTACTAGATTAATAAGATAAGTAAAGAATGATAAAGCAAGTTACTATTTACTTTAACATAAATATCTCTTAAAACCTTACCTTTTACTTACCTTCTTCACTTTCTTCATTTCCTTCATGTTCCCACCGTCTCCAACCTCTCTTCTTCCTTGTCATTCACGGTTTGCTACAGCCCACACAAAAACTCCATCTTTGACTACCTATATTTCTTAGCTCCATTTACCGAATCAAATTCCAAGACCACCATTCTCTTAGTCTTTCCAAGCTCTTCAACTTCATCCTTTCAAAACTCCAAGACAACCATTTGGTGCCAAGGATAATCTCCATGGAAGGAGCTTGAGCTTATATTTTTATGCCTTGTTGATCATCTTTGCTTCAAGGTAAGGAAAAACCAAGAAAAACAACATTTCCTTCATGTTTTAGTGTTGACCAAAAATCACCTCTTCATGGTGTTTTCTCTTGCTTTGTTCTAGCTTAATTTCAATCATTCAAGGGCTTGGTGGAGTCCTCTCTTGTTACTTATTCAAACTCTCTTCCAATACCAAGGTAAAACAACTATCTTAATGTTTTAAGACAATGTAAAAACTTAGGGTTTATAAGTGTGCTTAAGCATGAAGCTTGAATACTTATTACCTTGCTTGTATATTGATTAGAAACTTGACAAGCAAACCAAAGTATTGCCGGTTTTAATCAAGGAAGAGCAAGGAGAAATTAAGTGAAAAACTTGTGAAGGAAAAGAGGTAAGTGTGCTAACCTAATGTAGTTTAATGCCTTAGGAAAAATGAGCTTATGTTGCTTGTTAAAACTACTTAAAGAGCCAATGGTGAATGACTTAGTAAAATGCACTCAAGGAGACTATTAAAGGACATATGTGTTGTTGTATGTATTTACAGGTCAAAGTTAGTGCTTAAGATTTATGCAATTTAAGGGCCTAAGAGCCATGTTATTTAAGGGCCTAAGTGCCAAGCAATTTAAATAATGCACTATATTATGATGTAGTGTAGTATGGGTGAAGTTTTGTGTGTGAGAATGCTCTTGATGGATTTTAGGTGTTCTTGAATGTGTAATGGTGAAAGCTATGTGTTTTGGTGTAGCAATGTGCTAGAAGAACCCATGTCAAAATTTAGATAATGTATAAGAAGTTTAGGTGTTTAAAATGAGTTTTGGTGAGTGTTGAGAATGATAAGGTGTTTTACTAAGAGAAGAAAACATGCATTAAGGCGTTTTAGGATGCAAAAAGGACTTAGGCAATATCTTGGAGGATTTAGAATGCAAATGAGTGTTTTGGGATACTTCAAGATCATGGTGAGATTGTGTTTAGGAATTACACCATGTTGGTGAACAAGGAGAAAATAATGTGTTGCATGAAGGAGCTATGAGCTTGTGGAGATATTCAAGGAGTTTTGGGTTGGTGAGAAAAGATGCTTGGGAGATGATGTTGTAGTGGTGAGAAAGCATTTTGGGATAGTGGTTATAATAGGTGAGAAACACCACTTGGAAACCTAATGAAAAAAAAACATTACAAGTGTAAACCTGTTATAAGAGTTTGTGTAATGCTTCTTGAGGAGGATGTTA
Source organism: Limonium bicolor (assembly GCA_023374045.1). Lineage (NCBI taxonomy): Eukaryota > Viridiplantae > Streptophyta > Magnoliopsida > Caryophyllales > Plumbaginaceae > Limonium > Limonium bicolor. The sequence goes on along the minus strand of CM041778.1, from coordinate 265,935,967 downwards.
GTGAATGATCTAAGGAGTTTAATGGATGTCTTAAGGTGTGTTTGAAGTGCCAAATGAGGTTAGAACATACTAGTAAATGGAGTGGACGCTTCGATCTTGTTCGACTCCGGAGCCTCACATACGTTTATCTCGCTGTCATTTGCGAAGAGGCTGGGGTTAGACGGTGAAGAGATGCCTGACTTTCTAGTCACTCTCCCATCGAGAGAGTGGATCAAGTGTACCCGCTGCCACCGAGATGCTATTGTACGAATCAGAGATGAGGAGTTTCCGATCGACATGATAGAGTTCGAGGGACTTGGATTTGATGTGGTTATCGGGATGAACTGGTTGGAGCGGTACAAGGGCAGAATCCTATGTGCCGAGCATCGTCTGCTTCTTTGGAGTCCGTCTAGGGTTACAATATCATACCGCCAGAGGCCCAGGGAGCCTTCGACTCAGATCATCACCGCCATGGCCATGTATCATGAACTACGACGAGGGAATGATGTATACCTCTGCTATGTCCAGGACATAGAGAGAGACCCAGAGTTTAGCTCAGATGTGCCGGTAGTGTCGGAGTTTCCTGATGTCTTCCCTAAGGAACTGCCGGACATGCCGCCAGCATGGGAAGTAGAGTTTGAGATTGATTTGGTTCCGGGCACCGGACCAATTGTGAAGGCGCCCTATCGTATGGCTCCAGCAGAGATGACAGAGCTCAAGGACAGCTGAGAGACCTACTCGACAAGGGATTCATACGCCCGAGCGTTTCACCTTGGGGAGCGCCGGTCCTCTTCGTGAAGAAGAAGGACAGTAGTCTCCGCCTTTGTATTGATTATCGAGAGCTGAATGCAGTTACGGTGAAGAACCGTTATCCTTTACCACGCATCGACGACTTATTTGATCAGTTGAAAGGAGCATCAGTGTTCTCCAAGATAGATCTACGATCCGGATACCATCAGATTGCCATCCGTGAGAGTGACATTGAGAAGACCGCATTCAGAACCAGATATGGACATTATGAGTTTACGGTTATGCCGTTTGGTTTATCCAATGCACCAGCCAAGTTCATGGACTTAATGAACCGCTTGTTCCAAGATCAGCTGGACAAGTTAGTGGTAGTCTTCATCGATGATATACTTGCGTATTCGAAAATGAAGGGTGAGCATGAAAGCCACCTGAGAAGTGTGTTGCAAACGTTGAGAAAGAATAAGTTGTATGCTAAATTTTCAAAGTGTGAGTTTTGGTTGAACCAAGTTTCCTTTCTTGGACATGTGATTTCTGAGGCCGGGATCGCTGTTGATCCGGCAAAGATAGATGCAGTGCGCACCTGGCCTAGGCCGAAGACAGTTACCGACATTCGGAGCTTCCTCGGTCTGGCAGGATATTATAGGAGGTTTGTGAAGGACTTCTCCAGTGTCTCGAAGCCGATGACTTCCTTAATGAAGAAGGATGCACCATTCGAGTGGACAGTCGACTGTGAGAGTTCTTTCCAGAGTCTCAAGGATGCTCTGACATCTGCACCAGTCCTGACTATACCAGACGGTCCAGATGGTTTTGAGGTCTACCGTGACGCATCAGGCAGAGGTATGGGTTGTGTATTGATGCAACACGGGAAGGTCGTGGCATACGCCTCCCGACAGTTGAAGAAGCACGAAGAGAACTACCCTACCCACGATTTAGAATTGGGTGCCATTGTCTTCGCATTGAAGATATGGCGACATCATTTGTATGGGGTAAGCGTGACAATCTATTCCGATCACAAAAGTTTGAAGTACTTGTTCACTCAGAAGGAGTTGAACATGAGACAAAGAAGGTGGGTCGAGTTCTTAAACGACTACGACATCAATTTACAGTACAAGGAGGGTAAAGCAAATGTGGTAGCTGACACATTGAGTCGCCGAGCACACTCTCTCCATTCGCTAGTCTCTCATTCTAGCTTGGTTGAAGAGGTGCGGAGTGCTCAGATGACGGATCAGTATATGTAGGAGATCAGGCAGAAGCTTATTGATGGCACATTCGAGGGTCAGAAGTACGACTTCCGACTCCACGATGATGACCTGATTAGGATTAATGTTCGACTATGTATTCTGAGAAGTAGCGCTGAGCTGAAGGAGCGCATACTGAGTGAATCCCATTGTTCTACGACTTTGATTCACCCCGAAGCTTCAAAGATGTACAAGGATATGAAACGTTATTTTTGGTGGACAGGCATGAAAAAGGATGTGAATGATTTTGTGTTGAGGTGTCTCACTTGTCAGAAGGTCAAGTTTGAGCACCGACGGCCTGGTGGTATGGTACAGCCAATGCCAGTGCCTGAGTGGAAGTTCTATGACATTTCTATGGACTTCGTAGTAGGGCTTCCGCCTACAAGGGGAGGTCTGAATATGATTTGGGTTGTTGTTGACCGACTGACCAAGGTGGCTAGATTCATACCGATGAAGGACACCTGGAAAGTGGCAAAGCTTGCAGAGCTCTTCGACAGAGAGATTGTAAGACATCATGGGGTACCGAAAACGATTGTGTCTGACAGGGATACCAGATTCCTCTCGAGGTACTGGAAATCCACACGGGAAGCGCTTGGTACCGAGCTGAAGCTAAGTACGGCGTTCCACCCGCAGACTGATGGTCAGAGTGAGCGCACCATCCAGACGCTTGAGGATATGTTACGTGCATGTGCACTTGACTTTCAGACCAGCTGGATTGATAAGTTACATCTGATTGAGTTTAGCTACACAACATTACCATGCTTCGATCAAGATGTCTCCCTTCCAGGCTTTGTACGGTAGACCATGCCGCACGCCATTATGCTGAGATGAGTCGAGTGAGACGGTCATTATAGGACCAGAGTATCTGGAGCAAGTACAGTCAGAAGTACGCCAGATTGGGCTAACATGAAGGCAGCTCAGGATAGGCAGAAATCATACGCCGATGTGTGCAGACGTGACCTGGAGTTCACCGTGGGCGATCAGGTATTTCTTAGAGTATCCCCCATGAAGGGAGTGTTTCGTTTTGGCCAGAAGGGCAAGTTGAGCCCGAAATATGTGAGGCCTTATGTTGTGACGGAGCGGATAGGCCCGGTAGCTTACAGACTTGATTTACCTGCTGAGCTGGGCAAGGTACATGATGTATTTCATGTGTCCCAGTTGAAGAAATATATGTCTCATCCGTCTCATGTACTTCAGCCTGAAAGGCTAACGTTAGAGCCGACCATGCGATCAGTGGAGACTCCCGTACGGATTCTGGACACTAAGACTCGAGACACTCGCCATAAGTCTGTGAGACTGGTGAAGGTTCTCTGGTCTAACCAGGACGTTGAGGAGGCCACCTGGGAGCTGGAAGATAAGATGAAGGCGAAGTACCCGTCGTTGTTTACTTCTTAGTGTTTGTGTGTATTGGGTACGGGGTGTACCCCTATTTTAAGGGGGGTAGAGCCGTTTCGGTTATGTGTGTACGACATGTATTTAAATACATTGTCTATGTTATGTTGTGTCTGAATGATGTTTTGTTGTTTGGACCTTGTGGCCGATGTTATGTAAGTGTGTTGTTAATGTTGTTATGGAAGTATTGTTTTATAAGTATTCCCCGTGTTCTAATATTAAGATTATGAGGGAAGTGTGAACTTTGGGGACAAAGTTCTTTTAAGGGGGGTAGATTGAAATACCCCAAACCTTAGTATGTTGTTTAAACATTAAACTATGGTATAATAAGGCTAAAAAGTGCCTTAGAAACATTAGTGAACAATTTAAACCACAGTAAACACAAATAAATACCTTAAAGTCAATATGGGCGAAAATGTGCTCTAAGCTTGGGATAAGCTTGGTTAAGACCTAATGAGCTTACCAAGACCTTATTTATATGTTAATGGACATATTAAACCACTTACACCAGAAAACCAAGCTTGAAAACAAGTTAAAACATAAAATGTGCTCTAAGGAGTCTTAAAGCACATTTTGGAAAAATTGTCTTGTAAATGAGTTTTGAATGGCTAAATGTCCATCATTACTCTTTAATTAACATATGTACTACTTAGTATCACATTAGGAAGTCTAAATCAATGAGAAACCAAAAATTTCACAAATATGTGCCTTGTTTTGTGAATAGTAACTAAATTAAGCTAGTTTATAACATAAGTCAATATAAGTAAGTTAATCGGTCAACAAAGACAAAAATACCCCTTATTACATAATGGGGGCCGGTTTTTACAAGGGTGAGTCATTCCCTTACTAGCATAATAAGATAAGTAAAGAATGATAAAGTAAGTTACTATTTACTTTAACATAAATATCTCTTAAAACCTTACCTTTTACTTACCTTCTTCACTTTCTTCATTTCCTTCATGTTCCCACCGTCTCCAACCTCTCTTCTTCCTTGTCATTCACGGTTTGCTACAGCCCACACAAAAACTCCATCTTTGACTACCTATATTTCTTAGCTCCATTTACCAAATCAAATTCCAAGACCACCATTCTCTTAGTCTTGCCAAGCTCTTCAACTTCATCCTTTCAAAACTCCAAGACAACCATTTCGGTGCCAAGGAGAATCTCTATGGAAGGAGCTTGAGCTTATATTTTTATGCCTTGTTGATCACCTTTGCTTCAAGGTAAGGAAAAACCAAGAAAAACAACATTTCCTTCATGTTTTAGTGTTGACCGAAAATCACCTCTTCATGGTGTTTTCTCTTGCTTTGTTCTAGCTTCATTTCAATCATTCAAGGGCTTGGTGGAGTCCTCTCTTGTTACTTATTCAAACTCTCTTCCAATGCCAAGGTAAAACAACTATCTTAATGTTTTAAGACAATGTAAAAACTTAGGGTTTATAAGTGTGCTTAAGCATGAAGCTTGAATACTTATTACCTTGCTTGTATATTGATTAGAAACTTGACAAGCAAACCAAAGTCTTGCCGGTTTTAATCAAGGAAGAGCAAGGAGAAATTAAGTGAAAAACTTGTGAAGGAAAAGAGGTAAATGTGCTAACCTAATGTAGTTTAATGCCTTAGGAAAAATGAGCTTATGTTGCTTGTTAAAACTACTTAAAGAGCCAATGGTGAATGACTTAGTAAAATGCTCTCAAGGAGACTATTAAAGGACATATGTGTTATTGTATGTATTTGCAGGTCAAAGGCAAATATAATGTGGAAATTCAGTGTTTAAGATTTATGCAATTTAAGGGCCTAAGAGCCATGTTATTTAAGGGCCTAAGTGCCCAGCAATTTAAATAATGCACTATATTATGATGTAGTGTAGTTTGGGTGAAGTTTTGTGTGTGAGAATGCTCTTGATGGATTTTAGGTGTTCTTGAATGTGTAATGGTGAAAGCTATGTGTTTTGGTGTAGCAATGTGCTAGAAGAACCCATGTCAAAATTTAGATAATGTATAAGAAGTTTAGGTGTTTAAAATGAGTTTTGGTGAGTGTTGAGAATGATTAGGTGTTTTACTAAGAGAAGAAAACATGCATTAAGGCATTTTAGGATGCAAAAAGGACTTAGGCAATATCTTGGAGGATTTATAATGCAAAAGAGTGTTTTGGGATACTTCAAGATCATGTCGAGATTGTGTTTAGGAATTACACCATGTTGGTAAACAAGGAGAAAATAATGTGTTGCATGAAGGAGCTATAAGCTTGTGGAGATATTCAAGGAGTTTTGGGTTGGTGAGAAAAGATGCTTGGGAGATGATGTTGTAGTGGTGAGAAAGCATTTTGGGATAGTGGTTATAATAGGAGAGAAACACCACTTGGAAACCTAGTGAAAAAAAAAATTACAAGTGTAAACCTTTTATAAGAGTTTGTGTAATGCTTGAGGAGGATGTTAGTGAATGATCTAAGGAGTTTAATGGATGTCTTAAGGTGTGTTTGAAGTGCCAAATGAGGTTAGAACATACTAGAGTACATAAGGTGAAGTTTGGTGTTGAATGGGAATGTAGAAATAAAGGTCTGGAGCCGACCGACCTTAGGGACCGGACTTGTAAGGTCGGTCGAGCCCAGTTTTACCGTGCCAGAAACGGTCTCGGGAATGGACCGACCTTGGGGACCGGACTTGCAAGGTCGGTCGGGCTTGTATTTGTTGGTACGGATGAAGTTTCTGGAATAGACCGACCTTGGGACCGGACATGCAAGGTCGGTCAGGTCTGAATTTTTGGTACGAGAATTGTTTCTGGAATGGACCGACCTTGTGGACCGAACTTGCAAGGTCGGTCGGAGTAGAATTTTCTGACGGTAATATGTTCTGGAATGGACCGACCATGGGACCGAGTTTGTAAGGTCGGTCATAGTGTAAATTTTCAAACCCGGAAGTCACTGGAATGGACCGACCTTGTGTAAGGTCGGTCGGTAAGGTCGGTCGGACCAAAACTTGTAAAAAAAAAACAAACAAAGAGTGGCGTAAGTAGTTAACCCTAGGGGGTATAATGAAGGTAATCAAGGGTGAGTTTAAGCATAAGAACATGTCATACAATCATGTAAAATGCTTAGTAACCGGAAGTTAAATAAGTTAATTAACCGACATTATTAATTATGTTTAGGGACTATGCTTGGCAGGTCACGTTTGCAGCAAGGACCAAGGTATGGTTTTCTTGCAGTCTGTTGCCTACCGGTTTACACCGGCTTGTGTGTTGTTTGTTTTCTGAGTGTTTATGACCTTGTAAGACTTAAGTCATGAAATGAGTTTACAGTTGTTCATATTGTTGTGATGGTGAGTTATGCCTCATTACCCTTATGTGTGTGTCTAACTAGACCTGAACACTTGTTTGTGAATTGACTTATTAAGTTTCCAATGATGGGTTTTTCTAACAAGTGCTAACGGGGGAAGTGAGGAGTCCGGTCTGTTCCGGCCACGCGTGTGAGTATGGGGGTCGATGTCATAGTCGGTTCGATTCTCTTTGTATGTTATGGTTGTTTCCATTTTGGTTTTCAACCTTCCCTTTAGCTTATCCAAGGCTATTTTACTGACTCACGTCGGGCCTCAGGGGCATACTATGTTTGTTCGGTGTGCTTGGATCACTATATCCGACACACCTTTGAGTTAAGTTAACCGTTCAACTAACGGGACGGTAACGAGTTATGTAACGAGCTTAGCATGAGTTAGCAACAGTCTCTAGGCTCTTCATGTGAACTGACTATGTTTTGGTTCGATTCCCAAAGGGAATCGTACTTGTTATGTTATGTGCTTATATGTGCTATGCAATATTTCTTGCTATGCTTATTATGATGTATGTTAAAAATGAATGCCATGTTATCATGACAATTAGTTGCACGTATCCCGGTAGCCGATGGGCTGCGCGTTAACCATACCAGCCAAGGGTTGCTGACCCCCTCGGGGGCTCCATATTTATATTTGCAGGATGAGGATCGAGGAAGCAGGATGGCTGTAGATCCTAGGTTGTAGAAATACTTTTGGTGTGTTTTGGATGTTGAGCCCGGGATGTGCCTGTGCTCCCGTGGCGTTATATTTTGGTACCGTTATTTTTACAGTGGCGGTTGTTGTCAGTTTACAGTGACAGTTCCAGTGATGGATGTATGTAAATACTCGGTATTGTTGGTAATGTATATATTTGGATGTTAGTACCTAACGCTCGGGAGTCTGATCATCAGACTGGTACACATGTATTTATTCTGCCTTGTTAACCATGTGGGTGGTTAACGGCGTTGTAGCACCAAACCGTTTAGTTACTGTTTAGTTGTTTATTTCCGCTGCGTTTTCAGTTATTGTTAAGTGCGTAGTAGGGGTGTTACAATAACTGGTCGCATGACACGCGCATCAAAACGTACTCAAAAGCCAACAGCACCATAAAAATCTCACTCTACCCCATAAAAGACCACACGACGACTGCTCTTCTTTGATGAAGAAGAAGCAACTATCTCAACTGAAATCGAGGCAGTTGTACAACAACTGGAAGAAGAAGAGGCTCAAAACAATGAACTAGCACAAAAAGACACTTCAGTAAAGGAGATACACCAAGAAACAGCAACTGACTCCGAGGAAGAGGCGAATCTCATCGCCAGGTCTAAGGAACCACTTGTCGATAGGTCTCCGACACCTCAACGACAGCTTTAGGTTGAAGACAGTGATACAGAGTCGCCATCACATGTCATACTCATGCACAAGGAGTGTGAGCAACTAAAGGAGGCAAACGGCAAAAAGAAGATAGTCCTCTCGCCACATACTAAAGAACTCGAGGAGCTCCTTCAAGCTAAGAAGGCCGTTGCCAAGCCTTAACCTCCTCAATCTCTAAAGCGCCTCAAGAAACTCAAGGAGCTTGAGCCAGCCTTGATCAAGGCTGAGAATGTCAATGACAGATCTTGTCCCGCCCTACCCAAGTTGTTGGACATAGAGTGGATGGAAAAGATGGGCCTAGGAGAGATCATATAGCTACTTGAGTTCCAAGGATGGGTAGACTTCTTCTAGAAGCCTATCCCTGTCTACACAGAGCTGCTCAAAGAACATATGAGACAACTTGGACCACTCCAGAATGATGAAAATGATGACTATATCATCTCACAGGTTCAAGACACCGAAATCACCAGCTCCAAGTCTTGGGTCTCTGAGACTTTTGGCTTAGAACCAGAAAGATTGATCGTCCCAAAAGAAACATCATGGAATGATCTCGGTCATATGGGAGGAAAGATGGTAAGCTTGCTCAACAAAGGAGCAACAATGAAGAACTTTCCTGCAGCTGAAATGTCAATACACGACAGAGTTATTTTTAGTCTACTCACCCATAACATAACTCCATGAAATCAACGAACCCACATTGTCAACGCGAGAGACGTAAGGTTACTCTATGCTCTCATGATCAAAGAGAAGATTGACCTTCCTGCCATGATTCTCCTTACTCTCGATGAAAGTAGACATGTCAATCAAGGGTTAGTACATGAGGGAGTAGTAACCAAGGCTCTATTGGAAAGTGGAGTGGACACCGATGGGGTCCATGAATATACACGAACTGCTCAAGACAGCATCTGCTCAGAGATGTCAAAATTAGGTATAAAAACTAAGGGAGATCAGTTAGTGGTTGTCCAGAAGCAAACCAAGAGTGAAGGTTCAAGATCAGAACCTTGTCCAACGGCAAGAGCATTAGCACTCAAGAGGAAGAGAAGTCTCTCACCGGTCCAAGACACGTCGGGGACTAGTCTAGATACCTCAACTACAGATATTCTGAAGAGGGTGAGAGTCACTCTCACAACTATGCAGGCTGTCTCCACTGAACCAAGTGTTCATCACATGGTTCAAGGAGCAATAGATTTTATAGACTCCCATATAGCCTGAGCGTTCTTGGTCTACTAGAGACTCGAGTGAAACCGTGAGAGTTAAACTTTGGATTAGATTTTTATTTTCCATCAAATGCTTTATTTACCTTTGACTATCTGTTTCAAAGTACCTTTTGGATATCAATGAAAATGCAACTGGTTTTTGTTACTTGAATGCTTATGATGGGTACAAAATAATTTATTATCCTGGCTGCTTCTTCCTTGATTAAAAATTACAAAATGATCTGAGATATTTAGTCTCATCCATTCCACTAATCCAATCTTGGACCTTGACACCTAAAGAGCCTCCAAACATAGCCCACAAGAGGTAGCACCTAATTAAATGCCATTCACCGACCAGTCGTTGATCATATCCAAATTGTCTATAAAAACTTGCTTACTTCATCCGCCACTCACACCCAGTCCTTCACATATCACATAATGGCACAAACTCCATAAAGTTCATCTAGCTCAAATGAGCAAACCATTCTCTCCATAAAGTTCATCTAGCTCATAAAGTTCATTCACAAGTTCATGGCCACTAAATATCCAAAGAAATATGCCGCCCAAAGTTATGTTCAACCAGACATCGACTCCCTTACAGCTTGGTCTATCACCTCAAGTGTCACTCTATCACATTCACGTTCTCCACACTGCATGGACTTCTCCATAGAGTCTGATGAGTCCGACCATTCTACCACAGCTGAATCACCTTTGATCAATCCAACCAAAGCCAAACCTTCTTGGATCAAAGCCGGGTTTTCAGAGGAAAAGCCTTTTGGCTCAGAGGATTATGAATGGGATACCCAACTACGTCACTCCATCTAGATTATCTTGATCATGTTTTGTAGTTTATACTCTAGGGAATGTCATGGCCTTTACAATATCTTACGTCGTGTAGTTGCTCCCTTTTTTGCTGTATGGCAAAGGGGAAAAGAAAAGTATATGTACTTGTGAGAGTACTTGAAATACCCCGGCCGACCTTAAATATGGAGATTAAATTATCCTAATAGGTATTTAAAAGCCTAATAATGATTAAGAAATATTGGTAAGGGAAAATAAATCCAAAAGAAATAAAGAAACGCTTAAAAAGCGAAAAACGCTAAATAAGCGTTAACTAACCATAGGAGGTAGGAGACCTCGGTTAGCGTATTATAAGGATTCTAAAGGCTTAATTAAGTCTAAATAAATATTAGGGAACAAATCCCGAAGAAAACGGATCCTTAAAATGGATTAAAAACACTAATGAACATTAAAGCGCGTTTTTCGAGGTAACCGGGAAAACGTGACTTTAAGCGGGTCAAATGGACTCGTAACAATTTTGGTCAACTAAATAATCATTAATAAATATTAGTGAAGCTTTAGAACCAATAAAATCAATAAAACGAGAAAATAATAAAAACTGTCAAAAACGGGAAGTTGGGGGGTAGAACCATAAATAACTCAAACTTATGTGTCCAATATTGTAAATAAAATTTTTACAAACCCATATGGGCTGTGTGTGTCCGATTGTGAGCCCTCTCTCACACTCCCTCACACCCTCTTATTTAATTGTGCTAATGCACTACAAGACAAACACATTTAAAAAGTAAAAAGTAACCCCCTTTACTTACTTACTCTCTCTCCTACTCTCTATTCTCCCTCACTCACGTACAGACCCCCATCTCCCTCGCTCTCTTTTCTTTCTCTGGTTGCCTTCTTCCTCAACCGATGGCAATGGAGAAAATGGAGAACCCTCAAAAACACTCACTTCTCTCCTCTTGTTAGGTGTCCAAACCTTCTCCAAAAATTACAAAAACTACACCATTGTCTTCCTCTCATCAAGGGGAACATTTCCCTCTTTTCCAAATCTGAAAATGAGCATCTTCATCTCCATGGGTGTGTAGCATTTGGAGCTTCAAGACCACCATTAGAACCACCCCCTTCTCCTTGATATTTTGAGGTAAAAATATCCTCGAAACAGTACCTTTTTCTAGCCCTCGTGGGCAAAACGAGATTTAGACTAAACTTTGTTTGGTTCCCTTGTACTCTAGCCGATTTTGGCATTCTTGGAGGAGTTAGAATCTTGTTCTTGAGCCATTCCAAGCTTCACTTTTACCCTTACAAGGTAATGGGATTTCTAAACCCTAGAAATCTTGTGTAAAGCATTTCAATGAACTAGCATTAATCTAAGGGATTAGTATGTTAATTGCACTTATTTTGTGTGCTTTGGGTGATGGGAATGGAGTTGGCAAACTCCATTCCCCATATGGCCGATTTGGGCAAGAAAGAGAGAAGAGAAGAAGTGGAAAAGAAAAGAGGAAATAAGAGCTTAAGGTAAGAGCTCTTTCTTGAATGGTAAATTTAATGCATTAGCGTAATGGGAATGGGTAACCAATTTAAAGAACCCAAAACATTGTATTAGTATTGTAGTTGTGGAAGTTTGAGTAATTGGGAGCTTGTACTTGGATTGTAGGCCTTAGAGCCAAGTATTGTGTATTTGTATTGGCATTGTTGTTTGATGGAAGTATTGGAGTATTGGTATTGACGTGAGTGCTGGTAGGACCCTTGTATGGGTGTGGCTAGATTAGGAATGAACCTGATGAAAAAGTGTGTATGTGGAGAAGTAAGAAAAGTAGGTGAACTATGGCGAAATTTCGGTAGGAATTATGTATTTAAGAATGACTTGGTGAATGGGAGAACCAAGGTGTATATTGGATTGAGTAGGTATGTTTAGTAGTGATGAAGTGGTAGTTGTAGTATGAGAAATAAGAAGGGTAAAATCTGTAGCAAAGTGTATAAAAATGCAATGGAGAGACTGGGAGAACTTATGCACAAGACCTAGTGAATGAGTGTTGAACTTGAAGAGGTAAGGTAATGCGTTGTAGGCCTTGGAAATGGCATTAGGAGATGAGAATATGCATGGAGGAAATAGCAACTAAAATCTGTAGCAAGATGAAACTAGGAAGGATGTGTATAAGTGTTGAAAGGGAGATGTAGAAAATGTATGTGTGAATTAGTATGAAGAGGAGTAATGAATTGGTAACGAATTTAGACATGTTTAGAAGTTTAATTAGGTGCTTAAACATGTGGGATTAAGGGTAGGAACATTTGGGAAGCATTTAGACTAAGTGAGGATTGTAACAGATTTTGAAAATGTCAAAATCTGTAGAAATTGTAGCAGGGTCCGGGACTTAAGTCCAGGACTAAGTCCCGGACCAACATGTAAAAACTGACCGAGTGTAGATAGCAGTGGGTGGTCCGGGACTTAGGTCCCATACAAGGACCCGGACCACCCGTTGAAAAATGGCCGTGAGTTTTGTAAGTTCAAGGTCCGGGACTTGGGTTAAGCATGAAGAACCGGACCAGTACCAAAATCCATTCGAGAGTTACAAAGCCTTGGGTCCGGGACTTACCTTATGTATAAGGTCCCGGACCATATTTGAAAACAGGCCGAGGATTACGACCACATGTTGGTCCGGGACTTAAGACCCGGACAAGGTCCCGGACCAACCAAAAATTGTAAAATTAAGCTTATTAAATGGCTTTTAAGGTAAGGAAGTGAAAGGTAATGATAGTATAAGGTAATTAGTACTTAATTAATGATGTTAAGGGTCATTAAAAGTATAAAAAAGTTGGAGGATTAAGTAAGAGAGTTTTAAGTCTAAGAACGTTAAGTTAAACCGAAACAACGGGACAACGGGGTAAGTATGAGAGTAGTAACTATGTACGTATTGTAATGCTTAGTATTGATTGAACCATTTGGCATGTAGCCGGAGGTTCAAGAATAGGACTCGAGGGACAAGTAGGGACTGAGGAACAAGGAGACACCCGACAAAGTAAATTTCAGAAAAAGGTATGATTTCTTCATGCCCTGTATCCTAATCTGGTTACCCTGATTTGTGTGCTTATTTGATCACCTAAATAAGATAAATGCATGAATCGGACTATATTGCACTTACCTGTGCTTGACTTATGTTGTTCTTGATATTTATTGCCTTGAACACTAGTTTGTATAATTCATGAAATATATGAATGATGATGAAGTGTATTTGTACCCTGTATTGTATTTGTGTATTGTATTGCATTTCGTATGGATGTATATATGAGCATTGTATTGTATTATTGTGGCTTGGATGTGTGACTTATACTAATTCCTAACTACCTATCTCCTAACATAAGTAAGGAATAAATTGGAATGAGTAGAAGTCCGATATAGCTTCGGCCACGCGTGAGGATGAGGAGACACAAGAGGTTGGATCCGATTCCTGGTTCTTAAACTGGTCCACGGCCCAAACCCCTTAAATGGGTAGCATCCTGGATTGGTGAACCAAGTAAATCCCGGTGGTGGGACAGAGTAGTCCTCGGGCCGGAGGTCCCGACGACTTAACATGAGTAAGAGTAAGTAAGTAAAGTATGAGTATGTATGGGTATGTATGCGTAAGTATGGTGTAACGAGTAAAAGAGTAATCTCCACCCGATTAACCCGGGTGGACAAAAGGAGCTAACAAGTATTGTGGATGTATGGAACATGTCTGGTGTATGTATTGAGTATGTATTGTATATGCGCATTTCAGGAAAGGTAAGTAAGTACCAATTGGCTTGTATGGACTACTCGTGTGTATTGAAATGTATGTATGTATTTCGTGCGTGAAATATTGTAGTATTATGTGTGGAAGCATGTATGCATGTATGTATGAATAAAATGAACTGCATGTATACGACCAAGTGGTCGGCGTACCCTCACTAGTACGCGGGGTATGCGGTTATCATATTCAGCGAAAGCTGAACCCCTAGGGGGAACGTTTTTAGTGTGCAGGTACCCGAAGCGGATATGGTCAAGGTAAGAGACCGGTGGCTACACTTGGATGGTTAGAAGTAGAATGTAGAAGTGTACTATGTGGCACACCCCTTGTACTTAGGAAGTAAGTAGGTTGTGAGGAATGGGTAGTGGTTAGACTCTTAATGAGTGTGTATGGAATTGAAAAAGGTATTGTACTTGTATAAGGATCTTAGTAAAACTCGGTGTATTATACTGTATTGACCTTATGGAGTATTGTAATGAATGGGAAGTTCTAGTATTTGAATTGGTAACTGGAGTATGTATTGTAAGTGTGTAGTACTCGGATATTCCGGTCCATCAGACCGATGCTGTATGTAGTAGTAGTAGCCTTGTTAGTCACGTGGGTGGCTAACGGCATTGTATCACCCGCCGTTGAGTATGTAAGTATCCGCTGCGTGAGTCTGGATTGTATAAGGAGATTGGACGGTAGCGGTAGGGGTGTTACAGTACTTATGAGACTATGTCTATCATCCTTGTATTATGTATCGTCTGAATGAAAACTTTATCTACTTTGGTCATAGTATAACATAAAAGCTGTCACTTATTGTGTTGCGCATAAACGCTGTTACTTATTACTATCATTCATTAAAAAAAAATTCATTCGTAAAACCCTTAATAAACTCATGGGGGAATCTTTCTTAGGGGGAATCTCTCAATTTTTGAATTGCCAAGTACATAAAAGTGTATAGGTTTCCATCATCAAAAAGGGGGAAATTATTAAGACAAGATCCTTTAGTTTTGATGATAGCAAACCTTGTATTGTCTATCTAATGCGTTTTTCAAGATTCATGATTCAGATAGACAGGTGAATAAGTGGCTTAGCACGCAAGGTTGCAAGCGCACTTAAGTCATGAGTGGCTTAGCACACAAGGTTGCAAGCACGCTCAATCCACGACATGTGCTCTACCAGTCGGGCACCTGTCGGTGAGAGCTCCAGAGGACTTCTAGCACAGACAACCAGTCAGACACCGCACGAAGATATCTCTTATTCTTAAAGATGTAAATCAAAGACAGAAGACTGCAAAGGATCAACACATTCATTTAAGACACATACATCCACGTGAGCAACTTGATCAAGAGAAGCTTGTGACAAAAGGAGAAATTCATTAATGCACAAGATAACAAAGCTATAAAAGAACATCATTACTTAGCCGTAATGAATTTAGAAGAGGGAATTTATGAGCATTTAATGAACTAGACAGAATCAGGCAAGTGGGGCACACCAGTGGTGATCGACCTATCAAGAGGGTTGCCGCCAACTTGACCAACCATGAGGCGACACGTAGCTCAAGCCTCCAAATCAAGTTGAAGACTTTCTGCAAGTCTAGTGTGGCTGCTATGTGAATGATCAAAGTTGTAGTCGACTCCTTGAAGTCTAGGGATTAATAGGATGGTACTTACATCCTAACAACCGTGTATATATACTTGCATTTATTCCATATGTAAGTAAGCTCTGTACGAGTAAAAAGATAGAGATAATATGGGCAAGTGTGGATCACACTTAGGATTGTGTGTGAGTGCTAGAGAGTTGGTGAGCTAGAGAAGATTGGGTAAGAGTATCAATACATTGGGTATTTGATATGACGACAGGTCGGGGAACAGTCGATGAACCGTAGGCCGATAGTCAGGAGAGGGTGACGACTTTAGGGGTAAAGTCGAAACTGTCTCAGGAGTCCGTGTGTGGGGAAAGGGAGGTTGAGTGAATTTTGTGTGTGTAAATTCTCAATCAAAATGTGTTTTCCAGTTTAAAGTTATCTCTCGTCCCTCCCTAAACTATCAAGTTATATTAGAGTCCACGATACGTCCACGACACGTCAGGGATACATCAGGAGCGCTTGCTGGTTTCAGTTAGTCCCTACACCAAGAATTCTCGTTGGAGTTGTTTAACTCATAACCGGTTTCGGTTCTAGCCTTTCAGGCTTCAAGGGATTGATAATTAGCCATCTGCTCGTATTTACTAGGTATATCAACCTTTGAGTTACGACCCACAAGCTTCTGCTGCGCGACCCTGATATCTCTAGAGCTTAATTCGCCCTTTTTGTCACTCCAAATGTATTATATATCTCCCTTTTTATCCCTTTTATCTTGGGAATAAAGGTTTCTCCATCTGCGCATGGTATCTCTTACCGTACGTGAACTCGATGAATTATAGGTTTTCTATCCTATTTTCTGGAAATCTATTTTGTATACCGTTGATACCTCCGCGATTACTCACCTGGTTCCTATGACTTATCGTTGGTTGAGGTCAAGCTACTACGTAATGTGTAGTACTTCCTCTATCGTTACTGGCTCATCATCATTCCGTTTGGATTGTGCTCACTTATTTGGTTTTGTACAAGTGTTCTTTTACTTGTACGGCCTTGCATTTTCTATGCATCAGTCCTTATAATTTGCATAGGTTTCTTTCCGCTTTTATTGCGGTGAATTCCATTCGTTGTGACTGTTGGTATGTCCAACGCTCCACGTGCATCCTTGGCCCATGGCTGCACGGTTTTGTTTCTATGCTTTCACTTAACTGGCTTGTGCCATGTTCATTGGTATATTTGTACGCCTTCCGTATCCAGTACGGTTGATTATTTAGCAATTGGGTACTCTTGTCCCGAAGTTCATTACTTTAGTTATTAACTGATCCCCTAAGGATACACTTCCAGTTCCTTATGCATTTGCAATATGAATGAACAATGCCTTCTCTATGATATTCTCATCACCTGGTACCGACTGTTGGCTCTACTGCCTAGTCTATCTATCAACTTTTGCTTTTCAACTCCACTGAGTCTAGCTCGTAATTCCGCTTTATTCTCCATGTCATCATATGACATTACCCATATAACTGTCGTTTACTGCTCACCTTGTTCGTATTTAATATGCAATATTATTTCACATGGCGTCTGCTACTAAGTTAGCTTCCGCCCATGTACTTCCACCATATATACCATGGTTCGTTATTTACTTGGCTGATTATGGAACATGCTATTCTTTATGCTTCTATGCTCCTTGAACGTTACTCACTTACAGCTCACATTATACACGTATTGTGTTTGCTCTAAACTAACTATTCCTTCGGTTCTCAACAATTGTTATAATAGTTTATCTCTCATCCTATTCTTGGAAATCTCTTTTTCTTTGTTCAAATTATCCCTTGGCAATAACTACATGCTCAAGCTTCACCATATTACTAGTGGAATCCTCTTTCTGGAGGGTCCACATATTCACCGCTCTGGTGGTCTCATAATAACGGGAGGGATCCCCACTCCCCTAATTTCTCATAACGCCCGAATGTGGGCCAAACTAGTGGTGTCCTCACTTAGATTCTCATGTTCCTGTACTACTGTTACTACAGAGAGCAGGAAAGGCAACTAAAAGCCTTGTCAACTGTATACTAGGCTGATGCTCTAGTGACAGTGACACTTAAGTAGTCTTTACTGTGAGCTGCTCATTACATTGAATTCAAATCGAGTGGTTTGTTTTCCGCTCTATTCATTTACATCAAATACATTGCAACTGTTTAGTCTACATATCGTAGCTGGTTCACGGCTTGTAAGCCATATTGTCTCGAGCTATGCTCTTTGCAGGTTGATTATGCAAGTTCCTACTTCTCTATATACCGTTAGATGGTTTGGAGGTAATATTGGGCTCCTTGATACGGTTGTTACATCATGCTTCCGTTCATGGGAGACCCCTTAGATAACCTGATATTAATTAGTGTCCTTTGGTAGTCTAAGGTCCCATCGTTACGTGGGTTCCCTTCGGTGTTATAACCGAGTATTCATTTAAACTCTTGTGTTTCAATAACAATACTTCGATTTTCCGTTGTAGACTCAAGCACCCTTCAAGAATTTCTCCTGGGTGTTGCTAAGTTACGCCACTTCATCTGGCTAATATTTATGAGTATATCCGGTCGGCTATATCGCACTGTAGCACCGTATTCTAAACTATCCCGTTTAAGATTATGATGTCTCCCGTTCTTGGGTAGACCATTAACATTTTCTCCTTGTGTTCTTGACCGGGTTTAACATCCTCTTCAATGAAGTATGATGTTTCCCATTAATCTTGGTGATTGTTCTGGGAATTCCATCCCGTTTGTTGGACATTGGCGTTTCCATGCTAGGCATTTGCCTTACTGTACTTAGGCTGGGTATTCATTCCAACTTCCATGTTCCTTCGTGGTCCTTGAGACATATGTGATATCTTTACTTACTAAACTGTGCTTCTCGCACTTCCTAATGCTTAATCATTTCCTTGAAACGGGTTCTCTGATCCCTTTAAACTTGCTAGCTCAATTGAATTCTTTCTCTTAGTCGCTTGTGGTATCCAACTATTCTGGCTTGCACCTACTTCACTGACCGTAGATAGAGTTGACTACTTCTCGTGTTCCATACACCACTTGTATACATATGTGGGGTACCTTATTGATAGATTGCTACTTACCCGACTAACCTATAAGTAGGTCTGCCAGGCCCGCAAGCTCCTCTAGAGTGCGGTCGTCCCACATCTTCTTTTTGTACACTCGTAGTGTTCGTCACACGCCTAGGTGAAGTATTCTGCTGTCAACTCCTCTCGTAACGTCCTATGATGACTTGCTGTTGTTCTTCTAGGTTTGGTTTTAAAATTTAGGGGTCTTTGAAAAATTTTGAGTTTTGAAAATTTGAGTTTGAAAGAAAAATTTTCATGGAATTTCCATGCCGGGTGATTCTGACCGAGTCTAGCTTCTCCCTAACTGGTATATTCCTTATTACAATGGTTCGGCCGTTAGGCCTTCCCAAGGTCTCGTTCATCAAGTAATTAGGATTGGTGATCCTATAATTGCTCCATCACCATCGTGGTACTTCGCTAAGTACTTCTTGGATGTTAAATGTACTCCGAATAGCCCGGTTACTACAGCACTTGCCATGGCAAGTGCACCATGCAGTTGGTTTTCGGGTTAACATATACTGGTTACGCCTTGTCGGCTCTACCTTTGATCCTCTAGTTGATAATCAATCTTCTGAGTAGCTTCTCATTAGTCTTGACACGATGGTCATTCATCCGGGTGCTTCTCCACTCTCAGAGACCCCTATTTACTTAGTTCTGTGTCTTTCTTTGTTGCTCATTACCACACATTTACCGTGGTTACCGAGACTTAGCTCTTATTTAGGCACTACGTTGTAGTCCTAGTGAAGTATGTTTCGTAAATGCTCTTGCCATTGTCTAAACTATGTCGGCCAGGTATTGCAACCTCTTTGGCGTTATAGGTTTAGAATTACCCACTCTTGACTATTTCCCTAGTCGGTTAGTACACTGTTGGTGGTATTACCTAACAATTGTGGTCTCACAGACTCGTGTCTCGGGTTTGTTACTGCCCCTTTATCCGCTTCGCCGCACGCTTAGTGCTTCTCTTCTTGCTGCTGCTTGGCCAGCCAGGTTCTCACGACTGCTAAGCATGTCGCCCCATGCTGCCAGAAATTTCGGTCTTCCATGGATAGAATTTCTCAACCTCCCGCCATTAAGTGCGGTTATTGTCATTCAAACTGAACCGTCTTCGGGATTCCAGTTCTTGGAATCTGCCGTATGATAGGTTATTTCTCTTACAGAGATATTTCATAACTGCCTGATCGGGTTTCCCCAGCAAGAGCGGATTTTCCGTCTCTCGGGCATTCCTTCCCGAGTTATAAAATGGGGTATGTAGAGAGCGGGTCTAATATTGTAGATTTTCGGTACACACCGGGAGTTCCTATCTAGCGTATCTCTCACGCTATCACTCGACCCTTGGCCCTAAGTCTCTAATTCCTAACTCGGTATTTCCTAAGCTCGAACATTTTCATACCAAGTCTACTACAAATTCTATGCCGATAGCACATTCGGACTTACCCTACCAATACATACAATACAAATGTATCTAACCGGTTATCCATGCTTAACCGCCATCTCCGTCCTACTCTCGAACAGTATTCATCATCAGGGTACCTGAAAAAATAAAGGGTGGCCCCAAGGGGGCTCGGCACCTTTACTGGTATGGTAGACGTGCAACTCGCTACAACCGGGCCACACTCAACTAATTCCAGTCTTAACATGCGATAGATTTTATTTAAATCAAAACATGTAGTACATATCACATACACATGCTCGCATTCATAACAAGCAATCAAACAAGGAATACAGCCAACAAGGATATCACATCCAGCTCGTTAGATTGATTACTTGTCATTTAAGCCTTGAGAAACCCTATCTCAAGTCATTCTCATTCCCATTGTTCGCTAACTTATCCAATTCAACCGGACAGTTTACTTGTCCTCTAGATCTTTAGACACTCTTGGTCCCGTTCTAGTTTCCTCAATTATTCATCTCTTGAATAATTATTAAGTTAAGCCTCGTAGGCCTCCGGACAGAGACACATATAGATCTCACCACCGGGCTTTTACATATCAACACGGAATTAGAAAAATTCTCTCATGTCTTTTCTTCCCAGCCCATAATACCCAGCTTACCTCTTTAGACGGGTAAGCTCTGCCAGTCTCACTCCAATCGGGCACCACTATGTGGCACACGGCCCCACGGGGCACCACTATGTGGCACACGGCCCTGTAACAAGGGAGTTCGACCACAAAATCAGAAACAAATGCTCTGTTGTTTCCTCTTCCTTGTACGCGTGACTCACAACTTAGGAGGTTAGTAACAATATATACTCATATATATATACAATAGTCAGTAGCATCTCTCTTGATTCCATCTCATAACTTAGGAGGTTTTCCTATTTCGTTGTATGCACCGATTTAAGGGTCACCCCTATACTTCCATTACTTAGGAGTTTTGGTTATTTTTCCACATTAAGTCACGACCTCATACAGGAGGTCGACTAATCGTTATAAAGGAGTACACTAGTCCCGTGTGTCGCTTTTCTCGTTTCAAGTGAATTCATAAGGTTTTACAAATTGGGTACTCTCCCCATATCGGACTACTCATATCCGGCTGCCCTTGGAAAAATACAAAACACATGCTCACCGTTCAACCAGTCATCAAGACTTAAGGCCGCAGCCACGGCGGGTGACAGTGGTTTCAAAACTAATCCTCACTCTCATTGGCTCACAACTAGCCTTACTTCCCAGGTTCGACCATATACCGGTGCCTAGCCTTGAGAAGGTCCAACTAGCACCCGTGGGAGCGGTTTCAAACCCGATCCTCATTCTCGATTTGAAGATAATCATTTATACCAAAATCAGTTGGAAATTCATTTTGAAAACTCAATACAACTCCAAATTCCAATTTATGATAATTACTCCTATTACTAGCGTTATTACTGTGACCACTTATAGGGAGCTTCAAGAGTCATTCAACCCCAATGTGATCAGCATTGGTGTTGAACTATCCTTCCACCCCAATTTGTGTTCGGTTTCCCTTGATCGCTAGCAAACCAAGTTCCGCCTCCCACCTCAATTCACACAATCAAATAGTCAAACATTATTTCATCTTCTATCTTTTTAATCTTGCTAGTCATAATCACCAAGACACACATTTTCTCATTTCTAGAATTCATTTCTTCACTAATTAATCATCTTATCGATTATAGCTCAAGTTATCTCTTAGTAACTTTACCTAAGAAGTTCAATACATATTATAACTCCAATTCGTTTTCTATCCTCCAATCATTCACAAATAAAATCAAATCAAGTCATCTAGGGACTCAATTCCCACTAGGTTTAACATCGGTTTTATACAGATTTATACTCAACATATCTCACAAACATACTTATTTCTCAACACCGGTTTCATACCAGCTCATGTCTCATACTATTACCAATCAGGGTTCTCATTCCCCTAGAGTTTCTCTACTCCATTCCACTTTTAATCTCATAAATAACCAAAATTTACACAATGAGTGAGTACAAATGTTTATGTAATAGTACCAATCATCAAAACAAATTCTTTTGCGCTATGCGCATTGTAGTTTACACACTTATTACGTAAAACATACACTTTGCGTTTTTCGGTCTACCCCCTTAAAAATGGATTACACCCACGTAATCTACCATGTGTCAACATTGGACAGTGGACATTGGACTAAGGCGTTCAGCCGTCATGGAGTATTTCAGCTTCCATGTGGTCTATCATACAATGTTCCTTGATCAAAGGGTCTTAACCGTATTGCTGGTTAGTCCCTGCACCAAGAATTTTCATCGGAGTTGTTCAACTCTTAACTGGATTCGGTTCTAGCCTTAGAGGCTTCAAGGCATTGATGGTTAGCCATTCATTCACTAGGTGTATTAAACCTTAGAATTCTGGGCCCATTAGCTTCTACTGTGCGACCCTGATAACTTAGGGTTTGTTCGCCCTTCCCGTTATTCTTAATGTGTTATACAACACCCTTTTCATCCCTTTCTATCTTGGGAATAAGGTTTATCAATCAAGCGTGGTATTTCTTACCGTACGTGAACTCAATGAGCTTCGAATTTTCTATCCAGTTCTTGGAGATCCATTGTACATACTGTTGTGTACTTTTGTGATTATTCACTGGGTTCCTCTGACTTATTGT
Organism: Limonium bicolor; assembly: GCA_023374045.1. Taxonomy (NCBI): domain Eukaryota; kingdom Viridiplantae; phylum Streptophyta; class Magnoliopsida; order Caryophyllales; family Plumbaginaceae; genus Limonium; species Limonium bicolor. The sequence continues at coordinate 265,913,416 of CM041778.1, read as the reverse complement.
CAGTTGAGGTTGAGCTACTACTTCATTATAGCGCTTCCTCTGTTGTTAGTGGTTTCTGAATTAAGCGCACTTATCTTTTTCGGTACAAGTGTTCTTTACTTGTATGACCTTGCATTTTCTATGCATTGGTCCTTATTACTTTCATAAGTTTCTTCTGCTTATATTTATTCTGATGGAATTCACATCTTGTGATTGTTGGTGTGTTCCACACCCTTCGTGCTTCTTTGGCCTTAGGCCGCATGGTTTTTTTCTAAGCTTTTGTTTAACTGGCTTGTGCCATGTTCATTGGTATGTTTACAACACTTCTATATCCAATATGGTCGGTTTATTTATCACTGGGTACTTTGCCCCGAAGTTTATTACTTCACTATCAATTTGATCCTTTTAGGATACACTGCCAGTTCCTTATGCGATTGCAATAGGAATGAACATTGCCTCCTTGTGAGGTGTTTCATCACATGGTACAGACTTCTAGCTTGTTGCCCAGTCTATCTACCATATCTTAATTAACATCTCCATATCATTGCGTGATTATTCACATACACTGGTCGCTTACTGCGCCATGTTCGTATCTCCACGACTGTGGTTTCTATGGCATCCGTGTCATTAGCTTCTGCTCATGTATTTCTGCCATTTGTACTATGGCTCGCCACTTACTTGGCTGATTATAGAATATGGTATTCTTTCTGTTCCTAAGCTCCTTGAGCGTTATTTACTTACACTTCACGTTTACACCTACAGTGTTTCTTCTTAACTGATTACTCTTCGATTTCCAATCATTGCTATGACAGCTTATTTCCCATTGCTTGATAGTAATTATATGCTCACACTTCACTACATTAGTAGTTCTAGAAGAGATGTATTTTCAGACATCTACTGCCGACATCCTTTTCTTGGAGTTTATGTGTTCACCGCTCTCGCGGTCTCCCATTAACGAGGGGTATCCCTGCACGTTGGTTATTAAGCAACCTTTACTGGTGCCATTATCGGCAATTCTCCTTATGGTTCTCATTAGGTTTGCAACCGTTGTATCTGGGTATTGTAGCGGGTTCATGGTTTACTAGCCATGTTGCCTAGAGCTTTGCTCATCATAGGTTGTTCACATATTTTCTATTTCTCCTTACGCCATCAATTGGTTTGAAATTAATATTGGGCTCCGTGATAAAGTCATTGCATCACGCTTCCGTTATTAATGGCCCTTCAGGTATTTGATATTGTTGGTGCCAATTATCAATTTTGGGTATCCCCTGTCAAGTGGGATCCCTTCAGTGTTCTTACCGAGTGTTCGTTTTAATCCTTGTGTTTTTATCACGACACTTAGTTTGACACCCTTCGAGGATTGCTCCTAGGTGTTATCAAGTCATGCCATTCCTTGGCTAACTTATGAGTATGTCACTCAATAGCATGATTACCCCGCCTTGCGGTTCTGGATTTCGAATTGTCCAGTTTAGGGTTACAACTTCTCCCATCCTTAGGGTAGACCATGGATACTTCTCTTATGTCTTGACTGGTTGGATATCCTCTTCGGTGATGAATGGTATTCTCCGGTACCTTATATGATCACTCTGGGAATTTTATCTTGTCCATTGAACGTTGGCGTGTTCATGTAAGGTATTTTCCTTACCGAGTTTAGACCGGGTATCCATTCTGGATATCTCATGAATTCCTTCAAGATTTTTGAGACGTTTTCAATGTCTTTACTCGATTGCTAGTGCTTCTCGCACTTCTTAACTCATAATATTCCCTGGAGTGAGTTCTTGACTCCTTTAGCTTTGTAAGCTTATATGGGTTCTTCGATCGTTCAAGGTGTCCAACTGTTTCGGTTTGGATTTACCTTATGGTCAGTAGAACGAAGTCAACTACTTCCCGTGTTTCGTACACTACTTATATACATACGTGGGGTACATTATTGGCACGTCACCACTTACCTGACTAACTCACAAAAGGGTTTGTCAGGCCCGCAAAGTCCTTCGGGGTGCGGTCGTCCCACATCCCGTTTTTGGTACACTCGTAGTGCTCGTCGCACGCCTAGGTGAAGTATTCTATTGTCAACTCCTCTTGTATCATTCTATGATAGCTTATCGTAATTTTCTGGTTTGGTTTTAAAAAAAATTGAGGTTTAAAGGAAAAGCTTGTGTTTGAAAGAAAAATCTAGGCTTGAAAGAAAAAATTTCATGGTGTTCTGTGTTTGTGGTCTTGACCAAGTCCAGCTTCTCGTTGACGGGTATGTTCTTTATGCAATGGTCAAGCCGTTAGGCCTTTCCAAGGTTTCATTCTTCAAGTTATTAGGATTAGTGATCCTATATTTGCTTCACTGTCATGGTGGTACTTTAGTAAGTACTTGTTGGTTGTTAAAAGCCTTCCAAATAGCCTTGTGTTATTGCTGCACTTGCCCTGGCAAGTGCGCGGGTAGGTTGTTTTTCAGGTTAACATATACCGGTAACGGTACTGTTTCCATCCGTATTTGGTGGTTTTATTGGCTCTTCCACTGATCTTTTGTTCTTAGTGATCAATTCCCTGAGTGGCTTCTCGGTGTTCTTGACATGGTTGTCATTAATCCGGGTGCTCCTGAATTCTTGGGTATCCTGTTTGTTTAGTTCTGTGTCCCACTTTTACTGTGGTTACCGAGGTTTGACTAACCCTTAGGAGCTACATCGTAGTCCTGTTGGTGTAAGTGTCATGTATACCCTCATAGTTATCTTAACTATGTTATTCGGGTCTTTTGGCGTCGTAGGTTTGGAGTTATCCAACCTTGACTAATTTCCTAGTCGGTTTGTATACCGCTGACGGTATTATCAAGCGTTTGTAATCCGTAGACTCTCTTGTCTTGGGTCTTGTTACTCCGCCCTTTTCGCTTCATTGCGCGGTTGTGATTTCCTTCTTGTTGGCTACACATGGTTCTCGCGACTACGAAGCACGTTGCCCCATGGTGCCGTAAATCTCATTATCCTATATTTAGGATCTTCAATCTTTTGCCGTTAAGTGTGGTTTTGTTGTTCCAACGGGAACCGTCTCAGGGATTTCTGGTTCTTGGAATCTACCGTATGATAGGTTCTTCCTCTTACAAGACTTATTTGTAACTGCTAGATCGGGTTTAACCTGAGTGTGAGAGGTCTTTCCATCTCTCTGTCGTTCTTGTCCCCACTTTATACCGGGGGTTGCGGAGGGCGGGTATGGTTATTGTAGGTTTCTGGTTCACACAAAAGTTCCTATCTAGCGTACCTCATACGCTAACACTCAACCCATAGCCCTAAGTCTCTAATTCCTAACTCGGTATTTTCCTAAACTCGGTATTTCAACCATCAGAGCGAATACCACTTTTTGTAACACCCCATAGGCTAATCCAAACATTAACTCCCAACCCGTCTCAATTACCAACATCAAGCAGCGGAAATTAAACTACCAACGGTGGGTATTACAATGCCGTTAGTCACCCACGTGACTAACAAGGCCAAATCCAATACAACAATTCAAATACAATATCAGTCTGATGAATTATTATACCAAGTACTCTATACAACGATACATTCCATTCCTTAATCAAATATCAAACCTAATAGAAACTTCAATCCCATATTATACAAATACAACCTCAATTCCATTCTATACCGAGTATCTATAGTTCTCAAGTTTGCCGATAACGAATCGGACTCACAATTCAACATTACAATAAATACAACATTCCTAACCAACTACCCACGCTTCTACAGTAACCCCGTCTTACACTCTCGGATGGTGATCGGCTTCAATGTACCTGGAAAATAAAAACGGTGCCCCTAGGGACTCAGCAAATTGCTGCATATGAAATTCACATACCCCGCATGCTAACGGGGGTACACCGACTATTTGGTCGAGAACATGCGATTCATTTTTAATTCAATCAACATGCAAGGCAACGATACATTATATATAAACATTAGCACATTCAATATTCAACATCGAATAAAAACACTAACTCACCCATCAAGGGGTTAGTTTATATTATCCTACACATAGGCCTTGAGGGTTTCTACGTCACTATGCCTTAATCAATTCTTCATTGTCTTACCCACTCTCTTGGGTTACTCTTACTCAAGTTTTCTTACTCTCAATCTCAATCAAGTTCTCAATTCTGAACTCAATGCTCAAATCTCAAGTTATTAACTCAATCTCAATTCTCAAATCTCATTGTCAATCAAATTCTCAATTCAACTTCTCAATCAAATTCTCAATCAAATACTCAAAGAAACTTTTAAGTCATTACCCATGACCTCCAAGTAGAGTCATACACAAAACTCACCACCGGGCTTACAATCAAACGAAACTATACACCTAATTCCTCAAATTCTCAAGGTCCATTTTTCTACCGGACTACTCAAATTCCCAACACTCCTCTCTCGGAGTTATAATACAATCTCATGGATTAGCCTAGAAGTATCTCTCTCGATATCCTCTAATAGCTTAGGGAAATTTCAATGTCTAGTATTCTCAAATTTAAGGGTTCCCCCAACGTATCAAATATCTCATGGTCGGGACATTGTTCATATAAGTCGGATCCTCTCTGTAACACCCCAACCGTTAATCCTTCAATTATCCTCTAACCGTCTCCATAATTACTCTACACGCAGGGGATACTTACATACTCTCGGCGGGTGATACAACGCCGTTAGCCACTCCAAGACTAACAAGGCTTCTACTACTTACTGTAACGGTCTCAAGACTAGAATTTACCAAGAAACTTAAATACTTACATTACATTTCCAAATACTTACTTACATTCCCGATTACCGAGTATTCAAAAGTGTATCAATTACATTCCACCTTACAAGCCTACAAAAGCTAAGAGTTTATACAAATACTCATTCTCCCAAGTTCACAATTCAATTCTCCCAAAAGGGGTGTACCACATGGTACACCGGCTATTCAAAAAGGTATAGGCCATGTACAACTCAGTACACCATTTAAAGCTACTATCTATTCCCAAAAAGAATTCATCATGGTCCTTACTCGACCTTCAAATCTCATGGGTACCTGTAGAATTAAAAACAGTGCTCCACGGGGCTCAGCAAAACGCTGCGTATGAAATTCGGATACCCCGCGTGCTAACAGGGGTACAACGACTACTTAGTCGAATACATGTTGTTCGTTTTACTCATACATACATACATACATACATACATACATACATACATGCTTTTATACACCATATTACAATTACATCAGAGCATACATACATTCATTCAATACACACCAGGAAGACAGCACAAGTCCACCGTTCATACTTACCGGAATACGGAGATACACCTCCCCAATACATACACAATGCTTGTTAGCTTCCTTACTCACCCGGGTTAATCGGGTGTACTTTACTCTTTTACTCTTGGTCAATGACTTACACTAGCCAAGACCATTACTCATACAAATACTTTACTTACTTACTCAAGTCAAGTCGGTATGACCTCCGGGCAGGGACTACGATATTCCACCATTGGGCTTTAGGGTGGCTCACTAATCCAGGATGCTACTCATTTAAGGGGTTTGGTACATGGAAAATATTAAGGCCAGGATTCGGATCCAACCTCTTGTGTCTCCTTATCCTCACGCGTGGCCAAAACTATATCGGACTTCTACTCATTCCATTTCACCAATTAATCAAGTTAGAAGTTAGGTAGTTAGGAATTAGTTAGAAGTCCTTACTTCCATACTATGGGTTAATACACTACACATCAAGCTACTCATACACTTTCATTCATACATTTCATGAATTATACAAACTAAGAGTTCAAGACATTACAACAAGAACAATATAATACAAGCACAAGTAAGTGCATTAAAAATCCGATTCGTGCATTTATCTTATTTAGGTGATCACATAAACACACAAATCAGAGTAGCCAAGGAAGCATACGGGACATGAGAAAATCATACCGTTCACCGTTGCACTCGTACTCCCGGTTTTCACTTTGGAATTCAACTATTCGATTCCTATAATATACATGGAGTTGTACGGTCAATGATATATTATTGACCTAACTCATTATCCCATTACCATTCCCTATGTACACTTACTAGTTCTTACAATTCTTAAGTGGTTACGAAAACCATTTCATCCTTTAAGTTTTGTTTTCTTACTCATGTACATGTTTTCTTACCATTCTTACTCCATCATTGTTTGTTGTACTACTATATATAATAATATACATATGATTACTACTATTATTTTTTTATTTTATTTTTTTTGTATGACTCGACCGACCTTACCCAGGGTTGGCCCCAAGGTCGGTCGAAGTTAGTGAGTTACGATACTGGAAAATTCAGACTCGACCGACCTTGCAAGGGAGGTCCCAAGGTCGGTCCAAGTCAGTAGGTTTCAGGTTCTGAAAATTCATGACTCGACCGACCTTTCGAGGGAGGTCCCAAGGTCGGTCGAAGTCAGTAGACTTTTGGGCTTACAATTTACGACTCGACCGACCTTGCTAAGTTCGGTCCCAAGGTCGGTCAAAGTCAGTAGACTTCCAGCTTTGTAAATCTGGACTCGACCGACCTTGCCAAGGGCGGTCCCAAGGTCGGTCCAGTCCAGTATTTCCAATTTAAATTCTGTTTCAAATTCTTTCTTTACCCATTGCTTCCCTAACCTTTACCAAAGCATCCCCAACATGTTTAACACTCATTTTGATGCTCTAAACTTCTCTAAACCATCTACTAAACTCATTTCTCATCTCTAAGCTAACTTACACAATTTTTCCCACTTTCATTTCAGCACTTATGCTAGTTTTCTTCTTCAATGCTACAGATTTTTGTTCTAACTTCTACCATCCAATACTCCCTCCACCAATGCCACTTCTAGCATTCTAAATGCACTACTTTACAGCCTAGTTCTTCCTACTACTTAACTCTTTCTCAATCTGTTTTCAAAATGCTAAACTACCCACAATAAACACCAAAACACACCTAGTTACTACCTAGGTTATTCCCTCTTCTTACACATCTAAGTCTTATAATTTCTAGACCAATGTTGACAGAGTTTCCCCTATAATTTTCACTTTGCCCACATAAAATTCTCAGCTCACAACTCATTCCCAATTTCCACATTAATCTCAACACTAACAACACATAGATTTTCCTACACATATTCATTTATTTCCCAATGTTCTCCCAAGCTTTTAATTATCTTTTAAAAGTTCCAAAATAGTTACATTCTCTTTCTCATTATACTACAACATAATTACTACTCAAAACAATGTACATTACTCATTTCAAGTGGTTAAAATCTGTTACACTAAGGCATACCAACTAGGAGTATATATTTAGGGGGTATTACCTTTCAATCAATATGTGGACTTCTTGGTTAGCAAGAGAGCAAGGTTCCAACACCAAAAGTGAAGCCAAAATCGGCTAGAGAACAAGGCACAAAACAAGGGTTCAACTTTGAATTTCGTTTTGTAAAAAGGAGCTGGAAAAGATGGAGTTTCAAGACTATTTTTACCTTAGAACAACAAGGGAATGAAGGAGCTCCAAATGGTAGTCTTCAAGCTCCAAAATGCAGTACACCCATGGAGATGAAAGTGGTGTTTTTCTGATTTTGAAAAGGTAGGAATGTTGCCCAAGGAGAGGGGATTCCAATGGTGCAGTTTTTGTAAGATTTGGAGGAGATTTAAGTGCTCAAAAGTGAGGAGGAAGATGGAGTGTTGTGTGAGTTTCTTCAAGCCTCCATTACCGGTTGGAGGAAGAAGGAAATCAGAGAGAGAGAGGGAGGAGAAATCGTGAGTGAGGAAGAGTGGGTAGGAGAGAGAGTGTTTATTTTGCTTTTTACTTTATTGAATTTGTCCTTTGTGAGTTAGAAGCAAATAAAGAGATGGGGGAAGACCAAGCCGGCCACACTCTACACACACACACACACTATTACTGATTTTTATTTTCAAATGGGACACATTAGTTTAGCTTTATTACACTTCACACCCCACTACTTATCATTTTTACATTACTTACTAACCGGAACCCGTTTTCCAGAATTTTATCGTTTAATTAATGTAACACCCCAACAACCACATCACACTTAATAACCATTTGCAGCGGAAAACATACATCAACACATTACTTAACTCATTGGTGTTACACACCGTTAGCCACCCACGTGACTAACAAGGCTAATACATATACATTGTATCGGTCTGATGGACCAGATTCCCAAGCAACTACACATTACATTCTCTTTCCATTACCAACAACAATTACATTCCAACTGTACCGAGTATTTACAAACTAATGCCGACAACAATTTCGGTCTTACTACACCTACAGTACATACTCAATTGAATGGCTACCCATGTACAAACAACTACCCCGTCCTACTCTCGAACGGCTTCCAGCTCCTTGTACCTGAAATAGAAAAGGAAGAAAGGGTGGCCCCCAAGGGGCTCAGCACCTTTGCTGGTATGGTAATCCCGCAGCCCGCATGCTACCGGGCCACGCACAACTAATTGTCGTCTAAGCATGCGGTTGATTATATTTAAATCATGCATGTAAACTATAAACACATAACACGTTACATACCCACAGCAATGGGGTTCAACAAATCAATCAACACGACAAAACTTGTTAGCTCACTCATTTTGTTCCCTAACCCTTGAGGGTTTCTCCTCTAATGGAGCTATTTCCTTAATAGATGACACTTACCCACTAGTCGGGTTATACACAAATTCGTCTTATAATAACCTGGATTCATATCCATGATCCGTATCCTCCACATCACAACACATTTCACGTTTCATCGTACAGATAACATAACATCGCAATAAGAATTGCAGTACAACAATAACACATAACATAACGGGAACGGTTCTCTTTAGGAACCGACCCAAACATAGTTAGTTCACTTGTAAGCCTAGAGAATGATATCACCCTCATGTTAAGCTCGTTATACAACACTCGTTACCGTCCTAATAGTCGGACGAGGTTAAACGGTATCGGAATTGAACACGCCACATAAATGAATTACTATAAACTCATGATCCCCCTAGACCGATCATAAGTCAGAATAGGTAAGCTTTGGAGTAAGCTAGTGGGAGATCGTAACCCAAGGAGGAAAACAACCATAACAGAGAGGAAGGTAAAGCAAGGATGGATACCCACTCCCAAACAACGCGCGACCGGAACGACCGGATTCCTCACCCCCCCCCCCCCGGTTAGCACTTGTTAGAAGTCTCATTACTGGACTTAGCAAATTAATTCACACTTAGGTGGTAAGGTCTAGTTAGACACACACAAGGGTAGTGAACATACTAACACAAACAAACATCGCACAACTAACTCACGCATAGCCGTGGTTAGAACGTTCCCATGGTTTGGGTCGTTAATCTGAATACCGATCTCTTATGTGATCCTAGGTTTGGTTAGCTAAGGTTTAACACTTCCGAGGTTAAACGGTATCGGAATTGAACACGCCACATAAATGAATTACTATAAACTCATTACATATTTTATCTTACAAGGTGGCAAACACACAGAAAAACACATTGGCATACAAGCCGGTGTAATCTGGTAGGACACAGGTTGCAAGAAAACCATACCTTGGTCCCTGCTGCGTTCGAGTCCCGCCAAACGTAGTTCCTAAACATGATTAATAACGTCGGTTAATTACCTTATTTAGCTTCCGGTTTACTAAGCATTTTTCATGATTATATGACATGTTTTATGCTTTAACTTACCCTTGATACATTCATTATACCCCTTAGGGTTAACTACCTAGGCCACACTTTGTTTGTTTTTTTTACAAGTTTTAGGTCGACCGACCTTACCGACCGACCTTACCCAAGGTCGGTCCATTCCAGTGTCATCCAGGTTTGAAAATCTACACTTCGACCGACCTTGCCAAGTCCGGTCCCAAGGTCGGTCCATTCCAAACACTTTTACCGTTTAAAAATTCTTCCCCGACCGACCTTGCAAGTCCGGTCCACAAGGTCGGTCTATTCCAGAGACATATTCCGTATACAAAATTTAAGCCCGACCGACCTTGCAAGTCCGGTCCCCAAGGTCGGTCTGCTCCAGACCCTTGTTTAAAAATGCACATTTGACTCCAAACTTCACCTTACATATCCTAGCATGTTTTAACATCATTTGGCACACTTAAGCCTTCACATAACATCCTCCAAATGCATGTACAAGCTTACTTCCAAAGTCCCTAAACACTTACTCATTTACTTGCAAAACCTCCTAACACTTGTTTACACATCTTAAGGCCTTTACATGTCACCAAACAAGGCCTAAACATCGTCTAAAACCATTACCATCCAATCCCCCATCATTTGAAGCCTTAAACACATTTTTTTTTCTTCTCTGGTCTGGACCGCCCCTCTGGGGAGGTCCCAGGGGCGGTCCACAATAGAAACTACTTTACCTGCACTGGACCTCCCCACAGGGGCGGTCCACAACAGACCCCATTTTAAAAAGTGTTTTTCTACACCTTTTGAACTCCAAATTCACCCAAATCTTTTCCCAATCATTCCACAATCTTTCCACATGTCTCCTACATGTTTAAACACCTTTAAACATGCACCAAACCTTCCTTAATTATCACCAAACTTGTTACTCAATTTCTTACAAAAATTCCTAACACATACAACATTTTTCCTTAGGATTTCTAGGTGGTAATGCACACCTACAACTTAGACTAACCAAGGCGTTTCTTCTCAATATGATAACCACTCCTAAGCATCATTTCTCATCCTCACCACTTCCTTTACACAAACCCTCAAGTCTTTCCCACAAGTTCATACTTAATCCTTCACATGGTATTATACTTCCTTTATTTATCAACTAAATTTTTGCCATAGCTTTTCTTGTATCACCTTACACCAAAACACATAGCTTTTCACCTTTAGACAATCAAGAACACTTAATCCCTTAATACACATTCCTTACACACAAACATATTGTTTTTCATTCTTTAACCATCAAATACATTCATCTTCTCAAGAAATGTTCTTTACACACAACTAATCCTTTAAACTACACTACATCACAATATAGTGCATAAACTTAAATTGCTTGGCACTTAGGCCCTTAAATAACATGGCTCTTAGGCCCCTAAACAACATTAAACTTAAACACTGAATTTACCACATTTAAATGCCTTCAACCTGCAAATACACACAACAATGCTCCCATGTCCTTTTAGTCCAACTTGTGGATAGTTTTCTAGCTCATTTCCCATTGGCTCTTTAGGTTATTTATTAAGCAAATATAGCTCAATTTCCTAGTACAATAAACCACATTAAGAGAGGTCATTTACCTCTTTGTTTTCCCAGCTTTCTCACTTGTTTTCTCTTGTTTTTCTTGATTGAAAATCGGTAAGTAGCTTTTATCACTTGTCAACCTTCTAACCAATACACATATAAGGGTAATGAGCATTAATTTTAATACTCAAACTCATAATTAACCCTAGGTTTACATAAGTGTCTTAAAACACTAAAATTTGATGATTACCTTTGGAATTTGAAAGAGAGCTTGGATAAGTAGTAAGATAGGACTCCTCCTAGTCCATTGGAGATCAATTCAAGCTAAATGAAGAACAAGAAAATACACCATTTAAGGGTGAATTTTCGGCCATATAAGAAAATGAAGGGAACATGGATTTTCTATGATCTTTATTACCTCAAAACAAAGGAGAACAACAATATGCAAGAAGATGAGCTTTTCCCCCTTCAATGGAGATTCTTCATGGCACCAAAATGGAGTTCTTGAAGATTTTAAAAGATAGAAGTGAAGAGCTTGGTCTAACTAAGACAAATATGGTCTTAGAATTTGATTTGGAGCATTAATGAACATTTGGTGAGCAATTGAAGTTGGAGAAGAGAGGTGCTGCACCATGAACGGTTTTGGTTGGGAGAATGGAGGAAGATGACGGTGGGAACAAGAGGAAATGAATAAAGGTGAGGAGAGAGGCAAAGTTTGAAGATATTTATGTTATAAAGCAAATAGTAACTTTACTTTATTTTCTTTTACTTTTCTTAGTTGGCTGGCCAAGTATGGTGACTCACACCACTAAAACCGTGCCCCCTTACATATTAGAGATATTTATGGTCTTTGTTGACCAAATAATTGACTTATGTTGACTTAAGTCAAAACTAGCACTATTTGAGCACTATTCACAAACTAAGGCACATATTTGTGAAATTTTTTATTTCCCATTGATTTAGACTTCCTAATGTGATACTAAGTAGTACACATGTTAATTAAAGAGTAATGATGGAAATTTAGCCACTCAAAACCCATTTACAAGATAATTTTTCAAAAATGTGCTTTAAAGCTCCTTAAAGCACATTTTTTGTTTTAACTTGTTTTCAAGTTTGGTTTTCTTTAGTAATTGATTTAATATGTTCATTAACATAGCTTATTAGGTCTTAACCAAACTTATCCCAAGCTTAGAGCACATTTTCGCCCATATTGGCTTTAAGGTATTTATTTGTGTTTTGTTTCGTTTAATTGTCTACCAAAGTTTCCTAAGGACTTAATTAGCCTTATTAAGTCATAATTGAATGTTATAAAGTCTTGGTAGGCTCTTTGGGTCCTAACCAAGTTCACTCCAAGCTTAGAGCATGTTTTTGCTCCAACTGTGTCTTAGTGCTTATTGTGTTTACTATGGTTTAAATTGTTCACTAATGTTTCTAAGGCACTTTTTAGCCTTTAAATATCATAGTTTAACATTTAAATAACATATCAAGGTTTGAGGTATTTCAATCTACCCCCCTTAAAAGAACTTCGTCCTCGAAGTTCACATTTCCCACACATCATTAGACTAGAATACGGGAATTACTTGCAAAATAAAACTTCCATAACTAACATACTTTACATCACAACCTCGGACTTAACGGTCCGGACAACATATCCACATCCATACATAACATAACATAACATACTTACATGATAACCTCGGACTCAACGGTCCGGGTATCTTAACAACATTTACACTTACATAACAACCCTCAGACTCTTAGGTCTGGGTAACATAACAACATTTAGACTCATAGGTCTAGGTAACATAACAATTTTCGTAATTCAACCACATTAGGACTCAAGGTCAGAAATAATATTTATTACACATACCACACAACATGTCTTAGCATGTATATCAACCAAAAATACCTTTTTATATACACTGTGATCCCGCAGAACCCGGTCGCGATGAACACCTTCTGGTCCTCGTTCCCTTGGAAGATCAAAACATTCACTTAATTTTTCAAACATATGTACTTCTCATGTCACCGGTCAGAAGACAAAGGCTCGTACGTCCTCAGCTCGTGAGCAAGTACTACAAAAATATTCTTTACTAGGTTAAGTATAAGGGAATCCTTTATTCAAAATATTAATCGAATGTTTTGGAAATGCCAATTAAAAATCCTTTTGAAAACTCAATACAACTCCAAGTCCAACTTATGCTCTTTACGTCTTTCCTTAGCGTGATTATTTGTGACCACTTATAGGGAGCTTCAAGAATCATCCAACCTTGATGTGATCAGCATCAGTGTTGAACTATCCTTCCACCCCAATTTGTGTTTGGCTTCCCTTGATCTCATGAAAATCAAGTTTCACCTCCCACTTCAATTTCAAACAACAACTAATTCAAGCATATACCATTCTTCTATCTTTTAATCCTTCTAGTCATAATCATTACATCTCCAAGGGATAGAACTTCGTCTATCAGTTATCTCCATTCACTTAAATCCAGTTACCTAGGGAATCTTATTCTCACTAGGTTCTATGTCGGTTTCATACCCTTTCATGAATCACTATATTACATATATACATATATCTTATCAAAATACAACACATGGTTTTACATTTATACACTGTCAGGGTTTTTATTCCCCCGGGAGTTCCTTTACCCCCTTATACTTGTACTCCCACATAACAATTAACAAAGTAGTCACACTTATCACAATGGTATTTCGCATCTTCTGTGCAAAATTACCACAATTAAACCATGAATGAATGCGTATGTTTATGTAACACACACACCAATCATCCAAACAAAATTATTTTGTGCTATGCACACCATAGTTCACGTACACTTGTACGGTAAAACACACTAAGCGGTTTTGCGCTCTACCCCCCTTAAAAGGGATTACGCCCACGTAATCAATCACTGAACATTGGCTTAAAATGTTCTGCCGTCGTGAAGTATTTTAACTTGCACGCGGTCTGTTATTCAATGCGTTCTGGTTAGAGGGCCTTAACCATATTGGTGGTTTAGTCTCTAAACCAAGAATTCTCATTGGAGTTTGCTTTAACTCTTAACTGGTTTCGATTCTGGCCTGTTAGGCTTCTAAGCATTAATAATTATCCATTTATTCGTATTCACAATGCATATTCGGTATCTGAAGCATGGGTTCACTGACCTCTGTTGCGCAACTCTGATAACTTTAGAGTTTAGTTTGCCCTTTTCGTTATTGTTAATGTATTGTACATCTCCCATTTATCACCTTTATCTTGGTAATAATGGTTTCTCAATCGACGCGTGGTATCTCTTACCGTGAGCGAATTCGGTGAGTTATTAAACTTTCTATCCACTTCCACGATAATTTACTGCATATACAGCTATGTATTTCACAATGATTAAGTTGCTTCCTTCCGACTTACTGTCGGTTAAGGTTGAGCTACTACCTAATGTGTAGTGCTCTCTCTGTTAGTCCCCACACTGGAGGTATATTGCATTCTGGTATTTGGCATTCAGTGGTACTGCAGTCCTTATTGTTAATCATGCCTCCACATTTGGTTTTGTACATGTATCATTTCATTGGTACGACCTTGCATTTCCTATGCATCGGTCTTATAACGTTATAAGTCTTTCGTTGTTCTACCACAATTAACATCTTTCCAACTTCCTAGCTATCTCACTCGATCATTACCGCGCAAGCACAATACCAAAACACTCAGTCATACCAAGTGCAGAGGCGTAAATTTACTTGGCAGTAAATCTCTTATACGATTGCAATAGGAATTCATACTGTGTTTCACTGAGATTTTTTTTATCACATAATACTGGTTACAGGCTTGCTGTCTAGTTTATTTGCTATCACTTACAGTTGTATCTCCACTGGGTTTAACTCATAACTGTGCTTAGTTCCCATATTAACGTTTAACTATACTTACACAACGGTCGCTTTCTGCGCACCGTGCTCTTCATAACACTGACTTACATGACATCCACTGTCATATTAGCTTCCGCTCATATACTTACATCATTCGTATTACGGTTCGTTATTCATCTGGATGACCACTAAATACACTATTTTTTGTTTGGATCTTTATGCTCCTTGAGCGAACCATCACTTTGTTACCCTCACTCGAGTTATAAGCCGGCGCTACTCAGCTCGGTGCTTCACTTTATACACACATACTACTAAACTAACTGCTCTTCCGCAATAACAACATGATCAATCCTTAACATATTTCTTGAACTTGGTTCACATAACTACCGCTCCCGCGGTTTCACAATATCGAGAGGTATCCCCACTCTTTAAGCAGTGGTTCGTTCTCCGCTCTATTCACTCGTATAACATAACTTCCATAATCAATTAAATTTATATATCACATTTGGTTTGTGGCTTATAAGCCTTACTGCCTCGAGCTCTGCTCATTGTAGGCTGTCCACACACATTTACTTCCCTGTACAACCTTTCATGGTTTAGAGGTTGCATTGGGCTCCATGACAAGGTCGTTGTATCACGCTTCCTTTCATGGGATGCCCCTAGGAATGTCAGTCTGCCACCTGACGACTTATGTTTAAACTGGGTGTTAGTTTCAACCCTTGCGTTTCTGTTACGATATTTCATTCAACAATTGTTGATCCAAACACCCCTCAAGGATTGCTCTTGGGTGTTGCTAGGTTATGCCCTTACTTCTGGCTCGCACTTATCGGTATGTTTAGTTAGCTACGCCATTTTGCGCTCTTAACTGGGTTTACTATCCTCTTCTGTGAAGATCGATATCCCCTGGTAATCTAGGTGATCATTCCGGGAGTTTCATCCCGTTCGTTGCACATTAACATGTCCATATCAGGCATCTGCCTTGCCATATATAGGCTGGGTATTTGCTCCAGCTATCATGTTTATCCCTAGGGATTTCTAAGACATATGCGATGTCTTTACATAACAGTCAGTGCACTTCGTGTTTCCTGACTCTTAAATATTTCCTTGAAATAAACTCACTAATTCTTTTAGTCCCTTTAACTTAACTGGGTTCCCTTACTTCAACCATTCATGGTAATCCTTAGCTCTTGATTGACTTTTACTGCTGACCGTAGTATGGAGTCGACTACTTCCTGTGTTTCGGACTCTACTCGTATACATATGTGGGGTATCCTACTGATACATTACTACTTACCCGACTAACCCATAAGTAGGTCTGTCAGGCCCACAAGCTCCTATCGGAGTGCAGTCGTCCCACATTTCAGTTGGTACACTCGTAGTGTCCGTCACACGCCTAGGTGAAGTATTATGTTGTCAACTCCCTCATATTGTCCTGTGACAACATGCATTCCGTGCTTCCCGAACTCAATCAAGGGAAAGTCTATCCACCGTTGTATTACTATGAACTCAATCCATTCCCTCGGGTTGTTACCCTTGGGTTAACCTGTTTCCGTCCGGTTGCTCAAATCGCTGAGGCCGGTGTAGGTCCTCGGGTTGGTTTAAAAGAAGGTTAGAAATAAGTATTGGTTTGAAAGAAAAATTGGTTTTGAAAGAAAAGGGGTTTGAAGTAAATCTGAGTTTGAAAGAAAAATTCTTGTGGTTTCACAGCGTCTTCTTGCCTTAACCAAGTCTAGCTTCTTGCTGACTGGTGTATTCCCATTTATGGAGGTTAGGCTGTTAATCCCTTCCACAATTATGATGTTCTCCCTTAATTTCATGGTACTTTACTAAGTACTTTGTAGTTGTTAAAAATTTCCCGAACAACCCTGTTATAGCAGCACTCGCCATGGCAAGTGCGCCATGTTAACTGGTTCGGTTCAACACTCACACTGGTTGCGGTATTGTTTTCACCCACGCTGTCATTAATGGCCTTGTTGGCCCTTACTTGCTCTTACAGTCTTGACAATTAATCCTCTGGGCGACTTCTCACTATATTCACTTGATAATCATTAACTAGGGCGTTTCCCATCCTTGGAGTCCCCTTTTACTTAGTATTGTATTTTCTTTTTAGCCCATTCCATGCATTTGTCGTGGTTACTGAGATTTGTCTCTTGTTTGGGTACTACGTTGTAGTTCCTTCGTTGGTTGTATACCGTTGGCAAAATTATTAAATAACTGTCATCCCGTAGACATGTGTCTCGGGTTTCATTACTTCCCTTCTTGCCTGTTGCACGGTTGGTGCATTGCAAGCTGGTTGTTCTCGACTGCTCGGCATGTCGACCCAGGTTGCCGGAAATTCCATTCTTCTACACATAGGATCCTTCTTTCATTGCTACTAAATACGGTTAACGTTGTTCACATGGAAACCGTCTCCGGGATTCCTAGTTTTCGGAATCTACCGTATGACAGATTCTCCGTACTTACAGAGGTATTTAACAATAGCCAGATTGGGTTTTCCCGAGTAAGAGAGGACCTTCTTTTCTCTGGCGTTGTTTCTTGAGTTATAAAACAGGGGTTTGTGGAGGGCAGGAAGGATATTGTAGGTTTCTAGAACTCACTGGTAATTCCTAACTAGCGTATCTCTCACGCTATCACTCAACCCTTAACCCAAAGTACTAAAATCCTAACTCGGTACTTCCTAAGCTCGGTATTTCCAGTCATCAGAGCGAAGTATCGCTCTGATACCACTTTTTGTAACACCCCAACAACCACATCACACTTAATAACCATTTGCAGCGGAAAACATACATCAACACATTACTTAACTCGTTGGTGTCACACGCCGTTATCCACCCACGTGACTAACAAGGCTAATACATATACATTGTATCGGTCTGATGGACCAGATTCCCGAGCAACTACACATTACATTCTCTTTCCATTACCAACATTCATTATACAATTACATTCCAACTATACCGAGTATTTACAAACTAATGCCGACAACAATTTATGTCTTACTACACCTACAATACATACTCAATTGAATGACTACTCATGTACAAACAACTACCCCGTCCTACTCTCGAACGGCTTCCAGCTCCTTGTACCTGAAATAGAAAAGGAAGAAAGGGTGGCCCCCAAGGGGCTCAGCACCTTTGCTGGTATGGTAATCCCGCAGCCCGCATGCTACCGGGCCACGCACAACTAATTGTTGTCTATGCATGCGGTTGATTATATTTAAATCATGCATGTAAACTATAAACACATAACACGTTACATACCCACAACAATGGGGTTCAACAAATCAATCAACATAACAAAACTCGTTAGCTCACTCATTTTGTTCCCTAACCCTTGAGGGTTTCTCCTCTAATGGAGCTATTTCCTTAATAGATGACACTTACCCACTAGTCGGGTTATACACAAATTCGTCTTATAATAACCTGGATTCATATCCATGATCCGCATCCTCCACATCACAACACATTTCATGTTTCATCGTACAAAAAACATAACATCGCAATAAGAATTGCAGTACAACAATAACACATAACATAACGGGAACGGTTCTCTTTAGGAACCGACCCAAACATAGTTAGTTCACTTGTAAGCCTAGAGAATGATATCACCCTCATGTTAAGCTCGTTATACAACACTCGTTACCGTCCTAATAGTCGGACGAGTAACTTAACTTGAAGATGAATATGATATAGTGACCCGAACACACCACACAAACACATGATCCCCCTAGACCGATTATAAGTTAGAATAGGTAAGCTTTGGAGTAAACTAGTGGGAGATCGTAACCCAAGGAGGAAAACAACCATAACAGAGAGGAAGGTAAAGCAAGGATGGATACCCACTCCCAAACAACGCGCGACCGGAACGACCGGATTCCTCACCACCCCGGTTAGCACTTGTTAGAAGTCTCATTACTGGACTTAGCACATTAATTCAGACTTAGGTGGTAAGGTCTAGTTAGACACACACAAGGGTAGTGAACATACTAACACAAACAAACATCGCACAACTAACTCACGCATAGCCGTGGTTAGAAAGTTCCCATGGTTTGGGTCGTTAATCCGAATACCGATCTCTTATGTGATCCTAGGTTTAGTTAGCTAAGGTTTAACACTTCCGAGGTTAAACGGTATCGGAATTGAACGCGCCAAATAAACGGATTACTATAAACTCATTACATGTTTTATCTTACAAGGTGGCAAACACACAGAAAAACACATTGACATACAAGCCGGTGTAATCCGGTAGGACACAGGTTGCAAGAAAACCATACCTTGGTCCCTGCTACGTTCGAGTCCCGCCAAACGTAGTTCTTAAACATGATTAATAACGTCGGTTAATTACCTTATTTAGCTTCCGGTTTACTAAGCATTTTTCATGATTATATGGCATGTTTTATGCTTTAACTTACCCTTGATACCTTCATTATACCCCTTAGGGTTAACTACCTAGGCCACACTTTGTTTATTTTTTTTTACAAGTTTTAGGTCGACCGACCTTACCGGCCGACCTTACCCAAGGTCGGTCCATTTCAGTGTCATCCAGGTTTGAAAATCTACACTTCGACCGACCTTGCCAAGTCCGGTCCCAAGGTCGGTCCATTCCAAACACTTTTACCGTTTAAAAATTCTACCCCGACCGACCTTGCAAGTCCGGTCCACAAGGTCGGTCTATTCCAGAGACATATTCCATATACAAAATTTAAGCCCAACCGACCTTGCAAGTCCGGTCCCCAAGGTCAGTCTGCTCCAGACCCTTGTTTAAAAATGCACATTTGACTCCAAACTTCACCTTACATATCCAAGCATGTTTTAACATCATTTGGCACACTTAAGCCTTCACATAACATCCTCCAAATGCATGTACAAGCTTACTTCCAAAGTCCCTAAACACTTACTCATTTACTTGCAAAACCTCCTAACACTTGTTTACACATCTTAAGGCCTTTACATGTCACCAAACAAGGCCTAAACATCATCTAAAACCATTACCATCCAATCCTCATCATTAGAAGCCTTAAACACATTTTTTTTCTTCTCTGGTCTGGACCACCCCTCTGGGGAGGTCCCAGGGGCGGTCCACAACAGAAACTACTTTGCCTGCACTGGACCTCCCCACAGGGGCGGTCCACAACAGACCCCATTTTAAAAAGTGTTTTTCTACACCTTTTGAACTCCAAATTCACCCAAATCTTTTCCCATTCATTCCACAATCTTTCCACATGTTTCCTACATGTTTAAACACCTTAAAATATGCATCAAACCTTCCTTAATCATCACCAAACTTGTTACTCAATTTCTTACAAAAATTCCTAACACTTACAACATTTTTCCTTAGGAATTCAAGGTGGTAATGCACACCTACAACTTAGACTAACCAAGGCGTTTCTTCTCAATATGATAACCACTCCTAAGCATCATTTCGCATCCTCATCACTTCCTTTACACAAGCTCCTCAAGTCTTTCCCACAAGTTCATACTTAATCCTTCACAAGGTATTATACTTCCTTTATTTATCAACTAAATTTTTGCCATAGCTTCTCTTGTATCACCTTACACCAAAACACATAGCTTTTCCCCTTTAGACAATCAAGAACACTTAATCCCTTAATACACATTCCTTACACACAAACATATTGTTTTTCATTCTTTAACCATCAAAGACATTCATCTTCTCAAGAAATGTTCTTTACACATAACTAATCCTTTAAACTACACTACATCACAATATAGTGCATAAACTTAAATTGCTTGGCACTTAGGCCCTTAAATAACATGGCTCTTAGGCCCTTAAACAACATTAAACTTAAACACTGAATTTCCCACATTTAAATGCCTTCAACCTGCAAATACACACAATAATGCTCCCATGTCCTTTTAGTCCACCTTGTGGATAGTTTTCTAGCTCATTTCCCATTGGCTCTTTAGGTTATTTATTAAGCAAATATAGCTCAATTTCCTAGTACAATAAACCACATTAAGAGAGGTCATTTACCTCTTTGTTTTCCAAGCTTTCTCACGTGTTTTCTCTTGTTTTTCTTGATTGAAAATCGGCAAGGAGCTTTTATCACTTGTCAACCTTCTAACCAATACACATATAAGGGTAATGAGCATTAAGTTTAATACTCAAACTCATAATTAACCCTAGGTTTACATAAGTGTCTTAAAACACTAAAATTTGATGATTACCTTTGGAATTTGAAAGAGAGCTTGGATAAGTAGTAAGATAGGACTCCTCCTAGTCCATTGGAGATCAATTCAAGCTACATGAAGAACAAGAAAATACACCATTTAAGGGTGAATTTTCGGCCATATAAGAAAATGAAGGGAACATGGATTTTCTTTGATCTTTATTACCTCAAAACAAAGGAGAACAACAATATGCAAGAAGATGAGCTTTTCCCCCTTCAATGGAGATTCTTCATGGCACCAAAATGGAGTTCTTGAAGATTTGAAAAGATAGAAGTGAAGAGCTTGGTCTAACTAAGACAAATATGGTCTTAGAATTTGATTTGGGGCATTAATGAACATTTGGTGAGCAATTGAAGTTGGAGAAGAGAGGTGCTGCACCATGAACGGTTTTGGTTGGGAGAATGGAGGAAGATGACGGTGGGAACAAGAGGAAATGAATAAAGGTGAGGAGAGAGGCAAAGTTTGAAGATATTTATGTTATAAAGCAAATAATAACTTTACTTTATTTTCTTTTACTTTTCTTAGTTGGCTGGCCAAGTATGGTGACTCACACCACTAAAACCGTGCCCCCTTACATATTAGAGATATTTATGGTCTTTGTTGACCAAATAATTAACTTATGTTGACTTAAGTCAAAACTAGCACTATTTGAGCACTATTCACAAACTAAGGCACATATTTGTGAAATTTTTGATTTCCCATTGATTTAGACTTCCTAATGTGATACTAAGTCGTACACATGTTAATTAAAGAGTAATGATGGACATTTAGCCACTCAAAACCCATTTACAAGACAATTTTTCAAAAATGTGCTTTAAAGCTCCTTAAAGCACATTTTGTGTTTTAACTTGTTTTCAAGTTTGGTTTTCTTTAGTAATTGATTTAATATGTTCATTAACATAGCTTATTAGGTCTTAACCAAACTTATCCCAAGCTTAGAACACATTTTCGCCCATATTGGCTTTAAGGTATTTATTTGTGTTAATTGTCTACCAAAGTTTCCTAAGGACTTAATTAGCCTTATTAAGTCATAATTGAATGTTATAAAGTCTTGGTAGGATCTTTGGGTCCTAACCAAGTTCACTCCAAGCTTAGAGCATGTTTTTGCTCCAACTGTGTCTTAGTGCTTATTGTGTTTACTATGGTTTAAATTGTTCACTAATGTTTCTAAGACACTTTTTAGCCTTTAAATATCATAGTTTAACATTTAAACAGCATATCAAGGTTTGGGTATTTCAATTAATTTTATTGGTTCTATACCTTCACTAATGTCTAAATATAGACATTTGATTGACTACAATTATTACGGGTTTATTTATCCCGCTTAAAGTCGCGTTTTGTAGGTTTCCTCGAAAAACGCGCTTTAAGGTTCGTTTGTGCTTTTAATCCGTTTTAAGGATCTGTTTTCTTCGGGATTTGTTCCCTCATGTTTATTTAGATGTAATTAAGCCTCTGAAATCATAATTAGCCTAATTAATCCTTATTTTAAATTTCGGGGTATTTCACTCTCATTGTGGGTCGACTATTTTTCTAAGGGCTTTGGTGGACCCTTACAGTTCTTTACTTCTTTCAAAGTTCATGTCTTGAACTATCACCAATCTCTTAATAGAGGTTTCATCAAATCTTTCCACGATTGATTATTTTGTGGATTGTTCATTTCGGTTCTCTAACCGTTATCGGGAGTTTACTAATTCTCGTACAATTCTCACACGTTCTAGTGAGTTCATACGTTACATTATCGTTATTCTTAATTTGATAGTTTCCGTGTGTTCCCACGTTTTAGTTACTTAGCAGAACGACTCTATCTACGAGTCACTAATCAAACAAGACTCAACTATGAGTCGAACTATAGCACACATTCAACATTTAAGCACCTCATCCACAATCACACATTTCATGAATTATACAAACTACAAATTTAAGATACAGTCCAACAGGGAATAATACCATACAAGCACAAGAATGTGCAATCAATCTGATTTGTGCATTTATATTGTTTAGGAGATAACACAAAGCATACAAGCACACAAATCATAGCATACAAGGCATGAGAAAATCATACCTTACACCTTGGTTTAACTTTACCGTGTCACCTCACGTTCCTCGAGTCTTACTCTCGAACCATTGATTACATGTCAAGTGGTTCTATTAACATCAATACTTTATGGTAGGTAATTGAATATTACTCCTGTACTTACCCCGTTGCCCCGTTATCCTTAGTTTTACTCTTGTCAATTTATGTTCTTACTTCTCACTCACTTCTAGCACTGGTTTATACTTCTTAGGACATTTATATGTCACCAAACAACTCCTAAACACCATCTAAAACCAATACCAATCAAACCCCTATCATTTGAACACTTTAAAACACTCACAGTACAATTCTGGGGGTGGTCCGGGACTTGGTCCGGACCCAAAGTCCCGGACCAACGCTTTAATTCACTCTCGACCATTTTTCTACCTTGGTCCAGTTCCTGGTCTAAGACTAGGGTCCCGGACCACCTGTTTCCTCAAGTTTCGGGGTGTTTTTAAGTTTGGTCCGGGACTTGGTCCGGCCCCTAAGTCCCAGACCCTGCTACAAAGCTGCTAAAACTCCATTTTTCAGCCCTAATTCCATCCTTAATCTACACTTAATCATTCCCTAATCTTTCCACATGTTTTCTACATATTTAAGCACCCTAAAACACTCCTGAAACCACCTTAAATCATTGGTCCAATCCTTGCTCAACTTCTTTCTCAAATTCAACAAATTCAACTCTCACATTTTGCATTTTTGCACTCTAATGCTCTAAAAAGATTTCCATGACAGTTTGCACTTCTACCATTCATTACCAATTCATTTATTGACCATAACCACTCATTCCTAGTCATTTGCACTTCATTGCTCGAGTTCAAACCTTCATTTTCCAAGTCTTGCACACTAACTCATTCCTAGAAATTCAATGCACCACAACATCATCTTTGCTATAGATTTTTGCTCTTCCTTTTCCAACTCTTATATCCACTCAAGAGTGTTTAACTAACCCAAATAAACTCCTTACAACACCTAGTTCATTTCCTAGGTTGATCTCATCCATATCAACACCTAGAACACTTTATTCCTACTAAAATTTTGCCATAGTTTCCCCATAAACCTAACATTGCCCAAAGCATCATTTCACACCTAAATCAATTCAAAACTAACCACATCCCTAGTGGATCCTACCAGCACATAAGTTCAATCAAAATCACCGAACAACAACATAAACATGAATCTCAAATCACTTGGCTCCAAGACCCTCAATTCAAACAACAAATCTCAAATTTCTTATCTAACTAATCCAAGCACATTTCCATCCAGTTTTTGGTTCATTTAATTTATTAACCCATCCCAAATTCTATAAAGTATAAGAATGTACATTAAGGTAGATTTCTTACCTTAAGCTCATCAAATTTCCTTTTTAATTCTCCTCTTCTCATCTTCTTCTCATTTTGGTCAAGTGGGGCAATGTAATTGCCAAGCTCCAGCCCAATCATCAAGTAAAGGAAATGAGTTTAAGTAAAAACACTAAACTCATTAATTAAAATGCTTAAGAGCCTCCAACCACCATTGAAGGTTTGAATGAGTGCTCAAATCAAGAAGGAAAACAAGGTGTTAAATGGGTAGAAATCGGCCAAGGCAAGAGATGAAGGAAATGAGTTTTTCCTTTGTAACTTTTTACCTTAAATGAGAGGGTAGGCTCCAAGCTTCAAGAATCTCTAGCTTTCTCTTCAAATGGGCTATACCCATGGACATGAACTTCATCATTTTGAAATTTCATAAAGAAGGAAAGATAGAGCTTGGTGAGGGGAGTTCATATATGTAATTTATTTTGCATTTGGAGCCTTGGTGTGACTTGAGCATGGAGAGAAAGAGGGGGCAGCCATGGGAGTTCAAAATCACCAGCTTGAGGAGGAAGGAGGGAGCTAACGGTGGGGGAAGAAGGAAAGGAAGAGAGAGAAGAGAGAAATGAGAGGAGAGAGGATGTTTTTTTACTTTTGTACTTTTTGCTTTATTTTCTTTTGTTTTTAGTGAGTGAGGGAGTTAGAAGAGGCTGGCAACGTGGGTATACCCACTAATGGTGGCCATCAGGTCCGGTTCTACCCGGAACCGATTGGAACCGGAACCGGCCGGGAACCGGTGGGAACCGGAACCAGAACCGAACCGCCTCAGCCGGTTCCGAATACGAATACATGTTTTGAGATTCGGGCCTGGAACCGGAACCGCCAGGAACCGTCATCGAATTTGGAACCGGGAACCGGAACCGGAACCACAACCGGTGGAACCGGAACCACCCCGAAACCGGTTGAAGTTACCATTGGAATCAGGCCAAAACGATGTCATTTTGGGTCTCGGGCGCGCGCTCCTCTGAAGAAAATAGTCGTTAGATCCCAAGCACGCGCATTGCAATATGAAGGCCAACATGATGATTGGTATTAGATGAATGGTGATAACACCACTTAGGACTTCTATCTTGTAATATTTTAGAATGTATTAGTAATTTAGTATTACTTTCTTTCCATGTAATTTTTTTTTAAGACTTGCAAATTGAAATCATGTAACCTCTTAGTAGCTGTACTCTTTAAGATTATAAACTTGAAGAATAACCTATCTATGAGTAAAGTGGATGAAAAGAGCAACGTGTGCGCTCAAACGGATCTCAAATCGGAGCTAAAACGAAGCAACTGGAGCCGATCGAATCTTTCCGGAACCGCTCCGGAACCGATCAGAACCGGAACCGGCCGGAACCAACCGGAACTGGTTTTTTGACCGAATCTGAAGCGAATCCAGATTTCAGAACCGAAACCGGAACCGGAACCACCCAGACCGGTTCCGAATACGAATACACATTTTCCGGAACCGGAACCGGTGGAACCGGACCCGTGGCCACCATTAATACCCACACACGTATGAATTCCAGCTTTTTAATTACAAAGGGGGAGAATTATTTTGGTCTATTTACAATTAACACCCCATAAGTCCCCGTTTTTACACTATTCACTTACCGAAGCCCGTTTTCCGGAATTTTCTCGTTTAATTAATTTTAATGGTTCTTAAGCTTCCATTAATGTTTTTGAAAGGTTTGAAGAAAATTTTCAGAAGAAGTAAAAAATATGAAGGAAATAATGAAGGTGATGATGCAGAGATCTTCGATGAGTACACAAATGTTGTTAACATCGACGAGAACTTACGAGGGTCCTATTTACAGGTACTTTATATGTTTTTTTATTTTTGCAATTTAAGTTTAATTAGGTACAAATGTAGAATTTTTTTTGGTAAAAACAGTCAGAAAGGCAAAAATGGAAACTCGGTAACCAGACGCCGTGAAATACCCTGAACTTAAAAATGGTAATTAAATTATTCTAATATGGTATGTAAGTGCCTAATAGTGCCTAAAGAATATTATTTTTTGTTGGTCTGATTTGATTCACTGGCTTTTCCTTGCTAGTATGTACGGATTAGATTTTGGATAGAAACTAAGGCATTCTTATTTAGGCTTACTAGTCAATGATATCGAGCCATTTTGTCAAGATGAGATTGCTCTGTACCGCCACTGTGCTGAAAGAAGAGTAAGATTACAATACCAGAGCTAGTGTAAGATATTCAAGGAAAGAAAATTATATGATAGAAACTTGATATTTTTCATGCCAAAGCTATTACCTGCGAAATTATAGGATAAAGAACTGATATCAAGTTTCTATCATATAATTTTCTTTCCTTGAATATCTTACACTAGCACCGGTATTATAATCTTACTCTTCTTTCAGCACACTGGCAGTACAGAGCAATCTCATCTTGACAAAATGGCTCGATATCATTGACTTGTAAGCCTAAATAAGAATGCCTTAGCTTCTATCCAAAATCTAATCCGTACATACTAGCAAGGAAAAGCCAGTGAATCAAATCAGACCAACAAAAAATAATAAAGATGTCAAGAAAAGGGAAACTTACACAGGAACATGTTCCTTAGTACCCCATCACACAGATCAACACCTTTAAGCACATGAGAAGCAATTTCCTCCATAGTTGGTTGCGCATCGACTAAAAATCATAAGCAAATGATAGCGAAAAGGAGTAACAGTAGTCTTAGTCGTTAGTTTCATAAGGTAAGACGATCAAAGAAGATTTGCATAATTTTCCAGCATTTTCATTCCAATACAATTCAGCACAAAGAGATTAAATGAGACACCCAAAGAAAATAATGTCATATTTACATCTAAATTAGTCGGATGGAAGCTTGTGTGAAAAAAAAAACTTGGACATCTGAAGCAAGCCATGCCTTGTCTATAGTGTGTCACAAAGATAAAGAAAAAATCCACATAACAGAAACACAACAGATAGAGTTCAACACAAGACATTGTTATGCAACCAACAAGAGAAGCATAAGTAATACAAAAGACAGTTATGTGAGTTTTCCCCAGCAAGCACATCTTACCATCCATGATTGCCTTCTGCTTCTCAGACCCACTTTGATACAAGCTCTCTTTTATAACGCCGTCAAACCCTAAGAGGCAATACTGTTTTCCTCAGTGAAGCATATTAAGCAGTAGAAGGAAATCAGTACTCTAGTCGGAGCCTTTCATCGATCGAGCGGCTGGTGCGCATTCAACAGTATGATTTTGAGTCGTGAATTAATACGAAAGAAAAAAGATCTTAACATAATCGTAAACTTGAAACATATAACAATCAGTTGGCGATCAATCGCAATGTTAAAAGGGAAATGAGACCACTAACCGAACTAACTGCTGCGCTGGAGGAAAGAATGAACTTAGAATTTGCAACTTAACTTCAAGTCTAAATGACCTTTCTCGAATTCATCGGCGAGACCGGTCAAGAAGATTAGGCGGCGACCCGACTCTATCGACTCTGATAGTGAACGACGCTTCAATACAGAGGAGTTCGTGGATCTTACTCTTACACCGAGCGGGAGTGCGCGTTTGCTCAGTGCGAGGGTGTTGGTGCCTTACGCAGATCAAACTCACGGTACGGACAGTTTATTATTACATGATCGGTTTTTGCTGTCGTTCAAGGAAAAAAATTCCGAAATAACATGCAAAAAAATAATGCTTATATTAAGCCTCTCCCGAAACTAATTCCTGAAATAACACTCCGGGAGGATTTCATTATTTACAAAACTTGAAATCGTAGTAGTAGGCGGGTGTTTTTTTTAATCCGGTGAAATTTCACGTTTCTAATATTTCCGCACTCTCCTTCTCTTCTTCTCGGTCCTCATTCTCTTCTTTCTCTGCAAAAATAAAGAGAAGTCTCCCTCCTCAGCCGCGAACTGCACCACCACCACCTTATTCTGATCACAAATCGCCGCCTGGAGGTCGACGGAGCCCGCCGGACGCCGCCCTTGCTGCCGCCACCAACCAGTTTCAATCTCTGTCTATTTCTGCACAAATACAAGAGGTAACCCTAAACCAAAAGAAGTTAGGTATTGTTAGAGAATTGGGGATTTTTTTACAAATTGTAATTGATTGGTACATTGATAGTAAAATACTTAAGTGTGTGGAGCTGGGTAACTATAATTTGTAGATTTTGATTTATGAATTTAAGATTTTTGAATGTTGTTAATATTATACCTTGTTACTAATTTTTTGTAAATGTATAAGATAATGTGGATGATAATTGTATAATTGTTTTGAATATTATTTGATTGAATTATATGATTTCCTAAATTATAGTTGATAGTTTTGAATGAGAAACGTTGAGTTAATAAGTGGATATGTAATTGATTGTGGGTGTAACACCCCACTCGATAAACTTGTAATAATCACTCTCGTAATAATCACTCTCGTAGCATAATTAGAGACGTCTCACAACGGAAGTTAAACTACATTAATCCTCACTTGGGTGTCACATGCCATTACTCGCCCATACGAGTAAAGAAGCATAACAGAAATACAACAATTCAACAACAACTAACCGCAGTGACGAACGAGATATTTACTATAACACCCTAAACAAAACTTAATAACTATGACAAGTGAGTACTTAGAGAATTTCCGGATTACAACCTACTAGCATGAATCAATCCTAGAAGCATGATAAAAGTCGGGGTCATCTACCCACCATCCCGCACTCCGGCGCCAATCATCAATCACCTGAAACATAAAATATCGGTGCCCATGGAGGGCTTAGCACTTGGTCGAGTATGTTAAACTATGTTGTCCTAGACCCTTTAGGTCACTTAGGTCAATTAGCCGTCTGAACATGAGGTTGATTACATGCTGGTTCATTTTACAGTTTATATAGACAGCTGTAAATGACATAAATAAGCATCTAGCATTCCATCAATGAAACAGTACATACACCACATACAATACTCAACGAACAAAATACAATACACAGTATATAGTATACAACATACATTATTCGAACACATAATTATTTCCACGAGGATAATCGCAGTATTTCCTTTAAATTATGTTAGTCGCCATTAAGTTTTACTCTCAATGTCAATGGGCGTTATGTTAGGTGAAATACCCCAAACCTTAGTATGTGGTTTAGACATTAAAATATGGTATAATAAGGCTAAAAAGTGCCTTAGAAACATTAGAGAACAATTTAAACCATAGTAAACACAAATAAATACCTTAAAGTCGATATGGGCGAAAATGTGCTCTAAGCTTGGGATAAGATTGGTTAAGACCTAATGAGCTTACCAAGACCTTATTTATGTTAATGAACATATTAACCAATTACCAAAGAAAACCAGCTTGAAAACAAGTTAAACACAAAATGTGCTTTAAGGAGTCTTAAAGCACATTTTCGAAAAATTGTCTTGTAAATGGGTTTTGAATGGCTAAATGTCCATCATTACTCTTTAATTAACATGTGTACTACTTAGTATCATATTAGGAAGTCTAAATCAATGAGAAATCAAAATTTTCACTAATATATGCCTTGTTTTGTGAATAGTAACCAAATTAAGCAAGTTTATAACATAAGTGAGTTAATTGGCCAACAAAGACTAAAATACCCCTTATTATATTATGGGGGGTGGTTTTTGCAAGGGTGATTCACTCCCTCACTAGCTTAATAAGATAAGTAAAGAATGAAAAAGCAAGTTACTATTTATTTTAACACAAATATCTCTTAAAACCTTACCTTTTACTTACCTTCTTCACTTTCTTCATTTCCTTCATGTTCCCACCGTCTCCAACTTCATCTTCTCCCTCTCATTCACGGTTATGCTACAGCACCACCACCATTCTTCATCTTCAACCTCTTGTAATTCCTAGCTCCATTTACCAAATCGAAAACCAAGACCACCATTCTCTTAGTCTTGCCAAGCTCTTCAACTTCATCCTTTCAAAACTTCAAGATCACCATTTCGGTGCCATGGAGATCCACCATTGAAGGAGCTTGAGCTTATATTTTATGCCTTGTTGATCACCCTTGCTTCAAGGTAAGGAAAAACCAAGAAAAACAACATTTCCTTCATGTTTTAGTGTTGACCGAAAATCACCTCTTCATGGTGTTTTCTCTTGCTTTGTTCTAGCTTCATTCCAATCATTCAAGAGCTTAGTGGAGTCCTCTCTTGTTACTTGTTCAAACTCTCTTCCATTTCCAAGGTAAAACAATCACCTTAATGTTTTAAGACAATATATAACCTAGGGTTTATAATGAAATTAAGCATGAAGCTTGAATACTCATTACATTGCTTGAATATTGATTAGAAAATTGACAAGCAAACCAAAGTCTTGCCGGTTTTAATCAAGGAAGAGCAAGGAGAAATTAAGTGAAAAACTTATGAAGGAAAAGAGGTAAATGTGCTAACCTAATGTAGCTTATAATGCCTTAGGAAGAATGAGCTTATATTGCTTATTAAAACTACCTAAAGAGCTAATGGTAAATGACTTAGTAAAATGTTCTAAAGGAGACTATTAAAGGGCATATGTGTTGTTGTATGTATTCGCAGGTCAAAGGCAAATATATTGTGGGAAATTCAGTGTTTATGGTTTATGCAATTTAAGGGCCTAAGAGCCATGTTATTTAAGGGCCTAAGTGCCAAGCATTTAAATTATGCACTATTGTGATGTATTGTTAATTGGGTGAAATTTGTGTATAAGAATGTTCTTGATGGATTTAAGGTCCTTGGATGTTTGATGGTGAAGACTATGTTTTGTGTAACAAGATGTTGGTAGATAATGAAATTAGGTAATGTATAAGAAGTTCTAGGGTTTAATAAGCTTTGGTGAACTAGGAAGTGTTAGAAATGAATAAGTATTTTACTAGAGAAAGAACCATGTAATGAGGTGTTCTAGAGTGCAAAAAGGACTTGGGCATTATCTTGGAGGATTGGAAATCAAATGAGTGTTTTGGAATACACCAAAGTCATTTTTGGAATTGTGTTGAGACTTATGCAAACTTTGGTAAACAAGGAGAAAGTATAAACTGGTAGAAGGATTTCAAGAATGACATAAGGAGTTTGGTTTGTAAGAAAAGATGCTTGGGAGATGATGTTAGTGTTGAGGAAACATTTTGGCATAATGGTTATTATAGGTATGAAACACCACTTAGAAACCTAAGGTGAAAACAATATAAGTGTTGGGGATTTTGGTAAGAAATGAGTAAGTGTTCAAGGGTATAGAAGATGAGTTTTCTGGCACGTCCGAACTTCCGTCCGAATTTGGAAGCTCGGACATGCCCTGTTGCGTTTAAATTTTCTGGGTTTTAAGTGGTGTCCGGACTACCGTCCGACCTTTGATGTTCGGACGGGGTGCGAGGACGAGTCTGGCTTACAAGTCTCGAATGGTGTCCGAACTTGTAAGTCCGGATAGAAGTTCGGACACACCCATCTCCTTTCTCTGATTTTGCTTCGACCTGTGTCCGAACTTTGGAAGCTCGGACACATGTTCAGACGCTTGGAATTTTTCCTTTGGTTTTGCTTCGACCTGTGTCCGAACTTTGGAAGCTCGGACACATGTTCGGACATTCGTCTGGTTTCACCCTTTGAGTCTCGACCTATGTCCGAACTTTGGAAACTCGGACACAAGTTCGGACAGGGTACTGTTTTGACCAAAAAACTTTGTTTAAGGTTAGAAACCGAAGTCTAATGATGGCGATTATTTAGTAATGAGGTTATAAGGTTGTTTAAGACATGTCAGGTGGGTTATAAAGACAATTAAAACGGTGAAAAAGTTATAACAAAGTGTGAAAATAAAATAAACTAGAAATTTGAAGTAACAAATTTATAAAGGTCTAGTACGTTAATTAACCGACGTTACTAAATGTGTATAGGATTCTCCAACGGTGGAAAACAATCACAGCAGGGACCAAGGTATGGTTTTCTTGCAGTCTGTTGCCTACCGGTTTACACCGGCTTGTGTGTTGAATGTTTTTATGAGTGTTTATGACCTTGTAAGACTTAAGTCATGTAATGAGTTTACAGTTGTTAATATTATTGTGTTGTCAAGGTGTGACTCATTTCCCTTGTGTGTGTCTAACAAGACTTAACCACTTGCTTGTGATTTGTTTATTGAGTTCAATGTTGAACTTCTAATAAGTGCTAACCGGGGAAGTGAGGAGTCCGGTAGTTCCGGCCACGCGTGTGAGTATGGGAGTTCTGTAACACCCCCGAATAACAATCAATAATTAAATGACGAGCCTAACGGTAATACGAGATGTCTATGCAGCAGTTTCCAACTTCATCCGGGTGTCACAGATGCCAACCACCCATGTGGTTGACAGACCACAATACCAACACTAAGTTACGGTCTGTATGACTGGAAGTCCAACCTTAACGAAGTCCAAATACAACATAAACGATACAACCCGAGTACCGGGAGTCCACAACATAAGTTCTTAATCCAACAACATAACCCGAAAGTACAACCCATACATTACAAGCATACTACTAAAAGTCTTGCCATGTGGACTACCCCCATGGTAGCCATCCCGCCTACGCTCCGTTATCGTCTGGCATAATACCTGTAAAAATTTGGGTTGGGAAGGACTCAGCAAACTACGCTGAGTATGAACGTGTGAAGCCCGTATGTTACCGGGCCACACGACTAATTGGTCGAATATTATTAAGTCAATTTTACATGCTATGATAAAGCAGTAAAGCACACATCAGCACACCATGATATCATACACACTCATCGGTAGCATAGCAATATCAGTAAGCAACCAAGCACAACTTGCAAGCACGTAACTCAGCACAATAAGCTGCTAATGTAGCCGCAACAATCAAGTAACTTATAGGGCGTGTGCGCAGATATATTATACCGTCGATCCTCACTATGGGATCATTCAGGAGATTACGTATTGTTTTCTTGTTCTCATTACACATGTTTTCCTTTCTTCTCTTGCACCGAGTCAGGGGATATAAGTTAGATCCCGAGACTTTGTTCTGTAGGTGCTATTCATTCCTTGTTTCTTACAGGATCACATTTGTGACTTCTCTTGTTTGCTTGGTCTCATTACACAAGTTTTCCTTTATTCTCTGGCACCGAATCAGGGGATATAGATTAGATCCCGAGACCTCATTATGTAGGTGCTAATCGTTCCTTGTTTCTTTAAGGATTATTTGTGAATTCTTTTATCACCGCACGTTGGAGGACGTCTCCTCCATAGCTAATCCCTCATTCCCGGCGTCATGCGCCGAGAAAGCGGAGTCGCCTTTTGACTCCAGGATAAGCTCCCCCAAGTTGTCACTCCCCCATTCCCGATGTCATGCGCCGGGAAAGCGGAGTCGCCTCTTGAAATACCCCGACCTTAAATATGGCGATTTAATTATCCTAATAGGTATTTAAGAGCCTAATAATGATTAAGAAATATTGGTGAGGAAAATAAATCCAAAAGAAATAAAGAAACGCTTAAAAAGCGAAAAACGCTAAATAAGCGTTAAATAACCATAGGAGGTATGAAACCTCGGTTAGCGTATTATAAGGATTCTAAAGGCTTAATTAGGCCTAAATAATATATGGGAACAACCCCCGAAGAAAATGGATCCTTAAAATGGATTAAAAACACTAATGAACATTAAAGCGCGTTTTTCGAGGTAACCGGGAAAACGTGACTTTAAACGGGTTAAATAGACTCGTAATAATTATAATTAATTAAATAGTCATTAATAAATATTAATGAAGGTCTAGAGCCAATAAAATTAATTAAACGAGAAAATTCTGAAAAACGGGTACCGGTTAGTAAAACCGTCAAAAGCAGGAAGTTGTGGGGTAGAAACATAAATAACCAAAACTTATGTGTCCAATAATGTAAAAAGAAATTCAAAACCCACATGGGGCTGGGGTCTGTCCGATTTTGTCCCCCCTCTCACACTCACCTATCTTCTCTATTTACAAAAGACAAAAGTAATTAAAAACCATAAAGTAAACTTACCTCTCACACTCTCTCTCCCATTCTCATTCCTTTCTCACGTGTAGCAGCCTCACTCCCTCACTCTCTGATTTTTTCCCTTCTTCTTCCCCAAGCATGCGACATTAATGGAGAAAGGAGCAAACACATAAAAACCTCACCTTCTCTCCTCTTGTAACCCACTCAAATCTCTTCCAAAAATTACACCATTGTAATCCTCTCACCAAGAGCTACGTTTCTATCTTTCCAAAATTCGAAAACACACATTTTCGTTTTTATGGGTATACCCCATTTGGAGCTTCAAGACCACCATTAGAGCCACCTTGTTCTCCTTGTTCTTTTGAGGTAAAAATCTCTTCGAAACTCCATTGTTTTTCTAGCCTTAAAGGCAAAACGAATTTGAACTAAACCCTTGTTTGGTTCCTCTTGTACCCAGCCGGTTTTGGCTTCTTTGAAGGGGTGGAAACCTTGTTCTTAAACTCCTCTAAGTTTCATCTACTCCCTTGCAAGGTAATGAAACTCCTAAACCCTAGAATATACATTAAAAGCTTAAGTAATGTTAGGGTTAGTTTTTAGTATTGAATGGTGTATTTATGAATGGGTTGTAATGTTAGATTGTTGAGAAACTATAACCGGTAGAGGGAGAAGGAAGGAACAAGAAGGAAGAAACCAAGAAGAAGAGAAAAGAAAAGGAAAACAAGAACAAGGTAAATTACCTCTGTTCAGTTTGTGTATAATGCGTGTGTGTGAGCAAGTGTAATGTCTTAGTAAATGTAAAACCAATATGACCGTAGCAATGAAATGAGCATATAACTAGCATTAGTGAATTGTTGAGTTGGAATCTGTCAAAACAAAAATACGTAAGCTGCTGCTGTGTAAACGTTTGAACTGATGCACATATATATATATAATATATATATATATAAACCGTCTGATGCATATATGTATAGTTGAACAGGTTGTGATCTTTGATGAGTGAACAAACTAATGTGGTGAAACCTTAAGTTTTTGGGGGATACCATGTCAAAATCTAGAGAGAAACTATGTCACTTAAGGGTTGTTGGCATTTGTAGAAGAAGAATGTAAACTAAACATAAGCAGCAGCAACAGCTCGAACTCTGCAACAGAAGGGAGAAAAGAATGAAACAGTGGAAATGGTGAGATAGCAGTAGGTTGAGGGAATTGATTTTTGGTGAGGGATTTAGGTGAGTTAGATGCTTGGATAAGTAGTTAAACATGTAATATTAACATTAGAAACTATTAGGAAGTGATTAAAGGAAGAAGACAATGAAACAGAGCATGAAAAATGTCTCAGTTCGTAGCAGACCATTGTTGGTCCGGGACTTAGGCCTTGTATTAAGTCCCGGACCAACCATTCAAAGCGCCCGAGAGTTTGCAATTCATTAAGGGTCCGGGACTTACCTCTGGTATAAGGCCCCGAACCACTAGCAAAGTTCAGTCGAGAGTAATGCGGCGTATGGTCCGGGACTACCTTATGTATAAGGTCCCGGACCATAGCTAAAATCAATTCGAGAGTTCTGATCTGTGTTGGTCCGGGACTTAGGACCTAGACAAGGTCCCGGACCAACACCATAATTCACCCGAGAGAAATTTTAATGGGGCATAAGTTAAGGCATTGTTTGGGTATAATTGTATAAGTTGCATAAGACTTAATTAATCATAATTAAGAGTCATTAGGAGTATACACAAGCGAGAATAAGAATGCGCAGTAAGTAAAGAATGGAAATGAAATTGTACAAGTAAGAATTAGTAAGTATGTAAAGTGGATGAACTAAGGCGATTTGAAGGGCCTAGGTAGTGTTTAAACATGTGAGATTACATGTAAGAAGATTGGAGAAACAATGGGTAAAGTATGGGACTGAAAACAGAAGTAAAAATGCAAATACTGGGCCGGACCGAACTTGCGACCGGACTTGCAAGTTCGGTCGAGCCCAGATTTACAAAGACGGGAAAACTTCTGGAATCGACCGGACTTGCGACCGGACTTGCAAGTTTGGTCGGACCAGAAAAATTCTCCCGTCTGTAACCTACTGGAATCGACCGGACTTGCGACCGGACATGCAAGTTCGGTCGGCCAGAAAAATTTCCGTCGAGCAAGCTACTGGAATGGACCGACCTTGCGACCGGACTTGCAAGGTCGGTCGGGCTAAAATTTTTCCGTTAAGTAACTTACTGGAATGGACCGACCTTGAGACCGGACTTGCAAGGTCGGTCGGCCCTGGAATTTTCACCCGATGTAACCTACTGACTCGGACCGAACTTGCAAGGTCGGTCGCAAGTTCGGTCGGGTCAAAACTTAAAAAAAAAAACTATAAGACTATGGTTAGAATATGTATGTATGTATATGTATACCCACCTATACATACGTGCATATATGTGTAAGTAAACCATTGTTAAGTAATTAAAAGTAAGTAAATAAAATGTAAGTGTAAGAATGTGAAGACCTAGTAAGTATGAGTTAGGAAGCGTAAGGGTTACCGAATAAAGTTAATGATAGTTAGATTAATTATTCGGTTGTATGTATATTATAGGATTTGATTTGTGAACACCGGAGGAACATTGGGATACAAGTACAACGGTGAAAGGTATGATTTCTTCATGCCCTGTATCCTAATCTGGTTACCCCGATTTGTGTGCTTATTTGACCACCTAAATAAGATAAATGCATGAATCGGACTATATTGCACTTACCTGTGCTTGACTTATGTTGTGCTTGATATTTATTGTCTTGAGCACTAGTTTGTATAATTCAGGAAATATATGAATGATGATGAATGGTATTCGAACCTAGTATTGTACTTGTGTAATGTATTGTACCTCGTATGTCTGCGTATATGTGTATTGTATTATTGTGGCTTGGATGTTGACTTGTGCTAATTCTTAACTATCTAACTCCGAACTTAAGTGAGTAAATTGGAATGAGTACAAGTCCGATATAGCTTCGGCCACGCGTGAGGATGCGGAGTCACAAGAGGTTGGCTGCAAATCCTGACTCTTAAACTGGTCCGCGGCCCAAATCCCTTAAATGGGTAGCATCCGGATTGGTGAGTCAAGTAAATCCCGGAGGTGGGACGGTGTAGTCCCCAGGGCCGGAGGTCCCGACGACTTAACTTGAGTAAGAGTAAGAGTAAGTAAGTATGGATCCGTAAGTATGTATGAGTATGTATGCGTATGTATGAAGTAACGAGTAAAAGAGTAATCTCCACCCGATTAACCCGGGTGGAACAATGAAGCTAACAAGAACTGTACTTTGTGTATGTAGTAAGTATGTGTATTCGGAAGAAGGTAAGTGAGTATTGAATGGTTATATCGTATTCCTTGTATGTAATGAATTGTATGTATGTATGTTGTGTAAGTATTATTGTACGATGTGTAAGAGCATGTATGCATGTATGCTTGTATGAAAATGAACCGCATGTATTCGACCAAGTGGTCGGCGTACCCTCACTAGTACGCGGGGTATGCGGTTATCATGCTCGGCGAAAGCTGACCCCTTCGGGGGACATTTTTTAGTGTGCAGGTACCCGAAGCGAATATGGTCAAGGAAGAGACCAGAGGCACACCCTTGTAATTAGGAGTAAGTAGTTTGTGAGGAACGGGTAGTAAGTAGTCTCGTAGTGAGTACGTATGAACTTTGAAGAGGTAGTATATCTGTATAAGGATTTTAGTAAACTCGGTATGTGGATTATATTGTATGGTATTTGAAGAATTGTATCGAATGGAAGAATGTAGCGTGTATTGGTGTATGAAATATATATGGTAGATATGTAAGCAGTAGTAGTAGCCTTGTTAGCCACGTGGGTGGCTAACGGCATTGTATCACCCATTGTATGTAAGTAAGTATCCGCTGCGTATATCTGACGTGTAAGGAGATTGGACGGTAAGCATGTATTAATGGTAGGGGTGTTACAAAAAGTGGTATCAGAGCGAAGTATCGCTCTGATGACTGGAAATACCGAGCTTAGGAAATACCGAGTTAGGAATTAGAAGCTTAGGGCTAAGGGCTGAGTGTTAGCATTAGAGATATGCTAGTTAGGAATTACCGGTGAATACCGGATACCTACAATACCAGTCCCGCCCGCCGCAAACCCCACTGTATAACTTGGGAAGGGATGCCAGAGAGAAGAAAAGTCTTCTCATACTCGGGGAAACCCGATCTGGCAGTTGTGAAGCAATCACACGGTAAACAAGAACCGACACATGGTAGATTCCAAGAACTGGAAGTCCCGAAGATGGATCCGGGTTGAACCACAACACCGCACGTAATAGCGGTAGGATGAACACTCCAACCACGAGGAGGCTACAACTTACAACAGCATGGGGCGACGTGCTTAGCAGTCGCGACACCTAGCTAGTCAACCAACAGCAGGAAAGAAGCACTCACCGTGCAACGGAATGGAAAAGGGAGCAGTAACGGAACCCGAGACACAAGTCTACGGGATAGTGACACTTGAATAATGCCACCAACGGTATGCTAGTCGACTAAGGACATAGGCGGAAGCGGTTAACTCCAAAACTATGACACCATTAAGGTTGCAATACCGGGCCAATATAGCTCAGACAACCACAAGAACGACCATGAGATATAATCCAATGAGGCTACAAGAGTAGTGCCTAAA
Organism: Limonium bicolor; assembly: GCA_023374045.1. Lineage (NCBI taxonomy): Eukaryota > Viridiplantae > Streptophyta > Magnoliopsida > Caryophyllales > Plumbaginaceae > Limonium > Limonium bicolor. The sequence continues at coordinate 265,874,166 of CM041778.1, read as the reverse complement.
CAAGGAAGGTTCAGTAACCACCACAGATGTGTGGGAACGAGCCACCAGGAACGACACTAAACCAAATAGAGTGGGAATCTCCAAGGATTGGAGAAGTACCCAGATCTACGACGGCCATGTCTAGACCACCAAGAAGCTACCTAAAGGAGCGGGTATACCAATTGTAGATCAATAAGATCGAGGGAAAAGTCCGCAAGACTATCAAGTACCAGTGAAAACCATATCGTGACCGGTGTAGGTTTATCCAAAAACCACCAATACCACGCACTTGCCACGGCAAGTGCAGTAAAGACAGAGATATGTAAAGGAACACTAACACGTCACAAGTACATAGTAATGTACGGTGACCGTAACGAAACAACCACAGGATCACACATCCTGACGACCAGACGTATGGGACCTTGGAAAGGCCTAACAGCCCGACCACAATATTTAGAACATACCAGTCAGCGGGAAGCTAGACTTGGTCAAGACCCCAACATGGCTATGCCATGCAGAACATCTTTTAACACCGAACCATTATTTTCAAACCAAGTTTTCTTCCAAACCACAAACCTTCTTTTAAAAACCTTGGATTTTAAAACCAGACCAACAGCATTACGGTGAGTATCAAAGAATGATACAAGAGGAGTTGACAATAGGATACTTCACCTAGGCGTGTGGCGAACACTACGAGTGTACCCGTTACGGGATGTGGGACAACCTCACTCCGAAGGAGCTTGCGGGCCCGACATATAGTTGGGTAAGTGGTAACGTGTCAATATGGTACCCCACGTATGTATACATGTAGTGTGCGACGCACGGGAAGTAGTCAACTCCGTTCTACGAACCATGAGTGAATTTTAACCAGAACAACTAGACACCATCGACAATCCAGGAGAAGGAAACTCAGTTAAGGAACAAGTGTAAGGAACTCAGAGAATCCATCAGAAAATAAGGAGTAAGGACTAAGAAGTGCAAAGAGCACAGACTAGTAAGTATAGACATTGGGTATGTCTCAAAGACATCAAGCAAATATATGACAGCTGGAAAGCATACCCAGCCTCAACACAGTAAGGTAGTTGCCTAACGTGAACACCACAATGCTCGACAAACGGGACAGAACTCCCAAGAGCAATCACAAGATCACCATAAAGTAAAATCTATCATTGGAAAGGAATGTAAACCTGGTCAAGAACACTAGGAGAAGGTGTAAACGGTCTACCCAACGACGGGAGACGTTATAAACCAAAAGGGAATAACTCAAATACAATACCACAAGGTGGTATAGTAGACACAACATATCGTAAACATTACCCGGATGTAACGACACAACTAACAGCACTCAGGAATAATCCTTGAAGGGTGTCTGAGATAACAGCAGTTGAACAAGCGTCATGATAAGAGCACATGAGCTAAGGGAACATTCGGTTAGGACACCGAAGGGATTTCACTTAACAGGAAATACCCTAGACTACAAAAGGCACTGATCAGCACCAGATTGCCTGAGAGTCTCCTATGAACGGAAGCGTGATGCCACGACTTACCATGGAGCCCAATAATATCTCCAACCTATGACGGTATACGTGGAGTGGAAACATGTATAAGCAGCTTGCAAAGAGCATAGCCTGCAGCAATACGGCTCAGAAATCAACAACTGGACCATAAATTCAAACCCAACATCCTGAGTGGCTTGGAGTAATGGCCAACTCAATGTCACTGTCACTAGAGCATCAGCCTAGTATACAGTTGACGGAGTTCTTAATTACCGCCATGCCTTCTGTAGCAATGGTAGCACAGAGGCATGAGAATCATGATAATGCCAACATTGGCCTAGTCCACACCTGGACACTACGAGAAACCCAAGGGAAGGTACCCCTCGTAACCGAAGACCACTAATGCGGTGATGATGTGAACCCCTAGAAAAGGCTTCCATCTACTATAACAATAAAACCACGCAATAGATATTGCCAAGGGATGATGGGATAAGGAAATCAGATCTCTGAACCACTACGACTTAAAGAGTAAGCATACTCCATATGTACTCAAGCATGTGGTGAACCATTGTGTAAACACCAACATAGCAAACCTTGTCATTAGACCTATGAGTGGAGACAAACCCTCAATAAGAACCTTCACTTGTCAGTGATGGAATACCCTCCAATTGGAGAACGGGACCAGAAAACCCTTGAAGTTTCATGGGATGTCCTGGTAATATACATACAAGCAAAACTACACAGCCAGAGCCTAAACCAATGCTCAGCACTGAAAGGCAATAATTATCAAGCAATTAATGTGAACACACATTGAACACCATGAATGACTAACGCTCAAGAGAGCTTACGACCCGATGAGTTATCTCATCCTTGGTCAACCAAGATACTTGGTAAATTGTATCACAAATGGTGATAGTATGTGAGGTAAGTTAACCTACACATAAAACCTAAGTGGAATAAGACATCTCCACATTGGGAAGATAATAAGATTGCCGTATGCTACGACAACCGTCATACACACAAACACAGGGAACTCCTAGTATATGTACACCATAAGGAAATGGTGCCAAGGACAATGTCACTAAGTAAAAAAGAACTACCACAGTAACAGAAACAGTAAAAGCAATGTTGTACAATGAGTAAGAATACGGTGCGCAACAGGCGACCGCTATGAGGGAATAGTTAAGCAATAACACGGAGTATAAGTATGAGATGACACACAGAAATATTCTTTCCTATCACATAAGTGACTTACTGTCAAGCGTTTACGCCTCTGCACTCTGTATGACTGAGTGGTTTGGTATTGCACTTGTGCAGCTAATGATCTAATGGGATGGCTAGGGATATGGAGAATGTAAACCGTAGTAAATCCTTCTTTTCACTAACAGACATGGCAAGCCAATTAAGCAAGCTTAGCAACAACCGTGCGGCCTAAGGCCAAAGAAGCACGAAGAGTGCGAAACACACTAACAATCACAGATGTGAATTCCAATGGAATAAAAGGTGAAGGGAGACTTAAGAAAGTCACTAGAACCGACGCATATCAATGCAAGGTCATACAAGTAAAGGACACGTGTACCGAACCAGGAGAACTGGTATGATTTAGAAGCTAGTGACAACAGAGGAAGTACTACAACTAAGTAGTGACTTAACCTCGCCCGAAAATAAGTCGGAGGAACTTAACGAATAATCGTGGAAGCACGAATAGCATGTGCAGTAGATTACCAGAGAGCTGGTTATAAATCTTAACTCGTTGAGTTCAAACACGGTAAAAGAATACCGCAGTTGTTTAGTAAACCTTATTCCCATAATAGACGGATGAGAAGGTGATGTATAACACATTAATGATAACACGAAGGGTAAGTAACCCAAGCTATCAGGGTCGCGCAGCAGAAGCTAGTGGGCCCTAGCTAGGAGACAATATACCTAGTGAGTATAATACAATGGCTGTTAATGCCTTGAAGCCTGATAGGCTAGAACCGAATTAACGATGAGTTAAATAAACTCATATAGGAACTCTTGGTGCAAAGACTAAACTGTTGGTATGGTTAAGACCCTTTGACCAGAGCATATTCTATAGTATACCGTAGTGAAGCTAAACGCTTCAGTTTGCCCAAACTGATTAAACCAATGTTTAATAATAATAACATATGGTAGAATACGTGGGCGTAATCCCTTTTAAGGGGGGTAGAGCGAAAACCGCTTAATGTAAGTTTTATGAATAAAACACTTAAACCGTAATGTGCATAGCACAAATGAGAATCAAACTGATGATTGGTACTATGTTAAACAAACATAAGTACTCATTCATATTGTAATTATGGTAACTAGGCATTAAACATGCAAATACCATAGGAGGAATGTACTTATCTTGTAACACCAGTGTAAGAGTATTAGTAAAAGAAAAGTAATGAGTAGTGGACGGAGCTCCACAAGTATTGTAACCTTTGAAGAAGTAGTACGAAATGAATGAGGATAGTAGATGAATGAAGTTTATGAGTAGTGGGATCGTAAGTAAAATATGTGAAACAATTGAAGCCAACTAAATCTTATAAGTGTAGTATTCTGTAGTTAGAATATAGGAGATGATGGTGAGTAATGGATGGAAGTAGTGAGGGTTGATGAAATGAGCATTAGGATCGAACCATGGAGTAAAGCATTTGGGAAGTAGAGTGAGGACGATTGATGGATTGATTCCATCCTTTGGAGATGTATGAATTCGCAACCACGACTAGAAAGAATAAAAAGATAGAAAATGAAAACAATTAAATTATTGTTTGGTTGAACCTGATGTGGGAAGTCGAACTTGATCCTGATCAGATCAAGGGAAACCGAACACAAATTGGGGTGGAAAGATAGTTCAACACTGATGCTGATCACATCAGGGTCGAATGATTCTCGAAGCTCCCCTCAAGTGGTCACAAGAATCACACATAGGATAGAAGTAATGAATATAAATTGGAACTTGGAGTTGGATGCTTTAGAAAGATTTCTAATTAGCTGTTGGGAAGGATTTTTCCTTAGACTGAGAATAAGGATTTGGCTAGAAGCTTATACCGGAGAAGATAGTAGTGTAGCATATGGTATTATTCCAAGGGCAGCAGGACATAGAGGAGTCCTGTGTCGAGATGACCTGAGTGCCTGCGGGATTGTAATGTGTATTGCATTGCTTTGGGGATAGCTTTGCACTGTACGTATGTATAAATTTGGTAATGAGGAACCGGATGGTTAGTAGTAGTGTGGACTGGAGTAATTATAGTACATTTGTAGGGTATGGAATGTAGAGACTGTGAGTAGTGGATTTGGGAACTGTAAGGAGGAAGAATGTGTGACTTTTGGTATTAGACATGTAAGGATGAGTAAGCATTGTAAACCTATAACCTCGAACAACTTTGAGGACAAAGTTCTTAAGGGGGGTAGATTGAAATACCCCGACCTTAAATATGGCGATTTAATTATCCTAATAGGTATTTAAGAGCCTAATAATGATTAAGAAATATTGGTGAGGAAAATAAATCCAAAAGAAATAAAGAAACGCTTAAAAAGCGAAAAACGCTAAATAAGCGTTAAATAACCATAGGAGGTATGAAACCTCGGTTAGCGTATTATAAGGATTCTAAAGGCTTAATTAGGCCTAAATAATATGGGAACAACCCCCGAAGAAAATGGATCCTTAAAATGGATTAAAAACACTAATGAACATTAAAGCGCGTTTTTCGAGGTAACAGGGAAAACGTGACTTTAAACGGGTTAAATAGACTCATAATAATTATAATTAATTAAATAGTCATTAATAAATATTAATGAAGGTCTAGAGCCAATAAAATTAATTAAACGAGAAAATTCTGAAAAACGGGTACCGGTTAGTAAAACCGTCAAAAGCAGGAAGTTGTGGGGTAGAAACATAAATAACCAAAACTTATGTGTCCAATAATGTAAAAAGAAATTCAAAACCCACATGGGGCTGGGGTCTGTCCGATTTTGTCCCCCCTCTCACACTCACCTATCTTCTCTATTTACAAAAGACAAAAGTAATTAAAAACCATAAAGTAAACTTACCTCTCACACTCTCTCTCCCATTCTCATTCCTTTCTCACGTGTAGCAGCCTCACTCCCTCACTCTCTGATTTCTTTTCCCTTCTTCTTCCCCAAGCATGCGACATTAATGGAGAAAGGAGCAAACACATAAAAACCTCACCTTCTCTCCTCTTGTAACCCACTCAAATCTCTTCCAAAAATTACAAAAATTACACCATTGTAATCCTCTCACCAAGAGCTACGTTTCTATCTTTCCAAAATTCGAAAACACATTTTCGTTTTTATGGGTATACCCCATTTGGAGCTTCAAGACCACCATTAGAGCCACCTTGTTATCCTTGTTCTTTTGAGGTAAAAATCTCTTCGAAACTCCATTGTTTTTCTAGCCTTAAAGGCAAAACGAATTTGAACTAAACCCTTGTTTGGTTCCTCTTGTACCCAGCCGGTTTTGGCTTCTTTGAAGGGGTGGAAACCTTGTTCTTAAACTCCTCTAAGTTTCATCTACTCCCTTGCAAGGTAATGAAACTCCTAAACCCTAGAATATACATTAAAAGCTTAAGTAATGTTAGGGTTAGTTTTTAGTATTGAATGGTGTATTTATGAATGGGTTGTAATGTTAGATTGTTGAGAAACTATAACCGGTAGAGGGAGAAGGAAGGAACAAGAAGGAAGAAACCAAGAAGAAGAGAAAAGAAAAGGAAAACAAGAACAAGGTAAATTACCTCTGTTCAGTTTGTGTATAATGCGTGTGTGTGTGAGCAAGTGTAATGTCTTAGTAAATGTAAAACCAATATGACCGTAGCAATGAAATGAGCATATAACTAGCATTAGTGAATTGTTGAGTTGGAATCTGTCAAAACAAAAATACGTAAGCTGCTGCTGTGTAAACGTTTGAACTGATGCACATATATATATATAACCGTCTGATGCATATGTATAGTTGAACAGGTTGTGATCTTTGATGAGTGAACAAACTAATGTGGTGAAACCTTAAGTTTTTAGGGGATACCATGTCAAAATCTAGAGAGAAACTATGTCACTTAAGGGTTGTTGGCATTTGTAGAAGAAGAATGAAAACTAAACATAAGCAGCAGCAGCAGCTCGAACTCTGCAACAGAAGGGAGAAAAGAATGAAACAGTGGAAATGGTGAGATAGCAGTAGGTTGAGGGAATTGATTTTTGGTGAGGGATTTAGGTGAGTTAGATGCTTGGATAAGTAGTTAAACATGTAATATTAACATTAGAAACCATTAGGAAGTGATTAAAGGAAGAAGACAATGAAACAGAGCATGAAAAATGTCTCAGTTCGTAGCAGACCATTGTTGGTCCGGGACTTAGGCCTTGTATTAAGTCCCGGACCAACCATTCAAAGCGCCCGAGAGTTTGCAATTCATTAAGGGTCCGGGACTTACCTCTGGTATAAGGTCCCGGACCACTAGCAAAGTTCAGTCGAGAGTAATGCTGCGTATGGTCCGGGACTACCTTATGTATAAGGTCCCGGACCATAGCTAAAATCAATTCGAGAGTTCTGATCTGTGTTGGTCCGGGACTTAGGACCTAGACAAGGTCCCGGACCAACACCATAATTCACCCGAGAGAAATTTTAATGGGGCATAAGTTAAGGCATTGTTTGGGTATAATTGTATAAGTTGCATAAGACTTAATTAATCATAATTAAGAGTCATTAGGAGTATACACAAGCGAGAATAAGAATGAGGAGTAAGTAAAGAATGGAAATGAAATTGTACAAGTAAGAATTAGTAAGTATGTAAAGTGGATGAACTAAGGCAATTTGAAGGGCCTAGGTAGTGTTTAAACATGTGAGATTACATGTAAGAAGATTGGAGAAACAATGGGTAAAGTATGGGACTGAAAACAGAAGTAAAAATGCAAATACTGGGCCGGACCGAACTTGCGACCGGACTTGCAAGTTCGGTCGAGCCCAGATTTACAAAGACGGGAAAGCTTCTGGAATCGACCGGACTTGCGACCGGACTTGCAAGTTCGGTCGGACCAGAAAAATTCTCCCGTCTGTAACCTACTGGAATCGACCGGACTTGCGACCGGACATGCAAGTTCGGTCGGCCAGAAAAATTTCCGTCGAGCAAGCTACTGGAATGGACCGACCTTGCGACCGGACTTGCAAGGTCGGTCGGGCTAAAATTTTTCCGTTAAGTAACTTACTGGAATGGACCGACCTTGGGACCGGACTTGCAAGGTCGGTCGGCCCTGGAATTTTCACCCGATGTAACCTACTGACTCGGACCGAACTTGCAAGGTCGGTCGCAAGTTCGGTCGGGTCAAAACTTACAAAAAAAAACTATAAGACTATGGTTAGTATATGTATGTATGTATATGTATACCCACCTATACATACGTGCATATATGTGTAAGTAAACCATTGTTAAGTAATTAAAAGTAAGTAAATAAAATGTAAGTATAAATGTGAAGACCTAGTAAGTATGAGTTAGGAAGCGTAAGGGTAACCGAATTAAGTTAATGATAGTTAGATTAATTATTCGGTTGTATGTATATCATAGGATTTGAATTGTGAACACCGGAGGAACGTTGGGATACAAGTACAACGGTGAAAGGTATGATTTCTTCATGCCCTGTATCCTAATCTGGTTACCCCGATTTGTGTGCTTATTTGACCACCTAAATAAGATAAATGCATGAATCGGACTATATTGCACTTACCTGTGCTTGACTTATGTTGTGCTTGATATTTATTGTCTTGAGCACTAGTTTGTATAATTCATGAAATATATGAATGATGATGAATGGTATTCGAACCTCGTATTGTACTTGTGTAATGTATTGTACCTCGTATGTATGTGTATATGTGTATTGTATTATTGTGGCTTGGATGTTGACTTGTGCTAATTCCTAACTATCTAACTCCTAACTTAAGTGAGTAAATTGGAATGAGTACAAGTCCGATATAGCTTCGGCCACGCGTGAGGATGCGGAGTCACAAGAGGTTGGCTGCAATCCTGACTCTTAAACTGGTCCGCGGCCCAAATCCCTTAAATGGGTAGCATCCCGGATTGGTGAGTCAAGTAAATCCCGGAGGTGGGACGGTGTAGTCCCCAGGGCCGGAGGTCCCGACGACTTAACTTGAGTAAGAGTAAGAGTAAGTAAGTATGGATCCGTAAGTATGTATGAGTATGTATGCGTATGTATGAAGTAACGAGTAAAAGAGTAATCTCCACCCGATTAACCCGGGTGGAACAATGAAGCTAACAAGAACTGTACTTTGTGTATGTAGTAAGTATGTGTATTCGGAAGAAGGTAAGTGAGTATTGAATGGTTATATCGTATTCCTTGTATGTAATGAATTGTATGTATGTATGTTGTGTAAGTATTATTGTACTGTGTAAGAGCATGTATGCATGTATGCTTGTATGAAAATGAACCGCATGTATTCGACCAAGTGGTCGGCGTACCCTCACTAGTACGCGGGGTATGCGGTTATCATGCTCGGCGAAAGCTGACCCCTTCGGGGGACATTTTTTAGTGTGCAGGTACCCGAAGCGAATATGGTCAAGGAAGAGACCAGAGGCACACCCTTGTAATTAGGAGTAAGTAGTTTGTGAGGAACGGGTAGTAAGTAGTCTCGTAGTGAGTACGTATGAACTTTGAAGAGGTAGTATATCTGTATAAGGATTTTAGTAAACTCGGTATGTGGATTATATTGTATGGTATTTGAAGTATTGTATCGAATGGAAGAATGTAGCGTGTATTGGTGTATGAAATATATATGGTAGATATGTAATACTCGGGATTCCGGTCCATCAGACCGATGCTGTAAGCAGTAGTAGTAGCCTTGTTAGCCACGTGGGTGGTTAACGGCATTGTATCACCCATTGTATGTAAGTAAGTATCCGCTGCGTATATCTGACGTGTAAGGAGATTGGACGGTAAGAATGTATTAATGGTAGGGGTGTTACACCTCTAGACTCCAGGATGTGCTCCACATAGAAGGGCGAAGGATCTGATGCAGATACCAACTCCCGAATATTCCATACCGCGCGGCCCGAGATGTCGTCTTCCCGGGTTATCCTCATGTCCCACCAATCGAGATTTGCTCTTCATTATTATTCATGAATAGACACCATAGTGGGTGTCATAGTACGTCCTCCATAGTTAGAGAGGAGTTCCCCGCGTAGAGTTTTCTTTGTTTTCATAGTTCGTTGTGGTTCTCGTTTAGTTTTCCCTTTACGTAGTTTCTTTGTTTACATAGTTCGTTGTGTTTCATCTCCAAGTTCCATAACGCGAAACGGACTAAACTACTGTGTGCGCGCAATGATACACAACAATGATATAAAAATCATACAACATGATAAACAAGCAATCCAATTTCATGCTTTGATCTTAAGGTCTTTTCACACAGAGCACACAGCACACAAGCCGTGTAACACGGCAACATACGAACCACACATGTCCATACCTTAAAATAGTTGTCACAGATACTTGCGCAAGGGTTCCCCTCTACTCGTGGGACTCACTCCTGTAACGATTATTCGAACGGGTTAGATCGTTCGATCATGTGTTATTGTTGGTAGCTCTACTTATAACGGTTGGCTTAGACTTAGATGTTATGACTTGCATTGTTAGCCCCACTTCATATGTTTGATTCGAACTCACCTTTTTAGGCTAAGTAGTACCATGCTGTTTTGGTTTCTGTTTTGTTTGTTCATCATTTTCGAACCTTCGGATTATACTTTCCTTGTTATAAACTTAGACTCTCATATCCTCAAGTTCTATATCCCCCTCAACCCCCTTTTGTTTGAAACTGTCGTTTTGTTGTTCTAACATTACATCCCGGTCCTTGGGTCCAACCCTTAATGAGAATTCCTAACCTTTACCACTTGATAATTTTATTTCCCCCTCTTAGTTGATACTTTAGACTTACACGGATAACCTAACATCAACATAGTTCGATAACCCCGACACAATTTGTGTTACTATTTTTTTTTTACACACACCCCTTCTAAAAGCTTAACATGCATTGTGCTAGTTAAGAGGTCCTACCTTTAACTAAGGCCTTAGAGTGTTTTTAAGCATCGCAATGTGCCAAGAATACCTATTTCTTGTCCAGACCACTACACCAGTTCTCGGCACCACCCAAGTGCCAAAATTTCCACTCCAACAAAACGGTTCACTTAACCTCTTTTTGCTCTAGCTTACTAAGCGGGTGTTTACAGAATTTTCCAAAGCCAACTCTATCTCCCTAGTCCTGGATTTCCTAACAAGTTTACTATTATGTACGTGAATACCCCATAGTCCCTAGTTTTGCAGTTAACTCTTAGTTCCGTTAACTTCATATGTTATACTTGTAATTATCTTAGAAGCTATTTTTTTCGGTTATTACCACTACTCCCTAAGTTCCTTTAATTATATTTGACTCCCATACAAAACCCGTTAAATCTTTGAAGGCATTTCTATAAGGTTTTGAAGTTTCTTTACGCCATGTGACATTCACGAGTTTACAAATTCCTTCTAATACATTCCTAGATGATCATATTTGGTACAGTTGTACCCTTTATACTAAAGATTTATGTAACTCAACGAATCAGTCTATAAATTAGTTAATGACTACTTAAGCTCACAATCATCCTCCTTTTTATTCCCATACAATTTATAATCCTTCTAACCTCCCTACTTTGGTTACTGTTTTAATCTTACCTAGGTTGTTTTGATTTGACTCTTCCTTCTCTTAATTCTTCCTACAACTAAATAGGCATTGAATTTTCCAGAAATACTAGTAATCCACTAAATTCTTTTTAAGTGTTTAGACTCACCAATTTACAAGGTCAGCCCATGACCTACGCCATCTCTCCTTACTAATCCTTACACATTACCTAGATACACTCATAAGTCGTTGTCTACAACTTCACTTGCTTGACTTTACTACTAAGTTTGTATGTGGTTCCGGTTCTTCTTCCATAAGTACCATAGGACTCTTTTCTAAGTCATTTCCATACGTCACCATCCAGACCATTGATACAGGTAACACCATAAGCTCTCAGCATTACTCTAATCAAAATTTCAGCATTAATTTAACCAAGTGTTCAGCACTAAACACTTGGCATTTATTCAGTCTTGACTAGGTAGTTTGCCCTGATTATCTAGTAACAATATTCCCAGCACTCTCAGCATTAGTTTATGACACGAACACTCAAGCTTTCCAGCGCCAGAACATAAATTATTCGGCTTTGATTTGATAAGATCTCCACTATTAAAATCACCCTGTTCATTAATTAACCAGGTTTTTCCTTAGCCATGAACTACATTATGATAACCGGTTTCTTCCCTAGTCAGTTAATAACAAAATTTCTTTAGTGCTTTACTAGTACATTACCCCTGGGTTACTCTTACAGGTTTTCGGCAGCCATTTAACCAAGTTTTCAGCACATAGAAGCTTAGGCATATTTTCGGTTTTGACTAGATAGTTTCTCTTGGTTAATTAGTGACATTATTCCACCATTTCCTTAGCATTATTTACATGTTCTAAACACTCAAACTTCCTAGAATGAAGACATACGCTTCAGCTTTGATTTTTACAAGATTTTCCCACACTTAGAACCTACCCTTTATTTCGTACTTATTGAAATACCCCAAACCTTGGTATGTTGTGTAAATGTTAAACTATGGTATTTAAAGGCTAAAAAGTGCCTTAGAAACATAAATGAACCATTTAAACCATGGTAAAACACAATAAAACACTAAGACACGGTGTGAGCAAAAACATGCTCTAAGCTTGGAGAGTAAACTTGGTTAGGACCCAAAGAGCCTACCAAGACTCGATAATATTTAATTATGACTTTATAAGGCTAATTAAGTCCTTAGGAAACTTTGGTAGACAATGAAACCAAACAAAACACAAATAAATACCTTAAAGTCAATAAGAGCAAAAATGTGCTCTAAGCTTGGGATAAATTTGTAAAAGACCTAATGGTCATACCTATACCTTATAAATATGTTATTAAATCAATTACCAAAGAAAACAAGCTTGAAAACAAGTTAAAACACAAAATGTGCTTTAAGGAGTCTTAAAGCACGTTTTTGAAAATTGTCTTGTAAATGAGTTTTGAATGGCTAAATGTCCATCATTACTCTTTAATTAACATGTGTACTATATAGTATCACATTTGGAAGTCTATATCAATGGGAAATCAAAAATTTCACAACAATGTGCCTTGTTTTCATGAATAGTAACTTTTATAAGTTAGTTTGTAACATATGTTATCATAAGTAATTAAATTGGCAAATAAAGTCTAAAATACCCCTTGCTACTATTTGGGGCCGGTTTTCTCATAAGGGAATGAGTCATCCCTTTGTTAATTGATAAGATAGAAATTGATAAAGTAAAACACTATTTACTTTACTTAAATATCTAAACTAACAAAACTTATCTTCATTCTCCCTTCCTTCTTCATTTCCCACGGTTCCAAGGCTTCCTCAACCTCTCTTCTTTCTCCCATTCACGGTTTGGAATAGTGCTCACCAAAGCTCCACCTTCCATTGGCAATAATTCTTAGCTCACTTAACCAAATCAAGAACAAACACCACCATTCTCCTCCTCTCATCAAGCTCTTCATTCCTACCTTCTCAAAACTTCAAGACCACCATTTCGGTGCCATGGAGTTCCACCATTGAAGGAGCTTGAGCTTATATTTTCACATATTATTGTTCTCCTTTGCTTCAAGGTAAGGAAACTCAAAGAAAAATGACATTTCCTTCATGTTTGTGTGATGTCCGAAAATCACCATTAATGGTGCTCATGTGTTGCTTTGTTCTAGCTCCATTTGAATCTTTCAAGGACTTGGTGGAGTCCTCTTTGGTAGATATTCAAACTCCCTTCAAAGATCAAGGTAAAACAACTACATTAATGTTTTTGAAATAATGTAAAACCTAGGGTTTACAATGAGATGAAGCATAAAGCTTATATACTCATTTCAATGTTGGTATATTGTTTAGTAGTTGACAAGGAAAGAAATGCCTTACCGGTTTAAGAGGAAACCAGAAAGAAGTTTGAGTGGAAAAGAGGTAAATATGCTATCTCAATGTGGTATAATGCCTTGGGAGAAATGAGCTTATAATGCTTTCTAAACTACCTAAACAGCAAATGGTGAATGACTTAGTAAGGTGTTCTCAAGGAGACTAGAAAGGAACATATGTCTTGGTGTGTGTAATTGCAGGTCAAAGGCTTATGTATTGTGGAAATTCAGTGTTTAAGGTTTATGTAATTTAAGGGCCTAAGAGCCATGTTATTTAAGGGCCTAGGTGCCAAGCAATTTAATTTGAGCACTATATTGTGATGTAGTGCAAATTTGGTGAAGTCTCGTGTGTGATGGGTTCTTGATGGATTTAGGTGTTCTTAAGTGTTTAATGGTGAAAACTATGAGCTTTGGAATGATGATGTGCTAAGAGAACCTATGGCAAAATTTGTAAAATGTATAAGGAGTTTTAAGTGCTTAAATGAACTTGGGTGAACTAGGAATTGTTAGGAATGGATACATTCTTAATAAGGAATAAACATGCCCTAAGGTGTTCTAAGGTGCTATAAGGGTTAGGCATTTGTCTTGGAAGTTCTAGAAATCCAATGAGTGTTTTAGGATGTATTGAAGTCTTGGAGAAGTTTGTTTAAGGTTTAGGTAATGATTGATGAATAAGGAAAGAATGATGTTTAGGTAAGATTTTGAGAAAGGAATTCAAGAAGTTGTGAAAGGAGGATTGTTAAATTAAGGAGGAAGTGTAAGCTTGAAAAAGGAATGTAAGAATGACATAAGGAGTTTGATATGTAAGAAAGGAGTTTGAATGATGATGTTGTGTGGAAGATATGTCTTGGTATAATGGTTAGAATGGCATGAATCATCACTTAGGGACTTAAGGAGATAAACTATAAGTGTTGGAGGCTTTGGAGGAATTTGGCTAAGTGTTTAAAGGTTGGAAGTTGAGCATTTTGCCTTGTCCGAACTTCCGTCGGACATGGAAGTCGGACAGGCTCTGTTGGGTAAGAAGTTTGCAACTCGAACTGTGTCCGAACTTGGAAGTCCGGACACATGTTCGGACGCATGGATTTCCGCAATTAGAGATCTCGACTCACGTCCGAAACTTGGTGGTTCGGACACAAGTTCGGACAGGCCACTGTATGGACCAAAATTGTTGTTTTAAGGTATGGAAATGATGTGTAATGATGGGATGATGATAGGTGATGATGTTATAAGGTTGTTAAGGACATGTTAGGTGAGTTTTAATGGCAATTAAGTGGGTTGAAAAGTTGTATTAAAATGTGAGAGTAACATGTTAAAAATGTAAAGATATTTAATTATTAAACGGGTTTAACTATGGTCATTGACGTTACACAAACATATACCCCAAGTTAATGAAGGTAACTTTAATGTGCCAGTTGTTCGAGAATTGTTCGAGGAACGTAAGTGGACATGGTAAAATGAACTCGGTGACAGGTATGGTTTTTTGCAACTGTATCCTACCGGATTACACCGGCTTGTATGCCAAAGTGTTTTTCTGAATGTTGCCACCTTGTAAGATAAAAAACATGTAATGAGTTTACAGTAATTCATTTATGTGGCGAATTTGGCCTCCGATACCGTTAACCTCAAATATGTGTTAAACTTAGCTAACCAAATCTAGGAACACATGAGTGATCGGTATTCGGAGAGTTGACGGCCCAAACCTTGGGAACGTGCTAACCACGGCTATGTGTGAGTTAGTTGGACATTGTTGTTGTATGCAAGTGTGTGAACCTCCCTTGTGAGCTTAACTCGGTTATGATACCGTATGGTGTGTGGATGTGGTAGGCTCCATAATGGATCTCTAACTACTTATTTATAAGTGTATATGTACTAATGGGGGGGGTGAGGAGTCCGGTTGTCCGGCCACGCGTGTGATGGACGGGAGTCGATCATATCCGGTTCGGCTCTCTGGTGTATGTATAGGTGGTATTCCAATTTGGTTTCTACCTTCCCTTAGCTTATCCAAAGCTAGTTACTGACTCACGTCGGGCCACAGGGGCATACGAATGTTATTTCGGTGTGCTTGGGATCACTATATCCGACACACCTTGGGTATAAGTTAACCGTTCTATATAACTGGACGGTAACGAGGTTAGTAACGAGCTTAACATGGGATTGGCAAAAATCCCTAGGCTCACATGGTTACTAACTATGGTGGAAGGTTCCTTGTGAGAACCGATTTTATGGTGTTATGTAATGTTATGGTGCTATGCAAATTCCCTTGCTATGCTATGGAATATATAATATTGGATGTTTTAAATGAATGCGATGTCATCATGTGTACGTCGAAACAAGAAAGGTGTTGTTATGTTTTATTATGTGAGAAATGATATGTGGTAGGATATGGAGTGTGTGGATCATGGAAATGAATTCCCGGTTTGTGACAAGAGGCGTTTAAGGATAACCCGATTAATGGGTACGTGTCGTTCATTAAGGAAGTAGCTCCGCTTTAGAGGAGAGCCACTCTAGGGTTTAAGGAATCATTGGATGATTTGTTAAGTGTGGATGTGTTGGTTATAGGTTGAGCCCATTGAGGCGAAAGGTTATGTGTTGTGTGTTTATGGTTTGTATGCATGATTTAAATATAATCAACTGCATGCTAAGACGACAATTAGTTGTGCGTGGCCCGGTAGCATGTGGGCTGCGGGATTACCATACCAGCAAAGGCTGAGCCCCTTGGGGGCCACCCTTTCTCTCCTTTTCTATTTCAGGCACAAGGAGCTGAAGCCGTTCGAGAGTAGGACGGGTTAGATGTTTATACATGGGTAGCCATTTAATGGCGTAAGCATTGTAGGCGTAGTAAGACCGAAATTGTTATCGGCATTAGTTTGTAAATACTCGGTACAGTGGGAGTGTATGTAATAATAAATGTTGGAGACGGAATAAGGATTGTATTGTGTAGTTGCTCGGGAATCTAGTCCATCAGACCGATACAATGTACATGTATTAGCCTTGTTAGCCACGTGGGTGGTTAACGGCGTGTAACACCATTGAATTAAGTAATGTGATGAGTTGAATTTTCCGCTGCAATTTGATGTTATGTGTACGGTGGTAGGTGGGGTGTTACACTTATTCAGACTTTTCCCTAGCCATTGGTGACATGATTTACCCAGTCACCTAGCCTTAGCTTCCTTGACAACTCCTCTCCAAATTATCCAGAACAATACCGTACTCTTCCGGCAACCAAAACACAAGGTTTACAACTCAGTAACTAGTTCTTAACTCATCAACTTTTCTAGTTCAACAAAACAGCATATACCAGTTTTTTTTTCCTTAGTAGTTACTAGTTTAATATCAATGGACATTCTCACCTGTATTCGGTAACTCTCCAGCATGTTTTTAATCTATTAAAACTGGTGCTTAGACTATCATTTAGTCATTACGATAACCTCCTAGCATATAGGCTTTCCAGCAGACTGTTACCAGCTTCATCGACATAATTTCAAACCAACATTTATATAAGGTTAAGAATAGTTCCAGCGTCTGAGTTTAGGATTACAACCTTGGTTATTAAAAGCTTGTTTTTCTTGAGTGATTTCTGGTTCCCCTTGGGTAGTTTTCGGCCCTGTACAAAACAGCCACCGAGATCAGACTCCCTTGTACATTTGGAGTGAACACATCGGGTAATTCACAAGATTTTTTGGTGGATTATCTTACCTTGCTTAGGGGGGGTTGCTCTTTGGGTTTCTCTTCAGTTTTGATTGGAAGCTTGACAGAGAATTCTCGGCCTTACAACCGGACATGCTCAAGAAAAAGGTTTCCAAATCAGATGCCAATACTTTACCGAGAAATTGGAAGAAGATGATGTCTTATAATTGAATTAAAACAGAAACAGAAGCAAAGAGGCATTAAAACAGAGCCGGTAGTGTCCTTACCATGGAAAAGTTTTTCAAACAGGTTTTGGCTTATTTCTTGAGGTGTTCGGTGCAATCTCTAAGGAGGCTTTTTCCCAGAGGATTCATGCATGAGAGAACCCGAGAGAAAGGGAGTCAGTCATAGAACTCCCGAACATACAAAGCAGAGGAACAAAAGGGAGTGGAACAACCTAAGTGTTGGTTTGCTTTTATTACCTTTCGAACTCCTGGAGTCGATTCTTGCTCAAAGATCTTTGGAGATTCGAACAAAGAGGCTGCATGCAAGGTTCAGGCACGGAAGAGGAAGAAGACTGGGTGAGTTGGGGGTGGTTTCGAACCAAATTAAAAATAGGGAGGAGTAGAGATTAAAACCATTTGGTCAGAGGCCTCACCTTACGCCAAGATCAAGCTGGAATGGAGTGGGATTCCTTGAGGAGTCTCGGCACACTCATAAGAGCATTTCCAGTGGGTTGCATACGCGAAGCGAAAGAGAGAAAGAGGGTCACATAACAAAATTTTCGGACAACAACAGATGGAAAGAGCTGAGGAGTCCTAATATCCCACTTTACCGATTACTAGTCCTCACCTTCGAGAATTTTAGGAAGGATCTTTGTTCGAAGATTCCCTGCGACTCCATCAGTGGATTGCAGACAACATTCGTGCAAGAAAAAAGGAGGAGATTAGAGGGGCTTGAGTAAAGGTTCTCGGACAGACCAGAGCAAAGGAACGAGAAACAGAAGCGGCTGAAAATATAAATCTGTTTACCTTGCGCTAGACTTGAGCGAGAATAGAGTAGATTCTTGGGGAAATCTTCGGTAATCTTGCTGTAAGGGCTTGTGTAGTTCCAGATTCGCAAGCCGGTGATAACTCCAAGTCGACGCCATCAGTTACGGGGAGTTGAGAGAAATTCTCTGGACTTGCGCAGGCGTGGAGCAAATGGAGAAATGAAAGGTGGTGTGGGCTTAGAAATCGGGACTTAAACACCCGAGAAGGAAGGGGACACGGTTTGGGAAACAGAGAAAGTAAAAGCTACTGAGTGTGTTGGCACCCTCAGTCGATGTATTGACTACTGAGTAGTTAATTAAGAGTGGGTTAGTGGAGTTACTAGATTAGGGTTAATCGGGTGTAATAGACATCAGTGGGGTATGACTCCATTGTCATCTCGTAATGGAATTAAGTAGTTCGTAAGGAATTAGTTTATTGTCTAAGTCTGGGAATATAAATCAGTGAGTATGAGTCTTTGTGTTATAATGTTACTTGTACATGTTTGTATCTAATCACGTACTTCGTATGCTATGTGTTCGTAACATATGTTATTTATACGGTAGTTATATAACGTAAGTACCCGATCTATTTTGGTTTACATAATGTGCTACCCTAGTTTCCTGCACAAACACCCTAACGCGGTATAATTTAATTGCTCAATTGTATCGGTTAATGTCAAAACCGTTGAGCACAAGTGCGTATGTTACATTGTGACTTGTTTATACTCACGGACATATGAATGTCCCTTAGTATCGTAGGTTATATGTTATGCCATGGTTATATTAATGTGACCAATTTATTGTACATACCACACATAATCACGATTTCACGTGTTTTAATTAGTAGGGGTGTTTCAACCTACCCCCCTTAAAGAGACTTCGACCCGAAGTCTTGTCTCGTGAATTAATGTTCGTGTTTTGGGCCCCTCCCGGGGATCAGGTCCTAAATTGTTATCACTAGCCAAGGGATCATGTCCCACAAATTTCATAGTTCTATTTCACCACTTGTGCTTATAAGCACCAAGCACCTTACATTTCTTTTTTATTATCAATATGTGGCTTCATCATGTTCTCAATAATCTCCATGTACCAGTAATATTCATATATTGTATTGGTAAATTCATATACTGTACTCATAGGCAATCAGACGAACAAGTCATTCATTCATAACCACAATGCATCAAACCAATCCGTACCCAGTACACACACATAGCATCACAGATCCAAACACAGTTCAAACATGCATAGCGTCAAAAATCCAACACATCAAACGAACAACAGCACAGCAAAAACACAATGCGCCTACCCCCCTTAAAAATGGATTACGCCCACGTAATCCCTACTATATCATCCTTGAACATTAGTTCAAGATGTTTAAATCTCATGAGGCATTTTAGTTTTCATGCAATGTAGCTCTCATTATTATCCATCAAAGGTCTTGACCATGTTAATGGCTTGGTTTCTGTCTCAAGAATTCTTATCGGTTTCCATACCGATCTAACACGGATTCGGATTTAGCCTCTCTGGGTCTACGATATTGGCTGATATGTCACTTGTTATTCGACTTGAAGATGTGAAATAGGGTCCACCAGCTTCTGCTGTGCGACTCTGATTACTTTCAGGTTTAGTTTTCCCCCACTATACCTCTCAAGGTGGTGCATGACTTAATAGTATAGGAGTAAAAGTCTCTTGACCGACATTGCGTATTTTAATTTATACATAATCTCGGTGGATTGTAGTTTGTGTATCCATTTACTCTGGAGGTCGGAGGTTCATGTTTTTAGTGCGCTTTTAAGCATTTGAATTGTTCTTCCTCGCTGACCTCTTGGTTTTAATTCATGTACGTTCTATAGTAACGATTTTTAGTTCTTAGTGTTTGATGTGTCATTGTTACAACAACATGTTTGGTATGTATTACCGATTATGATTATGTGTAGCATAGGGTATTTAGTTCCCTTATCATCACCATTGTTCGTAGGGATTAAAATAATTGACTATTACTGGTTACGTGTTGCAATTGATTGCGATAGTATATTTTCTTATGTGGTAACTTTTAGGTTAATAGTTACATCACACCATTTTAAGTGTTCACATATTTGTAACCTCGAAGTTTTTGAATAATGTACCAATGTATTCTACCATCGTATCCTTGTATTCTTGACTTGTAATATTTCCCACTTATTTATAGTTCATGTGTCCTCTTGTAGGGGGTTTCGGGAATTATCCCACACTGACGTGATCAGCGTAAGTGTTGGACTACCCTTTTCACCCCAATTTGTGCGTAGTGTCCCTTGACCTGGCCAGGGTCAAGTTCAACTTTGCACGTCCGATTTAGACGATCAAACAATTATTCACATTTGAATTCTTATCCCACTCGTTTCCAGTCCTCTGGCAACCAATTCATTGATTAGTGTCACCATCTAAGCCTTTAGATGGATTGTTCAAATTTTCTAACTGTATATTCATACATATATACTCGTGGGTTTTAAACCTCTTGATTTATAGGTAGTTTCCCGTATGAGTGTTTCAACAAGTTTAGTGACATACTGGTACATGCATTTTATCCCCTTGGTGCTAGTTACTTGGGTATACAATGGTATACTTCCCAATTCTTAATATTATTATGATTTCCTCACACTTACCAATTAATATTGAATTTACAAAATGATTCTTTACTTATCTTAGCCCATCAATTAATCTCTCCATTACGTCCTTTAATTTTTTTTTTGTTCAAGATTTCCAAATCTCGATACCCAGTTGTCCATAAATGTTTGGTTTCCACCGGATATTTTCTCCTCATAGGTACTTGTCTGATGTTTTTTTTTGTGTTGGCCGTCTAGGCTCACATTTATCTGAGTTAACTTTACTCCGTTTCCCTTGTGAATCCTTATGGGTCTCGTAATCCATTTGTTACTTTCTGTTTATTATTCCTTGTGTGTTTCTCTTACTGGAAATAGTCTAGCCTAACCAAGTAGTAGGTACCCCGGATTTATTATCACTGAGGTCTCCCTATCGTTTTTAGATCGTTAAGCCGTATTGTTAACTCGAGTTAGGTATGGTGATGGTGGTTAAATGGGCATATATGCCACACACTGAACTAACGACCAGATATTTGTAATACTTGTTGTCCATTCCAAAGGTGTGCTATTATAGTGTTGTAGGGTAGAAGAATGATAAGCAACGTTTGTCCTTCGTGGGACGTTTGCTAGGTTCCAAAGGTATAAAACAATTCGAACCAGAAGAGTGTGAAGGAGACGTTGATAAGCATGTATATATGTTCCTTGTTCACCGGTGATAGAAGCAGGAGGGAAACCCAGTAATGGTCACCGGTCTCACTTGTTTGAGGTGGGGGGAATGTAGAAGAATAATTAAATATAAAGAAGAAGCAGGGACTTTATTGAATCCCGAAATATTTGGTTTTAGTGTATAAAATTGTGTCATGCTTTATTCAGTGTTATAGATCGTACCAATTTTATGGTGTAATTACAACTCGAATTATATTCTCTTATTTCATTGTTCTACGAGAGGTTTTCCTTAAATTACCCTCTCAAGTGTTCAAATTGCAGAATTTATCTCAATCCTGATCTTGGCTTAATTATTTGCTTATTTGAGCCTTATTAACTTCATAAATTTTTGGGCATTTTGGTCCTCTTCGCTTGTGAGGTAGGGTCCTATCGACTTCTAAGCATGTCGACCCAGGTTGCCGCTACGGGTATTATCCTTTGGCAACGTCTATTGTTTAGTGTAGTCTTTTCTTCACGGGTTGACTGTATGACATTAAGTAATTGCCAGATCGGGTTTTCCCGAGTATGAGGAGGCTTTCTACCACTCCGGCGTTCTTTCTTTGAATTTTAGAGGAAGTTAGGGACGTAGAGGTTGGGTGTAAGTGTCTGGAACAGAGAAGTACCGAGTATAGGAAAACCTGGAATTAGGAATTCTGATATCGGGTCAAGAGTTGTGGGTAGTTTGTGAGGCACGTTAGTTAGGGTTCTTCCCCAGTAATTACCGGATACCTAACAGATACCTACACCCACCCTCCACGTCCCTAATGTTTCCTTAAAATTCATAGAAAGAACGTCGGAGAGGTAGGAAGCCTCCTCACACTCGGGAAAACCCGATCCGGCATCTACTTAATGTTATCAACCCGTGAAGTTCAAAGACATCGCCAAAGGATCGTAAGTTCATACCAAAGTTTAACGGAGATACACCCAGACACAAACCTGCAAGCAGGGTTCCCAACCATAAGACATATATTGCATACGGTCTAAAACCAATTTACAGTGCACGGTATCATTACAATCATAGACATCGCCACACAATTTGGCCTCCCCTATAAACGCACAAATGGCTATGTATAATGCCACTATATGATATAATCTTTCCAAACACCCCACACATGGGAGAGTTAACCACTATACTCAAGTAACAAGTGATGACAAATTGAAGAAGGTCGTGATTAGTAACTCAATCACCCCGACTTAAGTTAATTAT
This sequence comes from Limonium bicolor, assembly GCA_023374045.1. Classification (NCBI taxonomy): domain Eukaryota; kingdom Viridiplantae; phylum Streptophyta; class Magnoliopsida; order Caryophyllales; family Plumbaginaceae; genus Limonium; species Limonium bicolor. The sequence goes on along the minus strand of CM041778.1, from coordinate 265,851,499 downwards.
ATAACTTAACAGCCAAAGGTAAATAATGGGGGACCAAGAGGGTAAAAAGCTAGACTACTTCGAGTAAGAGTAACACAAAAGGAATAATAATGAGAAGGTAATAGAAAGGTTACAAGACCCAGGAAAGACTAAGATGGAAAACGGAATAATGGAATTAAAATTTATAACATTAAAGCTGTTCGAAGAGAATCTAACCGGTCTAACAGGAAAAAAAAATCAGTCAAATATGTATGAAGAGAAAAATATCAGGAGGAAACAAAACATTCATGAATAATCGGGTATTGAATATTTGGAAATTTTAAACAAGATTAACGGACTTAATGGATGAATTAGTTGATAGACTAAGACAGGTGGAGAATCATGTTGTAAATTCAGATATTAATTTGAAAGTGTTAAGGATAATAGTAATAACATGAGGGTTAGGAAGTATACAACTGTATACCCAATTGACAAACAATAAAATTTATGAGACCACCTGTATATAGGAAACAAACACGAACATACCTACATATGGTACGAGGATGGGAATGTGAAGAGCTAATAATACCAGGAGGATATAAATGCATATACTAGTATATATCATTAAACTTACTGGAATACTCATATGGGAACCTATATACAAAATCAAAGGGTGATAACACATGAGTATATATATATATGTAATACAGTTAAAGAATCTGAATATTTAATTTAAAGGCTTAGACTTGGAACTAGCCCATAAATGATTGCCAGATGGCTAGATACGAGTAGTATAAGAACTCAAATTTGATTAATTGATTGCTTATTTAAATCGGACGTGCAAGGGTGAACTTGACCCTGGCCAGGTCAAGGACACTACGCATAAATTGGGGTGAAGGGGGTAGTCCGACACTTACGCTATGTTCACGTTAGTGTGGGATAAGTCTCGAAACCCCCTACAAGTGGACACATCAACTATAAATAAGTGAAAGTCTATAAGTTGGATAAGTAAAAATGCGGGAGAAGCGGTGTTGAAACCACATAAAATACATGGATACGTGGCTCGAAAATTCGGGGATAACCACATGAGTATACAAATATGTGAGGACTTGAGATGAGGTGATGTTACAAATAACCTAATAGTTACTACAATAAAAAATTACTATCGCAATCAAATGCAATGTATAATCGTGTGTAGTCAGTTACGCTAGTTCCTGGCTGTACATAATAATGACACTAGAACTTATGACTAAGCAGAACTAGTCAACAAACTGCTACTTGAGAGTTGTAGAGTGTAAAATTCGGTAACCTTTCGAATGAAACAAATTAAAGTCAACCAGCGTGTCAAGGAAGGCCATTATTGGACTGAGAATAAAGATTATGCAAAGACCAAAAGCGTCTAACTTGGTTGTACACATTAGGAGATAAAGAATTAGGTAGTAACGCTAGGAGAGTAAACTAGCTATCTACAGATGATTATGAGCAGTTATACAAATTAAACATGTCGTCGAAACAATGACACGTTTGTAACATTGAAGAGCATTAAACACTAAATCATTAAAGCAGGAATACCCGACCCCCAAAGGAAATGAAGAGACAAATCATAACCACCGAGACTGTGTATGAATTAAACAACCCATGTCAGTCAAGAGATTTTTACTCCTATACAATTAAGCCATGCACTACCTTGAAGGGCATATTGAGGGAAAACCAAACCTGAAGGATATCAGAGTCGCACAGCAGAAGCGGGTGGACCGTACCTCACCTCTTCCAGTTGAATAACAAGTGACCTATCGACCAATACCTTAGACCCGGAGAGGATAAACCCGAATCCGAATCCGAAATCCTTGGATACAGAATAAGCATTAGCATAGTTAAGACCGTTGATAGGATTACAATGTGAGCTACATTGCGTGGAAACTAGAATGCTCTTTGAGACTTAAACATCTTGAACCAACGTTCAAGGATGATATAGTGAGGATTACGTGGGCGTAATCCTTTTTAAGGGGGGTAGGCGAGTTGCGTTTTTGCTGTGTTGGCGCGTGTGTTGTGTGTTTGGTTTTGGTTGTTATGCCTGTGTGAACTGTGTACAAATTGTTTTGGATGCATTGTGGTTAGTATGAATGGCGAAATCGTTTTGGATGCATTATGGTTATGTATGAATGACTTGCTTTCTTGATTACATATGAGTACAGTATATAAATATTACTGGTACATTGAAACATTATTGAGAACGCGGTGAAGCCACAGATGTGGGGCATGTTATTGAGAACTTGGAGAAGCCACAAATGTGGCGTGGTACTTATAAGCACAGATGGTGAAATAGAACTATGAAATTGCGGGACATGATCCTGTGGTTAGTGAGAATGAATTCGGGATTTGATTCCCTCGTGAATGATCAGAATACGAACATTAATTAACGAGACAAGACTTCGGGTCGAAGTCTCTTTAAGGGGGGTAGGTTTGAAACACCCCTAACAATTAAAACACTGGAAATCATGAATATGTGTGGTATAATTGTGCAATAAACCGGTCACATAAATATGACCGTGGTATGACATACAACCTACGGTACTAAGTTATAAACAAGTCACAGTGTAACATACGCGGTTGTGCTCAGCGGTTTTTGGTATTAACCGATACAATTGAGCAAATTAAATTATACCGCGTTTAGGACGTTTGTACACGAAACTAGGGTAGCACATTATGTAAACTAAAAGAGACCGGGTACTGGCGTCATATAACGACGGTACAACATAACCTATGCTACGATAACATAATATACGAAATACGTTATTGGATACCAATAAGTACAAGTGACAACATAACTTTAAGGGCTCGTACACACTGATTTATATCCCATGGAACGGGTAATAAATTAATTACCGAGGTACTACTAAGTTCCTGTATAACACTACAATAAAAGAAACTCCACTCTCCTGACATCTGAAAACGTTAAAATCCCACCCACCCACACTTAGTTAGTCACGCATCTATTGAACCGATCTTGAATAGCAAATTTCTGTAGTTTTTCCATCTTGCCATGCGAATTACCCTCCTACTGTTCAGGCACACCTGCTCTTCAAACAAATGTTCCCGTCCATCTCCTGGTGTGAGTTCGGAGTTCTAAAGCCACACAACTCCTCATTTTTCTCAGTTACTTCCCGAGGAGCGCAAGTCCAGAGCAGGACTTTGGGTTTCCCTAAGTTCTGGTGCAAGCCTCTCAAGATCTGGAGCAAGTTTAACTGCTTTGGTCCTCCATGAATATTCTAACTCGAACTCCTCCTCTGGTTCCTCGTGCATGCCGGAAATAGTCATCCAGCTTCGGCAATCCGAAGCAAGTTGATAATGTCCAGAAGCCCCCCTACATTGGCGCAAGGTAATCTCTGGTTCGCAACATTCCTCTTCGACTTCTCCTTGATTTCCTGATTAGAGAGGTGGCCTTAATGTTCATACACCTCCCGCATTTGCATCTGAGACTCAAGTCCTTCTTTTTCCCCTTTGCATGTCCGAGATGCCCTGAGTTTACTCCTTCAGTCTTCCATGAATTTTTCCAACACAAGTTTCTCCTCTTGCTCCTTGTGCATGTCCGAGTTATGTGTTCAAGTTCCTGAGAAATATCGCAAGGTAAAGTGTTACCAGTTCGCTTACTTGCTTGCCTTCTGTTTCCTCTTCCCTACTTTGCTCTGCCCGAAAATTTCATGTTCAACCCCTCTAACCTTCTTGCTTTTCTTTTGTTTAACCCCTGCATGCAAGCCTCCCTGAGCTCTCGAAGGTAAGAGCTGAAAGACTCGAAGCTCCGGTTGTTTAAACTCCCTTATTCCCTCTGTTTATTGTCTCAAGATTGTTTTGTTGACTCCCCTCTGTGTCTAACCACTATATGCGAGAGCCTGTCTGGAAAACTCCCACGAGATGGCGCCCAGAGGCATCAAGGAATCCATTCCCCTACTTTCCTGAAAGCGTTCCAAGGTGAGGCCACCACTGTCTTGTTTTCCTTGTCTGTTGTTCCGGTTTCGAGTTCTACAAATGACTCTTGCTAACCTGAAACTTTCCTGGTGCATTCCGGTTGTTGAAGCCAAGCTTCTGTGTCAAATCGCCAAACATACAAAAGGAAATCCAAAGAGGAACTAGTTCCTAACCAAGGTAAAAAACTACCGAGAATGTTGGCAAAACAACCCTTGATGTTTTAAATTTGAAATGAGCAACAAACTTATCTTGGCTCGTGATTCTGTCCAGGTGCGAAAGATACCAAACATCCAGAACTACCCAGGACGAACAACCACAAAAACCCCAAGGTTGTAACCAAAATCCTTGCCTAAACTATGCTTAAGGACTCGTGTGTAAATTTGGTCTGGTCTGAGGTTATTTTGTTAATCTGGTAACTACCGAAATAAAATTCTAGTTTATGTGTTGGTGTGGTGAGCTAATGATGTGTTAGGGAAAAAAACCTGTTAATTAACTGAGATAATAATGCACTAAGTAATCAGCAGGTAATTACTAAGCCAAACCTGGTTATATTCGGGTCGTTGAATTAGCAAGCTAGTTACTGAGTTAATGGTGGTGTTGTGGGTCTGTTTTGGATTTAACATCTTGATAAAACACCTGAATAAGCAGCTAGACAATTTGGGGAAAATAAGAAGGCTACAGAAGAAATACATCGGTTGGTGTTGTAGTCTTTCTTCCGGTTTTTCGGTTACAGTATAAGGAAAGTTAAAGGAGTTATCAGCATGTAGGTGATTAGTCCTAAGCTTAAAACTTTGATTAAAACACTAGACTAATTGGGTAGACAATTTTAGGAAGTTAAAACCGGTTTAGGAAGCTAAAATGAAGATGAAGGAGATGGTGCACAGAATTGGGTTTCCTGAAATCTTTGTTTTCTGTATCACTGTTTTACTGAAATATTAAGAGTGTGCAGGGGGTTAAGAACTAATCCAATACGTTGCTAAGATACTGGACTAGGTTGTTATATACATGTGGAAGTTAAGAAGTCAGTTGAGTGAATTAAAACTGAAGGCCAATGTAGGGAGTGCAGTGCTGTGTGTTCCATCTTTACTTCCGAAGTTCAGGCCCTGCAAACAAAAAAAAACGAATGACAGGAAGGATCTGAGTGTTGTATGGGGTTTGAATAAAAACTTAAAACCTTACTAATGCATCTAACTGAGAGTGTAAACGTTTGGGGGGAAATCTAGAAGCGAGGATTAATAAGCACCAAGGAAGGTAAAAGAGAAGAGTACTCAAAATTGTGTTTCAGTTTGTTTTGTTAGTCGCTTTAGGTTTCAGTATTTCGGTTCCATGCTGCCTGAGAACTTGAGTCTGCATTGTTTAGTTAAGAGCGTAAGGCCCTGATAACCCATCTACCTAAGTGTGTAGGCATCATGACAAAAAGGGGGTATAGTCAAACCGTGAACTCAAGGAAACAATAGAGGAGGATATACCAGTTTAACAATTCCGGGTCCTACAACTTTCTTGTTTCAGTATAAGGAGGTATCTGCGGGTTTAATAGAATTCTTGGAGTTGTTTCTGAATTAAAATATCGCTGGAACACTTAACTAAGTAGGTAAGAACTTTGGGATAGTCTAGAGGACAGGTTCCCAACTCAAATAACAGAATAAAGAGGAAGTTCACAGATGATTGTTTCAGATTGTCGTAAATGGTTGTTTCTGTATGACTTTGTACAGAGATGATTGAAGGAGCTGTACTGACTGGCTAAAGAGTCTAAAACATCTCTAATACACCTAAGAAAAATTATAAGTACTTAGGGGAAAGATTAAAGGCCAGGTCCACAACCTAACGAAGGGAAACAAGAAGAAACACATCAGCCTGGGGGTTCAGTTTTCAATAAGGGGTGCTACAGAGGCTCAGTTCGGAATTCTTGGTTTCAGGTTAATGAAAATTCAGTAGCATTAATAGTGTGGTTTTGGGATTAAAATTCTTGATAAAACACTTAACCATATGGGTAAACAATGAGGGTGAAGGGGGAAATTAGAACATTGAATAACGAGCAATATAGAAGAAGGGACGCACTGTTTGATGTTGCAGTTTTTCATCGGTCATCTTGGTACTGTATAATGAAGTTTCAGAGTTGTCAACAGGGTTGTTTTGAGCTAGATTTTAGCTTTAAACCTTCCTAATACACTTGACCAAACGGGTGAACAAATTGGAAAAAATTATAATTCAGTTTAATTAGCTTAAAGGAAGAATAAAGAGAGGTGGTACACAAATTTGGAGTTTTCAGTTCCTACCATTTGTTGCTCTGTCTAACTGATTTCAGATGGGGTATAAGGGTGGAACTAACCTGTGGTTGAATCTAAAACATTGTTCATGCATCTACCTAAGAGAGTAAACAAATTGGGAAAAATTTGAAAGTAGTTTAACGCATTCAAAAGAAATGTTATTTGGAAGTTGCTCAAGAATGTTGTTTCAGATTCCGATAATCTGTTGCTTCTGTGTAACCTTGTTACCAAGGGTTTATAAGGGATGTTTTGGGTGGTTAATGAACCTAAACGTACCTAATGCACTTAAGTGGAGTTATAAAAACTTTGGGTAAGATTTGAAGACTGATTTAAACCTAAAAGGAAGTCTACAACGCTGCTGTACAAGTCTAGGAGTTACAGTTTTTCTGCAGACTCCAGTTTCTGTCAGATGAATTTACAGAAGTGTTAACAACCTTGCTTTGAGTCGCTTTTGAGTTTAAAGCCTCTCCAATGCACTTATCTAGCTGGGTGAAATTTGGGAGAAGAAATAGAGAAAAATTAGACTATGGAGCTAAAAGGGAAGATTCACATAGAAGTACACTAGTTAATGTTTCAGTTTTTGAAACTTATGTTTTTGGTATGACTGACGTAAAGGGGTAGTAAAAGTGTGGTGTCGGTTTAATAATGAACCCAAAACGTTTCTAATACACCTAGCTAAATTGTTAAAATACTTGGGAGAGTTGGACACCAGTTTGAGAACTTAGACGTGGAGTAAAATGAAGATATGTGTAGTGGTTTTCAATTCTGTTGTGTTTACGGTTCTGTACGGATGAGTATCTAGGTGATTAGTAGTACTGTGTTGGGAATTTGGTTATGAGTATAAAATAGTGCTAAGAGGTACAGTTTAGGCATCCTTGGTGAACTAAGAAGGGGAAATAACCAAGTTAATGAGCATAGAAGTGGAGAAGTATTCCTTAGCGGTGGTGTATCAACCCGTAACCATTGGGCTGATCTAAGAGTGATTAATAATATAAGGTCTCGAATTATAACCTGATTAATAAATCGAAATAATGCATACTCATAGGAATTTGGAAGGTAATTAGGAATAGTACTAGAGAAAAATACGAGAGGACTATATGGGACAAGTTCGAGGCACCTTAGTGTCACTGCTCGACTAAAATAATGGACCCAAACCAAACGGGAGTAAGTAGGCCCCACGTTGGCAACTATAACACTTAAGGCTAGGACAAACATTATGAATAGACCTATGAACAATAACACGTGATCGAATGATCTAACCCGTTCGAATAATTATTACAGGAGTGAGTCCCACGAGCAGCGGGGAACCCTTGTGCAAGTCTCTATGACAACTATTATAAGGTATGGACATGTGTGGTTCGTATGTTGCCGTGTTACACGGCTTGTGTGCTGTGTGCCTTGTGTGTGAAAATGACCATAAGATTTAAGCATGAAATTGGATTGCTTGCCTATCTTGCCTATGTGATTGTTATATCGTTGTTGCATATTACTTGCGCGCACACAGTAGTTTAGTCCCTTTCGCGTTATGGAACTTTGAGATGAAACACCACGAACTATGTAAACAAAGAAACTACATAAAGGGAAAACTAAACGAGAACCACAACGAACTATGAAAACAAAGAAAACTCCATGCGGGGAACTCCTCTCTAACTATGGAGGACGTACTATGACACCCACTATGGTGTCTATTCATGAATAATAATGAAGAGCAAATTCGATTGGTGGGACATGAGGATAACCCGGGAAGACGACATCTCGGGCCGCGCGGTATGGAATATTCGGGAGTTGGTATCTGCATCAGATCCTTCGCCCTTCTATGTGGAGCACATCCTGGAGTCTAGAGGCGACTCCGCTTTCCTAGCGCATGACGACGGGAATGGGGGAGTGACAACTTGGTGGAGCTTATCCTGGAGTCAAGAGGCGACTCCGCTTTCTCGGCGCATGACGCCGGGAATGAGGGATTAGCTATGGAGGAGACGTCCTCCAACGTGCGGTGATAAAAGAATTCACAAACAATCCTTAAAGAAACAAGGAACGATTAGCACCTACATAATGAGGTCTCGGGATCTAATCTATATCCCCTGATTCGGTGCCAGAGAATAAAGGAAAACTTGTGTAATGAGACCAAGCAAACAAGAGAAGTCACAAATGTGATCCTTTAAGAAACAAGGAATGAATAGCACCTACAGAACAAAGTCTTGGGATCTAACCTATATCCCCTGACTCGGTGCAAGAGAAGAAAGGAAAACATGTGTAATGAGAACAAGAAAACAATATGTAATCTCTTGAATGATCCCATAGTGAGGATCGACGGTATAATATATCTGCGCACACGTCCTATAAGTTACTTGATTGTTGCTGCTACATTAGCAGCTTATTGTGCTGAGTTACATACTTGCAAGTTGTGCTTGGTTGCTTATTGATATTGCTATGCTACTTGCAAGTTGTGCTTGGTTGCTTACTGATGTTGCTATGCTACCGATGAGTGTGTATGATATCATGGTGTGGTGATGTGTGCTTTACTGCTTTATCATAGCATGTAAAATTGACTTAATAATATTCGACCAATTAGTCGTGTGGCCCGGTAACATACGGGCTTCACACGTTCATACTCGGCATAGTTTGCTGAGTCCTTTATTTTTACAGGTAGGAAACGGAAAGCGGGCGGAGAGTAGGCAAGGGTGACTACCATAGGGGTAGTCCACATGGCAAGACTTTTAGTAGTATGCCTTTAATGTATGGGTTGTACTTTCGGTTTATGTTGTTGGATTAAGAACTCATGTTGTAGACTCTCGGTACTCGGTTTGTATTCTTTTATGTTGTATTTGGACTTCGTTAAGGTTGGACTTCCAGTCATATAGACCATAACTTAGAGTTGGTATTGTGGTCTGTCAACCACATGGGTGGTTGGCATCTGTGACACCCGGATGAAGTTGGAAACCGCTGTGTAGACATCTCGTATTACCGTTAGGCTCGTCGTTTAGTTATTGATTGTTATTCGGGGTGTTACAGAGAAGGAAACTAAACATCCTATGTAAAATAGTTTACAATCATAGAGACTTCTAACTTATAATCATTCAGTAACCTTTTGACTGAAACTAATTAAAGTCAACCAGCAGCGTCAAAGCCATAAGTGGGGCTGAAAAAAATAAAGATTTCTCAAAGATGAAAAACCTCTCATTTGGCTGTGCACGTTAGCGGATAAAAAAAAGAGGTAGTAATGCTAGCAGAGCAGACTAGCTATCTACACATAATTACGAGCGGTAAGATAAACTAAACAAGTCGTTGTAACAAAGACACGTCCGTGAGAATCAAACATTAAGAACTAAATAGCTACTACGGAGCATACTTGAACTAAAGCCAAAAGGTCAGCCAAAAAGAACAATTCAGACGCTTAAAAGCACACAAAAAAAACATGAACTTCTGACCTCCAGAGTAAATAGATAAGACCGTGTATAAATTAAAATACCCCACGGCAGTCAAGAGGCCTTTACTCCTAAATGATAAAGATACAAATAAGCCATGCACCATCTTGGAAGGCATAGAAATGGTAAACTAAACCCAAAGGTAATCAGAGTCGCACAGCAGAAGCTGGTAGACCATATTTCACATCTTCAAGTTGAATAACGAGTGACATATCGGCCAATATTTTAGACCTGGAGAGCCTAAAACCTAAACCCGTAATAGATCGGTATGGAAACCGATAAGTATCGTAAGACAGAAACTACCCTTTAACATGATCAAGGAAATTGATAGGATCATAAGGTGAGCTAATAGCATAGAAATTAGAATGCCCCATGATAGAAATTATGTGGGCGTAATCCATTTTTAAGGGGTAGGCGCGTTGCGTTTTTACTAGGGTATACTCGTTTTGTGGTGTTGTTTTGGTTGCTATGTTTGTGAACTGTGTGTGGATTGGTTTGAATGCATGGAGGTCATGAATGAATGACTTGTTCACCTGGTTGATATGAGTGTAGTACATAAATATTATTGGTACATCGAAATATTATTGATAACTGGGTGAAGCCACAAATGTGGCGTAGTGCTTATAAGCACAAATGTTGAAACAGAACTGTGAATTTGCGGGACATGATCCCTTGGTTAGAGAGAACAAACTCGGGACTTGATCCTCTTACTATGGGTATCTTACAACCACACGTTGATGAGTGGTAGGTTTGTGGTTTGTGTGTTTTGGATAGTATGTTTGTGAATGGTATGTACGTGTATGTGCACTCTTTTATGAATGAATGTGTACTGTGGGTACACCTCAACTTGTTATATATGCATATGGGAACGTGTGTGAAGCCACTAATGTGGTATAGTACTTAGAAGCACTAAGAATTTCAATCTATGGGACTTAATCCTTTGGTTATCGTAGATGGATGCGGGACTTGATCCCTAGGATAACAAGAATGGAAAACATCAGTTAAGGAAGTGACAACTTCGGGACGAAGTTCTTTTAAGGGGGTAGGCTGAAATACCCCGAATAATTAAAGGTGTTTTTTGGTTAAAAGTTGTGAAAGGATAACGTAAATATGAGTAACCATTGTGATAATATACAAAAAAAAAATACAGTATATACATAGTAAATAATAATAAAATAGGGTATGTGCGTATCGGGGTACGTGTTACGCAAAAATAAGCTACAGCATGATGATGCACCACTTCTAAAAAGAAACGCGAATATGGTTCGCACATGTACATATATAGTGCAAATATACACGTGTATATATATACGACCAATGTTATATATAAGTAACAACATGACGTATTAATACCGTCACATACACGTATATATATGTAACGTTACGAAAATTACAATGTGACATAATATATAGTATATGCATAGTTATATATATAACTAAAACGCGACATATTATATAGTCGCACACATATACTAATGGGCATGTATATAACTCATACAAAAAAAAGAGAGAGAAAAGAGCTAGTGCACTCCCACCGGGGTTCGAACCCGATACCTTTCGTTCCTTCCCGAATGCCTTAACCGGTTAAGCTGAGCTCAAATTCAATAACAAATACCAACGAATCCAAACTAGTAGTGAGGCTAGTTAGGTAACAAAAAAAAAGAGAATCAAACATACCTCTGTAGTAGTATCGGTTTTCTTCCTCTCCTTACTCGATACACCAATTGATCGTACAAACAAAACAGAAAACAGGGAATCGAGAATCCACTCCCTCCATGTCCCAACTATCAGGCGACAGGGTCGTTATATTTTTCCAACACCCATAACCTCTCGTAACTTGAGCACCCTGGATGTTCTCAATTTTCCTTTGGTACTTACAGCAACGATTGTTTATTCCCCTTAGTCAGTAACCAACCATTTCATTCTAGAACCTCCTGCATGTGCACATTGTTGCAAACTCATAAAACTCTCCTCAGCCTCCTCTATTTGCTCACGCCAGTTCTAAAGTATCCGCAGTAGATTGTTCCAGACGACAGCTAGTTGAAACAAAGAAGAACAGAGCCTGTGTCGTTTACCTCTGGGTAATTCCTTATTCGAAAACTCTCACTCAAACCACTCCACTTCTTCTGATCCTCAGTACATGAGCTACCTGCAACCTCAATGGGGGGAAATGTTGACAAATCTTTGAGCCAAGACACCCACCACATGGACTGGTGCAGTTAGAACATCGACAAAAAAAAATGTTGTCCTCCTGTTTTCTCTTGATCGTTCCTGATCAAGAACCTGTCCTAGCATCTCTCACTTCCTTATTTATAACTCTACTCACTTATCCCTCAGCATGCATGACCCAATCTGGTTAGCTGGAGCCTTGAAGAAATCTAAAAGCTGTTATCGGGACAAGGTAAAGCTGTAACCCTTGTCATCTCCTTCCTAGATACGATTTGGCCTGACAAGTAAGCATCTCTTCCTCAAGGATCAGGTACCTTGGGACTCTGGTAGTGTGCCTAAGACCAACAAGGGAGAGCCAGCTCAAAACAGAAAAGAAAAAAAAACTGAAGGTAATAAGCTAGCTAAATGTTCTTCACAGTTTCGAAATACAGTTCTGCTAAGTTCAGTTCATGCGTGATGTTTTGAGACAGATTGGTAATGAAGGGTTTTGTTGGGAGCTAGCAATCCTGTTCCACGATATAACAAACATGCCTACTATATAAGAGTTGAACAACAAGTGCAAATAGCGCGGGAAATCCTGAATGCATCAACTAATGAAACTTGTGCAGAAATAAACCTAAACTCTGCAATCTATACCTCTGTATAATCAACTCATGAAGCATTTTAAGGGTTGTGTTGGTCAAGTGGTGAGCTTAAGAAAGCCTTCTCACACATTATACTTGGTGTAAGTAGGTTGGGAATGTTAGAGGTAGCAGATAATGTGCTAAAGGGAGATTAGCAACAGGAGTGGGCAAGAGAGAATTTCAGTTTTTGAAATCTTTGGTTTCAGTAACTGTAACACCCACCCCATCCAACAACAAATACATAACAACAATCTGCAGCGGAATACGCACCTCATCAAATAACTCAACTCGTTGTGTTACACGCCGTTACCACCCACGTGGCTAACAAGGCTAATACACATACATTGTACCGGTCTGATGGGCTAAATTCCCGAGCGACACGCATTACTATCCCTTTCCATTAACAACAACAACAACGTACACCTTCCAACTATACCGAGTATTTATAACTAATGCCGGTAACAATTTCGGTCTTACTACACCTACTGTATATATACAACATAAATGATTACCCATGTACAACGACTACCCCGTCCTACTCTCGAACGGCTTCCAGCTCCTTGTACCTGAAATAGGAAAGAAGAGAAAGGGTGGCCCCCAAGGGGCTCAGCACCTTGCTGGTATGGTAATCCCGCAGCCCACATGCTACCGGGCCACGCACAACTAATTGTCGTCTTAGCATGCGATTAATTATATTTAAATCATGCATGCAACTGTAAACACACAACACATAATCATTTCGCCTCAACGGGCTCAACAAATGGATAATATATCCTTACTAGATAAGTCACTCATGGTATTCATTATCCCTAGAGTGTTCCTCCTCTAATGGAGCTACTTCCTTAATAGACGACACTTACCCTTAAATCGGGTTATCCTTAAACGCCTCTTATCACAACTGGGATTCATTTCCATGATTCACACACTCCATATCTTACAACATATATCATTCCTCACATAACAAACATAACAACACTTTCACGTTTCAACGTGCACATAATAACATTGCAATAGAAATTGCATCACAACAACATCACATAACATAACGGGAATGGTTCTCTTTGGAACCGACCCAAACATTGTTAATACACTGGTGAGCCTAGAGAATGTTGCCAGTCTCATGATAAGCTCGTTACATAACTCGTTACCGTCTCGTTAAATGAACGGATAACTTAACACAAGGTGTCTCGGATATAGTGATCCAAGCACACCGAACAACATAACATAGTATGCCCCTGTGGCCCGACGTGAGTCAGTAATAGCCTTGGTTAAGCTAAAGGGAAGGTTGGGAACCAAATTGGAAAACAACTATAACATACGGAGAGGATCGAACCTGCTATGACAACGACCCCCATACTCACACGCGTGGCCGGAACAGACCGGACTCCTCACCCCCCGTTAGCACTTATTAGAAGTTCAACTTTGAACTTAGTTAAACAATCTCAACATTGGGTTAAGTCTTGTTAGACACACACAAGGGAGGGAGAGTCATACATTCACACACAAACATCGCACACAAACATCACATAACCAACTCACGCATAGCCGTGGTTAGAACGTTCCTTAGGTTGGAAACGTTGTTACCGGATACCGTTCTCCTACGTTTACCTAATAGTGGTTAACTAGCCCTTCAAGCGCATTCGAGGTTACCGGTATCGGCACGTAAACATACAACAACAATAACGACTGTAAACTCGTTTCATGATTTATCTTATAACGTGGCAACATACAGAAACACATTGGCATACAAGCCGGTGTAATCCGGTAGGACACACAGGTTGCAAGAAAACCATACCTGTCACCGGAGTCCACTTTACCACGTCCACTTATGTTCCTCGAGCAATTCTCGAACAACTGATAACATTACATGTACTTTTATTAACATCGGGGTAGCATGATTATTTAACGTCTAATGCTTATAACTTCTCCCCGTTAACTTAGTTACATAACTTAACATTTTTAACTTGTTTTACTCTCACATTTTAATACAACTTTTCACCCACTTAATTGTCATTAAAACTCACCTAACATGTCCTTAAAAACCTTATAACATCATTACCTATCAATCCCCATCATTACTTATCATTTTATAACCATAAACAACATTTTTGGTCCGACCGACCTTACCGACCGAACTTGTCCAAGTTCGGTCCATTCTAGAACACATTTCCGTCAAAATTTTCTACTCCGACCGACCTTGTAAGTCGGTCGCATGTTCGGTCTACTCCCGAGACTTTCTTCCCCTTTGAAAATTTAGCCCGACCGAACTTGCCAAGTCCGGTCCTATGTTCGGTCGGTTCCAGAAACTTAATCCGTACACAAAATACAAGCCCGACCGACCTTGCAAGTCCGGTCCCCAAGGTCGGTCCATTCCAGTAACTCCTTCCGGCAGTGTAAACTGAGCTCGACCGACCTTGACAAGTTCGGTCGCAAGGTCGGTCGGCTCCAGACCTTTATTTTCCATTGCCCATTTAACTCCAAACTTCACCATATATCCTAATATACCCTAACCTCATTTGGGCACTTCAAACACAACTTTATCCATGTGCTAAACTCTTTAATCCTCACTCACCAAAACCGTTTTATCATTCACAAACTTCTTACAAAGTTCCTAGCACTTGGGATGTTTTCTCCTTAAGATTTATAAGTGGTAGTTCACCAATAATGACCACTACACCATGGTGTTTCCTCTACCCTTAACATCACTCTCAAACTTCTTTTCTACTAACTAAATCTCCTTTTTCACATCTTACCTAATCATCACTTATTCCTGGATATCAACATTACCTAAACCTTAAACAAACTCCTCCAAGACTTAAATACATCCTCAAAGCACACATTGAATTCCTAGAACTTCCAAGATAGCACCTAAATCCTTGCATCACTCTAAATCACCTTAACACATGTTTTCTTCTCAAGTAAACATTTATTCACCTTTAACACTTCCTAGTCCACCAAAACTCACTTAAAACACTTAGAACTTCTTACACATTTCCCAAATTTGGCCATATCTTCTCTTGTATATACTCACATCCAACACTTAGGTTTTTACCTTATTTCATTCAAGAACACCTAAAATCCATCAAGAACATTTTTACACACAAACTTCAACATTTAGCACTACATCACAATATAGTGCATAACTTAAATTGCTTGGCACTTAGGCCCTTAAATAACATGGCTCTTAGGCCTTAATTGCATAAACCTTAAACACTGAATTTCCCACATAAATAATGCCTTTGACCTGCAAATACACCCAACAATACATATGCCCTTATAACTCCTTGAGAGCATTTTACTAGCTCATTTGCCATTGGCTCTTTAGGTATTTTTTTTAAGCAAATCAAGCTCATTTTCCTAAGGCATTTAAAACTACATTGAGATAGTTGGTTTACCTCCTCTTTTCCTCACAAATTTCTTTCTTGTTTCCTTGTAAACCGGTAAGGCATTTGGTTCCTTGCCAACTACTAAACATTATACAAACAACATAATGAGTATTCAAGCTTTAAGCTCCATCTCATTGTAAACCCTAGGTTTACATTATTTCAAAACATTAATGTAGTTGTTTTACCTTAATCTTTGAAGGTGTGTTCGAATATCTATGAAGACAGGACTCCACCTAGTCCTTGAAAGATTCAAATGGAGCTAGGACAAAGCACAACAAGGAGCTCCATCAATGAATATTTTCGGTCACACACACAAAACATGGAGGAAACTTGATTTTTCTTGGGATTCCTTACCTAGGAGCAAAGGAGATCAATAATATGTGGAAAGACAAGCTCAAGATCCATCAATGGTGGAACTCCATGGCACCGAAATGGGGCTCTTGAAGTTTTGAGAAGATAGGAATGAAGAGCTTGATGAGAGGAAGAGAATGGTGGTGTTTCTTTTTGATTTGGATAAGTGAGCTAGATTTTACAAGAGATCAAAGGTGGACTTCCATGGTGGTGGTGCTGTTTTAACGTGAGAGAACAGCAAGAAGAGAGGTTGAAGAGAGTGGAGCCGTGTGAAATGAAGAAAGGAATGAGAGAAATGAGATAATAATTTGCTTTTTAGAAGATATTTGTGTTTATAAAGCAAATAGTAACTATATTAGTCATCTTTATTTCTTTAACAAGTTAACAAGTGAGTGGTGAGTCACCACACTAAAGAAACGGCCCCATTTATTACATAAGGGTATTATAGTCTTTGTTGGTCAATTTAATTACTTATAACATTATATGTTACAAACTAGCTTATAAAATCACTATTCACAAACCAAGGCACATAGAAGTGAAATTTTTGATTTCCCATTGATATAGACTTCCAAATGTGATACTATATAGTACATGTATATTTAAGAGTAATGATGGACATTTAGCCACTCAAAACTCATTTACAAGACAATTTTTCAAAAACGTGCTTTAAGACTCCTTAAAGCACATTTTTGTGTTTTAACTTGTTTTCAAGCTTGGTTTCTTTAGTAATTGATTTAATATGTTCATTAACATATAAATAAGGTATAGGCATGACCATTAGGTCTTATACAAATTCATCCCAAGCTTAGAGCACATTTTTGCTCATATTGACTTTAAGGTATTTTTTTGTGTTTTATTTGGTTTAACTGCCCACCAAGGTTTCCTAAGGACTTATTTAGCCTTATTAAATCATAATTGAATATTATTAAGTTGGTAGGCTCTCGGGTCCTAACCAAGTTCACTCATAGCTTAGAGCATGTTTTGCTCAAACTGTGTCTTAGTGCTTTATTGTGTTTTACTATGGTTTAAGTTGTACACTAACGTTTCTAAGGCACTTTTAGCCTTATATAACATAGTTTGATATTTAAACCACATATCAATGTTTGGGGTATTTCAATCTACCCCCCTTAAAAGAACTTCGTCCTCGAAGTTCACACTTTCCACACATCATTAGATTTGAACACAGGAATCACTTGGAAATAAACTTCCATAACCAAACACACTTTACATCACAACCTCGGACTTAATGGTCGTGCAACACATTCACATCCACACATAACATAACATATCCACATGATAACCTCGGACTCTTTGGTCCGGGTATCTTAACAACACTTACACATACATAACAACCCCTTTGAATCGCTGGTCTTGGGTAACATAAAAACATTAGACACATAGGTCCCGATAACATAACAGTCCTTAGACACATAGGTCTATGCAACACAACACATTTAGACTCATAGGCCTTGATAGTATACACTTTAGGAATCCAAGTCAAAACAACATTTATTACACATACCACACAACATGTCATAGCATGAATAGCAATCAAAAATATTTTTTGATATACACTGTGATCCCGCAGACCCGGTCGCGATGGACACCTTCCGTCCCCGTGCCTTTGGGAGGTCAAACAATCACTTAATTTTAAAATTTTTTTCCTGAGAGGTTAAGTAAGAAGACTTTAATTATGTAAAGTATCCATCAACGTTTTATAAATACCAATTGGAATCCTTTTGAAAACACACACAACTCCAAGTCCACTTAAGCTCTTTGCTTCTTTTATTAGCGTGGTTATTTGTGACCACTTATAGGGAGCTTCAAGAATCATCCAACCCTGATGTGATCAGCATCAGTGTAGAACTATCCTTCCACTCCAATTTGTGTTCGGCTTCCCTTGATCACATGCAAATCAAGTTCCAGCCTCCCACTTCATTTTCAAGCATCAATTAAATCACTCATTTCCAATTTTCTATCTTTTAAATCATTCTAATCATGATCATACATCTCCAAGGATAGAACTCCGTCTATCAGTTATCTCCATTCACTTTAATGTTGTTGCCTAGGGAATCTCATTCTCACTAGGTTCTATGTCGGTATCATGCCCTTTCTTGAATCACTATATAGTATATATATACACATATATTTTATCAAAATACAACACACCGATTTCACATTTATACACTGTCGGGGTTTGTTCCCCCGGGAGTTTCTCTACTCCCACACTTGTACTATCACTCACAACTGTTAACAAATCAACACTTATCACAATGGTATTCGCATCTTCTGTGCGCAATTACCACAATTAAACCATGAATGAATGTGTATGTTTACGTAACACACACACCAATCATCAAAAACAATATTTTGTGCTATGCACAATATAAGTCACATACACTACGTACACTTGTACGGTAATATACACTAAGTGGTTTTGCGCTCTACCCCCCTTAAAAGGGATTACGCCCACGTAATCAATCACTAAACATTAGCTTAAAATGTTTTGCCGTCGTGAAGTATCTTTAACTTCCACGCGGTCTATTATACAATGGATTCTGATTAGAGGATCTTAACCATATTGGCGGTTTAGTTCCTAAACCAAGAATTCTCATTGGAGTTTGTTTAAACTCTTAGTTGGTTTCGATTCTGGCCTGTAGGCTTCTAGGCGTTAATAATTAGCCATTCACTCATGTTCACCATGTACATTCAACACTTGAATCACTGGCTCACTAGTTTCTGCTGCGAAACTCTGATAACTGTAGAGCTTAATTGCCCCATTTGTTATTCTTACTGTATTGTACATTCCCAATTGTCACCTTCATCTTGGTAACAATGGTTTCTCAACCGACGCGTGGTATCTCTTACCGTTAGCGAATTCGGTGAGTTATAAACTTCCTATCCACTTCCATAACAATTTACTGTGTATACAGCTGTGTATTTCACAATGATTGACTTGTTCCCTTCGACTTATTGTCGGTTGAGATTGAGCTACTACCTAGTGTGTAGTGCTCTCTCAGCTATTTACAACATTTGGGGTATATTCCATACCGATATTTGGCAGTTAGTGCTACTGTAGTCACTTACTGTTAATCATGTCTCCACATTTGGTTTTGTACAAGTACTCCTTTATTGGTGCGGCCTTGCATTTCCTATGCATCGGCCTTTACAACATTATTGCTCCACAATTAACATGTTTCCAATTCCTAGCTATCCCACTCGATCATTACTGCGCAAGTGCAATACCAAAACACTCAGTCATACAGAGTGCAGAGGCGTAAACTCTTGACAGTAAATCCCTTATGTGATTGGCCATGGAATTCACACTGAGTTCCTCATCACATAGTACCTACCACTGGCTTATTGCCCAGTCTGTGTATCATCACTTGCTTGCATGTCCATTGAGTTTAACCCACACTGGTCTTATCCGCCACAAACACTTATACAACGGTCGCTTACTGCGCACCGTACTTATTGTATAACACTAACTTACATGTATTTATTGTCACATTAACTTCCACGCATATACTTATATCATTCGTATTATGGTTCATCCTCATTTGGATGACTACTGAATGCTCCTTGAGCATCGATCATTCGAGTCACAAGCCGGCATCATCCAGCTCGGTGTTTCACTTTATACCACATACTACTAAGCTAACTGCTCTCTTTCAATAATAACGTCGTCCATCCTTAATATATTTCTTGAACTTGATCCACATAACTACCGCTCCTGCGGTTTCAGAATATCGAGAGGTATCCCCACTCTTAATGCAGTGGTTTGTTTACCACTCTATTCACTTATATAACATAAACTTCTGCAATCAATCTAATTTTCATAACACATTTTATTTGTGGCTTATAAGCCTTACTGCCTTGAGCTGCGCTCATTGTAGGCTGTCCACACACATGTACTTCTCTGTACAACATTACATGGTTTAGAGTTGTAGTGGCTCCATGACAAGGTCGTTGCACCACGTTTCCTTTCATGGGATGCCCCTTAGGTTTGTCAGTCCGTCTCCTGACAACTTATGTCTAAACTGGGTGTTAGTTTCAACCCTCGTGTTTCTATCACGTTATCTTGTTCAACATTGTTGATGCAAACACCCTTCAAGGATCGCTCCTGGGTGTTGCTAAGTTATGCCTTTACATCTTTCGCACTTACTGGTATATTCTGTTAGCCCCGCCATTTTGCGTTCTTAACTGGCTTATTATCTCCTCCTGTGAAGATCAACATTTCCTGGTAGTGTAGGTACTCATTCTGGGAGTTTCATCCCGTTCATTGCACATTAATGTGTCCACATTAGGCATCTGCCTTGCCATGCATAGGCTGGGTCTCCGTTCCAGCTAACATGTTTATCCCTGAGGATCTTTAAGACGTATACGATGTCTTTACATACAGTTAGTGCACTTCGCACCTCCTGACTCTTAAACATTTCGTTGAAAGGAATTCACTAATCCTTTAGTCTCGTTAACTTAACTGGTTCCTTACTTCAACCATTCATGGTAATCCTTAGCTGTTGTTTGACTTATACTGCTGACCGTAGACGGAGTCGACTACTTCCCGTGTTTCGGACTCCACTCGTATACATATGTGGGGTACCATACTGATACATTGCTACTTACCCAACTAACCCATAAGTAGGTCTGTCAGGCCCACAAGCTCCTATCGGAGTGCGGTCGTCCCACAATTCAGTTGGTACACTCGTAGTGTCCGTCACACGCCTAGGTGAAGCATTCTGTTGTCAACTCCCTTATATTGTCCCGTGACAATATTCATTCCTTGCTTCCCGAACTTAATCGAGGGAAAGTTTACCCATTGTTGTATCCTTGTCAACTGTCCTTGGTTTTACTGGCTTGGTTTAAAAGAAGGTTAGAAAGAAGTGTTGGTTTGAAAGAACATCTGGTTTTGAAAAGAAAAGGGTTAGATAAATCTGGGTTTGAAAGAAAATTTTCATGGTTTCACAACATCTTCTTACCTTAGCCAAGTCTAGCTTCTTGCTGACTGGTGCACTTACAATTACAGAGGTTAGGCTATTAAGCCCTTCCATGGTTACAATGATCTCACTTAACTTCATGGTACTTCACCAAGTACTTCGTAGTGATTTTAAATTTCCCGAACAGCCCTGTTATAGCAGCACTTGCTATGGCAAGTGCGCCATGCTAACTGGCTATCGGTTTAACACATACCAGTTGTGGTATTGTTTTTACCCATACTGTCATCAGTGGCCTTGTTGGCCCTCACTGATCTTACTGCCTTGACAATATACTCTTCTAGGTGACTTCTCACTGTCTTCACATGACGATCATCAACTAGGGTGTTTCCCATTCTGGGAGACCCCTTTGTCTTAGTATTGTATTCCTTTGTAGCCCGTTCCACGTATTTGTCGTGGTTACTGAGACTTGTCTCTTGTTTGGGTTCTACGTTGTAGTTCCTTTGTCGGTTGGTATACATCGTGTGTCATTAACAACCGTGGTCCCGTAGACACTCGTCTCGGGTTTTATTAATCCACTTCTTGCCCGTTGCACGGTTGGTGCGTTGCAAGCTGGTTATCCTCGACTGCTCGGCATGTCGACCCAGGTTGCCAGAAATTCTATTCTCTTATACACAAAATCCTTCATTCTTCGCTATTAAATGCGGTTAACATTGTTCAGATAGGAACCATCTCCGGGATTCCCAGTTTTCGGGATCTACCGTATGACAGGTTCTCCGTACCTTTAGAGGTATTAATAACAGCCAGATCGGGTATTCCCGAGTAAGAGTGGACTTCCATCTCTCTGGCGTTCTTTCCCAAGTTATAAAACAGGGATTGTGGAGGGCGGGTAGGATATTGTAGGTTTCCAGTACCCACTGGTAATACCTAATTAGCGTATCTCTCACGCTATCACTCACCCTTAACCCAAAGTACTAAAATCCTAACTCGGTACTTCCTAAGCTCGGTAATTCAGTCATCAGAGCGATACTTCGCTCTGATACCACTTTTTGTAACACCCCATCCAACACAAATACATAACACCAAATCTGCAGCGGAATACAAACCTCATCAAATAACTCAACTCGTTGGTGTTACACGCCGTTAACCACCCACGTGGCTAACAAGGCTAATACACATACATTGTACCGGTCTGATGGGCTAAATTCCCGAGAGACACGCATTACTATCCCTTTCCATTAACAACAACAACAACGTACACCTTCCAACTATACCGAGTATTTATAACTGATGCCGTAACAATTTCGGTCTTACTACACCTACTGTATATATACAACAAAAATGATTACCCATGTACAACGACTACCCCGTCCTACTCTCGAACGGCTTCCAGCTCCTTGTACCTGAAATAGGAAAAGAAGAGAAAGGGTGGCCCCCAAGGGGCTCAGCACCTTTGCTGGTATGGTAATCCCGCAGCCCACATGCTACCGGGCCACGCACAACTAATTGTCGTCTTAGCATGCGATTAATTATATTTAAATCATGCATGCAACTGTAAACACACAACACATAATCATTTCGCCTCAACGGGCTCAACAAATGGATAATATATCCTTACTTAAAGTCACTCATGGTATTCATTATCCCTAGAGTGTTCCTCCTCTAATGGAGCTACTTCCTTAATAGACGACACTTACCCTTAAATCGGGTTATCCTTAAACGCCTCTTATCACAACTGGGATTCATATCCATGATTCACACACTCCATATCTTACAACATATATCATTCCTACATAACAACATAACAACACTTTCACGTTTCAACGTGCACATAATAACATTGCAATAGAAATTGCATCACAACAACATCACATAACATAACGGGAATGGTTCTCTTTGGAACCGACCCAAACATTGTTAATACACTGGTGAGCCTAGAGAATGTTGCCAGTCTCATGATAAGCTCGTTACATAACTCGTTACCGTCTCGTTAAATGAACGGATAACTTAACACAAGGTGTCTCGGATATAGTGATCCAAGCACACCGAACAAACATAACATAGTATGCCCCTGTGGCCCGACGTGAGTCAGTAATAGCCTTGGTTAAGCTAAAGGGAAGGTTGGGAACCAAATTGGAAAACAACCATAACATACGGAGAGGATCGAACCTGCTATGACAACGACCCCCATACTCACACGCGTGGCCGGAACAGACCGGACTCCTCACTCCCCCCGTTAGCACTTATTAGAAGTTCAACTTTGAACTTAGTTAAACAATCTCAACATTGGGTTAAGTCTTGTTAGACACACACAAGGGAAGGGAGAGTCATACATTCACACACAAACATCGCACACAACATCACATAACCAACTCACGCATAGCCGTGGTTAGAACGTTCCTTAGGTTGGAAACGTTGTTACCGGATACCGTTCTCCTACGTTTACCTAATAGTGGTTAACTAGCCCTTCAAGCGCATTCGAGGTTACCGTATCGGCACGTAAACATACAACAACAATAACGACTGTAAACTCGTTTCATGATTTATCTTATAACGTGGCAAACATACAGAAAACACATTGGCATACAAGCCGGTGTAATCCGGTAGGACACAGGTTGCAAGAAAACCATACCTGTCACCGGAGTCCACTTTACCACGTCCACTTATGTTCCTCGAGCAATTCTCGAACAACTGATAACATTACATGTACTTTTATTAACATCGGGGTAGCATGATTATTTAACGTCTAATGCTTATAACTTCTCCCCGTTAACTTAGTTACATAACTTACATTTTTAACTTGTTTTTACTCTCACATTTTAATACAACTTTTCACCCACTTAATTGTCATTAAAACTCACCTAACATGTCCTTAACAACCTTATAACATCATTACCTATCAATCCCCATCATTACTTATCATTTTATAACATAACAAACATTTTGGGTCCGACCGACCTTACCGACCGAACTTGTCAAGTTCGGTCCATTCTAGAACACATTTCCGTCAAAATTTTCTACTCCGACCGACGACCTTGTAAGTTCGGTCGCATGTTCGGTCTACTCCCGAGACTTTCTTCCCCTTTGAAAATTTAGCCCGACCGAACTTGCCAAGTCCGGTCCTATGTTCTCGGTTCCAGAAACTTAATCCGTACACAAAATACAAGCCCGACCGACCTTGCAAGTCCGGTCCCCAAGGTCGGTCCATTCCAGTACTCCTTCCGCAGTGTAAACTGAGCTCGACCGACCTTGACAAGTTCGGTCGCAAGGTCGGTCGGCTCCAGACCTTTATTTTCATTGCCCATTTAACTCCAAACTTCACCTCATATATCCTAATATACCCTAACCTCATTGGCACTTCAAACACAACTTTATCCATGTGCTAAACTCTTTAAATCACTCACCAAAACCGTTTTATCATTCACAAACTTCTTACAAAGTTCCTAGCACTTGGGATGTTTTCTCCTTAAGATTTATAAGTGGTAGTTCACCAATAATGACCACTACACCAGGTGTTTCCTCTACACCTTAACATCATCTCTCAAACTTCTTTTCTTACTAACTAAATCTCCTTTTTCACATCTTACCTAATCATCACTTATTCCTTGGATATCAACATTACCTAAACCTTAAACAAACTCCTCCAAGACTTAAATACATCCTCAAAGCACACATTGAATTCCTAGAACTTCCAAGATAGCACCTAAATCCTTGCATCACTCTAAATCACCTTAACACATTTTCTTCTCAAGTAAACATTTATTCACCTTTAACACTTCCTAGTCCACCAAAACTCACTTAAAACACTTAGAACTTCTTACACATTTCCCAAATTTGGCCATAGCTTCTCTTGTATATACTCACATCCAACACTTAGGTTTTTACCTTATTTCATTCAAGAACACCTAAAATCCATCAAGAACATTTTACACACACAAACTTCACACATTTAGCACTACATCACAATATAGTGCATAACTTAAATTGCTTGGCACTTAGGCCCTTAAATAACATGGCTCTTAGGCCCTTAAATTGCATAAACCTTAACACTGAATTTCCCACATATATAATGCCTTTGACCTGCAAATACACCCAACAATACATATGCCCTTAATAAACTCCTTGAGAGCATTTTACTAGCTCATTTGCCATTGGCTCTTTAGGTATTTTATTAAGCAAAATCAGCTCATTTCCTAAGGCATTTAAACTACATTGAGATAGTTTGTTTACCTCTTTTCCTCACAAATTTCTTTCTTGTTTCCTTGTAAAACCGTAAGGCATTTGGTTCCTTTCCAACTACTAAACATTATACAAACAACATAATGAGTATTCAAGCTTTAAGCTCCATCTCATTGTAAACCCTAGGTTTACATTATTTCAAAACATTAATGTAGTTGTTTTTACCTTAATCTTTGAAGGGTGTTTGAATATCTATGAAGACAGGACTCCACCTAGTCCTTGAAAGATTCAAATGGAGCTAGGACAAAGCAACACAAGGAGCTCCATCAATGAATATTTTCGGTCACACACAAAACATGGAGGAAACTTGATTTTTCTTTGGGATTCCTTACCTAGAGCAAAGGATCAATAATATGTGGAAAGACAAGCTCAAGCTCCATCAATGGTGGAACTCCATGGCACCGAAATGGGGCTCTTGAAGTTTTGAGAAGATAGGAATGAAGAGCTTGATGAGAGGAAGAGAATGGTGGTGTTTGTTTTTTGATTTGGATAAGTGAGCTAGATTTTACAAGAGATCAAAGGTGGACTTCCATGGTGGTGGTGCTGTTTTAACGTGAGAGAACAGCAAGAAGAGAGGTTGAAGAGAGTGGAGCCGTGTGAAATGAAGAAAGGAATGAGAGAAATGAGATAAGTTTGCTTTTTAGAAGATATTTGTGTTTATAAAGCAAATAGTAACTATATTAGTCATCTTTATTTCTTTAACAAGTTAACAAGTGAGTGGTGAGTCACCACACTAAAGAAACCGGCCCCCTTTATTACATAAGGGTATTATAGTCTTTGTTGGTCAATTTAATTACTTATAACATTATATGTTACAAACTAGCTTATAAAAATCACTATTCACAAAACAAGGCACATAGAAGTGAAATTTTTGATTTCCCATTGATATAGACTTCCAAATGTGATACTATATAGTACACATGTAATTTAAGAGTAATGATGGACATTTAGCCACTCAAAACTCATTTACAAGACAATTTTTCAAAAACGTGCTTTAAGACTCCTTAAAGCACATTTTGTGTTTTAACTTGTTTTCAAGCTTGGTTTTCTTTAGTAATTGATTTAATATGTTCATTAACATATAATAAGGTATAGGCATGACCATTAGGTCTTATACAAATTCATCCCAAGCTTAGAGCACATTTTTGCTCATATTGACTTTAAGGTATTTTTTTTGTGTTTTATTGGTTTTAACTGCCCACCAAGGTTTCCTAAGGACTTATTTAGCCTTATTAAATCATAATTGAATATTATTAAGTCTTGGTAGGCTCTTCGGGTCCTAACCAAGTTCACTCATAGCTTAGAGCATGTTTTTGCTCAAACTGTGTCTTAGTGCTTTATTGTGTTTTTACTATGGTTTAAGTTGTACACTAACGTTTCTAAGGCACTTTTAGCCTTTATATAACATAGTTTGATATTTAAACCACATATCAAGGTTTGGGGTATTTCAGTAACAGCAAAGAGACCATGGTATTTGGATTTAAGTTTCTGTGTTTCCCAACGTGGAGTACATATGGAACTGCTTGAGGATAGCAGCTGGTAGGTTCAGTAGCATTGAGTAACCAGTAGGATTGGTAAAAAAAGAAAAAAAAAAAAAAACCTGTACAAACAACTAAGAAACTGGTATAGAAATGAGGTGCAAACTCTGTAGCTTATACCTCTGATGCTTTAAGCACCCATGTGTCTGTGACTTCAGTACTAAATAACTAGCTAAATGGATTCAGGAAAATTCTGTGCAAATCAGCTAACAAAAAGAACCAATGCAGCAATGAGTTAAAATTCTGCAACTTTACCTTCTCTGTACAATCGAACTCAGAAACAACATAGATGTTGTATGGGATGAATAATGAGCTTAAAGGACTTACTAACACACTAGACTAAGGTAAATGGGCTGGGGAATGTTGGAGAAACCAGAAGCACATTAAAAAGAGTAGAGGAACTGAAAGAAAGTAGTAACTCGATCCCAGTTTTCTTTTCTTGTTTGTGTTCTGCAGTTAAAATCGGTTTTGTACAAGAAGATTCTAAGGGAGTTAATAGAGTTGTCTAGAGTTGTTTGTAAGCTTAAAATCTTGCTAAAACGCTTACATGAGTGGGTAAACAATTAGGAGAGATTGGGAATCAGTTAAAGAATAAGAAGAGAAACAGAGAGAAGAAAGAAGAATGTAACACCCCCGAATAACAATCAATAATTAATCGACGAGCCTAACGGTAATACGAGATGTCTACGCAGCGGTTTCCAACTTCATCCGGTGTCACAGATGCCAACCACTCATGTGGTTGACAGACCACAATACCAACTCCAAGTTACGGTCTGAATGACTGGAATCTAAACCTTAACCAAATCCAAGTACGAACAGGAATTACGAACCAAGTACCGAGAGTCTAATTCATAAGTTCTTACATAACCAACACAAACCGAAACATACATCCAGGGTTTAGTGTTACATAGTCATAACCCATTCGTTAACATAATACTTAAGCGTCTTGCCCAGATGGACTACCCCCATGGTAGTCACCCGCCTACTCTCCGCCATCGTCTGGCACAATACCTGAAAAAAATTGGGTGTAAAGGACTCAGCAAACTACGCTGAGTATGAACGTGTGAAGCCCGCATGTTACCGGGCCACACGACTACTTGGTCGAATATTATTAGGTCAATTTACATGCTATAATAAAGCAGTAAAGCACACATCAGCACATCATGATACCATACACACTCATCGGTAGCATAACAATTTCAACACGCAACCCAGCACAATAAGCTGCTAATGTAGCAACAACAATCAAGTAATTCATGGGACGTGTGCGGAGGTATATAATACCAACGATCCTCTCTATGGGAACATTCACGCGATTACATATTGTTTTATGGTTCTCATTACACATGTTTTCCTTTCTTCTCTTGCACCGAGTCAGGGGATATAGGTTAGATCCCGAGACTTTGTTAAGTAGGTGCTATTTATTCCTTGTTTCTTAAGGATCACATTTGTGAATTTTCTTATTTGCTTGGTCTCGTTACACATGTTTTCCTCTATTCTCTGGCACCGAGTCAGGGGATATAGATTAGATCCCGAGACTTTATAATGTAGGTGCTAATCATTCCTTTTTCTTCAAGGGTTACTTATGAATTCTTTTATCACCGCACGTTGGAGGACGTCTCCTCCATAGCTAGTCCCCTTCCCGGCACCCAGGATCGAGAAAGCAGAGTCACCTCTAGACTCCAGGATAAGCTTCACCAATTTGTCACTCCCCCATTCCCGACACCCAGGGTCGAGAAAGCGGAAGTCACCTCTGGACTCCGGGATTGTGCTGAGAAAGTGGGGTCACCCAGGGACACCCAAACATATTCCAAAATAGACGGTCGAAGGATCTGATGCAGATACCAACTCCCGATCATCCATACCGCGCGGCCCGAGCTGTTGTCTTCCCGGGTTGTTCTCATGTTTCACAGTTGGTACTTCTCGTTTCATTATCATTATAATCTCGACACCATAGTGGGTGTCATTAGCGGTCCTCTAAAGTTAGAGAGGATTTGTCTCTTTTTGTAGTTCTTTTGTTTTGTCTACGTGGTTCGTCATGTCTCACCAAAGGAGACTTGCTCTTCATTATCATTAATGAATAGACACCATAGTGGGTGTCATGGTAGTTCTCAATGGTTTAGAGAGGAGTTCCCCTTATAGAGTTTTCTTTGTTTTCATAATTCGTAGTAGTTCATCTCAAGGTCCATAACCGAGAAAGGGACTAAACTACTGTGTGTGCGCGCAAGTAATATGCCACAAGGATATACATATAACAAGCATAAGCAAGCCACAAGAAGCAATCCAATTTTCATGCTTTAGTCTTAGAGTCATTGTCAAACAAAGCACACAGCACACAAGCCGTGTAACACGGCAACATACGAACCACACATGTCCATACCTCTTATCAGTCGACGTGTATATCCGCACTAGGGTTCTCCGCCGCCCGTGTGACACACTCCTATAATTATTACATGAGCGGGTTAGATCGTTCGATCCTGCGTTATTGTTCTTATCGCTACCTATAACGGTTAACTTAGACTTAGATATTATAACTTGCATTGTTAGCCCTACTTCATTTGTTTGCTTTGAGTTCACCACTTTAGGCCAAGTAGTACCATGTAAACAATTCATAGTTTTTCCCCCGGTTTAAGTCTTAAGGGGTTTGTTAGACTAAACCTAATTACCATTCGATCCTCCATGACCTGTCAAAACTCTATGTCTACAACCACTGGTGTATCTTTCTTGTTTAACCTACGAACCCCTTGGACATTTACAAGTGTCCAGCATTTTCGGTTTGTTTCTCCCCTTAGTTTGTCCTAGCTTCTAAACCCATTTCTCTTTTATTTAGCATTCGACCCTAGAATGTTTTACCCCTTTCAACTCGCCCTAGATTCTTCTCAGGTTCATATTGATTTTTGTTCCTTTGATATCGCGGTTGTCAACCTAGTCTCGGCTTAGTAAACCCCTAGTCTTATATCCGAGATTAACTTTTGCATTTGATAATACTTCTAAATCTTTAAGCTTGCGCAACTATTCTATGGTCTAAATCACTTCTCTTCACTAACTTAACCCATTAACCTAGGCATAATTCTAATCTGTTAGTTGGCGTTAATTTCTCCTATCTTCCCCTCCATTCAGTACGCGTTCTTAAATCTCAACCCCTTAAGTATCCTAGGACACCAACCTTACTTGCCTCCTTAAGATGTTACCCAGACCACCACTACTCAGACTCACCCCCTGTCCTTATTACTCTCACATCCAACTCTCAAGGCACTCATACGGCCGGTTAACTAATTATTAGTTCCTAACCTTAGATATTATTCTAGCGTACCCCTAAACACTACATGTGGCAAATTTTTACTTTCCTTCCAAGCCTAGCTTAACTTATACAGATAGCACAAAACATTTTTCCGCTTCACTTTAACCGAGTTCCCAGCATTAGTTTAATCTAGTGTCCAGCATTAACACTTTGGGCATTTATTCGGTTTGACTAGGTAGTTTCCCTAGATTAATCAGTGGTATTATCCCACAATTTCCTT
The DNA here is from genome assembly GCA_023374045.1 of Limonium bicolor. Taxonomy (NCBI): domain Eukaryota; kingdom Viridiplantae; phylum Streptophyta; class Magnoliopsida; order Caryophyllales; family Plumbaginaceae; genus Limonium; species Limonium bicolor. The sequence goes on along the minus strand of CM041778.1, from coordinate 265,821,122 downwards.
AACATTAATCCTATGTTATTCACACCCACGTTTTCCCGGGCCTGGACACATACTCCTCGGTCTATTTTGATACGATTCCATCCCCTTAATTCGTTACTTCAACAGATTTTTTTTGGTGAATTCTTGGGTACCCACTCTAAATTGAGAGGGTATGGTACCCTTCCTACATGTACCAATTATATATTGACACCTAACAATTTTTAATTAAAAATTTGTTTATTTATTGTTTTAAACTACATTCTTATATTAATTTTTAATTGTTATTTTATCCTTTAGTTAAGTCAAACTAACTAGAGTGACTCTCCCACGTTTTTTGTTTGAAATAAAAGTATCCCACGTTTTCACCTAATCCCATAACAATATTTTTCAATCATTATCTAAATTTTCTTTCTAAATTGAATTAGTTGATAAAATAGGTACAATTTATATTTGAATATTTGCTTATGAAATTTACTTTATTCTTGAATGTATAGTAATATATATACTTTATTTAGAATACATTTTACATTCATTATTACATGAAAGTATTCATAAAGAAATTTAGGCATCAATTCCCAAATTTTTGTCTCAATAAAATATTCCATTGAGTGGGGCTATAAAGAAAAAAATATAAAGAGTTATATACTTATTACGTTAATTTTAGAGTCTTTGCTCACCAAAAACTTATAGAGTGTTGAAGAAAAATCTATAAGTATGTAATATTTAAGTTATAGTTTACATTGCAATACTATTTAAGTTATATTGGTTCGTTTCTATAACAATTTTTCCTATTAAACAGTGAAATAGGAAAAATGTTCAAAAAATTGTATAATGGAGTAACTTAATGTATTTCTAAGTCTTGATTTTACTCTTAACAACTTAGAGTTTGTTGGAGAAAAATATGCTTAGTATTTTTTGCGATTTACATGAAAATACTAACACATCCACAAACTTACAACTCTTGTATTTAGAAAGCATTTAGGGGTTGGTTATGAGAAAATAAGATAATTTGGCATTGAAATTTGCTTGAACAAATTAGTTATTTAGATTTTATTAAAATTAATTACTAATTTAGAACGAAAATTGTCTTTGACATGCTAGAACTTCGGGTTTATTGCTGATCATTCGAATGGGCGGGTCGGGTGGCGTCTGTCGGGTCTATTTCTAGTGTCTAGGTTTGGTTTTTCTATTCTCGGGTCGAGTTGGGCCACACCCAGTTTATCTGGCTCTACCAATAGCCAACCCGGTTTTTTATTAATGATTAATAAAATTTGATATATTTGTTTAAATAAAGTATATAAAATTTAATTAATATATATATATAATAATATAAAATTTTAAAATATAATATTATATAAAATTGGGTCAGGCTTACCCGTGGGCTCAAAAATGTGTTGAATCTTGTTTTTTTCCTGTTTGTTGTCCAAGTACGTCCAAACAGTTGACCAGGCCTGAGCTCGTCGTGCTTTTTAAAGGACCGCGTCAGCGGGCCATATGACTCTTGATCAGCTCTATTCGGGTCACAATAATGTTTGTTAGGTCAAAGCTGTTTGTGCTCTATGAAGGTCGATGATGAAAGATAGTGTCAATTATAAACAATTAAATTGAGCATGCCTCCAAACGCAATGAGTCATGTCATTTTTATGCCACACCAAACAACACACATTGATTGATGTTTTTTTCGTGTCAAACTATTGGCTTTGAGCCTAACCCAAAGCAGGGACATTGGAACTAAGTTGTTAGTTTTCACATTCAATGTTAGTCATAGTCTGGAGTAGGCGAGATTATTAGATTATTACAGTATCCTTTTCAATTTGTGGATGAAAAGTGGCTGCAATTTCACATTATTGTTAATTAAAGGGATATTTCATAGTATATTATTGAGGTTTCCAAAAGTGTTACAGTATCGCAATGGACTGTATGCAATGAACACTTTTTTTGATTAATAATTATATCTTCAAAATCGTAAATCCTTAACTATATTACTTAAACTTTAAACCCTAAAAGTTGAACTTTCAATCATATATTCTTAAAATTCTAACCATCAAAATCCAAACCCTTGACCGAAAGCTCAACTCTTAATTATATACCTTAAATTTTAAATATTGAAGACAAACTTGAACCTTAAACCTTTGTACCAATATCTAGATAGTTATGAAGGACCGAAACAATGTATAAGGTTGATATTCTAGCAATATATATAGGTATGTAAATCTTAGTGACATAATGTGAAATTTTGTAAATATCTATGGTATCTTGTGCAATATTCTTTATTAAATTGAATGTGATTACAACAATTAAAGTATATTACACAGCTCAAGGGCAATTGAAAACAAAAGTGCACAAGACGAGCAATAGAACCCGAGAAGCAATGAGAGTCACTTGGAATAGAAACATAGAAACTAAAATCCGCCAAACTGACTGACAAAAAAAATCATTGTACTTAGGACCATGGTTATTGAGGGACTTTTGATATGTTTTATATGATTTGAAGAGTTTGGACAACCTAGATTTAATTGTTTTCATATATCACCAATTCTTATACATTTGTCTTGTCACATCATCTATCTGGTTATGAAATATAAATATGGTTTAGTGGAAATATATGAACATTCTAAAATCACACCATATATGTTATCTAGGGATGACAAATCTGGTTGACGGGTCGGGTTGAGGTTAACCCATACCTAACCTGTATAAAAATCTATTGGCCTAAAGCAACCAAAAAATAATCGAGTTACAAATTTTCAACCCTAACCCGACAAGTATAAAACCATTCAACCCAAACCCAACCCGTTTAACCCAAATTTGTTAAGTATATCTTTTTTTAACACTTTCACATTTTTTAATCCATAAAATTATCATTTTTATCAGATATATGTTATCTAGGGATGACAAATCGGGTTGATGGGTCGGGTTGAGGTTAACCCTTACCCACCCGTATAAAAATCTATTGGCCTAAAGCAACCAAAAAATAATCAAGTTGCAAATATTCAACCCTAACCCGGCAAGTATAAAACCATTCAACCCAAACCCAACCCGTTTAACCTAAAATTTGTTTAAGTATATTTTTTTAACACTTTCACATTTTTTTAATCCATAAAATTATCATTTTTATCAGATCAATGTTCATTAAATTTCTTGAGAGTTACAAGTGATTGCATGGTCTTCGTTCACTCTAATACGATCCATATACAAAAAGAATGTTGACGCTTTTGAAAAAAATATCTATCAAATTGTTGTATTAGTTGATAAAAGTGATGATAATCTTTGTTGTATTTATTAACTAATAGTTTGTAAAAGAGCCAAAGTGACATTCTAATATATGTGTATTATGTATTGTAATTTTTACTAGTAAAATAAAGATAATGGGTCAGGCTAAGTTTGGGCTATAACTTTAAACCATACCTAACCAAAAAATGAGTAAACTAAACCCGACTTAAAATTAAATAGGTCAAAAATCTCAATCCAAACCCGTGATTTGCGGGTCGGTTTTGGGTCGGGGTTTTGGGTTAGGTCATAATTGCCACACCACTGTTATCACTTACATCAATGTTGTAGGTAAGTATTTCATATTTTTTCTTCCATACAATAGCCAATATACCATATTCATTTAAACATAATGTAAAATTAGTAAGGAAAATATTGAAGTATATTCACCTTGAAAAAATCTCCCATTCTGGTTATACAAATAGTAAGTGTGAACTTATGAGCTAGACATTTACAATTACTGTGGTTTCAAATTCATGATAAATAAAAATGATATAATAATAAGGAATATGAAATATTATAAAGAAAATCACGACATTAAGTAAACAAAAAATGAGATGGTGAAGCAAGTTTATGTACTTGGCAACGAAAGTGCACAAGACGATCAATAGAACCCGAGAAGCAATGGGAGTCACTTGCAAAAGAAACATAGAAACTAAAATACGCTAGACTAATTGACGAAGAAAATAGCTTTCACTGTACTTGGGACCAAAGTTATTGATGGACTTTTGATATGCTTTCATGTAATTCAAAGAGTTTTTTAACCTAGATTTAATTATTTTAATATATCACCAACTCTTTTACATTTTTAGTCTTGTCACATCATCTACCTGGTTATGAAATTTAAATTTGGTTTAGTGAAAATATATAAACATTCCAAATTCACATCACACACTATTATCTAGGGATGGCCATTCACGTTAATGGGTCATTTTGAGGTTAGTTCTTTTACCCAACCCATTTATAAATCTATTGACCCAGACACACCAAACAAATAATCGGGTTACAAATGCTCAACCTTAACTGGACCCATATAAACCATTCAACCCAAATCCAACTCGTTTAACCCAAAAAATTCTAAGGGGGCGTTTGTTTATGAGCGTGGGAAACGAAATGGAATCAGGAAAGGGAATGAATGGATTAAAAGTATTTCCTTTCATTTTTTTAACTATTTGTTTGAGTTGGGGGAAATAAAATAAATAACCGGTCAACGGCTGCCAGTCAATGGTCAATGGCTGCTGCTACCGGTCAACGACTATTAATTACCGGTTAATATTCACTAGTCACTGGTCAATGGTCATTAGTCGGTCAATTGAAATATGTCACCCGGTCAAAGTGTACTAGAAAAATGAATCTCATCCCTAGTAGCAGGTGGGGAATCAAGTCGGAGGGTTTTTTGATAATTCCATTCCCTTTCTTTTTTTCTGAAAATAAGAAAGCAGACTAAACAAACACTAGGAAACATATTCTGATTCTCTTTTCTAATTACCCCAAAACAAACGCTAACTAAGTATATCTTTTTTATATAGTTTCATATTTTTAATCCAAAAAAATTATCATATTTATCAGTGTTCATTAAATTCCTTTAGAGTTACAAGTGACTGCATGGTTTGATTCACTAGATCCATACACAAAAAGAATGTTGACACTTTTGAAAAAAATTATTTATCAAATTATAGTATTGGTTAAGAAAATTGTTGATAATATTTGTTATATTTATCAACTAATAGTTATAGAGTTATAAAAGAGTTGAAGTGACATTCTAATATGTGTGTACTATTTTTGTATTTTTTTTCTTCAATAAAACAAAGATAATGGGTCAGGTTCCGGGTTATAACTTTAAACTCATACCCAACCCAAAAATATAATGGGTAGCCCAAACCCGACCTGAAAATTAATCCGGTGAAAAATCTCAAACCAAACTCGAGATTTGCGGGTCGGGTTCACAGGTTGGGTCAAAATGGTCACCCCTCTATTTCACTTACTTCAATGTTGTAGATAAGTATTTCCTTTTTTTTCTTTCATATCATAGCCTACATATACCATATTCATTTCCACATAATGTAAAATTATAAGGAAAATATTGAAAAATATTCACCTCAAAAGAATCTCTTATTCTCGTTATACAAATAGTAAACATGAACTTATGAGCTAAACTTTTACAATTACTGTAGTTGGGCACGAAAATCTCATATGATATGGTCGAGGCTTTATATTTGTATTATAAGATCCATCAAAGACATCAAAGATGGAATCCAAAAACAATTTTTCTGAATGAGAATGACCTGAAACAATCTATCCCGAATCCTCACGTTTGACCTAAACTTACTTGTTTCACCTAAACTTACCCATTTGACTCGAATTGTCAATATAACATTAGGGTTTGAATTGAAACAATATTGCAAATGTGTATACTTATTTTCCACAAGCCGATAGGTCAAAAACTGTGCCTACGAACTTGAACTTATATCCAATATTAATAAAGTATTTAAAGAAACTTTAATGACATTCACTTCACGTTTCAATGTTTTAAATGTAACTCAAATGGTAAAGTAAACATTTATAGATTCAAAATTAGATTTAAATTCAGTTTCCGAATTCATGATATATAAAAAATGATATAATAATATGGAATATGAAATATTATAAAGAAAAAGATGACATTAGGTATAAAAAAAATAAAAATGAGATGGTGGGGTAAGTTAATGTAGTTGTCATTAATAATTGATGTTAATAGAAAAAATTTATAGATTTGTTGGAGAAAAATCTGATTTAAATTTTCTTTTAATAAGAGATATGTTATTTTACTTATATTTTACATTAAAATATACCTTTTAGAAATAATGTAAAGTACTCTATATATTTTGATTTAAAACTAACTTTTCCTTCAATAAAACAAGGCTAAAATTATGGATTTGTAAAATTTTCTTTATTTATCAAAATTTGCATTTATTCAAATACTTCTAGTAAAAAGGTGAGACGGGAAAAAATAGTAGTATAACATAGCAGGTTAATTTTTTTGTCATTTAGTCCTCATTTTACTCACCAACTATTTATTGTTTGTCAAAGAAATATCTGTTTAGTTTTTATTTATTTAAATGAAGATATTTATGTATCCATATTTTACCACAAAATAATATAATTTCTTTTGACAAAATTCTGAAATATTTTATTACTATAATCTTTATAGAACATTTCACAATATGTAGGAGTTGGTTATGATTAAAAATTTATTTTAACGTTCAAATTTATTGAACTAAATTTTGTATTTAGATTTACTAAAATTTAAATTAATTTTACCATTCGAACGTGTTTAATACACGATCTAACAAGGTAGTTAATTTTTTGTAAATTTAATAAGTTTATTTCTTTATAATTAAGTCCTTTAAATTAGTTAACTCATGTCTAGTTAACAATCTAACTAAATAAGAAAAAGAGTTCTTTAAAATCAAAAAAATATATAAACATGATATGCCACGTGTCAACTTTTAATTGGTTTAAACAAAAAGGGTACAATACCCTCTCAAAATAGAAGGGTACCCAAGCATGCATGCACCTTTTTTTTCTTTCAAGTCATTTGTGACAGGATTTACTAAGTTGACTAGCATTATTTTCCTTTGGCAATTTACACAGGAATTTTTTTTCTTTCCAGAACAGTACCACACTTTTCGGCAACAGAAGCAGAATTACCCCTCAGTATTTAGTTCACAAAACATCCCCTCCGCTAATTTACCAAGCTAACATATACTCAGGTTTAGCTTAGTAATTACTAGTTTCAATACCCATGGACCTCCTCACATGTTTTCAGTAACCCTCAAGCACATTTTTAACCCGCTTAAAACTTGTTATACAGACCACCAGCTCACCATTAAATTAACTACTCAGCACCAGATTCTTTTCCAACGCATTGTTAACAGATTAACCAAGTAATCTCGACCACAATTTTACACAGTTCAAGAATAGTTTAGTGTATGAGTTGGGGTTATACCATTGAGGGTTTTGAAGCCGTTTTTCCTTGATGGTCTTGACTCCCCTCAGTATAATACGCACCTAGACAGATTCACATGCCATAGTAAGTTTGTTGCTTCATCTCAGATTCAACTCAAGCATTACTTGACCAGATTTTCGGTAGTTTTTACCTTCCTCCGGAGGGGTTACTCTTTGGGTTTCTTTTATGCCTTAGCTGTCGAATTCACCACAAAACAAAGCCCAACCTAACCAATCATGAACAAGCAAAAAGTTCAGGTCAAATGATGTCTTTAGAGGCGCAGCAACAAAACGGAAAGGAACTAAGGCAAGGAAGAGCTTGACAGTTTGTGGCCTCACATTGGGTTCGATGTCACGATAGTCCTGGATTTAGTTCTGGGTTATTTTCAGCGCAACTCCGAGGGGCTTCCAAGTGGACTCATGCATGCAAAAGGTCGAATAACAAGGGAGGTCAGAAATAAATTTTCGGACCTCAAACAGAGCAGATGGAAGGAGTCAACCCATAACGATTATTGCTTGCGCTTACCTATAGGGGTTCTTGGAGAGGATTTTTTTTTTATCCAGAGCCTTACAGAAATCCTACCAGCAGGTTACATGCAACGTTCTCGCGTGAACAATGAAAAGGATTAGAGGAATTTGGGAAAAGGTTTTCAGACAGACTCAACCGAGGAACAAAATCGGAGAGTGTCTCTTTGGAGTATTACCTTGATCAAAACGGAGGGAGTTTCTGCCTTCTACTCACGGCTTGAGTGGGACTCCTAGAAGGCACCATGCATGCGAAGAACAAAAACAGACGGAAAGGTGTGTTAAGGACATGGAGGTTTTTTTTTAACAGCAACAGGAAACAGAGAGAAGGTGGACAGCTGACCTCATCGGTCACTTGCGCTTACCTTTGCGAGTTCTGAAGGGGAGGGTTTTTTTTTTTGTTCCGGAACTCCAAGAGGTCAATAGGGTTGCATGCATGAACCGTTGGGAGGAAAACGAGTCAGCAACTGTGGGTGTTTCGGGCAGAAAGCAAAACAGGGAAGACGAGGAGGTAAAGAGGACAGAAAAGAAATCGAAAGAAGGAGTAGAAGTGGGACTAGGGTTGTAAATATTTCAGGAATCCAGAAGTAAATCGAAGGACAGAACCTTACCACTACTCTCCTCTCGGATCTAGTTGTTACAACCTTCTTCTTCCGTTCTCGTGGGCGAGATGTAACGATCTCGTTATTTATCACCAGGTCTTCAGATTTCACCGAAGAACAAGATTTGGACCTCCACTAACACAAAACCCTTTCTTCTTTTCTCAACATACCCAGATCTGCTTCTCACTGAACCCTCACAAATATACACTCAACTTGTAATTCTTGAGAGATCTACATCTCGGTAGTAAAATCAAGAGTTTTGCTGAAGAATTCCGAGAGAGAATCAGAAGGGGGCGTTAGGATTTGGTTGCGGTTTTCACCAAAGGAGCAGAGAAGAATTAGAGCTGAGAATTCTGGAAAAATGGAAGAATAGAAAACATATCAGAGGCGTGGAAAAAAAATGGAGCAAGTCAGTTGGTTTCTGAAGTTGAATGTCGAGAGGAAGCGTCAAGGCGCAGAGCATGTCGGCTTGCTAATGAGGGTGGTAATGACAGAAGTGTAGCAACTTATAAATTACGTTTTAAGTGTACCCTCTTTATAAATTGAGGCTTGAAGGTTTAGTAATAACAGGCCCATACAGATATTAGTTGAGTATTTAATTGAGTATGGACTTCCTTAATAATAGTAGCAATTAGATTTCTAGTATTTCTTAGTAGTAAATAGGTCCATATTTATTGAAGTTAATCCCCATATTAGTTTGTCGCTATACTAATAACATACTAATTCAATTGTCATTTCATGTAACTTGTATGCGACAAGTTAATTCATTTCTTTGGTTATTTAATAATTCCTTACGGTATACTCAATTCAATTGTTCCTATGTATTATTTATTTTAGTTTTCCCCTTTTCTCTATAATTGTTTATATCTATTTGGGGTTTAATAAGCCTCCCCTTTTTTTTCTTTACCCCTATAATTAATTTATCGATATGACCATGGTTCAGTAAATCCTTAAATCTTATAAAGGTTGACATTATATTGTTTTGTTTTACATATTTAAGGATGTTTAACTCTTCCATTTGCTCTTTTTGTATCAGCTATATACATGCCTGTTTTTTGTATACTTGTACATATATGTGCGACTATATAATATGTCGTGTTATTAGTTATATACGCAACTATTTTATTTTGTCACGTTGTTAGTTGTATATGTATATATACATACATTTTTTTTTGGTATGATCATGATTGTTACTCATAGTTTAATTCAACCCTCACGAATTTAAACTGGTAATTATTCGGGGTATTTCAGCCTACCCCCCTTAAAGAAACTTCGTCCCGAAGTTGTTACTTCCTTAACCGATGTTTTATTACTTGTTAATTCTTGGGATCAAGTCCCGAATTCGTTATCACTAGCCAAGGGATCATGTCCCGCAAAATTCATAGTTCTATTCCACCATTTGTGCCTATAAGCACCACGCCACATCTGTGGCTTCACCAAGTTCTCAATAATATTCTAGTGTACCAGTATCCAGTAATATTCATATACTGTACTCATATGTACTCCAGAAAACAAGTCATTCATTCCTAACCACAATGTCTCCAAAACAACTCATACACAGATCACACACATAGCATCACAATCCAAACACATCTCAAGCGAACAACAGCACAGCAAAAACACAATCCAAACACATCAAGCGAACAACAGCACAGCAAAAACGCAACGCGCCTACCCCCCCTTAAACATGGATTACGCCCACGTAATCCCCATTATATCATCCTTGAACATCAGTTCAAGATTTTTAAAATCATGAAGCATTCCAGTTTTTTGTAATGTAGCTCCCACTATAAGTTCATCAAAGGTCTTAACCATGCTAATGGTTTGGTTTCTGTGTCAGAAGGCCTTTATCGGTATCCATACCGAACTACCAACAGATTCGATTCGGGTTTAGTCTTCTGGGTTAAGGTATTGGCAGATAAGTCACTTGTTAATCTGCTGGAAGATGTGTGAAACGGTCCACCAGCTTCTGCTGTGCGACTCTGATTACCTTAGGGTTCCGTTTTCCCCCTTTTTATTTGTTTACGATGCATTATCTAGCTCCTTGAAATCTTTATAATTTAGTTGTAAGGGTCTCTTTATTGACACTTGGTATATATGATCTGATAAATCCTGTTTAGAGTTCCTTAATATGTAGTGTGTTTGGGAAGATTATTTTGCAGTAGTCGCATTATACCTTGGCTTTTAGGTATACACATGGGAGGTCGAATTTGTGTGGCGATGTTTGTGATTTCAATATTACCGTGCGCTGGTAAATTGCTTTTAAAATGTACGAAATATATATATCTTATGTTTGGAAACCCTGCTTGCAGGTTTGTGTCTGGATGAACTAATCATTCCTTGAGACTTTATAATGTAGGTGCTAATCATTCCTTGTTTCTTCAAGGGTTACTTATGAATTCTTTTATCACCGCACATTGGAGGACGTCTCCTCCATAGCTAGTCCCCCATTCCCGACACCCAGGATCGAGAAAGCGGAGTCACCTCTAGACTCCAGGATAAGCTTCACCAATTTGTCACTCCCTCATTCCCGACACCCAGGGTCGAGAAAGCGGAAGTCACCTCTAGACTCCGGGATGTGCTGAGAAAGTGGGGTCACCCAGGGACACCCAAAACATATTCCAAAATAGACGGTCGAAGGATCTGATGCAGATACCAACTCCCGATCATCCATACCGCGCGGCCCGAGCTGTTGTTGTCTTCCCGGGTTGTTCTCATGTTTCACAGTTGGTACTTCTCGTTTCATTATCATTATAATCTCGACACCATAGTGGGTGTCATTAGCGGTCCTCTAAAGTTAGAGAGGATTTGTCTCTTTGTATAGTTCTTTTGTTTTGTCTACGTGGTTCGTCATGTCTCACCAAAGGAGACTTGCTCTTCATTATCATTAATGAATAGACACCATAGTGGGTGTCATGGTAGTCCTCAATGGTTTAGAGAGGAGTTCCCCTTATAGAGTTTTCTTTGTTTTCATAATTCGTAGTAGTTCATCTCAAGGTCCATAACCGAGAAAGGGACTAAACTACTGTGTGCGCGCAAGTAATATGCCACAAGGATATACATATAACAAGCATAAGCAAGCCAGATTTCAATAACGACCAACAATCAAACGACGCGCCTAATGGTAACATGAGATGTCTACGCAGCGGTTCCTACTCTATTCGGGTGCTACAAGAAAAACAGAAACAGATTCGTATTTTTCAGTTCTGCAGTTTTCTTTTGGAAACTTAGGTTCTGTATGACTGTTACAGAGAACTAAAAAGATTGTATTGGGTGGCTAATGAGTCCAAAACAATTCTAATGCACTTAAGTAAATTATAAACACTTTGGGAAAGATAGGAATTGAAGTAATCAGAGGAGAGGAAGGAATGAAGAAGAGGTATACAGACTTTTGTTTCCGATTCCTACAGTTGCTATTTCAGTAACACTAGTAATATTGTTTTAGTTTAGTAAGGAACTTAAAACTTTGAATAAACAGATAACTAAGTAATTACACAATTAAGGGGAAACTAGAAACTCAACCTCGTGAAAAAAACCAGAAAGAAATCTAGGAGAAATTATCAGGAACATGTAACAGTTTTATGATTTCAGTGTATCAGTTTTTGCCTCTGTACAATGAAGTTTCAGTAGTGTTCTCAAAGTTGTGCTTGGTTGCTTTGGATTCAAACTCTTACTAAACAACTTAACTAAGCGTGGAAATATGTGGGGAGGTAGCTGGAGACAGATTGAAAACCTTAGCAAGGGATTTAAGAGAAAGCACCAAGCTCTAGTGCTGCAGTTTTCTGTAGCCTTTGGGTTCTGTAAAATGAACTTCTAAAATTTAACAGCTGGGTCTTAGGTTAGTCTTGAAGTTTAAAAAAAAAACCTTGCTAACACACTTATCTATGGGAGTAAACAACCTAGGGGAGATTATAAGTCAAATTAACCAACTAAAGACAAGAGTCAAGAAGAGGCATATAAATGTGTCCTCAGAACTTTGCAACTGTTGTCTCAGTATAACTACGATACAGATGGTTTAAGAGGGTTATGTTGGTTAATGATAAACTCAACGCAGTGCTAATATAGTTATCTAAGTTGGCATAATCGTTTGGGCAGATTAGAAGACAGTTGACAACAAGAAAGAAAGACCAAACAAGCAGAAGCTGTTTTCAGATTTTCGGTAGCTAGTTGCTTCGGTGTAACTGAATTACAGAAATGATATGAGTGTTGTGCTGGCTTGTTAATGAACTTAAAACCAAACTAAAGCACTTAAATAGGTTTGGCTATACTTGGGAGGGATAGGAAATCAGTTTAACTAACTAAAAGAAAGGATAAACAAGAAACATACAGATGGTGTTTCAGATTTTTTTTCTGTAATTTGTTGTCTCTGTATGATAGTGATACAGGTGGTATAAGAGTGTTGCCTTGGTCTGGAAATGAACCTAGAACCTTTATAATACACCTACCTAAGAGTGTAAACACTTTGGAAAAAATTCGAAATCAATTAATGCACTAGAAGAGAAGTTGGAATCGATGTATGCACTGGTTTGATGTTGCAGTTTTCTGAAACTAGTGTCTCAGTATAATCAACTTCCAGACGTGTTAGAAGTGTGGTATTGACTTAAAAATGAACCCAAAACATATCTAGTAACCTCAGCTAGGCTAGCAAAACGTTTTGAGAAGATGAAACATCAGTTGAACTAATTCGACATAAGAATCAAAAAGAAATATGGATATTGTTGTTTCAGATTTCTGTAATTTTGTGGTTCTGTATAACGGGTTACAGAAGCATTATGTGTGTGATGCTAACTTAATAATGAACCTAAATCATAGCTAAAAGGTATAGCTAGGTTAGCGAAACATGTGAGAAGGTTAAACATCGGTTTGCTGCATTGGAAGTGAAGTTAGGTAAGGTAATACATGGGAATAGTGTTTCAGATTGGGAATTTGTGGGTTCTGTATAAATAGTTTTTAGGGGTATTTAAAAGATTATATTATTATGATAATAGGTTTAAAACATTGTTAACCTAGTTGACTAAGGTGGGAATACACCTTAGGCGAATTAAAATCCGTCTTGATTAAGCTTATTACATGTAAGAGCTTAGAATACTCTAAGACATTACCTAGAGGGAAGGATTTAGTTGACGTGTGAATTGACTATATAAATGCCCTAGGAGTGAGATAAGGCTTAAGGTTTTACTTGGAAAAAATTCTAGAGGCTAATATAAGTTGAACAATCAAAAGCTCACCTAGGGAATAACACCTGGTATGAATGAGATAAACTAGAAAAGTGTCGTCACATGAAATCATGAACTGACACGTTATTTGTAATCAACATTAGGGTCGTAACGAATGCCAACCGGGAGCCCATGTGTGAGACGGCATTTGCTTCTGATCCAGGTATGGACATGTGTGGTTCGTATGTTGCCGTGTTACACGGCTTGTGTGCTGTGTGCCTTGTTTGACTATGACCACAAGACTAATGCATGAAAACGAATGTTGTCTTACCGTGCTTAATTGTCTATTGTGAACTTGTGTAAGCATGTGAATGGATTGCTTATTTTCCTTGCTTACCCGCTTGCTATGATTGTGCATATTGCTTGCGCGCACACAGTAGTGTAGTCCCTTCTCGTTGATGAAACCTTGAGATGAAACACAACGAACTTCGTGGATAAACAAAGGAACTACATGTAACACCTCTTCCAACATGAACACACTTAACAACAAACTGCAGCGGAATACACACCTCATCAAATAACATAACTCGTTGGTGTTACACGCCGTAACCACCCACGTGGCTAACAAGGCTATTACATACACATTGTACCGGTCTGATGGACTAGATTCCCGAGCAACTACACATTATTATCCTTTTCCATTAACAACATAACATACACATACCTTCCTACTGTACCGAGTATTTATAAACTGATGCCGATAACAATTTCGGTCTTACTACATACACCTACTGTATATATACACTTACATGATTACCCATGTACAACGACTACCCCGTCCTACTCTCGAACGGCTTCCAGCTCTTCGTACCTGAAATAAGAAAAGAAGAGAAAGGGTGGCCCCTAAGGGGCTCAGCACCTTTGCTGGTATGGTAATCCCGCAGCCCACATGCTACCGGGCCACGCACAACTAATTGTCGTCTTAGCATGCGGTTGATTATATTTAGATCATGCATGCAACTGTAAACACACAACACATACATTTCGCCTCTATGGGCTCAACAAACGGATAGTACATCCTTACTTGATAAGTCACTCAGGGTATTCATTACCCCTAGAGTGTTCTCCTCTAATGGAGCTACTTCCTTAATAGACGACAACTACCCCTTATTCGGGTTATCCTTAAACGCCTCTTATCACAAACTGGGATTCATATCCATGATCCACATACTCCACATTTTACAAACATATGACACTCATCACATAACAACACATACGACACTTTCCACGTTTCAACGTGTACATAATAACATTGCAAGAGATATTGCATCATAACGACAATACATAACATAACGGGTACGGTTCCCTTTTTGAACCGGCCCAAACATAGTCAGTTCACTTGTAGCCTAGAGAATGTTGCCAGTCTCATGATAAGCTCATTACATAACTCGTTACCGTCTCGTTAAATGAACGGATAACTTAACACAAGGTGTCTCGGATATAGTGATCCAAGCACACCGAACAAACATACATAGTATGCCCCTGTGGCCCGACATGAGTCAGTAATAGCCTTGGTTAAGCTAAAGGGATGGTTGGGAACCAAATTGGAAAACAACCATAACATACAGAGAGGATCGAACCTGATATGACAACGACCCCATACTCACACGCGTGGCCGGAACAGACCGGACTCCTCACTTCCCCCGTTAGTACTTGTTAGAAGTTCAACATTGAACTTAATTAAACAATCATAACATAGGGTTAAGTCTTGTTAGACACACACAAGGGAAGGGAGAGTCATACATTCACACACAAACATCACACACAATCATCACATAACTAACCCACGCATAGTCGTGGTTAGAACGTTCCTTAGGTCAGACACGTTATCACCGGATACCGTTCTCTTACGTTTACCTAATAGTGGTTAACTAGCCCTTCAAGCGCATTCGAGGTTACCGGTATCGGCACGTAAACATACAACAACAATAACGACTGTAAACTCGTTTCATGATTTATCTTATAACGTGGCAAACATACAGAAAAAACACATTGGCATACAAGCCGGTGTAATCCGATAGGACCAAGTTGCAAGAAAACCATACCTGTCACCGGAGTCCACTTTACCACGTCCACTTATGTTCCTCGAGCAATTCTCGAACAACTGATAACATTACATGTACTTTTATTAACATCGGGGTAGCATGATTACTTAATGTCTAATGCTTATAACTTTTTCCCCGTTAACTTAGTTACACAACTTCACTTTTTAACTTGTTTTACTTTTACATTTCAATACACTTTTCACCCACTTAATTGTCATTAAAACTCACCTAACATGTCCTTAACAACTTTATAACATCATTACTAATCATCCCCATCATTACATATCATTTCAGAACCTTAAACCGCCATGTTTTTGGTCCGACGAACTTACCGACCGACCTTGCACATGGTCGGTCCATTCCAGAACACTTTACCGTCAAAATTTCTACTCCGACCGACCTTGTAAGTTCGGTCGCATGTTCGGTCCATTCCCGAGAGTTTCTTCCCTTTGAAAATTCAAGCCCGACCGAACTTGCCAAGTTCGGTCCCATGTTCGGTCGGTTCCAGAAACTTAATCCGTACACAAAATACAAGCCCGACCGACCTTGCAAGTCCGGTCCCCAAGGTCGGTCCATTCCAGAAGCCAATTCTCGCAGGGTAAACTGGGCTCGACCGAACTTGCAAGTTCGGTTGCAAGTTCGGTCTGCCCCAGACCCTTGTTTTCCTTTTCTCATTCAACTCCAAACTTCACCCCATATATCCTAGTACACCCTAACCTCATTTGGGCACTTCAAACACACCTTTAGCCATGTACTAAACTCTCTAAATCACACACCAAAACCATCTTATCATTCACAAATTCTTACAAAATTCTTAGCACTTGGAATGTTTTCCTCCTTAAGATTCCTAAGTGGTATTTCACCAATAATGACCACTATACCAAGGTGTTTCCTCTACACCTTAACATCATCTCTCAAACTTCTTTTCTTACTAACTAAACCTCCTTTTTCACATCTTACCTAAACATCACTTATTCCTTGGATATCAACATTACCTAAACCTTAAACAAACTTCTCCAAGACTTAAATACATTCTCAAAACACACATTGAATTCCTAGAACTTCCAAGATAACACCTAAATCCTTGCATCACTCTAAATCACCTTAATACATGTTTTCTTCCCAAGTAAAACATTTGTTCACCTTTAACACTTCCTAGTTCACCAAAACTTACTTAAAAACACTTAGAACTTCTTACACATTTTTCCAAATTTTGCCATAGCTTCTCTTGTATATACTCACATCCAAACACTTAGGTTTTTACCTTATTTCATTCAAGAACACCTAAAATCCATCAAACACATTTTTATACACAAACTTCACACATTTAGCACTACATCACAATATAGTGCATAACTTAAATTCTTGGCACTTAGGCCCTTAAATAACATGGCTCTTAGGCCCTTAAATTGCATAAACCTAAACACTGAATTTCCCACATAAATAATGCCTTTGACCTGCAAATACACCCAACAATACATATGCCCTTAATAAACTCCTTGAGAGCATTTTACTAGCTCATTTGCCATTGGCTCCTTAGGTATTTTATTAAGCAAATCAAGCTCATTTCCTAAGGCATTTAAACTACATGAGATAGTTTGTTTACCTCTTTTCCTCACAACTTCTTTCTGTTTCCTTGTAAAACCGGTGGGATGTTTGGGTTGTTTGTCAACTTCTAAACAATGTACACATAATAGAATGAGTATTCAAGCATCATGCTTCATCTCATTGTAAACCCTAGTTACATATATTGTTTTAAGGTATTAAAATGATTGTTTTACCTTGGAATGGAAAGAGAGCTTGAATAAGTATCAAGAGAGGACTCCTCATAGCCCTTGGAAGATTCAAATGAAGCTAAAACAAGACAAGAGAAGACACCATTACAAGGTGCATTTTCGGTCAACACCAAAAATGAAGGAAATGGAGTTTTCTTTGGTTTTTCCTTACCTTGAAGCAAAGGTGATCAACAAGGCATAAAAATATAAGCTCAAGCTCCTTCCATGGAAATTCTCCTTGGCACCGAAATGGTGGTTTTGATGATTTGAAAAGACAATGTTGTAGAGCTTGCTCCAGCTAAGAGAACGGTAGTCTCAGAATTAAATTCGGAGCATGGAGTTAGGAGTTACAAGTGAAAGGAGTTGGAAATGGTGAGGCTTTGCTGTAGCATAACCGATGGAGTTTGAGAGCATGGAGGGAAGGACGTGTGAAATGAAAGGAAATGAGAGAATGAAGATGAGTTCTACTTTTGGAAGATATTTATATTAAAGTAAATAGTTCTTACTTTACAAGCTTTACTTTACTTATTTGCTTATCTTTTACAAGTTGGTGACTCACACCTTGAAAAACCGGCCCCCATATAATTAGAAGGGTATAATAGTCTTTGTTGACCAATTTAATTACTTATAACAACATATGTTACAAACTAGCTTATAAAAGTTACTATTCACTAAAACAAGGCACATAGATGTGAAATTTTTGATTTCCCATTGATATAGACTTCCAAATGTGATTACTATATAGTACACATGTTAATTAAAGAGTAATGATGGACATTTAGCCATTCAAAACTCATTTACAAGACAATTTTTCAAAAACGTGCTTTAAGACTCCTTAAAGCACATTTGTGTTTTAACTTGTTTTCAAGCTTGGTTTTCTTTAGTAATGGATTTGATATGTTCATTAACATATTTATAAAGTATAGATATGACCTTTAGGTCTTATACAAATTTATCCCAAGCTTAGAGCACATTTTTGCTCATATTGACTTTAAGGTATATTCTTGTGTTTTATTTGGTTTAACTGTCCACCAAGGTTTCCTAAGGACTTATTTAGCCTTATTAAATCATAATTGAATATTATTAAGTCTTGGTAGGCTCTTGGGTCCTAACCAAGTTCACTCCTAGCTTAGAGCATGTTTTTGCTCAAACTGTATCTTAGTGCTTTATTGCATTTTACTATGGTTTAATTTGTTCACTGATGTCTCTAAGGCACTTTTTAGCCTTTATATACCATAGATTAGTATTTAAACAATATATCAGGGTTTGGGGTATTTCACTACATAAAGAGAAAACTCCTCTTAACTATAGAGGACCTCTAATGACACCCACTATGGTGTCGAACTATCAATGATGATGATAAGTCAATACCGTTAAAAATGAATAGGGAGACGGACCCTTTGTATCCGGGGTAAAGACCAATAAAATAAAGAGGAATAGGGAGACGGACCCTTTGTATCCGGGGTAAAGACCAATAAAATAAAGAGGAATAGGGAGACGGACCCTTGGTATCCGGGGTAGAGACCAATGATATCAAAAGGAATAGGGAGACGGACCCTTTGTATCCGGAGTAGAGACAGAGAGACCAGAGCATTAAGAGGGAGACGGACCCTTTGTATCCGGGGCAGGGCAGAGGCTAGTAACATGGAAAAAGGAATAGGGAGAGATGTCATAAACGGTTCGATTCTCTTTGTATGTTAAGGTTGCCTTCTCTTTTGGTCTTCAACCTTCCCTTTAGCTTAACCAAGGCTATTTACTGACTCACGTCAGGCCACAGGGGCATACTATGTTTGTTCGGTGTGCTTGGATCACTATATCCGACACACCTTGTGTTAAGTTATTTGTTCCATTTAACAGGACGGTAACGAGTTATGTAACGAGCTTAGCATGAGTTTGGCAACATTCTCTAGGCTCTCCATGGGATCTAATTGTGTTGGTTCGTTTCCTAAAAGGATTCGTTCTTGTATGATATGTGTGATGTCATTATGCAATACTCTTGCTATGATATAATGTTGTATGTTTAAAATGAATGCCATGTCATCATGACAAATAGTTGCGCGTATCCGGTAGCCGATGGCTGCGCGTTAACCATACCAGCCAAGGGTTACTGACCCCCTCGGGGGCTCCATATTTATATTTGCAGGATGGATGAGGATCGAAGAAGCGGAGTGGCTGTAGATCCTAGGTTGTAGAAATACTTTTGGTACCCCTTTGGTTGGTAGGCCCGGGATGCGCCTGTGCTCCCGTGGCGGTATATTTTGGATAATGAATACATTACAGTGACAGTTTACAGTGATGGTTGTAAATAAATACTCGGTATTGTATATTATGTATTTATGGTTTAGTTCTATGCTCGGGAGTCTGATCATCGGACCGGTACACTTGTATTTATTTTGCCTTGTTAAACCACGTGGGTGGTTAACGGCGTTGTAGCACCGAACCGTTTAGTTATTGTTTAGTTGTTATTTCCGCTGCGATTTAGGTAAGTTGTTAAGTACGTAGTAGGGGTGTTACATTAAGACAACCCGTAAATAACCTTACTGGACAATAGTCCTCCGTACACACGAGGTGCTCATTGCCAAGGATCATTCGATCCGGGACTTCCACTTGCCTAATAAAGGCATCCATGAATGGCCAAAGCCGTGTGCCAAAACCGGCACCCTTTGTCCAACAGTCTATCTAGGCCCGTCGGAATATAGAGGGAGTCGGTCCGATACGAACGTTTTACTCCAGTGATCACCAATGCGCAACCAACTAGTCGAAGACTACTTGGGATTTCCATACAATATACCATAAACCAAACACTCTCCAATATGTGATTAATTCTTAATCAACTACCCTAAGTAAAGTCTTAGGTCATGGAGAAGTCATTACCATTACAATTACCTTTGAAGTCTTATATACTTCCCTAGAAATGATCTAGGTTATTTTCATGATTGAGTATCAACCTCTAGAGACTGGGGATCCCGAGTCTCGTTCCTAAGTGTTTACTCAGGTTAATTAGCAGTAAAGTTCTCAATATTAGTATTCTAATCACTTGAGAAATCATAGTAATATTGTCCGAAGGCGTCACACACAATTATAATCATTTAACAAATCAGGGAATTACCCACGCAACATGCATACTACACATATCACTCTTGTCACATAACTAAACAATACCCAAACCCGAGGCTTCCCTCAGGGGTTTAGACCACAGAATCCAACATACCGTACACCGTCGACGCTTGCGTAATAATCCCGCATAGTCTCTAGCGCTCACAATGCTCGCGTCTACCCACTCGTACCTCTGGTACATATGTTGTTATGCCCCAGATTTTTTTATTTATTTTCTTTCTGATTCGCAAAGGGAGTCTATATTAATTTGATCTTATATTAGATTGTCTATGACATTCTTCTAATGTTATTATGTTACCTTGAGAAGGAGGGTTACAATTGTCTTCTTCCTTGTTGTTATTTATTATTTTTTAAGAGAGAGAGATTTATTAAACTATTTTATTTCTCCATTCTCTCTTATTCTAATTCACGTTCAATTATTCCCCCTTCCTTCATCTCTCTCATTGACGGTTCTCTTGACATTCTCTATGCGTTCAAGTTCTCCTCCCTTGCTCATTCTCTTCTTTAATTTCTCTCAATTATTGATTGCTGGAGATCCGCCAGTGGAATTCTGTTCATCTGTCAGTCGTCAATCAGGTTGGGTTGTAGATCCGGTTCTCCTCTCCGTGAGTCTCTCTTCTCTCTTTTCTAATTTCGATTTTTGTATTTGGGAATGGTTCAATTCGAGGGATGGTCGTTCGAATGGAGATTCGAGAAGGCAGTTCGTAGAGTCCCGCAGAGATAGCGTTGCTTCGGATGTGAGGTAGGTGGTAGATGGATTCAGTTGTGTATGTTCACCCACGAGGGTTCCGTTTTAGTTTCTGTATGTGAATTCTTTGACTCTCTGATTGGTGATGTTTCTTGGTTGATTTTGATGTGCATTTGATGCGTTAAAACCCCGTGGATGTATGCTTTCGATTGGCTATTTTGATACTATAAGTTATGTATGTTTTGTGGGGGATTTATGGCTTGGTTCTGGCTGTTTTCCGTAATCGATTTTGCAGTTTTCACAGTGTCCAAACATCTGTCCGAACATTGAAGTTCGGACATCATGCGCGGGGTAGATTTCCGGAGTCTCGGCGTATGTCCGAACATGCAAGGTTGGACGCATGTTCGGACAGGCCTTTGTTTTTGGCATAACTTCACCTGAGCTCCGTTTTGAGTGCCGTTTGCGGCGTTGGATTCCTTTTTCGAGTAATATCGTTTAAATATGTTTTAGCACATGTATATGTGTAATTTGATTTTAAAAGCTTCGATAAGCGTTTGAACTCTTATTTGCTCTGAAAGTGAGTTTCAGCTTCTGACTTTGTTTTGACTTTCGTGCATTTCATTGGTCTTGGCTTAAGACTTCTGTTTCAGCTTGTGAATTCTGTTTTGATTGTATTAAACCTTGGGCTTGGGTGTTAGCATCAACAACGCCCTCTGTGTTTCGATTAAGCTTATGCTTTATGCTCTAGTCTGATAAAGAATTCCGTTCTGTTTTGTATAAAGCTTTG
This sequence comes from Limonium bicolor, assembly GCA_023374045.1. NCBI lineage: Eukaryota > Viridiplantae > Streptophyta > Magnoliopsida > Caryophyllales > Plumbaginaceae > Limonium > Limonium bicolor. Next base: position 265,799,131 of record CM041778.1, on the reverse strand, counting down.
ATCTATTATGAGAGCTTCTGTTTTGGGACCTAGTCTTCTCTGTATCTGAACTGTGGATGGCTAGTTTAGCTATCTTGTAGCGCGCTATGTAGGAAGTCCTTCTGTTTCACGGGTGGTATCCCCGTTCTGTTCACAGGTTCCCACATGTTCTGTTTACGAGTGAGGTTTCCTCGTCTGTTCACGGGTTGTTTACCCGTTCTGTCCGTATGCTTTGAATGCTAGTGTCCCACTCTGTTGGAGGATTCTTCTGCTGTTTGACAGACTGCTGTGTGCTTTCTGTCCTTTAAACAACTCTAATTTGTTTGTACTGCTTTCGCCTGCTCTGTCTGTTTTCAAACTCAGATAGGCTACTGTGGCTTCCTGTCTGTTGAGGATTTCTGATTTTGTAAGTGCTCTGCTTCGTCTGCTCTATCTGTATTTGATTTGAGACGGTCTGCTGCGTGCTTACTGTCTTTGCTAAGTTCCGGATTTTGCTAAGCTTCTGAGTGTTTTAAGCTTTTGAGTTTGTTAAGCTTCTGATTTTGTCAAGCTTTCAGCTTCAGTTTACCTTCTGCTAATAATTATCTGATTGGACCACCGCTTAGCTCCTTGTGTTTTAGACTTCAGTCTATTAGAAAGACTTCCGCTTTGTCTCTGATTTTGCTCTGGCTAGGCGCTTTCGTATTATGATAAATGTATGTTCAGACTATGTTTTGGGCATGCTCAGCTGATGAAGTTTATCACCTGCTGAGCAATAGTTTTGCTCACCCCTATCTCCGTCTTATTTGCAGGTTTTAGTTCGTGCTTGGAGATTCAGTTTCAACTTTTTGTCTTGGCATTTGAGTTTTGTATTCAGCTTGTTGAAATGGGAAAATTGAAGACAAATAGAAATAACTAAGAAAATTATCCTAGAAAATCTGTAAATCTAAAAATGCCCACGGGTTGCAAAAATAAATCCCGGTCAAAGAGTATAGTGAACTAGAAGCTACCGAGGTCGAATCCACGGGGACTTAGTTATTAAATCTAATCCTAGAAAATAACAAATAAGAGGGTTGTCATTTGTTTTGGTTTTTAAACTAAAAGTAGCAGGAGGAAATTAAATAAAATAGTATAAAGATATGAATTAAGCGGAACCTTGGGTTCAGGGGAATTCTTTACTAGCTAGACTATATAATTAATCACCGGTTAATCGAGATTTGGATTGGCAAATTCTTTTATCTCTCTGAGACTAAATCCTAGTCAAATTGAGCTCTTCTATCCGTAACACATTAGGCCGAATCACGAACTAATGTCATACAAATAAAAGGATTAAGCGCGAGAATTATTCTTTGCATCTGAAGGTCAAATTAATTAATCTAATCAATTTTTCCACAGATTAACAGGTTGCTATGACCTTTCTATCACTCACTGGTCAGATCCTGACAGAAATCACAGAGCTAAAAATAAAAATCTGCAGTTTTCTATTAAAAGCGTAAATAAAAACAACAACCTGAACAATCCAAGATTTAATCCCCGTCACCCAAGATTTAATCCTTAGCCAGACATAATGTTAAAACAAATACAAGAAAAGATAGTAGAATCATCTCTGTATTGGTTTTGAAATTCGCCAGATAAAAGGTTGAACAAACAGGTAGAATCTGGATCAGAAATCTCTCTCTGTTGAAAATAATCGCGTATTAGCGAAAAAGGATGAGAGAGGCACCGGCGTTGTCCAGTTCTGTCTACGAATGTTGAGTTATTTTTCTTCTGTCTAACTCCTCTGTTTTTTTATTGTCCGGTTCCCCCCTCTCTGTCTGTCCGTCTCCTCTCTCCTCTGCTTTTTTTCTTTATTTTTTCTTTCATTTTTTTTTTCTTGTCCTTCCCGTCTGACGCTCTGCGCCTCCTCTTTCTTATTCTCTTTCTTTCTTTTTTTTTCTTTCTTGTTTTTTTTCCTGTCTTCCTCGTCTGAATAACTTTCATCTTTTTTTCTTCCTTTTCTTTCTTGTTTCCTTATTTTTTTACTTTGTGCCTTTTATATGATTTGCTTCTTCTCATGATAGGTATATATATATATGTTGCACCGGACACAACTTTGACAGGGTATAAATACTTCATATGAGCTCCGATTTGTTCCCAGTTTGAGCGCGTTGGAAAGCTCATGAGAAGATCTATGTATTTCTACCATCATTTCCTAATTTAAACATATAAATTAGCATCAGTTCTTGCACAAAATATGGTCATGAAAAGCATAGGATAAGTGTGAAAAAGTGCATATAAAAGGTTGCATAAATAAGAAATTTAGCATCTATAAAACCCTATCAATTTCACACTTATCAAATCACCCCACACTTAGCCTTTTGCTTGTCCCCAAGCAAAACTCTCAAACACAAGTAAAGCCAAGCTAATGAAACTCAACAAAAATGGAAAGAGCCAGAAGAAAGGAATTGCTAGCTAACCATAAAGGGGGCAATTTCAAATTATTCAAAACAATTTATTCTTTCCAAAAACATGAAGTCATTCAGAGCAACAAATGAGAAACAAAACCATAAGAGTCTGCTTTAACCTTGAGCCCATCCACATTTTCCTTCACAAACCATAGAAACGACAAGGGGCATGAAGTAAGATCATATTCCATCATACCTTTCATGCCACATACTCTTGATCCATAAGAGAAATTAATCTTTATTCAGCACAACATTTGCATAAATATTTCAATTAAAGCGCTTCAATTTCTTTCACCACAGAATTCTCTCCACCCATGTAGCAGCTTTGGGTCAACTATCCCAGATCACAAGGACCCTAGGTAGCTAGGTGATAAAGCACCCCAAAGGACTTAATAACCAAGTGGACGAGGCCTGATTTAGGATCAGAATTAAAATTAGCATGCTTAGGATCGGCGGAGTACCTTGCTGAAACAACCATGCATAAAATCACATAAAATAATAAACGCGACGGGATTACCCAACATAACACGTTATATAAGTCGGACAAACAATGCATGGACAATTAAATTTAGTTAACGTGTCTGGAAAGCGTGACGACGTTACATATTAATATAGTCACGTACTTATACATGTACGTACGTACGGTATTGTAACGTGTAATAAGTAATACGTCGCATGTTATGTATAACTAAAACGTTACAAAATAAAAAGGTCGGTATACATAACGTAACGAAAATTAAGTGGGCAAGTACCTAACTAATAACGCAATATATTATATGGTCTTACATATATGAATAAGCATGTACAACCTATACAAAAAAAAAAGAAAGAGAAAAGGAGCAAAGTCGCTCCCGCTGAGGTTCGAACCCCTGAATAATAAATCACTAAAATCATAAACGCGACGGATTACCCGAACATAACACGTTATATAAGTCGGACATAAAACAATGCATGGACAATTAAATTTAGTGTATACGTGTCTGAAAGCGTGACGACGTTACATATTAATATAGTCACGTACTTATACATGTACTTAACGTTACGGTATTGTAACGTAATAATTAATAACGTCGCATAGTTATGTATAACTAAAACGTTACAAAATAAAAAGGTCGTATACATAACGTAACGAAAATTAAGTGGGCAAGTACCTAACTAATAACGCAATATATTATATGGTCTTACATATATGAATAAGCATGTACAACCTATACAAAAAAAAAGAAAGAGAGAAGGAGCAAAGTCGCTCCGTTGAGGTTCGAACCCCATACCTCTCATATATCTAGTGAATGCCTTAACCGGACAAGCTGTGCTCAAATTCAATATCTATACCCACGAATAGAAACTAGTAATATGTCAACCAAGCTAACTAAACAAAAAAAAAAGAGAATCGGACACGCCATTAACACCGGTTTCTTCTCCCTCGATGCAGTGCCTCTGTAATATCAGTCCTTCCTCCTCCACGACAGAACTGCTGTCTGTATTTTTTTTCTCAGTCGCCCATACTCCTTGTAGTTAGAGACCACAAGCGGGACATGTTCCCCCTTTGAATTCCACAAAAGCGGTCAAGTGATCAGACCCTGTTTCCTCTCCCAAACTCTCACGACATAGGAATCAGTAGTGACCAGCAGCTTCATTAAAAAGCCCACACCTCCTTAGTCCCTCTTGTCTGTTAGACCGTAGCACCAGTTCTGGAAACTGAAACAAGGGAAACATGAAACAGCAAGGTAAGATGTGCTCAACTCCTGAATCGTCTTCCTATACTGCTTCTGTTACCAGGGTCGGAGCCAGAAAAAAATTGTTAGGGGCCAATAATATTTAACAAACATAACTTTAGCTATATAGATTAATGTATGTAACAAAAGGTTCAATTATTAAATATACATTTGATTTATATGTAAATTATGTAAATTGTCAAAGATATTCACTATCATAGAGGAAGGAATAGTATATTAGAAATAAAAAACACTATTATATAACAAAATATCATCCAAGAACAACGAAGTACTATGAAATGATACAAATCTTCATGTACATATCAGAAAAATATTTCATCTGTTTCAATATAGAATTTTTTAGCGGTTGACAATTTCGCTCTTATTTTTGCATTATAATTAAAATATAAAAAAGAGAATATGAGAAAACAAGACAAGGGGTAGAGATGAATTATAAGATTTAAACATGGATGAACATCATCATTTTGAAGTAATGTAAAGCCCTATTATTGAGGAAAAACACCCTAAAAAAAATAGGCATGTCAGCCCCAGCTCTCTACTGATAAGAAATTCTATTATATTTTTCAATTAGTAAATAAGCATCTATGGTAATAACAAATAAAAGGATGCAAGTGAATTAATGCAATGAAATACTCAAAGAGTCTATTATGCCACAAGCCTAATTATTGTAAAAGTTTCTATATATGTAAAAAATTAACTAAAAAAAATCTAAAAACAATATCTAGAGATAGCCAAAAATATTTTGTTATGAATCAACCATTGATATGAAAGTCCTGAAACAATCTACTCGTAAGGTAATTAGGAGAAACCAATTAAGACTTACACTTGGTAGGTGCATTGAATGGAAGGTAGATAGAACAACATAAATACGAATATATTTACTGCCATGAAAATATTTTTTATTATCTAAAATATCATTATTTATTGTCATTCGTAGTAATTTAACAAAACTTTTAATGTCAAAGGTGCCAAGCCCCTAAGATATATGTCTACTGTCTGTTACAGAAAGCAAAACAACCATGGTCTTGACCTTTCTGTTTTTCTTTCCCTTCACGCATGGAAGCTGCTGGAGATAACCTTATAAGCTGTGCTTGGGCATTTCCTGATTGAGTACCGTGAAAACTCCTGCTGGAAATATAGTTAGAAGGTAAGGTTGCTAAAACAGATTCTCCTTTTACCTCTGTCGTTGTTGCCCTTGACTTATCAGGCCTAACCTCTGAGGAAACGTTCTCAGCCGCTGTCGAATAACCAAGGGGCAGGAAGCATGCAGTGTGCCAGAGATCAACTGGGAAACAGATAAGATAATCAGGTGAGATGTCTCTAAACTTAAGACATCAATGGAAAACCAGAGAAAACGAATCTGTCAATTTAACCGATAGTCACTTTGAACTCAGTAACTAGTGTCTGGTAACACCGGTATTCTGTATACCAGCTCTCAGAGAGAATGCAAGATGTGTACTTGTTTAGTAACCAACAAAAAAAACTTACCAACGCCTTGCTATGTTGGAACAGAAGCGAGTAACAGGAGAGCGCAGGGTTAGGTTTCAGTTTCTAAAATATTATATGCTCCTGTGTATTAATTTCCTGAAGTAATCTAGGTGATTGTGAGTCTGTTTTCGAATTCAAAAAAAAACTGAGTAATAAACGTACCTAAGTAGTAGAAACCTGGTAGTACTAGTGAAACAGTTGGCAAAATTAAAATAGAAGAAGGTGAGGAGAATACTTGTTCCGGTCTTGAAATTTTCTTCAGTGTGACAGGTTCTGAGTTAAGTAACTAGATAATCTGGTCATAAACCAGCAACCAAATGGTAAGTAAACAGAATCAGAGAAGCCCAGTGTCATTGCAGTTTTTCTTCACATCCTTATCAGTCCTGATTCCTGGTTGCTAGTTGCAGGTTTGTGTAAGAAGCTTATGTGACTTTAGGCCACTGCCTGGGTTTGTCTTAAAACTAAAACAGTACTAAACCATATAGCTAAGTAGGCAGACGGGTAGGTAAGAGAATTGAAAAAACCAAACTGGTGGGAAAGAAACAGAAATGAAACAGAAGAAAATAGAAGAAGAGTACACAGATGTCTTGGCTTAATGATGAAAGTAAAACGTGGCCGATACACCCAAACAAATCATCAACACTTGGGGGAGTTAGAAGTTAGTTCAACGGATTAAAAGAAAGGTGGAAGAGGTGATACACAGATGATGTGTTCAGCTTATTTTTCTGAAAAGAGGTTTCTGTATAATGGTAACACAGATAGTGTAAGGGTATTCAATGGGTCTGAAAAATAAACTTAAAACCCTGTTAAAAACACCTAACTAAGTTGCCACAACACTTACCCAAGTAGTAAGCAACCTGGTAGAGTTAGGGAATAGTTTGGCATATTAAAACAGAAGAAAAGATACCAACCTTATATTGTAGTTTTCTGCTTTTAGTTTTTCAGGTTGCAGTTTCTTTGTTGCTGTGTACTGTCGAGTCAGTTGGGATAACAGCAGTACCAGGACTGTTGTTTGAGTTTAAAATGACTAAGCCTCTTAACTAAGTAGGAAACACTTTGGAACAGATTATAAAACTGATTAACGAACAAGGAGAGAAAGTAAAGAGGAGCTGCACCGAATTTAACAATTTCAGTTTTCTGCAGTTTGGGTTCTGTGTACTGAAGATTACAGAAGGTATAACAATGATGTTTTGGAATCCATTTGGTGTTTAAAGTCCTAATAAAACACACAACTAAATAATCAAACAAGTTGGGAAAACAGAAAATGGATTAAAAGATCAGAAAAGAAAGACAGGGGGAAAGAAAGAAAAAAATGTAGCAGATTCAGTTTTCAATTCGCAGTCCTGAGTAAGGAGTTCCTGAGGCATAGTCTTTGCTGCATTGGGTTGTTTTTGAGGTTAAACTGTATTGGGATGCTTAACTGAGTTGTTAGACAATCTAGGGGAGCTATAAATCAAACTCGTGGGTTAAGATGGAAATAGAACAGAAGGAAGAACTAGCAGATATAATTTCAGGTTCTGTACCTTGCGATTCAGTGTAAGTTGCACCAGTGAGATGTAGTTGGGTGGCCTAAGGTTGTTTTTAAGTTGGGATAAAAAAAAACTAGAACATTGGGTTAAGTAAGTAAATGTTTAAGGATAGATACGTGAGTAAGCAGAGAGAGATCTATGGAGGTTATTAGTTTCTGTGTGCATTCCTTTTCTGTTCGGTATAACTTAGTACAGAAAGTTAGGAGAGGATTATACCAGTTTAGTTTCAGTTTCACGATATGTGGTTTCAGTATAAGCAAGCTTCAGGTGGATTAACTGAGTTGTGTTGTGTCTGTCTCGAGTTCAAAAACTGGACAAACTACCTAACTAAAGGAGTAGGCAGGCTGGGGAAAACAGAAAGGAAATGATAATAGGAAATGCGTTTCAGTTGGACTTCAGTTCAGTAATGTAAGCGTTTTCTGTAACTTGGGTTCTGTGAAAACAAATTACAGATGGGATACAAGTGTTTAATATATGGCCTAAGCTGGTATATCCATTCGAAAGCTTTAAAGACAGTCTAACAGACATAGAAAATGGGAGGAAGAGGGATTACGCAGTTTTCTTTTCTGGTGTTTTTTCAAGGTTTCAATTTTCTGTTTCTGTATAGATTGTGCAGTGGGTTTGCTTTTGGGTTAGCCTTGAGTTTAAGACTTTGTTTATGCATAAGTCTGAGTGCTTATAAGTGGGGAAAACAAAAGGAAAAGAGAAAGAAACCCAGTGAGGAGACTTAGACAATGGAGTTAAACGAAACAGATTTAGCATTTCGGTTTCTGTAATATAGCCTCTGTATAACTGATGTGCCAGTGGGGTGTGGGTGTTGTAGTGGCTTGCTAATGGACCCAAACTCTAACTAACCAACCGAGGTAAACCTGTACAAGGAAAGTGGGTGGATTAGAAACTGTTGAGCAGACTACAAGGAAAAACATAGAGGGGTACTGCACTGATAGTGGGTTCAGATTTTTCAGTAGCTTCAGTCTTGAGTAACTCAGTACCAAAGTTAGTGAGGGTCTTGGTGGTTAAATCTTGAGTTTAAGTCATTAGTAACACCCATGTTCAGTGGGGTAAATACTATGGGAAAGGCTAAACCCCAACTGAGTTAACTAGAAACACAACGATACTTGGAGTTTGTTGCCTCGGTTTCCCATATTATTGCTGTTCTGTGTGGCTAGGTTACAGAAACATTATGAGTAAGATGTTAATTTATCAATAAGCCCAAAACAGACCTAATCCATCTGGTTGTGTGTGAAGAAACGGTTAGACAAAACAAACATGGGTTGACATATTAAAGGAGAGGTTAAGTAAGATTAAACACTGAACTTATGTGGCAGTGTTATAAACTTGGGACTTCTGTATAAATGGGATTTAGGGGTATTGTATGGTTTATACTACCACTATGCAAGGGTTAAAACATCTCCCACCTAGTTATCTAAGGAGGGACTACTCATTGGACGGATTATATCTATGTTACATAAACTTGTTACATAACTAGCGCTTAAAACGCTCTAGAACATTAACTAAGGAAAAGGACTTAGTCAACGTGAAAAATAAAGATATGACTATCCTAGGAGTAAGATAAGCCTAGAATTAATGCACGTGAAGTTCTAAGAGTCAATATAAACTAAGTATGAAACAACATACCTAGGGAATAACATACGATATAAAGTGTCGTCACATAAAATAATAAACTGACACATTGTTTTAATTAACGCTAGGGCCGTAGCGAGCTCCGACCGGGACTTCGAGTGTAAGACAACTCGTGCCTTCGTTTAAGGTATGGACATGTGTGGTTCGTATGTTGCCGTGTTACACGGCTTGTGTGTTGTGTGCCTTGTTTGTTTATGACCACAAGACTAATGCATGGAAACGAATGTTTATTTTACCGTGCTTATTTGTCTGTTGTGAGCTTGTGTAAGGCATGTGAATGGATTAATTATTTTCCTTGCTTACCTGCTTGCTATTATTGTGCATATTGTTTGCACGCACACAGTAGTGTAGTCCCTTCTCGTTGATGAATCCTTGAGATGGAACACAACGAACTTCGTAAACAAACCAAAAGGAACTATAAAAAGGGAAAACTCCTCTTAACTATAGAGGACCTCTAAAGACACCCACTATGGTGTCGAGTTATCAAAGATAATGATAAGCCAATACATTGAGAATGAATAGGGAGACGGACCCTTTGTATCCGGGGTAAAGACCATAACATTGAGAAGGAATAGGGAGACGGACCCTTTGAATCCGGAGCAGAGGCTAGTAACATTGAGAATGAACAGGGAGACGGACCCTTTGTATCCGGGGTAGAGACCAGAACATTGAGAAGGAATAGGGAGACGGACCCTTTGAATCCGGAGCAGAGGCTAGTAACATTGAGAATGAACAGGGAGACGGACCCTTTGTATCCGGGGTAGAGACCAGAACATTGAGAAGGAATAGGGAGACGGGCCCTTTGAATCCGGAGCAGAGGCTAGCAACATTGAGAAGGAATAGGGAGACGGACCCTTTGAATCCGGAGCAGAGGCTAGTAACATTGAGAATGAACAGGGAGACGGACCCTTTGTATCCGGGGTAGAGACCAGAACATTGAGAAGGAATAGGGAGACGGACCCTTTGAATCCGGAGCAGAGGCTAGTAACATTGAGAATGAACAGGGAGACGGACCCTTTGTATCCGGGGTAGAGACCAGAACATTGAGAAGGAATAGGGAGACGGACCCTTTGAATCCGGAGCAGAGGCTAGTAACATTGAGAAGGAATAGGGAGACAGACCCTTTGAATCCGGAGCAGAGGCTAGTAACATTGAGAATGAACAGGGAGACGGACCCTTTGTATCCGGGGTAGAGACCAGAACATTGAGAAGGAATAGGGAGACGGACCCTTTGAATCCGGAGCAGAGGCTAGTAACATTGAGAATGAATAGGGAGACGGACCCTTTGTATCCGGGGTAGAGACCAGAACATTGGAAGGCTTAGGGAGACGGACCCTTTGAATCCGGAGCAGAGGCTAGTAACATGGAAAAAGGAATAGGGAGACGGACCCTTGGTATCCGGGGCAATGGCCAGTAACATTTAAAAACAACAGAGAGAGAAAGAGCTATCCGGGAATGGAGGATTAGCTATCGACAAGATGTACACCAAATTGTGGTGATAAGAGAATTCACGAATAACCCTAAATAAGGAAGGATTAGCACCTACATGAGATGGTCACGGGATCTAAATTACATCCCCAGACCTGGTGCAAGGAAAGAGAAAGAAAATACACTTTAAGGGAACAAGAGAAAAGAAATGAAAACACACATCGCTTGTACGATCCCATAGTGGGGATCATGGGTATTACATACCTATGCACACGTTTTATTATATACATGATTGCTGTTGTGATACTAGCAGCTTGTTGTGCTTGGTTGTTGTTGCTAATGTGTTACTACCTTAAGTGTGTATGATACTATGTTGTAATGTGGTGTGTTTTACTGCTTTATTATAGCATGTAAATTGACTTAATAATATTCGACCAAGTAGTCGTGTGGCCCGGTAACATGCGGGCTACACACGTTCATACTCAGCGTAGTTTGCTGAGTCCTTTACACCCAATTTTTTTCAGGTATTGTGCCGGATGATAACGGAGCGTAGGCGGGATGGCTACCATGGGGGTAGTCCATCAGGGCATGGCTTTTAAGTTTGTAGTAGTATGGGTGATATATGGGTTGATACTAAACCCGAGATGTAATCCTTAGTTTATGACTTGGTAATTTTGTTGTAGACACTCGGTAATTGGGAATTGTACTATGTATTGTTTATGAGTTGTATTGAGGGCTGTTTCCAGTCATTCAGACCGTAACTTAGTATTAGTGATGTGGTCTGTCAACCACGTGGGTGGTTGGCGTCTGTGACACCCGAGTAAAAGTTGGAAATCCGCTGCTTCGTCTTATCGTGATCTCGTTAGGTTATTCGGGGGTGTTACACTTGCCTTGTTCTTTTCCAACCATTTCAATCCAGTTCATCCCAAGGCTCAAAGCTAAAAGCAAGGTTCAGATGGAGAATATTCTCATTTGTTTCAGCATTTCTAGAACAAAGACTTCAATTCAACAATTAAAAACCAGAAAATTTTCAAAATTTTGCACCCCAAGATTAGCTAACCAACTAAACTTCCTCTATGGCTTCCTTCCAAGTTGAGCAATCACAATAAGACTTTAACAAATGCAAGAGAAAAGAGCTCAGAGACCCAAAAAAAACAAGTGGTGAAGGAGCTTACCCTACCCCACACTTAGAGTGAAGCATTGTCCTCATTGCGTAGGAAGAATTAAAATTGCGCAAGCAATCCAACGGAGGAAACAAAATCGCACACAGCAGATCAGAAGGGAGCTTGTAAAACAAAAAAGAGTAGAAAAGTAAAGAATACTCCCCAGAGTCCGCTCAGGGTGTGCAGCAAGGCCAACCCCACACTTGAGTTCAGCTAAGCGATGAAGTAAGTAAGCTGAGAATATTATCTATAAATCCAGAAGAACTCAAATGCAAAACACAATGAAGACATAAGTAGAAAAAAATGGAGCCCGGGGCTCTTGCATTAAGCATAGCATCATCCAACACACCACATGCTAAAAATAAAAGAGCAAAATAAACACCTAAACTAAGAAAACGAAAAGAGATACAAACCGGTGGGTTGCCTCCCACCAAGCTACCCGGAGTTAGAGTCTCTGGCTAGACTCTCACTTCGTTATCCCGGATCAAAAATAAAAGTTGTCCATAATGTCAATGGGAGTAAGATGTGGACAACAAGCAAGATCAAGCCACCTGGATCAAAACAAAACATTACCACAACAAATAGAATAGGAAAATAAATACTCCATAAAACCTGGGGTTCGAGAAGGGAGTGATGGTAACGATCTTCCAGACGAAGATGGAGCGGTGGAGGTTCTTCTTCCTCAAACTTGAGGATAAAAATATCCTCATCGATGTGGTCAGGGTTGAAGAAAGTGTGATAATGGCATAATGGTGGTGGCTCGTCCTTCTCAAATCCTAAGATGTAAACATCCTCGTTAGCTCGATGAAGCTCTGCTGGCTGGTGGATAGTGGAGGAAGAAGGTCCATGAGATGCGAAGGCTCAAGTGGAACCAAGGGTGTGGAGGAGGGCTACTGGAGACTTCAGCAAATTGCTTCATTGAATTGTTCTCCAACTCTTGCAGGTTACCACCATCAACGATTGAAGACTGTTGTTGAGGAGCGAGTTGCTGCAGATATTCTAATTGGTCCTCTAAACGCATCTGCTCCTGCAACTTAAGGCAATCATCGAACTCATGAGGCCCCCCACAATATGAGCAATAGATATCCTGAGAATAGGATGATTCACGTTCAAGTTGCTCCTCAATCCGTCTCATCTCTTCTATCTCAGAACAATCCTCGAACTCGTGAGCCCCTCCACACTGTGAGCAACAAAGATCAGAGGATAGATACTCATACTGCTCCTCAATCCACCCCATCTCTTTGGCAACATTGGGCTCGAGCTGCAATGGGGGAGTACCATAAGTTGATCTCAATTCTATTAGCATATCCTCTAAGTTGTCGGTACCATAATTGAAGGGCTGCGGAATCGAAGGCCAACCATAAGCCAATCTCAATTCAGCCAGCAACCTATACAACTCAGATGCCATTATCGAACAATAGTTAGAAAGTTAAATACAAAATAAAGTAAGAATAAAATAGCTGAGAATAAAAATGAAATAAAAAAACAAAATAAGTTAACAATATAAAGTAAAAATAATTGACAACCATGCTAAGAAGAAAAAACAAAACTCCAACGTCAACGCTAGAGACAAAAGAGAAGAAACCAACTAGCTAAAATAGTAAGAGACCACAAACAAAAATATATCTAAAGAGAATAGAAAACAATAATAAAATAAAACGAAAACAAAGAAACTAAAAATAAAATGAAACTAAGAAAACTACTAAAACAAAACTAGATAGATGAAATAAATAAAAAAAACACAAAAATAAAGTTATAAATAATTTTAAACAAGAAAGAAATATATTAACAAAAATATTGAAATTGATAAAGACAAAATAAACTAAAAATAAATTAGAATAAAATAAGAACAAGAAAATAAAATAAAATAAAACAAATGACAACCAAAGTCAAGGACTAGACAAAAGTCAAGTCCCCGGCAACGGCGCCAATTTGCAAACGGGAAAATTGAAGACAAATAGAAATAACTAAGAAAATAATCCTAAAAATATGTAAATCTAAAAATGCCCACGGGTTGCAAAAATAAATCCCGGTCAAAGAGTATAGTGAACTAGAAGCTACCGGGGTCGAATCCACGGGGACTTAGTTATTAAATCTAATCCTAGAAAATAACAAATTAAGAGGGTTGTCGTTTGTTTTGGTTTTTAAACTAAAAGTAGCAAGCGAGGAAATTAAATAAAATTGTATAAAGATATGAATTAAGCGGAACCTTGGGTTCAGGGGAATTCTTTACTAGCTAGACTATATAATTAATCACCGGTTAATTGAGATTTAGATTGGCAAATTCTTGTTATCTCTCTAAGACTAAATCCTAGTCAAATTGAGCTCTTCTATCCGTAACACATTAGGCCGAATCACGAACTAATGTCATACAAATAAAAGGATTAAGCGCGAGAATTATTCTTTGCATCTGAAGGTCAAATTAATTAATCTAATCAATTTTTCCATAGATTAACAGGTTGATATGACCTTTCTATCACTCACTGGTCAGATCCTGACAGAAATTCGTAGAGCTAAAAATAAAAATCTGCAGTTTTCTATTAAAAGCGTAAATAAAACAACAACCTGAACAATCCAAATAAATATCTCAATCAACCGGTAAAATAATCATAATATCAGTCTAACTACGAATTCCCCGTCACCCAAGATTTAATCCCTTAGCCAGACATAATGTTAAAACAATACAAGAAAAGATAGTAGAAATCATCTCTGTATTGGTTTTGAAATTCACCAGATAAAAGGTTGAACAAACAGGTAGAATCTGGATCAGAAATCTATCTCTGTTGAAAATAATCGCGCAGTAGCGAAAAGGATGAGAGAGGCACCGGCATTGTCCAGTTCTGTCTACGAATGTGTGAGTTATTTTTCTTCTGTCTGACTCCTCTGTTTTTTTTATTGTCCGGTTCCCCCCTCTCTGTCTGTCTGTCTCCTCTCCCCTCTGCTTTTCCTTCTTTATTTTTTCTTTCTTTTTTTTTCCTGTCCTTCCCGTCTGACCGCTCTGCGCCTCCTCTTTCATTATTCTCTTTCTTTCTTTCTTTTTTCCTGTCTTACCCGTCTGACTCCCCCTCTCTTTCTTCTATTTTCTTTTTTTCTCCTTTCTTTTTTTCCTGGTAAGTCTGCGCTTGCAGACTTATTTCTTTCATTTTTTTTCTTTTTTTTTCGTTTCCTTTTCTTGTCTGCGCCTCTATCTTTTTTTTTATTATTTTTTTCTTTGTCCCCTCCTTTCTTTTATACTCCCTTCTATTCTAAATAAGCTAAAAGCAAGGTTCAGATGGAGAATATTCTCATTTGTTTCAGCATTTCTAGAACAAAGACTTCAATTCAACAATTAAAAACCAGAAAAATTTCAAAATTTTGCACCCTAAGATCAGCTAACCAACTAAACTTCCTCTATGGCTTCCTTCCAAGTTGAGCAATCACAATAAGACTTTAACAAATGCAAGAGAAAGAGCTGAGAGACGTAAAAAAAAAAGCGGTGAAAGAGCTTACCCTACCCCACACTTAGAGTGAAGCATTGTCCTCATTGCGTAGGAAGAATTAAAATTGTGCAAGCAATCCAATGGAGGAAACAAAATCACACAATCAGAAGGGAGCTTGTAAAACATAAAAGAGTAGAAAAGTAAAGAATACTCCCCAGAGTCCGCTCAGGGTGTGCAGCAAGGCCAACCCCACACTTGAGTTTAGCTAAGCGATGAAGTAAGTAAGCTGAGAATATTATCTGTAAAGCCAGAAGAACTCAAATGCAAAACACAGTGAAGACATAAGTAGAAAAAAATGGAGCCAAGGGCTCTTGAATTAAGCATAGCATCATCCAACACACCACATGCTAAAAATAAAAGAGCAAAATAAACACCTAAACTAAGAAAACGAAAAGAGATACAAACCGGTGGGTTGCCTCCCACCAAGCTGCCCGGAGTTAGAGTCTCTGGCTAGACTCTCACTTCGTTATCCCGGATCAAAAATAAAAGTTGACCATAGTGTCAATGGGAGTAAGATGTGGACAACAAGCAAGATCAAGCCACCTGGATCAAAACAAAACGTTACCACAACAAATAGAATAGGAAAATAAATACTCCATAAAACCTGGGGTTCGAGAAGGGAGTGATGGTAACGATCTTCCAGACGAAGATGGAGCGGTGGAGGTTCTTCTTCCTCAAACTTGAGGATAAAAATATCCTCATCGATGTGGTCAGGGTTGAATAAAGTGTGATAATGGCATAATGGTGGTGGCTCGTCCTTCTCAAATCCTAAGATGTAAACATCCTCGTTAGCTCGATGAAGCTCTGCTGGCTGGTGGATAGTGGAGGAAGAAGGTCCATGAGATGCGAAGGCTCAAGTGGAACCAAGGGTGGGGAGGGAGGGCTACTGGAGACTTCAACAAATTGCTTCATTGAATTGTTCTCCAACTCCTGCAGGTTACCACCATCAACGATTGAAGACTGTTGTTGAGGAGCGAGTTGCTGCAGATATTCTAATTGGTCCTCTAAACACATCTGCTCCTGCAACTTAAAGCAATCATCGAACTCATGAGGCCCCCCACAATATGAGCAATAGATATCCTGAGAATAGGATGATTCACGTTCAAGTTGCTCCTCAATCCGTCTCATCTCTTCTATCTCAGAACAATCATCGAACTCGTGAGCCCCTCCACACTGTGAGCAACAAAGATCAGAGGATAGATACTCATACTGCTCCTCAATCCACCCCATCTCTTTGGCAACATTGGGCTCGAGCTGCAATGGGGGAGTACCATAAGTTGATCTCAATTCTATTAGCATATCCTCTAAGTTGTCGGTACCATAATTGAAGGGCTGCGGAATCGAAGGACAACCATAAGCCAATCTCAATTCAGCCAGCAACCTATCCAACTCAGATGCCATTATCGAACAATAGTTAGAAAGTTAAATACAAAATAAAGTAAGAATAAAATAGCTGAGAATAAAAATGAAATAAAAAAAAATGAAATAAGTTAACAATATAAAGTAAAAATAATTGACAACCATGCTAAGAAGAAAGAAACAAAACTCCAACGTCAACACTAGAGACAAAAGAGAAGAATCCAACTAGCTAAAATAGTAAGAGACCACAAACAAAAATATATCTAAAGAGAATAGAAAACAATAATAAAATAAAACGAAAACAAAGAAACTAAAATAAAATGAAACTAAGAAAACTACTAAAACAAAACTAGATAGATGAAATAAATAAAAAAAACAAAATAAAGTTATAAATAATTTTAAACAAGAAAGAAATATATTAACAAAAATATTGAAATTGATAAAGACAAAATAAACTAAAAATAAATTAGAATAAAATAAGAACAAGAAAATAAAATAAAATAAAACAAATGACAACCAAAGTCAAGGACTAGACAAAAGTCAAGTCCCCGGCAACGACGCCAATTTGCAAACGGGAAAATTGAAGACAAATAGAAATAACTAAGAAAATAATCCTAGAAAATCTGTAAGTCTAAAAATGCCCACGGGTTGCAAAAATAAATCCCGGTCAAAGAGTATAGTGAGCTAGAAGCTACCGGGGTCGAATCCACGGGGACTTAGTTATTAAATCTAATCCTAGAAAATAACAAATTAAGAGGGTTGTCGTTTGTTTTGGTTTTTAAACTAAAAGTAGCAAGCGAGGAAATTAAATAAAATTGTATAAAGATATGAATTAAGCGGAACCTTGGGTTCAGGGGAATTCTTTACTAGCTAGACTATATAATTAATCACCGGTTAATTGAGATTTAGATTGGCAAATTCTTTTTATCTCTCTAAGACTAAATCCTAGTCAAATTGAGCTCTTCTATCCGTAACACATTAGGCCGAATCACGAACTAATGTCATACAAATAAAAGGATTAAGCGCGAGAATTATTCTTTGCATCTGAAGGTCAAATTAATTAATCTAATCAATTTTTCCACAGATTAACAGGTTGATATGACCTTTCTATCACTCACTGGTCAGATCCTGACAGAAATTCGCAGAGCTAAAAATAAAAATCTGCAGTTTTCTATTAAAAGCGTAAATAAAAACAACAATCTGAACAATCCAAATAAATATCTCAATCAACCGGTAAAATAATCATAATATCAGTCTAACTACGAATTCCCCGTCACCCAAGATTTAATCCCTTAGCCAGACATAATGTTAAAACAAATACAAGAAAAGATAGTAGAAATCATCTCTGTATTGGTTTTGAAATTCGCCAGATAAAAGGTTGAACAAACAGGTAGAATCTGGATCAGAAATCTATCTCTGTTGAAAATAATCGCGCAGTAGCGAAAAGGATGAGAGAGGCACCGGCGTTGTCCAGTTCTGTCTACGAATGTGTGAGTTATTTTTCTTCTGTCTGACTCCTCTGTTTTTTTTATTGTCCGGTTCCCCTCCTGTCTGTCTGTCTCTCTCCCTCCTCTTGCTTTTCTTTCTTTATTTTTTCTTTCTTTTTTTCCTGTCCTTCCCGTCTGACCGCTCTACGCCTCCTCTTTCTTTATTCTCTTTCTTTCTTTCTTTTTTCCTGTCTTACCCGTCTGACTCCCCCTCTCTTTCTTCTATTTTCTTTTTTTTCTTCCTTTCTTTTTTTCCTGGCAAGTCTGCGCTTGCAGACTTATTTCTTTCATTTTTTTCTTTTTTTTTCGTTTCCTTTTCTTGTCTGCGCCTCTATCTTTTTTTTTATTATTTTTTTCTTTGTCCCCTGCTTTCTTTTATACTCCCTCCTATTCTAAATATAAGTCGTTTTATGCTTTAGAATTATGTTCAAATTAAAAGTCCTTTTAGACTTTTTGTATCTATCTTTCTACTTTTACCCTTTCTACTTTTTAAATTATTATTATCATTGCACTCTATTTTTTATCTTACCAATAAAGTATACTTACTTTTTTATTCTTTCAATACAAAAAGTAAGGGTATGCAAGTCTTTTTAAACTCTTTCTTAAAAATGGTGAAAAAGTCTAGAACGACTTATAATTAGAACAGGAGGGAGTATTTCTGATTTGCCCCTTCTTCTTCTCAATCCTTTCACGGCAGTATATATATGTTGCACCGGACACAACTTTGACAGGGTCTAAATCCTTCATATGAGCTCCGATTTGTTGCCCGTTTGCTCCGTTGGAAAGCTCATGAGAAGATCTATGTATTTCTACCATCATTTCCAGATTTAAACATATAAATTGGCATCAGTTCTTGCCCAAAATATGAGTCATGAAAAGCATAGGATAAGTGTGAAAAAGTGCATAAAAAGGTTGCATAAATAAGAATTTAGCATCTATAAAACCCTATCAATTTCACACTTATCACTTGTTTGGCCATGGTGCCCAGTTGTAGTTAGATTATGCTTTGTATTTCAGTTTGGCTTCCGCCTGTGTATTATAAAGACATGCTGTAATCGTTTATCTGGTAATATATGAGCATTAGTTTCTGTTTCGGGGTTTCGATAGTGTAGCCTTGTGTGTCTTCAGTAATAAGCGTGCGGCGTGTAACGGTCTCCCAACCAGGGTGGTTTTGGGGTCGTTACATTTAGTGGTATCAGAGCCAGGTTGGGCTTTTTTGGGATTTGTAGGTGTCTGCATGTCTACGCTTCCGTGTCCTTGCATGTTATTTGTTGTGTTCTATATGCTGTATGGGTTGACTGCTCTCCGGAGTCTGTTGAGTGCGTCTACTCTATGGTTGTCCACTATCAGAGTAGCGTAGCGGAAGCGTAGTGTCTGTCTATGTATTTGTTGTGTTCGAGTCTGGGTCTGAGGGAGTCGGGTCCTTTGGAAAAGGATGACCGAATGTGAGTTCTGGTTTGCCAATGATGTGTGCTTCAGTTGCGAGCTTGGTTTATGTGCTCTGTTTGTATGTTCTATGTTGTGTTCTGGTGTAAGCTTGTGAGTGTGCTTGGTCCTTGGGTTGGGACGACTTCTGAGAGTTCCTGTGCCTTTGGACTGAGAGTTACTGATCTTCTGTTCCGCCTCTTCTGTCAGTAAGTTAACCATTAAACTTGAGTGTTAGCTCTTCGAGGTTAGAGCTTCTGAAATGAGTGAGTGTTCTTTCTGTGCCTTTGTGCTGAGCCTTCAGTGACCATTTGCTTTGTTTCCTCTGTCAGCGAATAAGCTAGTGTATTCTAAGTGTTAGCTTTGTGAGTGTTCCCTTCTATGTCTCAAAACTATGTGTTAGTAATCTTCTGTTTGTCCTTCTGTCAGTCAATCAGCAGTGAGTCCTGAGTGTTGGCCTTGTGAGTGTTCATTGTATTCTGGCACTAGAAGTGCATTTGTTCACATTCTGGTTTCGTCAAATTTTGAGGACGAAATTCTTTTTAAGGGGGGTATATTGTTATGCACCATATTTTATTTATTTATTTTCTTTCTGATTCGCAAAGGGAGTCTATATTAATTTGATCTTTATTAGATTGTCTATGACATTCTTCTAATGTTATCATGTTAGCTTGAGGAAGGAGGGTTACAATTGTCTTCTTCCTTGTTGTTATTTATTATTTTCTTAAGAGAGAGAGATTTATTAAACTATTTTATTTCCTCCTTCTCTCTTATTCTAATTCACGTTCAATTATTCCCCCTTCCTTCATCTCTCTTATTGACGGTTCTCTCGACATTCTCTACGCGTTCAAGTTCTCCTCCCTTTGCTCATTCTCTTCTTTAATTTTCTCTCAATTATTGATTGCTAGATCCGCCATTGGAATTCTGTTCATCTGTCAATCGTCAATAAGGTTTGGGTTGTAGATCCGGTTCTCCTCTCCGTTGAGTCTCTCTTCTCTCTTTTCTAATTTCGATTTTTGTATTTGGGAATGGTTCAATTCGAGGGATGGTCGTTCGAATGGAGATTCGAGAAGGCAGTTCGTGAGTCCGCAGAGATAGCGTTGCTTTGGATGTGAGGTAGGTGGTAGATGGATTCAGTTGTGTATGTTCACCCACGAGGGTTCCGTTTTAGTTTCTGTATGTGAATTCTTTGACTCTCTGATTGGTGATGTTTCTTGGTTGATTTTGATGTGCATTTGATGCGTTAAAACCCCGTGGATGTATGCTTTCGATTGGCTATTTTGATACTATAAGTTATGTATGTTTTGTGGGGGATTTATGGCTTGGTTCTGGCTGTTTTCCGCAATCGATTTTGCAGTTTTCGCAGTGTCCAAACATCTGTCCGAACATTGAAGTTCGGACATCATGCGCGGTAGATTTCCGGAGTCTCGGCGTATGTCCGAACATGCAAGGTTGGACGCATGTTCGGACAGGCCTTTGTTTTTGGCATAACTTCTTCACCTGAGCTCCGTTTTGAGTGCCGTTTACGGCGTTGGATTCCTCTTTTCGAGTAATATCTGTTTAAATATGTTTTAGCACATGTATATGTGTAATTTGATTTTAAAAGCTTCGATAAGCGTTTGAACTCTTATTTGCTCTGAAAGTGAGTTTCAGCTTCTGACTTTGGTTTTGACTTTCGTATTTCATTGGTCTTGGCTTAAGACTTCTGTTTCAGCTTGTGAATTCTGTTTTTGATTGTATTAAACCTTGGGCTTGGGTGTTAGCGCTCAACAACGCCCTCTGTTCTGTTTCGATTAAGCTTATGCTTTATGCTCTGGTCTGATAAAGAATTCCGTTCTGTTTTGTATAAAGCTTTGATCTGTTATGAGAGCTTCTGTTTTGGGACCTAGTCTTCTCTGTATCTGAACTGTGGATGGCTAGTTTAGCTATCTTGTAGCGCGCTATGTAGGAAGTCCTTCTGTTTCACGGGTGGTATCCCCGTTCTGTTCACAGGTTCCCACATGTTCTGTTTACGAGTGAGGTTTCCTCGTTCTGTTCACGGGTTGTTTACCCGTTCTGTCTGTATGCTTTGAATGCTAGTGTCCCACTTCTGTTCGATTCTGTTCTGCTGTTTTGACAGACTACTGTGTGCTTTCTGTCCTTTAAACAACTCTATTTGTTTGTACTGCTTTCGCCTACTCTGTCTGTTTTCAAACTCAGATAGGCTACTGTGTGCTTCCTGTCTGTTGAGGATTTCTGATTTTGTAAGTGCTCTGCTTCGTCTGCTCTATCTGTATTTGATTTGAGACGGTCTGCTGCGTGCTTACTGTCTTCTGCTAAGTTCCGGATTTTGCTAAGCTTCTGATTGTGTTTAAGCTTTTGAGTTTGTTAAGCTTCTGATTTTGTCAAGCTTTCAGCTTCAGTTTACCTTCTGCTAATAATTATCTGATTGGACCACCGCTTAGCTCCTTGTGTTTTAGACTTCAGTCTATTAGAAAGACTTCCGCTTTGTCTCTGATTTTGCTCTGGCTAGGCGCTTTCGTATATGTATAAATGTATGTTTAGACTATGTTTTGGGCATGCTCAGCTGATGAAGTTTATCACCTGCTGAGCAATAGTTTTGCTCACCCCTATCTCCGTCTTATTTGCAGGTTTTAGTTCGTGCTTGGAGATTCAGTTTCAACTTTTTGTCTTGGCATTTGAGTTTTGTATTCAGCTTGTTGCAAATGGGAAAATTGAAGACAAATAGAAATAACTAAGAAAATTATCCTAGAAAATCTGTAAATCTAAAAATGCCCACGGGTTGCAAAAATAAATCCCGGTCAAAGAGTATAGTGAACTAGAAGCTACCGAGGTCGAATCCACGGGGACTTAGTTATTAAATCTAATCCTAGAAAATAACAAATTAAGAGGGTTGTCATTTGTTTTGGTTTTTAAACTAAAAGTAGCAAGCGAGGAAATTAAATAAAATTGTATAAAGATATGAATTAAGCGGAACCTTGGGTTCAGGGGAATTCTTTACTAGCTAGACTATATAATTAATCACCGGTTAATCGAGATTTGGATTGGCAAATTCTTTTTATCTCTCTGAGACTAAATCCTAGTCAAATTGAGCTCTTCTATCCGTAACACATTAGGCCGAATCACGAACTAATGTCATACAAATAAAAGGATTAAGCGCGAGAATTATTCTTTGCATCTGAAGGTCAAATTAATTAATCTAATCAATTTTTCCACAGATTAACAGGTTGCTATGACCTTTCTGTCACTCACTGGTCAGATCCTGACAGAAATTCGCAGAGCTAAAAATAAAAATCTGCAGTTTTCTATTAAAAGCGTAAATAAAAACAACAACCTGAACAATCCAAGATTTAATCCCCGTCACCCAAGATTTAATCCCATAGCCAGACATAATGTTAAAACAAATACAAGAAAAGATTGTAGAAATCATCTCTGTATTGGTTTTGAAATTCGCCAGATAAAAGGTTGAACAAACAGGTAGAATCTGGATCAGAAATCTCTCTCTGTTGAAAATAATCGCGCAGTAGCGAAAAGGATGAGAGAGGCACCGGCGTTGTCCAGTTCTGTCTACGAATGTGTGAGTTATTTTTCTTCTGTCTAACTCCTCTGTTTTTTTTATTGTCCGGTTCCCCCCTCTCTCTGTCTGTCCGTCTCCTCTCTCCTCTGTTTTTCTTTCTTTCTTTTTTTTCTTGTCCTTCCCGTCTGACCACTCTGCGCCTCCTCTTTCTTTATTCTCTTTCTTTCTTTCTTTTTTTTTCCTTCTTTCTTTTTTTCCTGTCTTACCTGTCTGACTCCCCCTCTCTTTCTTCTATTTTCTTTTTTTCTTCCTTTCTTTTTTTCCTGGCAAGTCTGCGCTTGCAGACTTATTTCTTTCATTTTTTTTCTTTTTTTTCGTTTCCTTTACTTGTCTGCGCCTCTATCTTTTTTTTTTTTTTTTTTCTTTGTCCCCTGCTTTCTTTTATATTTCTGATTTGCCCCTTCTTCTTCTCAATCCTTTCACGGTAGTCTCGGAAATATATATATATGTTGCACCGGACACAACTTTGACAGGGTATAAATCCTTCATATGAGCTCCGATTTGTTCCCAGTTTGCGCCGTTGGAAAGCTCATGAGAAGATCTATGTATTTCTACCATCATTTCCTGATTTAAACATATAAATTGGCATCAGTTCTTGCCCAAAATATGAGTCATGAAAAGCATAGGATAAGTGTGAAAAAGTGCATAAAAAGGTTGCATAAATAAAAATTTAGCATCTATAAAACCCTATCAATTTCACACTTATCAAATCACCCCACACTTAGCCTTTTGCTTGTCCCCAAGCAAAACTCTCAAACACAAGTAAAGCCAAGCTAATGAAACTCAACAAAAATGGAAGAGCACAGAAGAAAGGAATTGCTAGCTTAACCATTAAAGGGGGCAATTCAAATTATTCAAAACAATTTATTCTTTCCAAAAACATGAAGTCATTCAGAGCTAACAAATGAGAAACAAAACCATAAGAGTCTTGCTTTTAACCTTGAGCCCATCCACATTTTTCCTTCACAAACCATAGAAACGACAAGGGGCATGAAGTAAGATCATATTCCATCATACCTTTCAATGCTACATACTCTTGATCCATAAGAGAAATTAATCTTTATTCAGCACAACATTTGCATAAATATTTCAATTAAAGCGCTTTCAATTTCTTTCACCATAGACTTTTCTCTCCACCCATGTAGCAGCTTTGGGTCAACTATCCCAGATCACAGGACCCTAGGTAGCTAGGTGATAAAGCACCCCAAAGGACTTAATAACCAAGTGGACGAGGCCTGATTTAGGATCAGAATTAAAATTAGCATGCTTAGGATCGGCGGAGTACCTTGCCTTGTTCTTTTCCAACCATTTCAATCCAGTTCATTCCAAGGCTCAAAGCTAAAAGCAAGGTTCAGATGGAGAATATTCTCATTTGTTTCAGCATTTCTAGAACAAAGACTTCAATTCAACAATTAAAAACCAGAAAATTTCAAAATTTTGCACCCCAAGATCAGCTAACCAACTAAACTTCCTCTATGGCTTCCTTCCAAGTTGAGCAATCACAATAAGACTTTAACAAATGCAAGAGAAAAGAGCTCAGAGACGCAAAAAAAAACAAGCGGTGAAGGAGCTTACCCTACCCCACACTTAGAGTGAAGCATTGTCCTCATTGCGTAGGAAGAATTAAAATTGCGCAAGCAATCCAACGGAGGAAACAAAATCGCACACAGCAGATCAGAAGGGAGCTTGTAAAACATAAAAGAGTAGAAAAGTAAAGAATACTCCCCAGAGTCCGCTCAGGGTGTGCAGCAAGGCCAACCCCACACTTGAGTTCAGCTAAGCGATGAAGTAAGTAAGCTGAGAATATTATCTGTAAAGCCAGAAGAACTCAAATGCAAAACACAGTGAAGACATAAGTAGAAAAAAATGGAGCCAGGGGCTCTTGCATTAAGCATAGCATCATCCAACACACCACATGCTAAAAATAAAAGAGCAAAATACACCTAAACTAAGAAACGAAAAGAGATACAAACCGGTGGGTTGCCTCCCACCAAGCTGCCCGGAGTTAGAGTCTCTGGCTAGACTCTCACTTCGTTATCCCGGATCAAAAATAAAAGTTGACCATAGTGTCAATGGGAGTAAGATGTGGACAACAAGCAAGATCAAGCCACCTGGATCAAAACAAAACGTTACCACAACAAATAGAATAGGAAAATAAATACTCCACAAAACCTGGGGTTCGAGAAGGGAGTGATGGTAACGATCTTCCAGACGAAGATGGAGCGGTGGAGGTTCTTCTTCCTCAAACTTGAGGATAAAAATATCCTCATCGATGTGGTCAGGGTTGAAGAAAGTGTGATAATGGCATAATGGTGGTGGCTCGTCCTTCTCAAATCCTAAGATGTAAACATCCTCGTTAGCTCGATGAAGCTCTGCTGGCTGGTGGATAGTGGAGGAAGAGGTCCATGAGATGCGAAGGCTCAAGTGGAACCAAGGGTGGGGAGGGAGGGCTACTGGAGACTTCAACAAATTGCTTCATTGAATTGTTCTCCAACTCCTGCAGGTTACCACCATCAACGATTGAAGACTGTTGTTGAGGAGCGAGTTGCTGCAGATATTCTAATTGGTCCTCTAAACGCATCTGCTCCTGCAACTTAAGGCAATCATCGAACTCATGAGGCCCCCCACAATATGAGCATAGATATCCTGAGAATAGGATGATTCACGTTCAAGTTGCTCCTCAATCCGTCTCATCTCTTCTATCTCAGAACAATCCTCGAACTCGTGAGCCCCTCCACACTGTGAGCAACAAAGATCAGAGGATAGATACTCATACTGCTCCTCAATCCACCCCATCTCTTTGGCAACATTGGGCTCGAGCTGCAATGGGGGAGTACCATAAGTTGATCTCAATTCTATTAGCATATCCTCTAAGTTGTCGGTACCATAATTGAAGGGCTGCGGAATCGAAGGACAACCATAAGCCAATCTCAATTCAGCCAGCAACCTATCCAACTCAGATGCCATTATCGAACAATAGTTAGAAAGTTAAATACAAAATAAAGTAAGAATAAAATAGCTGAGAATAAAAATGAAATAAAAAAAACGAAATAAGTTAACAATATAAAGTAAAAATAATTGACAACCATGCTAAGAAGAAAGAAACAAAACTCCAACGTCAACGCTAGAGACAAAAGAGAAGAAACCAACTAGCTAAAATAGTAAGAGACCACAAACAAAAATATATCTAAAGAGAATAGAAAACAATAATAAAATAAAACGAAAACAAAGAAACTAAAAATAAAATGAAACTAAGAAAACTACTAAAACAAAACTAGATAGATGAAATAAATAAAAAAAACACAAAAATAAAGTTATAAATAATTTTAAACAAGAAAGAAATATATTAACAAAAATATTGAAATTGATAAAGACAAAATAAACTAAAAATAAATTAGAATAAAATAAGAACAAGAAAATAAAATAAAATAAAACAAATGACAACCAAAGTCAAGGACTAGACAAAAGTCAAGTCCCCGGCAACGGCGCCAATTTGCAAACGGGAAAATTGAAGACAAATAGAAATAACTAAGAAAATAATCCTAGAAAATCTGTAAATCTAAAAATGCCCACGGGTTGCAAAAATAAATCCCGGTCAAAGAGTATAGTGAACTAGAAGCTACCGGGGTCGAATCCACGGGGACTTAGTTATTAAATCTAATCCTAGAAAATAACAAATTAAGAGGGTTGTCGTTTGTTTTGGTTTTTAAACTAAAAGTAGCAAGCGAGGAAATTAAATAAAATTGTATAAAGATATGAATTAAGCGGAACCTTGGGTTCAGGGGAATTCTTTACTAGCTAGACTATATAATTAATCACCGGTTAATTGAGATTTAGATTGGCAAATTCTTTTTATCTCTCTAAGACTAAATCCTAGTCAAATTGAGCTCTTCTATCCGTAACACATTAGGCCGAATCACGAACTAATGTCATACAAATAAAAGGATTAAGCGCGAGAATTATTCTTTGCATCTGAAGGTCAAATTAATTAATCTAATCAATTTTTCCACAGATTAACAGGTTGATATGACCTTTCTATCACTCACTGGTCAGATCCTGACAGAAATTCGCAGAGCTAAAAATAAAAATCTGCAGTTTTCTATTAAAAGCGTAAATAAAAACAACAACCTGAACAATCCAAATAAATATCTCAATCAACCGGTAAAATAATCATAATATCAGTCTAACTACGAATTCCCCGTCACCCAAGATTTAATCCCTTAGCCAGACATAATGTTAAAACAAATACAAGAAAAGATAGTAGAAATCATCTCTGTATTGGTTTTGAAATTCGCCAGATAAAGGTTGAACAAACAGGTAGAATCTGGATCAAAATCTATCTCTGTTGAAAATAATCGCGCAGTAGCGAAAAGGATGAGAGAGGCACCGGCGTTGTCCAGTTCTGTCAACGAATGTGTGAGTTTTTTCTTCTGTCTGACTCCTTTTTTTTTATTGTACGGTTCCCCCCTCTCTCTGTCTCCTCTCCCCTCTGCTTTTCTTTCTTTATTTTTTCTTTCTTTTTTTTCCTGTCCTTCCCGTCTGACCGCTCTGCGCCTCCTCTTTCTTTATTCTCTTTCTTTCTTTCTTTTTTCCTGTCTTACCCGTCTGACCCCCTCTCTTTCTTCTATTTTCTTTTTTTCTTCCTTCTTTTTTTTTCCTGGCAAGTCTGCGCTTGCAGACTTATTTCTTTCATTTTTTTTTTTTTTTTCGTTTCTTTCCTTTTCTTGTCTGCGCCTCTATCTTTTTTTTATTATTTTTTTCTTTGTCCCCTGCTTTCTTTTATACTCCCTCCTATTCTAAATATAAGTCGTTTTATGCTTTAGAATTATGTTCAAATTATAAGTCCTTTTAGACTTTTTGTATCTATCTTTCTACTTTTACCCTTTCTACTTTTTAAATTATTATTATCATTGCACTCTATTTTTTATCTTACCAATAAAGTATACTTACTTTTTTATTCTTTCAATACAAAAAGTAAGGGTATGCAAGTCTTTTTAAACTCTTTCTTAAAAATGGTGAAAAAGTCTAGAACGACTTATAATTAGAACAGGAGGGAGTATTTCTGATTTGCCCCTTCTTCTTCTCAATCCTTTCACGGCAGTATATATATGTTGCACCGGACACAACTTTGACAGGGTCTAAATCCTTCATATGAGCTTCGATTTGTTCCCCGTTTGCGCCGTTGGAAAGCTCATGAGAAGATCTATGTATTTCTACCATCATTTCCAGATTTAAACATATAAATTGGCATCAGTTCTTGCCCAAAATATGAGTCATGAAAAGCATAGGATAAGTGTGAAAAAGTGCATAAAAAGGTTGCATAAATAAGAATTTAGCATCTATAAAACCCTATCAATTTCACACTTATCACTTGTTTGGCCATGGTGCCCAGTTGTAGTTAGATTATGCTTTGTATTTCAGTTTGGCTTCCGCCTGTGTATTATAAAGACATGCTGTAATCGTTTATCTGGTAATATATGAGCATTAGTTTCTGTTTTGGGGTTTCGATAGTGTAGTCTTGTGTGTCTTCAGTAATAAGCGTGCGGCGTGTAACGGTCTCCCAACCAGGGTGGTTTTGGGGTCGTTACATTTAGTGGTATCAGAGCCAGGTTGGGCTTTTGTTGGGATTTGTAGGTGTCTGCATGTCTGCGCTTCCGTGTCCTTGCATGTTATCTGTTGTGTGCTATATGCTATGGGTTGACTGCTCTCGGAGTCTGTTGAGTGCGTCTGCTCTATGGTTGTCCACTATCAGAGTAGCGCAGCGGAAGCGTAGTGTCTGTCTGTGTATTTGTTGTGTTCGAGTCTGAGTCTGGGTCTGAGGGAGTCGGGTCCTTTGGAAAAGGATGACCGAATGTGAAATCTGGTTTGCCAATAATGTGTGCTTCAGTTGCGAGCTTGGTTTATGTGCTCTGCTTGTATGTTCTATGTTGTGTTCTGGTGTGAGCTTGTGAGTGTGCTTGGTCCTTGGGTTGGGATGACTTCTGAGAGTTCCTGTGCCTTTGGACTGAGAGTTACTGATCTTCTGTTCCGCCTCTTCTGTCAGTAAGTTAACCAGTAAACTTGAGTGTTAGCTCTTCGAGGTTAGAGCTTCTGAAATGAGTGAGTGTTCTTTCTGTGCCTTTGTGTGAGCCTTCAGTGACCATTTGCTTTGTTTCCTCTGTCAGCGAATAAGCTAGTGTATTCTAAGTGTTAGCTTTGTGAGTGTTCCCTTCTATGTCTCAAAACTATGTGTTAGTAATCTTCTGTTTGTCCTTCTGTCAGTCAATCAGCAGTGAGTCCTGAGTGTTGGCCTTGTGAGTGTTCATTGTATTCTGGCACTAGAAGTGCATTTGTTCACATTCTGGTTTCGTCGAATTTCGAGGACGAAATTCTTTTTAAGGGGGTATATTGTTATGCCCCATATTTTATTTATATATTTTCTTTCTGATTCGCAAAGGGAGTCTATATTAATTTGATCTTATATTAGATTGTCTATGACATTCTTCTAATGTTATTATGTTAGCTTGAGGAAGGAGGGTTACAATTGTCTTCTTCCTTGTTGTTATTTATTATTTTCTTAAGAGAGAGAGATTTATTAAACTATTTTATTTCCTCCTTCTCTCTTATTCTAATTCACGTTCAATTATTCCCCCTTCCTTCATCTCTCTCATTGAGGGTTCTCTCGACATTCTCTACGCGTTCAAGTTCTCCTCCCTTTGCTCATTCTCTTCTTTAATTTTCTCTCAATTATTGATTGTTGGAGATCCGCAGTGGAATTCTGTTCATCTGTCAGTCGTCAATCAGGTTTGGGTTGTAGATCCGGTTCTCCTCTCCGTTGAGTCTCTTCTCTCTTTCTAATTTCGATTTTTGTATTTGGGAATGGTTCAATTCGAGGGATGGTCGTTCGAATGGAGATTCGAGAAGGCAGTTCGTAGAGTCCGCAGAGATAGCGTTGCTTCGGATGTGAGGTAGGTGGTAGATGGATTCAGTTGTGTATGTTCACCCACGAGGGTTCCGTTTTAGTTTCTGTATGTGAATTCTTTGACTCTCTGATTGGTGATGTTTCTTGGTTGATTTTGATGTGCATTTGATGCGTTAAAACCCCATGGATGTATGCTTTCGATTGGCTATTTTGATACTATAAGTTATGTATGTTTTGTGGGGGATTTATGGCTTGGTTCTGGCTGTTTTCCGCAATCGATTTTGCAGTTTTCGCAGTGTCCAAACATCTGTCCGAACATTGAAGTTCGGACATCATGCACGGGTAGATTTCCGGAGTCTTGGCGTATGTCCGAACATGCAAGGTTGGACGCATGTTCGGACAGGCCTTTGTTTTTGGCATAACTTCTTCACCTGAGCTCCGTTTTGAGTGCCGTTTACGGCGTTGGATTCCTCTTTTCGATTAATACCTGTTTAAATATGTTTTAGCACATGTATATGTGTAATTTGATTTTAAAAGCTTCGATAAGCGTTTGAACTCTTATTTGCTCTGAAAGTGAGTTTCAGCTTCTGACTTTGGTTTTGACTTTCGTATTTCATTGGTCTTGGCTTAAGACTTCTGTTTCAGCTTGTGAATTCTGTTTTGATTGTATTAAACCTTGGGCTTGGGTGTTAGCGCTCAACAACGCCCTCTGTTCTTTCGATTAAGCTTATGCTTTATGCTCTGGTCTGATAAAGAATTCCGTTCTGTTTTGTATAAAGCTTTGATCTGTTATGAGAGCTTCTGTTTTGGGACCTAGTCTTCTCTGTATCTGAACTGTGGATGGCTAGTTTAGCTATCTTGTAGCGCGCTATGTAGGAAGTCCTTCTGTTTCACGGGTGGTATCCCCGTTCTGTTCACAGGTTCCCACATGTTCTGTTTACGAGTGAGGTTTCCTCGTTCTGTTCACGGGTTGTTTACCCGTTCTGTCTGTATGCTTTGAATGCTAGTGTCCCACTTCTGTTCGGATTCTGTTCTGCTGTTTTGACAGACTGCTATGTGCTTTCTGTCCTTTAAACAACTCTATTTGTTTGTACTGCTTTCGCCTACTCTGTCTGTTTTCAAACTCAGATAGGCTACTGTGTGCTTCCTGTCTGTTGAGGATTTCTGATTTTGTAAGTGCTCTGCTTCGTCTGCTCTATCTGTATTTGATTTGAGACGGTCTGCTGCGTGCTTACTGTCTTCTGCTAAGTTCCGGATTTTGCTAAGCTTCTGATTGTGTTTAAGCTTTTGAGTTTGTTAAGCTTCTGATTTTGTCAAGCTTTCAGCTTCAGTTTACCTTCTGCTAATAATTATCTGATTGGACCACCGCTTAGCTCCTTGTGTTTTAGACTTCAGTCTATTAGAAAGACTTCCGCTTTGTCTCTGATTTTGCTCTGGCTAGGCGCTTTCGTATATGTATAAATGTATGTTCAGACTATGTTTTGGGCATGCTCAGCTGATGAAGTTTATCACCTGCTGAGCAATAGTTTTGCTCACCCCTATCTCCGTCTATTTGCAGGTTTTAGTTCGTGCTTGGAGATTCAGTTTCAACTTTTTGTCTTGGCATTTGAGTTTGTATTCAGCTTGTTGCAAATGGCAAAAATTCAAGACAAATAGAAATAACTAAGAAAATTATCCTAGAAAATCTGTAAATCTAAAAATGCCCACGGGTTGCAAAAATAAATCCCGGTCAAAGAGTATAGTGAACTAGAAGCTACCGAGGTCGAATCCACGGGGACTTAGTTATTAAATCTAATCCTAGAAAATACAAATTAAGAGGGTTGTCATTTGTTTTGGTTTTTAAACTAAAAGTAGCAAGCGAGGAAATTAAATAAAATTGTATAAAGATATGAATTAAGCGGAACCTTGGGTTCAGGGGAATTCTTTACTAGCTAGACTATATAATTAATCACCGGTTAATCGAGATTTGGATTGGCAAATTCTTTTTATCTCTCTGAGACTAAATCCTAGTCAAATTGAGCTCTTCTATCCGTAACACATTAGGCCGAATCACGAACTAATGTCATACAAATAAAAGGATTAAGCGCGAGAATTATTCTTTGCATCTGAAGGTCAAATTAATTAATCTAATCAATTTTTTCACAGATTAACAGGTTGCTATGACCTTTCTGTCACTCACTGGTCAGATCCTGATAGAAATTCGCAGAGCTAAAAATAAAAATCTGCAGTTTTCTATTAAAAGCGTAAATAAAAACAACAACCTGAACAATCCAAGATTTAATCCCCGTCACCCAAGATTTAATCCCTTAGCCAGACATAATGTTAAAACAAATACAAGAAAAGATTGTAGAAATCATCTCTGTATTGGTTTTGAAATTCACCAGATAAAAGGTTGAACAAACAGGTAGAATCTGGATCAGAAATCTCTCTCTGTTGAAAATAATCGCGCAGTAGCGAAAAGGATGAGAGAGGCACCGGCGTTGTCCAGTTCTGTCTACGAATGTGTGAGTTATTTTTCTTCTGTCTAACTCCTCTGTTTTTTTTATTGTCCGGTTCCCCCTCCCCCCTCTCTCTGTCCGTCTCCTCTCCCTCTGCTTTTCTTTCTTTATTTTTTTTTTTTCTTTCTTTTTTTTTCTTGTCCTTCCCGTCTGACCACTCTGCGCCTCCTCTTTCTTTATTCTTTCTTTCTTTTTTTCTTTTTTTTTTTCCTGTCTTACCTGTCTGACTCCCCCTCTCTTTCTTCTATTTTCTTTTTTTCTTCCTTTCTTTTTTTCCTGGCAAGTCTGCGCTTGCAGACTTATTTCTTTCATTTTTTTTCTTTTTTTTGTTTCTTCTTTTCTGTCTGCGCCTCTATCTTTTTTTTTTTTTTTTTTCTTTGTCCCCTGCTTTCTTTTATATTTCTGATTTGCCCCTTCTTCTTCTTAATCTTTTCACGGCAGTCTCGGAAATATATATATATATGTTGCACCGGACACAACTTTGACAGGGTCCAAATTCTTCATATGAGCTCCGATTTGTTCTCCGTTTGCGCCGTTGGAAAGCTCATGAGAAGATCTATGCATTTCTACCATCATTTCCTGATTTAAACATATAAATTGGCATCAGTTGTTGCCCAAAATATGAGTCATGAAAAGCATAGGATAAGTGTGAAAAAGCACATAAAAAGGTTGCATAAATAAGAATTTAGCATCTATAAAACCCTATCAATTTCACACTTATCAAATCACCCACACTTAGCCTTTTGCTTGTCCCCAAGCAAAACTCTCAAACACAAGTAAAGCTAAGCTAATGAAACTCAACAAAAATGGAAGAGCACAGAAGAAGGAATTGCTAGCTTAACCATTAAAGGGGGCAATTCAAATTATTCAAAACAATTTATTCTTTCCAAAAACATAAGTCATTCAGAGCTAACAAATGAGAAACAAAACCATAAGAGTCTTGCCTTTAACCTTGAGCCCATCCACCTTTTTCCTTCACAAACCATAGAAACGACAAGGGGCATGAAAAGCTCATATTCCATCATACCTTTCAATGCCACATACTCTTGATCCATAAGAGAAATTAATCTTTATTCAGCACAACATTTGCATAAATATTTCAATTAAAGCGCTTTCAATTTCTTTCACCACAGACTTTTCTCTCCACCCATGTAGCAGCTTTGGGTCAACTATCCCAGATCACAAGGACCCTAGGTAGCTAGGTGATAAAGCACCCCAAAGGACTTAATAACCAAGTGGACGAGGCCTGATTTAGGATCAGAATTAAAATTAGCATGCTTAGGATCGGCGGAGTACCTTGCCTTGTTCTTTTCCAACCATTTCAATCCAGTTCATTCCAAGGCTCAAAGCTAAAAGCAAGGTTCAGATGGAGAATATTCTCATTTGTTTCAGCATTTCTAGAACAAAGACTTCAATTCAACAATTAAAAACCAGAAAAATTTTAAAATTTTGCACCCCAAGATCAGCTAACCAACTAAACTTCCTCTATGGCTTCCTTCCAAGTTGAGCAATCACAATAAGACTTTAACAAATGCAAGAGAAAAGAGCTCAGAGAAGCAAAAAAAAAACGGTGAAGGAGCTTACCCTACCCCACACTTAGAGTGAAGCATTGTCCTCATTGCGTAGGAAGAATTAAAATTGCGCAAGCAATCCAACGGAGGAAACAAAATCGCACACAGCAGATCAGAAGGGAGCTTGTAAAACATAAAAGAGTAGAAAAGTAAAGAATACTCCCCAGAGTCCGCTCAGGGTGTGCAGCAAGGCCAACCCCACACTTGAGTTCAGCTAAGCGATGAAGTAAGTAAGCTGAGAATATTATCTGTAAAGCCAGAAGAACTCAAATGCAAAACACAGTGAAGACATAAGTAGAAAAAAATGGAGCCAGGGGCTCTTGCATTAAGCATAGCATCATCCAACACACCACATGCTAAAAATAAAAGAGCAAAATAAACACCTAAACTAAGAAAACGAAAAGAGATACAAACCGGTGGGTTGCCTCCCACCAAGCTGCCCGGAGTTAGAGTCTCTGGCTAGACTCTCACTTCGTTATCCCGGATCAAAAATAAAAGTTGACCATAGTGTCAATGGGAGTAAGATGTGGACAACAAGCAAGATCAAGCCACCTGGATCAAAACAAAACGTTACCACAACAAATAGAATAGGAAAAAAAATACTCCACAAAACCTGGGGTTCGAGAAGGGAGTGATGGTAACGATCTTCCAGACGAAGATGGAGCGGTGGAGGTTCTTCTTCCTCAAACTTGAGGATAAAAATACCTCATCGATGTGGTCAGGGTTGAAGAAAGTGTGATAATGGCATAATGGTGGTGGCTCGTCCTTCTCAAATCCTAAGATGTAAACATCCTCGTTAGCTCGATGAAGCTCTGCTGGCTGGTGGATAGTGGAGGAAGAAGGTCCATGAGATGCGAAGGCTCAAGTGGAACCAAGGGTGGGGGGGAGGGCTACTGAGACTTCAACAAATTGCTTCATTGAATTGTTCTCCAACTCCTGCAGGTTACCACCATCAACGATTGAAGACTGTTGTTGAGGAGCGAGTTGCTGCAGATATTCTAATTGGTCCTCTAAACGCATCTGCTCCTGCAACTTAAGGCAATCATCGAACTCATGAGGCCCCCCACAATATGAGCAATAGATATCCTGAGAATAGGATGATTCACGTTCAAGTTGCTCCTCAATCCGTCTCATCTCTTCTATCTCAGAACAATCCTCGAACTCGTGAGCCCCTCCACACTGTGAGCAACAAAGATCAGAGGATAGATACTCATACTGCTCCTCAATCCACCCCATCTCTTTGGCAACATTGGGCTCGAGCTGCAATGGGGGAGTACCATAAGTTGATCTCAATTCTATTAGCATATCCTCTAAGTTGTCGGTACCATAATTGAAGGGCTGCGGAATTGAAGGACAACCATAAGCCAATCTCAATTCAGCCAGCAACCTATCCAACTCAGATGCCATTATCGAACAATAGTTAGAAAGTTAAATACAAAATAAAGTAAGAATAAAATAGCTGAGAATAAAAATGAAATAAAAAAACGAAATAAGTTAACAATATAAAGTAAAAATAATTGACAACCATGCTAAGAAGAAAGAAACAAAACTCCAACGTCAACGCTAGAGACAAAAGAGAAGAAACCAACTAGCTAAAATAGTAAGAGACCACAAACAAAAATATATCTAAAGAGAATAGAAAACAATAATAAAATAAAACGAAAACAAAGAAACTAAAAATAAAATGAAACTAAGAAAACTACTAAAACAAAACTAGATAGATGAAATAAATAAAAAAACACAAAAATAAAGTTATAAATAATTTTAAACAAGAAAGAAATATATTAACAAAAATATTGAAATTGATAAAGACAAAATAAACTAAAAATAAATTAGAATAAAATAAGAACAAGAAAATAAAATAAAATAAAACAAACAACCAAAGTCAAGGACTAGACAAAAGTCAAGTCCCCGGCAACGGCGCCAATTTGCAAACGGGAAAATTGAAGACAAATATAAATAACTAAGAAAATAATCCTAGGAAATCTGTAAATCTAAAAATGCCCACAGGTTGCAAAAATAAATCCCGGTCAAAGAGTATAGTGAACTAGAAGCTACCGGGGTCGAATCCACGGGGACTTAGTTATTAAATCTAATCCTAGAAAATAACAAATTAAGAGGGTTGTCGTTTGTTTTGATTTTTAAACTAAAAGTAGCAAGCGAGGAAATTAAATAAAATTGTATAAAGATATGAATTAAGCGGAACCTTGGGTTCAGGGGAATTCTTACTAGCTAGACTATATAATTAATCACCGGTTAATTGAGATTTAGATTGGCAAATTCTTTTTATCTCTCTAAGACTAAATCCTAGTCAAATTGAGCTCTTCTATCCGTAACACATTAGGCCGAATCACGAACTAATGTCATACAAATAAAAGGATTAAGCGCGAGAATTATTCTTTGCATCTGAAGGTCAAATTAATTAATCTAATCAATTTTTCCACAGATTAACAGGTTGATATGACCTTTCTATCACTCACTGGTCAGATCCTGACAGAAATTCGCAGAGCTAAAAATAAAAATCTGCAGTTTTCTATTAAAAGCGTAAATAAAAACAACAACCTGAACAATCCAAATAAATATCTCAATCAACCGGTAAAATAATCATAATATCAGTCTAACTACGAATTCCCCGTCACCCAAGATTTAATCCCTTAGCCAGACATAATGTTAAAACAAATACAAGAAAAGATAGTAGAAATCATCTCTGTATTGGTTTTGAAATTCGCCAGATAAATGGTTGAACAAACAGGTAGAATCTGGATCAGAAATCTATCTCTGTTGAAAATAATCGCGCAGTAGCGAAAAGGATGAGAGAGGCACCGGCGTTGTCCAGTTCTGTCTACGAATGTGTGAGTTATTTTTCTTCTGTCTGACTCCTCTGTTTTTTTATTGTCCGGTTCCCCCCTCTCTCTGTCTGTCTGTCTCCTCTCCCCTCTGCTTTTCTTTCTTTATTTTTTCTTTCTTTTTTTTCCTGTCCTTCCCGTCTGACCGCTCTGCGCCTCCTCTTTCTTTATTCTCTTTCTTTCTTTCTTTTTTCCTGTCTTACCCGTCTGACTCCCCCTCTCTTTCTTCTATTTTCTTTTTTTCTTCCTTTCTTTTTTTCCTGGCAAGTCTGCGCTTGCAGACTTATTTCTTTCATTATTTTTTTCTTTTTTTTCGTTTCCTTTTCTTGTCTGCGCCTCTATCTTTTTTTTATTATTTTTTTCTTTGTCCCCTGCTTTCTTTTATACTCCCTCCTATTCTAAATATAAGTCGTTTTAGGCTTTAGAATTATGTTCAAATTATAAGTCCTTTTAGACTTTTTGTATCTATCTTTCTACTTTTACCCTTTCTACTTTTTAAATTATTATTATCATTGCACTCTATTTTTTATCTTACCAATAAAGTATACTTACTTTTTTATTCTTTCAATACAAAAAGTAAGGGTATGCAAGTCTTTTTAAACTCTTTCTTAAAAATGGTGAAAAAGTCTAGAACGACTTATAATTAGAACAGGAGGGAGTATTTCTGATTTGCCCCTTCTTCTTCTCTATCCTTTCACGGCAGTATATATATGTTGCACCGGACACAACTTTGACAGGGTCTAAATCCTTCATATGAGCTCCGATTTGTTCCCCGTTTGCGCCGTTGGAAAGCTCATGAGAAGATCTATGTATTTCTACCATCATTTCCAGATTTAAACATATAAATTGGCATCAGTTCTTGCCCAAAATATGAGTCATGAAAAGCATAAAAGTTGCATAAATAAGAATTTAGCATCTATAAAACCCTATCAATTTCACACTTATCACTTGTTTGGCCATGGTGCCCAGTTGTAGTTAGATTATGCTTTGTATTTCAGTTTGGCTTCCGCCTGTGTATTATAAAGACATGCTGTAATCGTTTATCTGGTAATATATGAGCATTAGTTTCTGTTTCGGGGTTTCGATAGTGTAGTCTTGTGTGTCTTCAGTAATAAGCGTGCGGCGTGTAACGGTCTCCCAACCAGGGTGGTTTTGGGGTCGTTACATTTAGTGGTATCAGAGCCAGGTTGGGCTTTTGTTGGGATTTGTAGGTGTCTGCATGTCTACGCTTCCGTGTCCTTGCATGTTATCTGTTGTGTGCTATATGCTGTATGGGTTGACTGCTCTCCGGAGTCTGTTGAGTGCGTCTGCTCTATGGTTGTCCACTATCAGAGTAGCGCAGCGGAAGCGTAGTGTCTGTCTGTGTATTTGTTGTGTTCGAGTCTGAGTCTGGGTCTGAGGGAGTCGGGTCCTTTGGAAAAGGATGACCGAATGTGAGTTCTGGTTTGCCAATGATGTGTGCTTCAGTTGCGAGCTTGGTTTATGTGCTCTGCTTGTATGTTCTATGTTGTGTTCTGGTGTGAGCTTGTGAGTGTGCTTGGTCCTTGGGTTGGGACGACTTCTGAGAGTTCCTGTGCCTTTGGACTGAGAGTTACTGATCTTCTGTTCCGCCTCTTCTGTCAGTAAGTTAACCAGTAAACTTGAGTGTGAGCTCTTCGAGGTTAGAGCTTCTGAAATGAGTGAGTGTTCTTTCTGTGCCTTTGTGCTGAGCCTTCAGTGACCATTTGCTTTGTTTCCTCTGTCAGCGAATAAGCTAGTGTATTCTAAGTGTTAGCTTTGTGAGTGTTCCCTTCTATGTCTCAAAACTATGTGTTAGTAATCTTCTGTTTGTCCTTCTGTCAGTCAATCAGCAGTGAGTCCTGAGTGTTGGCCTTGTGAGTGTTCATTGTATTCTGGCACTAGAAGTGCATTTGTTCACATTCTGGTTTCGTCGAATTTCGAGGACGAAATTCTTTTTAAGGGGGGTATATTGTTATGCCCCATATTTTATTTATTTATTTTCTTTCTGATTCGCAAAGGGAGTCTATATTAATTTGATCTTATATTAGATTGTCTATGACATTCTTCTAATGTTATTATGTTAGCTTGAGGAAGGAGGGTTACAATTGTCTTCTTCCTTGTTGTTATTTATTATTTTCTTAAGAGAGAGATTTATTAAAATATTTTATTTCCTCCTTCTCTCTTATTCTAATTCACGTTCAATTATTCCCCCTTCCTTCATCTCTCTCATTGACGGTTCTCTCGACATTCTCTACGCGTTCAAGTTCTCCTCCCTTTGCTCATTCTCTTCTTTAATTTTCTCTCAATTATTGATTGCTGGAGATCCGCCAGTGGAATTCTGTTCATCTGTCAGTCGTCAATCAGGTTTGGGTTGTAGATCCGGTTCTCCTCTCCGTTGAGTCTCTCTTCTCTCTTTTCTAATTTCGATTTTTGTATTTGGGAATGGTTCAATTCGAGGGATGGTCGTTCGAATGGAGATTCGAGAAGGCAGTTCGTAGAGTCCGCAGAGATAGCGTTGCTTCGGATGTGAGGTAGGTGGTAGATGGATTCAGTTGTGTATGTTCACCCACGAGGGTTCCGTTTTAGTTTCTGTATGTGAATTCTTTGACTCTCTGATTGGTGATGTTTCTTGGTTGATTTTGATGTGCATTTGATGCGTTAAAACCCCGTGGATGTATGCTTTCGATTGGCTATTTTGATACTATAAGTTATGTATGTTTTGTGGGGGATTTATGGCTTGGTTCTGGCTGTTTTCCGCAATCGATTTTGCAGTTTTCGCAGTGTCCAAACATCTGTCCGAACATTGAAGTTCGGACATCATGCACGGGTAGATTTCCGGAGTCTTGGCGTATGTCTGAACATGCAAGGTTGGACGCATGTTCGGACAGGCCTTTGTTTTTGGCATAACTTCTTCACCTTAGCTCCGTTTTGAGTGCGTTTACGGTTGGATTCCTCTTTTCGAGTAATATCTGTTTAAATATGTTTTAGCACATGTATATGTGTAATTTGATTTTAAAAGCTTCGATAAGCGTTTGAACTCTTATTTGCTCTGAAAGTGAGTTTCAGCTTCTGACTTTGGTTTTGACTTTCGTATTTCATTGGTCTTGGCTTAAGACTTATGTTTCAGCTTGTGAATTCTGTTTTTGATTGTATTAAACCTTGGGCTTGGGTGTTAGCGCTCAACAACGCCCTCTGTTCTGTTTCGATTAAGCTTATGCTTTATGCTCTGGTCTGATAAAGAATTCTGTTCTGTTTTGTATAAAGCTTTGATCTGTTATGAGAGCTTCTGTTTTGGGACCTAGTCTTCTCTGTATCTGAACTGTGGATGGCTAGTTTAGCTATCTTGTAGCGCGCTATGTAGGAAGTCCTTCTGTTTCACGGGTGGTATCCCCGTTCTGTTCAAAGGTTCCCACATGTTCTGTTTACGAGTGAGGTTTCCTCGTTCTGTTCACGGGTTGTTTACCTGTTCTGTCTGTATGCTTTGAATGCTAGTGTCCCACTTCTGTTCGGATTCTGTTCTGCTGTTTTGACAGACTGCGTGTGCTTTCTGTCCTTTAAACAACTCTATTTGTTTGTACTGCTTTCGCCTACTCTGTCTGTTTTCAAACTCAGATAGGCTACCGTGTGCTTCCTGTCTGTTGAGGATTTCTAATTTTGTAAGTGCTCTGCTTCGTCTGCTCTATCTGTATTTGATTTGAGACGGTCTGCTGCGTGCTTACTGTCTTCTGCTAAGTTCCGGATTTTGCTAAGCTTCTGATTGTGTTTAAGCTTTTGAGTTTGTTAAGCTTCTGATTTTGTCAAGCTTTCAGCTTCAGTTTACCTTCTGCTAATAATTATCTGATTGGACCACCGCTTAGCTCCTTGTGTTTTAGACTTCGGTCTATTAGAAAGACTTCCGCTTTGTCTCTGATTTTGCTCTGGCTAGGCGCTTTCGTATATGTATAAATGTATGTTCAGACTATGTTTTGGGCATGCTCAGCTGATGAAGTTTATCACCTGCTGAGCAATAGTTTTGCTCACCCCTATCTCCGTCTTATTTGCAGGTTTTAGTTCGTGCTTGGAGATTCAGTTTCAACTTTTTGTCTTGGCATTTGAGTTTTGTATTCAGCTTGTTTGGCCATGGTGCCCAGTTGTAATTAGATTATGCTTTGTATTTCAGTTTGGCTTCCGCCTGTGTATTATAAAGACGTGCTGTAATCGTTTATCTGGTAATATATGAGCATTAGTTTCTGTTTCGGGGTTTCGATAGTGTAGCCTTGCGTGTCTTCGGTAATAAGCGTGCGGCGTGTAACGGTTTCCCAACCAGGGTGGTTTTGGGGTTGTTACATATGTTGTTCTAATGTTAGTGTATATATATTTATATAACTCGAACCTACTTAATCATCCTTGATTAAATCCTTACTTCCATCCCGTAGCTACCCGTAGTTGCTCTCTTGTTCAACTTGATGTTTGTTAACCTTAGGGATTTATATTTCAATTACTCGTTATAGTTTACGAGTATATATATTTGTCGCTACGAGGGAAGCACTTGCTACTTGGAAGTCACGTTTATAATTTGTTTACATATTGTCGGGTTACATGCATGCGGGAATAACGTTACGCACGCACATGATGACAATTAAACATTTCGTTGTACAAATTAGCTCACATAGTTGTATTCATGTAAGTACGCTAGTATTTATATATTCTAGTATGCATATGTTATAGTTGTTGTTATGCATTGTCATTTGCGCACCCTTTTACGTGCATGTAATATACCGTACGTTTGTGTATGCTTATAACGCCGTTGTCGTTATTGTCACGTTTCGACTCGTAATTGTATAATCCTGCAAGTAACTTGCTATCCTTATTATACCCTCATGCCACGTTATAAAATTCCAACCATATCTTATACTTCCAAAATTCACAAACTTACCCCATCATTTACTGTAAATGTATATAATGCATGTTTGCTCTTTAATAACCCCTTTATAACAAATCCTTCCATACTTTAATATAATTTCCCATTATATCACCCTAAAACTTTATAATATATGCTGTCCATATTTTGGAAATTCTCAAACCGCCCTTGTATTTTCGGTAAATTCTAATTTCTCCCCCATATACTTTGATTGTTTATAAAATCAACCCATATATAATATCTACTACATTTCTAGTCTTATTCATTTATAATCTAAAGTTTCCAACCATTATCACATACTTAAATCATGTATTTAAATTTTGAACAACACCAACATTCTCAGCAAATCCTTATGCCATTCCCACAAGTTTTGTTTATTTACAAAACCACCCCATTTTCCATACTTGTTATATTACTAATCTTATTAATTTATAATCTAAGATATCCCAACATTATAATATACATATGCATGTGTATATTTATGAGTAATCCCCTTAGACTATCCAGATTTAATTGTTCCCCCTATCTTTCTCATAATTAAACTCCAACCCCTTCCATTTTATAAACTTTCATTTAATTACATAGAACCTTGCATTATACACCTTAATTAATTTATTCCTCAAACTCGCCCCAAAAATTCTCTAAAATTTCCAAACATACCCCTATCTTGATATTTAGTTTCCAACACCTATATTCCTCGGTAATTACATGAATTGTATCCCTATCTTTTTATAATTGTCATTTTTGACTTAATATTTCCTTAAATGCCCAAAATAATTATTCATGTCATTTTAGTTAGGTCAAACCTCACTTGTGGTCAAGGTTGACCACTTAATTTATCCACTTGACCAGATTTGTTTTTATTTACTAAAATACCCCAATTAATACTCTATTTTTATACTTAACCCCTAATCTCATAAAACTCGCATTTATATTTATTAATTCCTAAGATCATCCCTCTTGATTCCAATTTATATTTAATGCTCTATATTTCTTTTAGTTATGGTTTGAACCCATATATAATATATTTATTTACTTAGACATTTTATAAGGTTTTTTATTCATTTAAGCCATGTTAAAGGTTTATAAATATACCAATACCTTTCTATATATTTCTAAGTAGTTATATTTGCTAGGATCATAATCTTTGCACCAGAAAATTATACACCCTTTTAAATCAATTTATAAATTTAATAATAACCATTTAAGCTCAAAATTCACATCATAACTTGGTCTAATTATATAGCCTTAAAAATAGCACCATAATAATTTCTAAATGACATTAAAATATCCTCAAAATTGTATTATAGTTACGGCTTGCAGCAATCTTTACATCTAACCTATTTAAATTATTTTCCTTCATTATTTACATATAAAATAGATTTTTAATAAGCTATTAGTACTTAGTTTCACAATCAGATTTTTATCCCTTAATCTTATCCACATACTTGGGATCTAGCATCTCTAAAACTCACATATATTCTCGGTCCTGTACAAATCCATACTTAATTGTCTTAAACCATTTTCCTTTCATTATTCACTAATAAAATAACCTTAAATAAATCATGAACACTTAACCTCCCTAATTAATTATTTAACTATTAATTTTCTACACCTTTTTAGGATCTAAATAGCACACACACACACACACAAAATACATAATCCCTAAATTTCTCCATGTATTTAGATTTTACATCTCATTCTTCACCTATGTA
This sequence comes from Limonium bicolor, assembly GCA_023374045.1. Classification (NCBI taxonomy): domain Eukaryota; kingdom Viridiplantae; phylum Streptophyta; class Magnoliopsida; order Caryophyllales; family Plumbaginaceae; genus Limonium; species Limonium bicolor. The sequence continues at coordinate 265,755,983 of CM041778.1, read as the reverse complement.
ATTACAGGCTTCATATACATTTACTCATTAACAACTCAACCAACCATATATGCACTTAATGATCTCGGTTTTATAACAACACCCAAGTCAGAAATCTTTAAGGTATTTAAAAAAATGAGTGTTAACGCTCTTACCTTGTTGTAACTGTCAAGAAAACTGCACCAGCCTTAAAGCCTTCTTCTCAGCCTAACATTTACATACCCATCACAGGTTAATAATTTTTTTTTGCACATAAGGTTCTCTTTAATCCCTGATGTAACTCTTAAGATCCTGAGAATTTAATTACCTCTTTATAGTTTATTTTTCTCCTCTTGTAACTTACTCCAAGGCTCTCGGTTTTCCAGTGGGGTGCCAACCATTCGTGAAATACCCCGTAATTAAAAACAATGATTAATTAGGCTAATTATAATTTAAAGGCTTAATTACACGTAAATAAACATGAGGGAACAAATCCCAAAGAAAATGGACCTTTAAAATGGGTTAAAAGCGTAAACGAACCTTAAAGCGCGTTTTTCGAGGAAACCGGGAAACGCGACTTTAAGCGGGTCAAATAGACTCGTAATGATTTTGGTCAACCAAATAGTCATTAATAAACAGTAATAAAGGTTGGGAACCAATAAAATTAATTAAACGAGAAAATTCCGGAAAACGGGTTCCGGTTAATAAAAACTGTAACAACCGGGAAGTTGTGGGGTGAGAATGCAAATAAACAAACTTAGTGTGTCCACTTTGCAAATAAAAAGTAAAAATCTGTAGAGGTGGGTATAGGGGGCCGATTTTCCCTCCTCTCTCTCACTCTCTTAACTCTCTTCTTATTTGCTAAAAGACAAAGATAACAAGTAAAAAGCAAAGTGAGTCTCTCTCCTACTCCCCCCTCTTCCTCTCACGTTTTTTCCCCCTCTCTCTATTCCTTATTCTTCCTCCTGCGACAACCATGGAGATTTGAAGAAACCCCCACAAAACTCACCTTCTCTCTCATTTTTGAAGGCTCAAACCTTGTCCAAAAATCACAAAAACCATACCATTGGAATCCCCTTGCAAAGGAGAACATCTTCCTCTTTTCAAAAACCCAAAAGCTCCAATTTCTTTTTCATGGGTGGAAGCCATTTGAAGATTTGAGTCCACCATTAGAAGCTCCTCTTCCACCTTGATGTTTCGAGGTAAAAAGAAATTCGAAAATCCACCATTTCTAGCCCTTATTTGCATTATAAGAATTTTCAGATTTTGAACTCTTTGTTCCTTATGCTCCAGCCGATTTTGGCTTCTCCATTGGGCTAGAAATATCACTCTCTTGCTAACCAAGGACCTCATTCATTGGTTTGAAGGTAATGCTCTTTTCTAAACCCTAAAACCTAAATTCTAGGGTTAGTTTAAAATGAATGCTAAATAGTTGGTGTGTATTGGTATGGTGGCTGTAGCATTGTGTATTGTGTGAGGAAGAACAAGGAAAAAAAAAAGGAGAAGAAAGAGGAAAGAAGGAAGAAGAAGGCAAGAAAGAAAAGAAAAACTAGAAACACAAGGTAATTACCTTTACCTTGAGCTAGTTTTGTATGTAGTATTGTAACAGATTTTGAGTAGTAAAAATGAGTAATGTATTGAGTAATGAGTATTAAGTATGTTGTAGTATAATGAGGAATGATAATGTAACAGTTGGAAGTTTTCAAATGATGTTTAAAAGCTTGGGAAAACATGGGGTATTGAATGGGTATGTGCAGGAATTTATTATGTTGTAGTGAAGTTGAAATGTGAGTATAATGCATTGAATAAACAGGTTGTGTGAAAGAGCATATGTGAGCTGAAATAGTGTGTGAGCAAAGTGAGAATTATAGGGGAGACTATGTCAAATTTTGTCTAGGAATTGGAGAACTTAGTGGTTTAAGAAGAGGAACTAACCTAGGTAGTGACTAGGTACATTTGGAGAGTTAACATGAGTAGTTTAGTATCTTGAAACAGATTTGGAAAGGAACTTGTAAATGGGATGGAACTAGGATGGGAGTTAATGTATTTTGAATGCTAGGAGTAGCATTAGTGGAGGGAGTAATGGAGGATAGAAGTTTGGGTGAAAAATCTGTAGCATAATAGAGGAAACAAAATCTGTAGCATTAGAGTAAGGAAAACAAGTATAAGTGTTGGGAAGAAGTGAGGAAAATTGTGTAGGTGGATGTAGGAATTGAGTAGTAAGTTTGGTGGATGAACTAAGGTGATTTAGAGCATCTAAATGAGTGGTAAACATGTAGGGAAGTATTGGTAAATATTGGGGAAGCAATGGGTAAAGAAATCAACTCAAAACAGATTTTAAAACTGAAGTACTAGGCCGGACCGACCTTGGGACCGGACTTGCAAGGTCGGTCAGACCAGAAATTTTCCTGTCTGAAACCTACTAGAATGGACCGACCTTGGGACCGGACTTGCAAGGTCGGTCGGCCAGAAAAATGCCCGTAATGAAAGCTACTGGAATGGACCGACCTTGTGACCGGACTTGCAAGGTCGGTCGGACAAAAATTTTCACGTAAGAAACTTACTGGAATGGACCGACCTTGGGACCGGACTTGCAAGGTCGGTTGAGCCTGGAATTTTGCCGTAATGAAACATACTGACTTCGACCGACCTTGGGACCGACCCTGGGTAAGGTCGGTCGAGTAAAAACAAAAAAAAATAAATAAAAATAAAAAATATTTTTATTATATGATTATAGTAATCATATGTATATATATATGCCTATACACATGTATGCATATATATATGTAGTAATACACCATTAATGAAGTAGTAATGGTAAGGAAGTGAGTAAATGAGTAAGAAAGCAAGAATAAGAAGTAATGAGAAAAGAATGGGTTTAATAATCAAGTATGAATGTAAAGGAGTAGTATGTATACATTATGAGTATTAATGAAGGAATAAGTTGGATCAATAATAGATCATTGATCATCCAACTTCATGTATGTATAGGAATCAAATAGTGAACACCGCAGGACCCGTAGTACGAAAACGACGGTGTACAGTATGATTTCTTCATGCCCTGTATCCTAACTTGGTTACCCCGATTTGTGTGCTTATGTGATCACCAATAAGATAAATGCACGAATCGGACTTTTGTTGCACTTAGTTGTGTTTGAACTATTTCGTTCTTGTTGTATTCTCTTGAACATTTAGTTTGTATAATTCATGAAATATATGAATGAGAATGAAGAGTATGTGTAAATGTTGTGTACTTGAGTAGTGTATTGATGAATGGTATGGAGGTACTGACTTCTACTAATTCCTAACCATCTAACTCCTAACATGAGTAATGAGTAAAATGGAATGAGTAGAAGTCTGATATAGTTTCGGCCACGCGTGAGGATAAGGAAACACAAGAGGTTGGATCTGAATCCTGGCTGTAATCTTTTCCATGGACCAAATCCCTTGAATGGGTAGCATCCTGGATTAGTGGGCCACCCTAAAGCCCGGTGGTGGGATGTAGTAATCCCTGCCCGGAGGTCATACCGACTTGACTTGAGTAAAGTAAGTAAGAAGTAAGTATTGTATGTGTAACGGTCTTGACTATTGTAAGTCATTGACCTTGAGTAAAAGAGTATTGAACACCCGATTAACCCGGGGTTTGTAATGAAGCTAACAAGACCTTTGTATGAACTGGAGAAGTGTATCTCCGTATTGCGGTGAGTATCTGGTAAGTATGAACGGTTGACTTGTAATGTCTTCCTTGCATGTATTGAATGTATGTAAGCCTTGTGAAATGAATATATTGTATTGTATCAAGCATGTATGCATGTATGTACGAATGAAACGAACCGCATGTACTCGACCAAGTAGTTGGCGTACCCTCGCTAGTACGCGGGGTATGCGGTTATCATATTCAGCGTAAGCTGACCCCCTAGGGGGAATGTTTTTATTCTACAGGTACCCGCGAGGCGTGATGGTCGAGTAAGGACCGGGATGTATTCTTTTTGGGGTAGTTAGTAGATTGGAACGGTGTACCGAGTTGTACACGGCTAAAGCCTTTTTGAGTAGCCGGTGTACCATGTGGTACACCTTTTTGGATAATGAATTGTGATTGGATAGGATGGAGTAAATGTATAAACTCTAATTTTTGGGGATAGGCAAGAAGTGTAATTCATGCATTTTGTATACTCGGTAATCAAATGTAAGCAAGTATTTGGCGCTGTAAAGTAAGTATTATGTATTTGGTATATTCTAATCATCAGACCGTTACTGTAAGTAGTAGTAGCCTTGTTAGTCTTGGATGGCTAACGGCGTTGTATCACCCGCCGGGAGTAGGTAAGTAAGTACGTTTCCGCTGCGAGTAAGGTAATTACGAGTATGATTAGAGGATAATTGAAGGATTAGCGGTTGGGGTGTTACAATTCAGTTGGCATTTTGGCAAAGAAAACTTTATTAATCACTATCTCACGCCATTAGTTAAAGGAGGTACTAAGCATGGTATCTAAGCATTAAGGTTAGTGGTATTTACCTTGGTCTTGGAGTTGATTCTTTTACAGTTTTCAGCAGCTAACACCAGGAGAAATAGGCTTAGTTTTTTTTTTGCGTGAACAATGAAGAAGAAAAGGAGGTTTACCCAGCCATGTATGATGTTGGTTTTACCATGTATCTACAGGTTCCTTAAGGTGTAGTCTTGTGGTGTTTCTACTCCAGGAAATGACTGAGGAAGACCACCATGTGTGAGCATATAGAAACAGGAGTTAAGATGGTGTTTTTCTTTTTCTTCGGTTCACTATAGCAAGGAAGGGGCTACAGATTTTCAGTGAAAACAAGGAAAGAAATGAGGTTTGTATAGCTATAAGTGTCTCAGATTTGTACCTTGTTTTTATCCCCCTTTCATGTGCTTCTTCGGTAGAACAACTTCCTTGTTGTTATCTTGTCCTTGCAGTCCGGAGATAAGGGAAGAGAAGGAGCAGTAGTATTCTAGCAAGGATGGAGGGAGATCTGATAAGATGTTTCTGCTGTAACCATGGGACAAGGAGAATAAAAGAAATAGAAGCTTACCGTTTCCTTTTTTTCAGGTGAGTTGTTGTAAATCCCCAAGTTTCTAAGGAATGATTTATGTTGCTGTTTAAGTCTTAATAAGCTATAAAGCACTTTTAAACCCTAATATTGGCATAAGTACATATTAGGACCAGAAAAGTCCTTAATAGCACTTCTTGTATTGTTTTAAAAGTAGCTAGCTAGAATGCTTCAATAACATTGTGACAACCAAGCTAGTTGGTGATGCAGTAGCTAGCTTATGTAGTAAACACACAAGTAGGTGATGCAGCCGCTTGGGAAAGCTAGCAAGCAAGTAGGTGACTCATCAAGCTAGTAAGCAAGTAGGTGACTCAGCAAGCTAGTAGGACGTCTTAAGCACGACCAAGCTAGTAGGCAAGTAGGACGTCTTTAAGCACGAGGTGGCAAGCATGAGGTGGCAAGCATGAGATGGAAAGCACGAGGTGGCAAGCACGAGGTGTCAAATTAACATTGGTTAACACTAGGACCAATAGGAGCCCGACACCTATGCAGCCTAGTAGGAGGTGTCACCACACTATTAGACCACACCTTGGTCCAATGAGAATAGGCTGCTGCCCACCTCCCTTAGTCAGCCCATGTGTTGTCTTTCTTATATTAAGCCTTATTATGAGCCAATCAGAAGCTAGCAAATGGAGCCTAAGGTGTCACCACTTAGAAGTTTACTTAATCAAGGAGGAAATTGACAAGGATCAGCCCTTGCCTATAAATACCATCAGCCACCACTCCAAAATACTCCATCCAGCATCAATATTTCGTCCTTCATTAGGGAAGAAGAGAAATAAAGCTTACCTTGTTGTTCTTTTCTTGGCTGAGAGCAAAGAAGAAGAGAGAGATCCTTGTACCATCTTTACCTTTCCAAATCATTCATCTACCATTTAAACCCATTTTAATCAGTAAGAAGAAGGCAAAGAAGGAAGAAACCCATGTAGAAAGAAAGCTTAGAACAAGAAAGGAAGGAAGGGGGAGAAAGCTCCATACCAATTCCAATCCTTGAAGTAAGGTGTTCCTAGAAGTTAACCATCCATTCCTAGCTGTTGGTGGCCGAAAATCAGAGGAGAAACCATGAGAACTCACTCCATTTCCATGTCCAAGTTAGGTGCTCCAAAGGTGTCTTAGGATGTCCTAGTTCCAGCAAGAGTTTCCAAGGTCTTAAAGAAGGTTTTCTTCATCAATTCTTAAGGTAACTTCAAGGTTACTATCCCTTCACAAATCTATATGTTTTCAAAGACTAGTACCTCTTTATGGATTATGTAAATTCGTTGGTATTTTGGGGCACAAAACCATTGATTTGGAAATAAGCTTTAAGGAAGAAAAAGGTGCTTTAAAGACCTAACCTATATAACGAATACATGGGAGTTGATTTGTGATGTTTAAGTATGGTTTTAAGCTTAATTGATCTTGAAACTTATCTGGTTATATGTGTGTTATTGAGGCTGAAATTGTTATGGTTTGTTTGGTGTAACTTCATGGTTACCATCCCTTAATAAATCTGTATGTTGTACAGGAGTATTACCCCTATATTATCTAATTAAAATTTGTAGGTATTTATTAGCCTAAAGCTAGAAGAGCTAGAAAAGTGTTTTAAGGAAGAAAATGATGTGTTTGCAACCTACCTTTGATTACTGATTGCTTAAAAGCTTGTTTATGGTGTTTTGTTGCTGTTTAGTAAGTGGGAATACCCTAGAGGTAATTATGATTGTTCTGGATGATCTTGAGTCTAATCTGGTGTTGGTATAATCTAGGATAAATGGTGTCTTAAAGAGTTTTGTTTAAACACCAGATTTGGGTGGAATTCTAGAGCATTAATCAAGTGTTTTAGGTGCTTAACTAACCTAGAACCTATCTGATCATTATGGCCGAGTGACATAGGTAAAGTATAGAACTTGTTTAAAATGTTAAGTGTGATTACTAGAAGAGCTAATCTGGTGAATTAGATGCCTAGTACAACCGGTTTCAGTTGGAAGTTAATTAGTGTAAACTAGATGTGTCCTAGGGCTAAAAACATAATTGTTGATTGTTCTGGTCATTAGTAACCTATTATGGCAGAATGGCCATGAACTATTAAAGAGATGTATAGCATGATTTTAGGATGAATATGATAGTTTAAACTAAGCTAGGACTTAAGGTCTTAAAGTCTAATATGTTAGGAACTTATATGTACTGTCTTAGAAGGTTGTTTATGGTTGGATCAACTCCTAAGCTAATCTGGTTAATATTGTGTTGTTATGATCGAAAATGTTAGGAACCAATTATGGTTTGATTCAGGTTGTAATCTATAGTTAAATTATGTCTTAAGCTAATCTAGATGAGATAGTTAATAATAGCACTGAAATGAATATGATTTGTTTGTTTGATCAAGACTTGTTCTTAAGGTATGATTTATGGTTGTTTGAATTGTTAAACTGAGGTATTTGATACTGTGTGATCTGGCCGAAGGTGCCATGTAAGATTATGTGATCATAGCCTTTCCTTAAGTGCTGTTTGATTATTATTATGTCCCTTATGTTTGAAATTATGAAATGGGCTTTGTTAAGTGATTTGACTATTGATTATTGTTATACTTTAAATTGTTATATTCTGATTAACAAGGATTCAATGAGTAACTCATTGGAATGGATTGTTGAGATATATGACCATATGTGGAACTTGAGCAGTAACTGTCTTCTTATGAATTATTGGACTCATGGTATGCCTTGGGCTCCATGAGATTCTTCATGGTTTCCTACACTATAGTTTAAAGGTACTATAGGGGGTGTGCACATCTTTTAGGGCCTGGAGTGCGTTTGGGAAAGGTTGGATCGCCTTAAAGATCGGGATTCGTCCCTTGAACCGATTAAAGGTTAGATCACCTTAAAGATCGGGATTCGTCCCTTGAACTGGTTTGGATAGAAATGGAGGAGTTGAATGGATAATCAATTAAATGAATTGGATTATATCCTATCTAAGCATACTTGGACACCATGTTGTTATTACTTGAGTATTTGGGTGGTTAATTATCCTACTTGATATATATTGGTTGGTTATGAACTAAATATATCTGATGGCTTATTGATGTACTCAAACTGTTACTGTTAATACTTGAATTATCTTGATAAGTACTTGGTCTATTCTGAATATTACTTGAGCTATTAAATGATTAAGAGTGGCTATGATCAGTGGCTATTTTGATATACTACTTCTTTTGATGGTAGCTTTGATTTTACTCAGCGTTGCTGATTTTTGGCATTATGCCCTGTGGTCCCTTCTCTGTGATTGTTTGAATGACCACAGATACAGGAAATGAAGATGACTTAAAGGAGCTCGAGAGTGTGGGCTAAGGGATTGGAGACTTTCACCCAGTCTTCTGGAGTTTTGGTTTTATGTTTTAAAGTCAGTTTGTAAACTTTGTTAAAATTTGGATATGTAAGTTATTAAGCCTTAGCGTTTACAAAAGTTGTGAACGTGGCGGTAGCGCCCCGCTAGTTTAATGCTTCCGCTACTACCACTTGTATATGTTTAATATGATAAGAAGATATAGGAATTTTGGGGCGTTACAGTTGTAGCCACTAGAGTTGCAGAAGAAAACTGAAGAGAAAAAGAAGAGTAGAAGGTGGAGGAAATCGAGAAGGCATGGGAGAAGAAGGTGGGGATTTTACCTTGATTTCTTGATGCTTCTTACTTGTTGTCGTGACTGGAAATGGGAGCTCACGTTGGGGTGTTTTACTGTTCTTACTGCAACAGAGAAAGCAGAATGGGGTGCAGTAGAGGTACTTTGCTGTACCGAGAGTAACGCAGGGAAAATTCTATGTTCTGCTGCTATCTTTTTGCTTGCTGTTTCTGGTTTTGGAGATGGAGGGAGCAGTTTGATTTCACCAGTTGCAGCAAGAAGAAGGAAAGGATGGTGTGAGATTGTAAGAGAAGAAAGGCTGGAATTATATTGTTGCTGTCACGTGATGCAAAAAGAAGAGGATGAGCTTGCTGTCTTGTTATTGTCTATAGAAGGAGAAAAAAAAGAGCAGAAGAGACTAGCTTGCAGGATGGAATTGTCATGATTGGAGCAAAAGAAAGAAGTAAAGCTGATGTTGTTGCTGACTGGACAGCATGGGGGAGTGGAGAGAAAAGAAGGCGAGGTTGTACTTGGTTGTACTTTACTGTTAACTTATTTTGTCTAATAATGTTTTGTTTCTTCTTCTTTTGCAGGCATCCGGCTCAATGGGAAAGGAGGGAGATTTAAATTTTCATTGGTCAATATTGTGACTTAACTTATGCTCATAATACTATGATTATATGTTACATAGTAACTTGTAATATTTTTGGTTTTAAATGGCATATAAATGAGTATATATTGTATTTATGATTGTCTAGACTATATAAAGTGTTTATATAATTTTATTGAGTGATATTAGTGGTGTTTAACACATGTAATAATATGTTACACGTGATGTTAAATATAGGAGTTGATTTCTCTTCTATAATATTTTTTAGAGGTTTAGTGTATAATTTAATGTCCATCTTGGACTATTTATTTTATACAATAATATTTGTAGCAATTAATGCACATGATTTAATTTAATCCTTATTAATTAGGGTAGTAATTATTTGGGGTATTTCATCTACACCCCTTAAAAGGACTTCGTCCCGAAGTCGTCTAAACCAAATATGTACATAACTACCCAATGAAACCTCAAGGTATCAACCCATCCAACCTATCAATTCTAAAGTTTTAACACTTCCCTGAAGTGTAATCCACTCCATTCAACCACTAGTCTTCCATTCCAAACCAACCACATATATCTCACAAGTCCCAAAGGACATCAGTACAGTTTCCAATCCTAACAAACGACATATATGTCACAAGTCCCGAAGGACGTCAGTACATAATAGTTCAAGTGCTCTAGGCATATGCATATCATGAAACATATCCCAAGTGCTTAAAGCACATACACATAATCGAAATATATCCTTAGTGCTTGAAGCATATATACACAATCAAAATACACCACAGGTGCTTTAAAGCACATATGCATAACAACCACACAAGTGCTTAAAGCACAAACACACCACAAATCAACACAAGATGGCTAAATATGCCAGGGCTCTACCCCACTTAAGAAAGGTTACGCCCCGTGACCCCCAAAGTATTGCACAGTCGCTATGAGAAGAGCGTTGAATACTTGGCTCTCATGGAGTTCTCCAACTCCCATGTGGCCTTTTTGCGACCCATGGTTCGACCAATGGAATTTGACCCTTTTAATGGTCTTGTTCCTGGTCTCCCTCATTTCCGTATTGAAACTTCGGAGTGGAGTCTTCTCATATCTAAGAGACGGGTCGATCTCTCATCACTCGGCTCTAAAAGAAGTCTATGCGAAGGGTGAGGTGTGTACTTTTCAGCCAAAGGCGTAGAATACTTGTGTGCTCTCCCAAATACGTTCTATTGGGCCCACTCGCTTCATAATGAGTTACAGACCTATGTACATAGGGCTTGGTTTGCCCTTTTTGTTCCTAAGAACCCATTATAGATGATTTTTTAGCACCAAGTTATTGCTGACCTCGTTCCAATATGACAATGTCATTCACCGTCTTCTCTTAATTTGGAAATGGAGGTATCTTAGTCGATGCGGTATTGTGAATTGTAGGTGCACACGATTTAGTCCAAATCGTATCCAGGCGTTCTGGATTACTTGTGCGGAGTATATTTTGGATTATTATTATTATCTTCACATGGTTCCTAGTTGAGGTCAAGTATGATATTGACTATTGTTTGTCATTAGTGTTCTTTGCACTAGTCTCTAAGGTTTTGAATGTATTAGCTTAAAAATCCACAGAGGTAATTCTTGTCCTCTAGTGCCTCCAGGTTGTTTTGTTCAGGAATAAATACATTAATTGTAATGTTTGTTATGTACTTATGATGTTATATATTGTATTTTCAGCATATTGTTCTCACGTCAATACTTGTATGCTTCTCCCCGCTTTTGCTAGGGAATCCCTTGTTGTGTTTATATTGACCCTTGCCTCCTTCGACATCCCATAATGGTGATTGGGATGATTCTTACAGTACGCTACCCCACTTGTTACGGGCAATTCAGCATACAAATCATGGCACGAAGGTTGAAATTGATTGGCACGACACTGATCCCGGGTATGGTATATTCAAGAGGGTTTTCTGGGCGTTTAGGCCATGCATTGATGCATTCAGACATTGCAGACCCGTGATATGTATTAACGGTACCTTCTTGTACGGGAAGCATAAGCATAAACTCCTCATTGTATGTGCAAGTGACGCAGACAAACACATAGTGCCACTTGCATTTGCGCTTGTAGATGAGGAGTCATATGCATCGTGGTCCTGGTTTCTCTCTTGTCTCAGGATCCACGTTATATCGGCCCGTGAGGATAGTGCTCCAATGTGCTTGATATCCGACCGTCATGCTGGGATACTTGCTGCAGTAGAGCGATCAAACGGGGTGTGGAAACCCCCTAATGTGCACTGGAGATATTGTGTTCTCCACATCGTGAGCAACTTCAACAAAGTGGAAAGAAGTGCAGGGATGAAGAAGATGGCATCCAGAGCAGCCCTAGCATCACAGCCCCGTAATTTTGACATGTGCATGGCAGAGTTGAAGAGTGCTAGTGCCACTACTCCTAATTTCTTTGACGCTATTGTTGGGGTAAAACCTAACGACAAGTGTATCGGTCAATTCTAGCAAGTTTTAATAGAGAGTATTCCCTAAGTATCGAACCAGAGGAGGCGATGTCTAGTTTAAATCTTTATTAAACGGAAAAGAATAAAAAGAATAAATAACAAGTTAAAACAGGAAATTGGGGGTTTGATTTGATGACAAATAAAAACTGTAAACAGATTGTAAAACAGTAAAAAGCAAGAAAATAATTGTTGTGAAACTGATTGGGAAAGGGATCCCGGTTTACTACTTCTCCCTAAATCTTGTAATTCCTATCCCTAAGTGATCTCCAAGACAATTCTGAGTAAAACCCTAGAACAAAGATAATTCACCTCGGTCTCCCGTTTAGCAAATTCTAGTTAGCAAAGACCGAATTCTAACTCTCGTTACGAACCCACTGTTTACTAACCGCCTTAAGAACAGTCTAGGTTATCGGTCAATTAGCAATTTAGAGGAATTACCATCTCTAAACTAACCGGTTATTTTCCTGTAATCAATTGAAAGTCGCAGTCGTCACATATAAGCTATCAAAATACTAATCCTTATAATTGGCCAGATTATAACGATTAAAGAAATTAAGCAAGGAAAATAACTTTACTCAATAGAATTGCATTAAATCACAAAGGAACAGGAATAGTCAATTTATGGGTACATAGCAAACCGGAATCTAAAGGAACTACTCAGCCATTGACATGGTTACAATAAGCAAAACTGTAATGAGTAATAATAAAGAACAAGAAGAAACTCTGTTCTGAGACTTCTGGTGAAGTCTTCGTGATGAATCTCTTTCCGAAACAGATCTTCTGGCGCTCCGCTTGTATTGGTCCGGGTTTGCAAACAAGTACGCAAACCCGGACCACCACTAAAACTCGGCAGTAGGCTCTCGCTTGAAGACGGTCCGGGTTTGCAAACAAGTACGCAAACCCGGACCACCACTAAAACTAGGCAGTAAGTTCTGCGATGAGATGGTCCGGGTTTACAAAGTAGGATACAAACCTGGACCCGCATTAAAACAAGGCAGTAGTTGGTAAAAATCAGCCTTTGACTTTGGTTTGACTTCCACTTGTTGCCTCAACCTCTAAAATCTTCATTTAAGCACTTTATTGAGCATTTCATCCTGAAAACATATCAAATCTATCATTGGAGACAAATATAACAATAAAATGTAAATAAAGCATTAAGGAGGGAAGTTAATGTCATAATGTAGATAATTAAGCACGAATTAGCCTAGTAAACTTAGACAAATTCCCGACTTATCAACTTCCTCACACTTAATCTTTGCTTGCCCTCAAGCAAATAGAAACATACTAAAATCTTACAGAAGGGAGACGTTAGTTTAGAACTGTGCACAAGGAGATCTAATAATGAAAAGCAGTCATAGAAAACAATGATCCACACTTGCAGGTTTTCTCAAACAGTGAATTGGGAAGTATTTTCCAAAGACTTAAGACATATAGTAAAACCACCTAACTCCAATTTCACTCAGGGACTACTTTCCAATTAATTTTCCTCAATCCATGGATGACAAGGGGTGAGAAGTAATATCTTATTCCATATTACCTTTCATCACCACGTACTCATAATCAAGAAAGAATTTGCACTTTGCATTTGAAATAAATTTCTTCAACTTTCTAAACAAGCATTAACTTTCTCTTTTATATCCCTCAGACTTTTCTCTCTATTCATGTAGCGGTGTTGGGTCTTCTATTCCAGATTAGATGACCTTAGGTAGATGGGTGATGAGGCACCCCAAGGACTTAATTACCCAATGGACGAGGCCTGTTTCTGGGTTAAAAGTTCGATTAGAGGAGTACCTTGCCTTTGTCCTTCCTTCCTTTCATTCAGAATCATTCCCAAAGTCCCCAAGTGAAATCAAAATCAAATAGTTATACTAATAGGCTTAACTTTTTAGTGAAGAAATAGACAAGCATTAATCAAAACTATACATTCAAGCAGTGCAACCAGAATTCCCACAACTATTTTCCAGCTTCGATCTCACAAAAAAACTAGTGCTACTCGTGCGGTGTTCCAAACCAACTTATCCAACCACTGAATAAGACTCACGTATATTATGCAACCAAAAATTTTGAGGGCCAACAAAAATGTAGTGAAAATTGAGTGATAGCCTTAAAAATGTTCAAAATTAGCACATTCGAATGTAATTGAGCATGAGCATGTGTAATTTCCCTTTCTCACACTTAAAAATAAGCAATGCCCTCATTGATTCAGTAAAATGAAGTGTAACCTTCCTTTCTCACACTTAAAATCAAGCAATGCCCTCATTGCTTCCAAAATTAAAACAAAGTGAAAAAGGTAGAACAAAACTCCCCTGGTTATTATTGTTGCAATATGTAGAACGACTTCGCCCCACACTTGAGCTTAGCTCAAGTGTTGCAGCTTGGTTGCAGTAGCATCATGAAGAATTCATCTGATAAGAAAAACACCAGAAGTAGCCAAAACTACAAAACGAGGTTAAAATTTAATAAACAACAAAACTAGGAAAATAACTACAAAAATAAATTAAAACCAAAATTAAAAACTAACAAAAGAAAATAAAACACTGGGTTGCCTCCCAGCCAGCTGCCCTTCTTTAATGTCTTTGGCGAGACGTGCCTCATTCTCTCAAGAGACTCCAGGTGATTGAGCTGTCTTTGGAACCCAGCGACAAGAAGTTCGAGAAGCTTCCAAAACTTGTTTCGAAGACCTACCAGCAAAAATAGTAGTTGCTCACCCTCTGCATTCAAAGTGATTGTACCGTGAGCAACTTCGATTCGAGCGTCGGCGGTTGCTAGGAAGGGTCTTCCAAGGATGATCGGAACTATTGGATCTGCAGCCATGTCGAGTACGACAAAATCGCAAGGAAAGTATAGGTACTCCACCTTAACCATCACATCCTTACCAATCCCACAAGGATAAACCATTGAGCGATCTGCTAGCTGAAGCGTCATTCGCGTAGGTTGTAAGTCCCCAATCCCAAGCTTTTCAAATATAGCGTGTGGCATGAGACTGATCGATGCTCCCAAATCAGCAAGACAGTGGTCGAAGTCAATGTCTCCTACCTTGCAAGGAATTGTCAAACTTCCAGGATCTTTGCATTTTTCTGGTAGGCGCTTTTGTATGATCGCTGAACAAGTTCCTGTAAGCTGAATAGTCCCTGTCTCAATATCCTCCTTGAAACGCTTGGTTCTGTTTGGGAAGGGAACTGGAGGAGAAACTTCAACTGCGGGTGGTGTAGGTGGAGAAGATTGGGTGGTTTCGCAATTACGCTCATTCTCTAGCACCGGTTCCTCTATATTCACCACCTCAAGCTCATTAGTTTCACCTTTACCGCTCCTAGTAGTTACCTTCTTCACCGTTTCCTTTTCCTGCAAAGAATATTTTTTAGCCAAGATATCATCTACTAGTTTAGCATAATTTGGCATAGACTTAAGCACTTCAGAAAAAGGCATATCCTTAGTTGATTTCTTAAAAATGTTAAGAAATTTTCCAAGCTGTTCATCAAGGTCCCTTTTCTTTAACCTGTCGGGAAAAGGAATAGGTTCTTCAAATTTATGATTAAAAACAGAAGAGTAAGAAAGTCGAGTTTCAGGAGACTCCTTCTCCTTGGGTGTTTCAAAAGCTTTACTAGAGTCCTCAACCTCTTTTCGAACGGGCTGAATGACAGCAACAAGTGGAGCATCATCTTCCACAACAAAAACAGCTTTGGCATGCTCTCTCGGATTCTGCTCTGACTGACTAGGCAAGGAACCGAAAGGATGCTGAGCCAACTGCTGCGATATCTGAGATAGCTGAGTCTCGATGTTTCTATGGAATATCCTCTGGTCATTATTGAAGGTTCTCTGCTCCTGATTGAAGGCTTCCAGCTCATTGAACTTCTTCGTGCTAACCGAGATGAAATCATTCATTCTGGCCAGCACTGCATCCATACTAGAAGATGCTCCAGCACCCGAATTCTGTGCTTGCTGATTCTGCCGTGGCTGCTTCTGATAAGAGGAATTATACTGCTGTTGGGGTCTCTGGTTGAAATTGCTGTTACCACCATCTTGGTAACGATTCTGCTGCTAAGAATGGTAACCCGAGTTGCCTTGATCCCCAAAATAATTACCCGGTCTGCTACCAACATAATTCGCTGCCTCTTCTTGTGGTGGAGTACACTGGCACATGTTAGAAGCTCTACCACAGTATTCGCAAGGTGTATAAACCTCAGGAACAGCTGCGGCACTTGACTGCGGATTCATCACTGCACACATACGCTCAAACTGCTTTGACATCGCTTCTATCTTGGCAGCCAGAAAAGTATTCGATTCCACTTCATAAACTCCAGCAGGTTTCTTCGGTGCAGCTTCTCCAGCTCTAGTACCTCCCCACTGATTAGCTGCTGTAGTAATAGTCTCCAACAGCTCTTTGATTCTTGCAATGGGCAGCTCCATCAAACTTCCTCCAACACATGTATCAACCAACAACCGGCTAGAAGGGTCCAAATCCTTGTAGAACGACTGCAGTACTACCTCTTCTCCTAGTCCGTGATGCGGTACCTTCCTTACTATCCCCTTAAAACGCTCCCAAGCTTCAGATAACGTCTCACTAGCGAACTGCTTGAAGTTTGTAATTTCACCTCTCATGGTCAACACCCGTGAGGGTGGAAAATACTTCGCCAGAAATGCATTAGCCAACTCTTCCCACGTAGTAATACTGTCGGGCGCCAGTGAGTTCAACCATTCAGCTGCTCTATCCCTCAGGGAGAACGGAAACAGAGTGAGCCGAGCAACCTCCTGCGAAGCTGGCGTCGAACACGCTCCTACCAATCTCAGGAATGTGGTGAGGTGGACATTCGGGTCTTTAGTAACCGTCCCGCTGAACTAAGGTGCATTCATCACCACTGTCACGTAGTGGGTCTTGAACTGCCACTGCACTCCTACCGGTAATGCAGGAATCACTATTGGCGACACCAACCCCTCATCACTTGGACGGGTGTAGTCCCTAATCTGCCTCTGGTTATTCGCCATGTTAACTGCTGGTTGCACTTCCGGAACCTCTTCGTCAACAGGTGGTTCGAGCACCCCCTCCTCAACTGGTGGATCCAGATTCAAATCCTTACGAAGCTGTCTTGCAAATCGCTCGATCTTGAGGTTGAGCTCGAACTCCGGTTCTCCTGCAGAGCGGGTTTTAACCATAAACCAAGAGTTAGTGAACTGAAGCTATAATAGCGTAAATTAAAAAGGACAGCAACAATTAGACTAAAATAACAAAAATCAGAGAAAGATAAAAGAAATTATCTCACAAGATATGCAAATAAAAATCCTAACTACTAAACATAAAATTTTCAAATTAAGAAATAAAATCAGAAATAAAACAAAATCAAAACAGACTAAAGATATGATATCTAAAACGTCAAAACGTTCCTAAACTAATAAATAAACTAAACGAAATCAAGAACTATTAACAGAGAATATTGAGAGTAACAAAATAAATTAACCGAACAAATTAGACAAAATAAAAGAAACTAAAACACAGTAAATCTAAACAGAATAGAAGAAAATAAATAAAATAAAGAGTAAACTAAATAACCGTGCCTCCCCGGCAACGGCGCCAAAAACTTGTTGGGGTAAAGCCTAACGGCAAGTGTACCGGTCAATTCTAGCAAGTTTTAATAGAGAGTATTCCCTAAGTATCGAACCAAAGGAGGTGATGTCTAGTTTAAATCTTTATTAAACGGAAAAGAATAAAAAGATTAAATAACAAATTAAAACAGGAAATTGGGGGTTTGATTTGATGACAAATAAAAACTGTAAACAAATTGTAAAACAGTAAAAAGCAAGAAAATAATTGTTGTGAAACTGATTGGGAAAGGGATCCCGGTTTACTACTTCTCCCTAAATCTTGTAATTCCTATCCCTAAGTGATCTCCAAGACAATTCTGAGTAAAACCCTAGAACAAAGATAATTCACCTCCGATCTCCCGCTTAGCAAATTCTAGTTAGCAAAGACCGAATTCTAACTCTCGTTACGAACCCACTGTTTACTAACCGCCTTAAGAACAATCTAGATTATCGGTCAATTAGCAATTTAGAGGAATTACCATCTCTAAACTAACCGGTTATTTTCCTGTAATCAATTGAAAGTCGCAGTCGTCACATATAAGCTATCAAAATACTAATCCTTATAATTGGCCAGATTATAACGATTAAAGAAATTAAGCAAGGAAAATAACTTTACTCAATAGAATTGCATTAAATCACAAAGGAACAAGAATAGTCAATTTATGGGTACATAGCAAACCGGAATCTAAAGGAACTACTCAGCCATTGACATGGTTACAATAAGTAAAACTGTAATGAGTAATAATAAAGAACAAGAAGAAACTCTGTTATGAGACTTCTGGTGAAGTCTCTGTGATGAATCTCTTTCTCTGCTCTGCTCCAGGCTCCCAATCAGAATCAATCTCAAACTAAGCTAATCTCTTTGCGTTGTATCGTGACTAATTGTGGTGTGTGTAGGTATCTCTCACATTGGTAAGACTCTCCTTTTTATAAGAATGAGAAGTCTATCTTTAGTCTAAATAACCGGCCGCTAAAAGATAGAATAACAGATAACTAAAGATAAAGATAGAAAACAAATCCGTTATTTCCGAAACAGATCTTCTGGCACTCCGCTTGTATTGGTCCGGGTTTGCAAACAAGTACGCAAACCCGGACCATCACTAAAACTCGGCAGTAGGCTCTCCCTTGAAGATGGTCCGGGTTTGCAAACAAGTACGCAAACCCGGACCACCACTAAAACTAGGCAGTAAGTTCTGCGATGAGATGGTCCGGGTTTACAAAGTAGGATACAAACCCAGACCCGCATTAAAACAAGGCAGTAGTTGGTAAAAATCAGCCTTTGACTCTGGTTTGACTTCCACTTGTTGCCTCAACCTCTAAAATCTTCATTTAAGCACTTTATTGAGCATTTCATCCTGAAAACATATCAAATCTATCATTAGAGACAAATATAACAATAAAGTGTAAATAAAGCATTAAGGAGAGAAGTTAATGTCATAATGTAGATAATTAAGCACGAATTAGCCTAGTAAACTTAGACAAATTCCCAACTTATCAGCTATACCAAAGAAGAAGTGGTCATTCGCACATGATGGTGGGCACCGATTTGGCATGATGACTATGAATTTGAGGGAGAGTTACAATGCAGTTTTACTCGGTGCTAGAAGCTTGTCTATTGCCGCTCTGGTTGAGAAGACGTTTTATAACTGTGTGAAGTACTTCGACACAATAAGGGGTCAAGCATCGGCAGCTATGGCTAGAGGAGAGGTATATGCTGGTTGGACGATGGAGAAAATGCAGAGATGGAGACAGTCGGCCAACCCTCACCATGTTACCAAAGAAAGTTATTCGAAATCACCACTGCCACTAGATCATCAGCTTATGGGTTCAATGGTGGCAATCGACACACCGTTAGGCTGATAGATCGTCACAGTACTTGCCAGAAATGGTAAACTTACAGGATCCCATGATGACATGCCTGCGTAGCAGCTGCTTTCATACATATGGACAGTACCACTCTTATGGGGTTGAGGTATACTTGGCGAAGCAGCTCGATGTGTATTGCCGACTCTTTGTCCCATTCAGGGATCAGCACTCGTGGCCTCTATCAAACTTTCCCATCATTCTTCCCGACCCATCTTTTGTGCGTGGAAAGGGAAGACCTAGATCAACCCGTATTCGTAATGAGATGGATAAGAAAAAGACTAGGTGCACTAGGTGTGACTAGGAGGGTCATAACAAGAGGAGATGTCCTAATAGGAGTGCTACTTAGTGTTCGTTGAGTTGTACTAGTTGATTACTTTTGCACTTGAATTTGTTTATTAGACATCAACTTTGGTTGGTATTGTTCGTATAATATTAATCCAATGTTTCTTATGTTTCAAGCTTTTAATATGGTTGAATGTCTGTTATTTAATATTCAGTTACACATGGATCCCGGTCCACCCTGTGGTTCCATACTTAGACATCAGCGTAGTCATAAATCTAGGTCTGTGTGGGATGGGAACAAGTATCAGGTGCTACACTGTCGTCGCTTCGAGGCTAGTTTACGATGTGGCGGACATGTTCATTATGATGAGAGGATGCACCCATATTTGGAGGCTTCTGGATTCATTGGGATGGCTAGTCTAGATTTCATCTCCTTGGACTGGCATCTGATCACTACACTGGTCGAGAGATGGCGTTGAGAGACCCACACTTTTCACATGCCGACAGGAGAGACCACCGTCATGTTGAAGGATGTTGTTGTGCTTACTGGGCTACCTATAGACGGACTACCAGTCACGGGTACCACACACAGAGATTGGGGAGCGTTGTGCGATGACCTCTTTGCCACTAGGCCGACCGATCTTAGACGTCATAGTAGGATCAAGCTTAGTTGGCTGGGTTCTACTTTCAAACAGTTACCTGAGCATGCAGATGAGGTGATGGTCATGACACACACCCGTGCTTACCGACTGATGCTACTGGGTGGGACCGTTTTTGTTGATCGGTCAGGGAACCAGGTCCACCTGATGTTCTTGCCACTTTTGGAGGACTTCGACCAGGCCGGACAGTACAGTTGGGGTTCTGCATGTCTGGCATGGTTGTGCCGACAGCTGTGTCCAGCGTGTGATGTTGGGGACAATGGTATCGCTGGGGCACTCGTCGTCCTCCAGATTTAGGCATGGGAATGATTTCCTTATATAGCTCCCATTCTGTCGACATGCCCATCATGCTGGCCCACTTCCTTTACTTCCACTTGCACATCGTTGGCATGTCAAGTTCTATGTGACCAGGCACTCTACGCACATCATCACACGCTACAGAGAGGCATTTGACAGGCAGATACCGCATCAGGTGAGTGTTGTTTTTTTTGTATGTTGCATTGGTTTCATTTCACAAACATTTTGTCTCTAACTTTTAGTGTTTGTTGTTTCAGATTGTCTGGCAGCCCTATACGGAGGAGGTGCTACTGTCTCTTCCTATGTATTGCTTGGTTGGTCTTATCATTGCACGGGCTCGGGTGCCACTTATATGCTTTCATATAGTGGAATGGCATCTCCCGGATCATGTGATGCGACAGTTTGGCGGGAGGCAGTTTCCACCGGCTGATCCTAGGACAGACAGGGACGATGCATAGGTTGATCTGCACTGCATCGACTTGAGAGGTCGCACCGAATGGAACTGGGCAACTCACCATTCGGAGTGCATTTCCCTGTGGAACCTGCGTGCTGAGAGAGTCGCCGATCTATAGTTGGATGATCTTGGTCCCGCGTACGAAGAGTGGTACGGTCGCAATACGAGGAGATACATTGGCTGTATGGGAGCTCTATTGGGATATATGGTGAGTAAATATGATTTTACTTGTTTTATTTTAGTCATATGACATATTATTTTGTTATATTCATATGTTGAATTGTTTGTGGTCTAGGGGTAGACCACAAATGAGGTCATCGGCATGCTAGAGTCAATGCACGTCTATAAAGCTCTCACTACTCTACGGTTGATGAGAGACGAGTACAACACCACGTACTACATCCTCCCACGGCTACAACATGTCCCAGTAGCTGCCCCTGATGAGGAAGATGCTGATGCCGCTGCGGATCAGGGTGGGAGAGAAGGGCGTGGTTATCGTCCTCGTGGTCGAGGTAGAGGAAGAGGAAGAGGACGTGCACGTGGTCAAGCTCCTGAGCCAGTAGATCATCAGGAGGTGTTCGACATCGCCGGTAGTATGACCATATCTCAGATCGTCGATCCTACACAGCTGGTCGACACTACTAGATTTGAGTATTTTGGGAGCAGCTCAGGCTTTCACGGGGCATCATCTTCCGGTGTTGGGACGAGCATGGACTTCGACATCACGACGCCGGCTTTAGACCTAGCTTTAGCCTCTACATCTACTCCTGGAGCACCACTTAGGGATAGAGATACCCGAGATTGTTATGATGTAGGAGATATAAGTGGACGTGACCTTGATCCTACTCTTGCATCAGCAGTTGAGGATCCTACACCTAGAGTGACTAGGACATATGTACAACGTAGTAGACATAGATGATGTAGGTTGTTACATTTTGTAAACAACTTGATTTTGATATTGTATTACTAGTTTTTATGTTTTCTATCTTATAAACTATTACATTTGGTTCACATTTCGATTTCTTGTGTTTCTGTAACGTTACAAATGTTTTGAATTGGTTCTGAGTATCATGAATGTGTGAGAGTTCATAATATGTAGAGGTTGCTTGTTATGAATTTGTGGTGTTACAGCACTTGGAAGATGTTCCAAGTGTGTGTTGTTGAATTGTGGTGTTCCAACACTTAGGAAATTGCCTAAGTGTTGTGAACAGGTGAAATCGTCTCTTCAAGAGACGATTTCATACTTATTTCAGTAGAAATCGTCTATTCAAGAGACGATTTCACCTGTTTTTTTTAAATGCCCACGATTCGGTCCCGTGGGCGGTCAAAACCAGAAAGGTTTGGCCTATGAACCATGAAATCGTCTCTTCAAGAGACGATTTCACTTGTTTAAAATAAAATAGGCAGACGCTTCATAGAATGGTGAAATCGTCTGTTAAATAGACGATTTCACAATTCCCCGTCCCGCTGAGTCATCGCCAACGTGGCACGGGGAATAAGTTAAATCGTCTCTTGAAGAGACAATTTCTTCTTTGATAATTAATGAAATTGTCTCTTCAAGAGAAGATTTCTCCCGGGAGTGTTATTTCAGGAAATAGTTTGACAAGTATAAGTATTATTTTTGTCCCTTAATGTTAATTCATAATTTTTTTTCGTCGTACAAGTATTGAAAACTCTCCAATGTGTATAAGTATTGTGTGCCGTTATCCACACTCAAGACTCATCATGGATGACTTTTTCGTTTGATCGGCAAGAAGATATGAGATAATGCCTTCCCACAAAAATTTCATGAAATGCCATTATATTTTTGTCTAATTCATGAAATGTCACTATATTTTCTGAAAAGTTCATGAAATGTCTCTCCGGGTTGACGGACGTTAACTTTCCATCCAATGTCAGTTTTTTTTTGTAAAATGATCTTTTTGCCCCTAAAAAGTTATGTCACTGTGCAACGGATACTTTTGGGTTCCAACGGTCACTTTTCTGAAAAATTTACGAAAGTACATGAAATGCCACTACAACTTTTACGAAAGTACATGAAATGCCACTACTACTATGCGAAAGTACATGAAATGCCATTACAACTTTTACGAAATACATGAAATGCCCCTGTAACAAAAAATGGCTATTTTTTTGTTTCTAACACTAGTTCTTCATTCAGATCCCCTTTTGTGCTATAAAAACTCATTGTAAGGCTGTATAATGTCCATATCTCTCCCATACTCACGCGTAGCACATCAAACATGTATCCCCCCACATACACAACCACAGTAGAAGGACAATTTCAAACGATACATTGCAAGTGGAGTTCAGCAACTCTCAAAGTTTCATACAACTGGAAATTAGCAAGATTCACTTACTATAATTGCTGGAATTGTGGGTTCTTCAAATGGTGGGCACCGACTATGGAAGATTGGTATGATCCCCGCTTAACTTCTCAACCTGGAAATACATCACAAACAAATCCCACACAGCAAATGTCCATTACAAGACATGTTGTCTATGAAGAGGAGGGGACTGTAGAATCAGGACATTCATTGTATGGTATTGATAACCTTAAGCAACAAACAAAGAAGGAGATAGATGAGGAAATGAAAAGAGCCATCAAAAAGTGGTGTATCAAAATGTTCGTAATACTAGTTGTTGTAATATGTATCCGCAAATTGTAAGATTTCCTTTAATTCAAATAATATGTTTAGTATTGTTGTTCAACCCATTCCATCTTTGATCATAATACAAACAAGTCCTAAGCATACACAAAGTTGTATCAAAATATAAAATGTTGTAAAACTGTTTACAACACCTATTCACCTACCAAAAAGGTTCATAGTCATACTCTTGCAGAAGTTAAGCGGGGATCATACTGATCTGACATAACCGGTGCCCACTATGTGAAAAACCCACAAATCTAGCAATTATAGTAAGTGAATCCTACTAATTTCCGGTTGTATGAACTTTGAGAGTTGCTGGAACTCTACACTTGTAATGTATCATTTGAAATGTTCCATCTATTGTGGTTGTGTATGTGGGCGGATACATGTTTTGTAACACCCCAACTCATAAAACCATACTCATCTCATAAACCTCCATTTACTTATAACAACATTGCAGCGGAATTCTTACAACAATTGGTGTTACCGCCGTTAGTCACCCACGTGACTAACTAGGCATACTAAATACTCCAAGATCTAGCTACGGTTTGATCGACCCGAATATACCGAACATTAGTGTATACTAAATCTTAACCAAATACATATTCTTAATACAAGTATCTCATATCCTAATACATCATACTACATCTCATACCATTTACTAAACGAGTGTACATGCACAACTCGTATAACAAAAAGGAAAACAACCCGAAATACTTCTACCCGATCCTACTCTCAGGACGGTCGTCTTCTGTCGTTCACCTGCAAAATAAATATGGATGCCCCTAGGGGCTCAACACCTTCACTGGTACGATTCTCTTATAGCCCCCAAGCTAACGGGGCTACTGCGACAACTTGTCGATATCATGTAGTTGATTAATAACACAACATAATAAGAAGTGCAATAAACACCACACCACATATGAACAATTATAGTTCAAACACAATGAACGACTTAAAGACATTCCTTAAGTAAGTGAGTTAATCTTTTAACACCTTAAGTTATGATTTCCTTATTCTTAATCCAAATCCTATCTCATCTCAAGTCTTATCGCAGTCTCATTGTACCAACCGTTCTTTAATTAGAATTGGTTGTATCTTAACTCAATGTTTATCTTTGTCAGGTCAAAAGTAACCCTAGCCAATGAGCTATTAACTCCATTGGTTAAATAAACAACCTATCTTAAATTTGGGATTTATGAGATCCCACCGCACCATCTTAATCTTGCCTCCCACCTTGAACCATAATCTAAGGTGGCTGAGTCGATCATCGACTCTAGGCAACAAGTCCAAAGACAAGTCTCAAAGGAAGTTGGACCAACTATAGGTACCAACAACCTACCAATAACATGCATGCCCGGAACCATTATGGATTCCTCACCCCCAAGTCCCAGTTAGTAGAAGTCTCAAGACAATGTTTGTTAGTCAAACCTCTTTTGGTTATTAACAAACAATATTAGGAAGTGTTCCTTATTCTCACACAATTATTTACTAGACATTGTTAGTAAGTTCTCAAGGTAAGTTGTGTTAGTTTCAAACAACACACAACAATACAATAAACTGGTTGCATGCTTTATCTTGTTTAGTCTGAACACATAAACTGTAACACCCCTAAACACTGGCCTAGGAGTTAGGGGTATTACACGCCGCGTATTATTACATAATAACGCAAGGCTCTAATAAACAGACTTAAACAGATAATCAAATAAGGCCCAAACGAAATACTTAGATAAAGTATAACTGAAATGATGTCGTAACATCCCGAAAGTATTACAGAACCCACCAAAACGAATATCAAAGCAAAAGCTAACAGAAGAGGCCCAAAGGCTCAAATTCAATTACAAAGTCTCAAACGAATCAAATAACATATGAGCTAAACTCCAGAAGCTGAGGGGAGACGATCCTCGCTAATCAATCTGCAAAAGTGTTAGAAGTAGGGGAATGAGCACACAACTATGCCCAGTAGATGACCAACTTCATCAACCAGCATGCTCAAAACATTTACAGAATATTGACAAATCAGAAGGAGTCAAAGAATCCATAAACGTGTCGGAAACCAGAAACAGAAGTCCAATCAATAAGGGACTAAACAGAGCAGAAGCAGACGGAAACAGAAAACAGAGTGGGACACTAGCGATCACAGCATACAGACAGAACGAGCAACCAGCTCGTGAACAGAACGAGGAAACCTCACTCGTAAACAGAACAGGTGTAAACACCCGTGAACAGAACGGGGAACATCACCCGTGAACAGAAGGATCCTACATAGCGCGCTACGAGACAGCGTAACCAGCCATCCAAAGGCTCAGACACAGAGATAACTAGGTCCCAAAACAGAAGCTTAAATACAGATAAGCATATGTGCACCAAAGGCACCAGAAAGCACATAGAAAGCTTGGGAATCAGAAGGGGAATCCAACCCCGCAAACGGAAGTCAAAACGGAGCTCAAACGAGCAAGTTATTGTCAAAACAGAGGCATGTCCGAACTTGTGTCCGGACGTCAATGTTCGGACACAAGTCGAGACTCAGAAGTCGAAATCAGACAGATGTCCGAACTTGTGTCCGGACATCGAAGTTCGGACACAAGTCGAACCTTAAAACAGAAGAAGAGACAGAGGTGTCCGAACATCCAAGTTCGGACGGATGTTCGGACGGTCTTCGGAAAACAGAACGTGGAGAGTCCGAACTTGTGTCCGGACATCAGACGTTCGGACACAAGTCGAAGCCAAAATCAGAGAAAGCAGAAGGCTGTGTCCGAACTTCAAAGCTCGGACGGAAGTTCGGACACAGCGAAAACTTCAGAGAATAAAAGCGCAGAAGGGCATGTCCGAACTTCAATGGTCGGACAGAAGTTCGGACACGCCGAAAATTTCACAAAACAGAGGCGAATTTAACACGAACAGAGGCACAAAACCAATCTAAATCAACACACACATTTACAAAACAACCTTGGGGGTTTAATCCATTGAAATGGCATTAAACAGACATAAATCACCCACAAACACAAGGCAATCATTGAATCAATTTGCAGAATCTGAACTCCCCAAGGCTGAACACACAGATCGAATCCGAAAGCCACCTACCTCGAATTAACAGCTGACGAACCACAACCGAACAGCAGAGACGAAAACCTCACAGCACCAATCCAAACGCAGTCAAGCAACGCAGATCCCAAACTCTGAATTCGACAGCAACCAAAGAACAGATCGAAGAACAAACCGTAATCAGGACTCACTCTCAAATCAGAAACTGTCAACGCAGATAAACCCACAATTCATACCTGAATTCGACCACGAACGCAGAGAAGACCAACAGCAGAGGAGATCGACGGGGGAAACGGAACACAATCGAATTCCTTAACAGATTGTAGAGGAAGGATTCAGACAAGGAGAGCATTCCAATTTCAGAATCGAAGAATGAACAATGATGATTACCTTACTTAGAACCGGACTTCGCAACGGTGCGCAATCCACAGCAGAATTCGAGGAAGAACCACAATCAGTCAAACTTGAAAGGATTGAACAGAACGAGATTTTGAGAGAGAGAAGAGAGAAAGGTAGAGGGTTTCCACTGAGCGAGAAGAGGAGCGTAAAAGAGATCGTGAGAACGTGCTTAGAAGTGAGGGTAATTAAGAAGGAAAGAAATAAAATAATAAGAGGTTATTAAGTTAATCTCACCAGAATTTAAATGGAAAGGAAAGACCCTTCTACCCATGTCTTTATTTAGAAGGACGTCCATGTCCTAAATCCAAAATACAATAGTGTAAGGCCACTTGTGATGAAATAAAATATAACCAAATCTTGGGTTATAACATCACCTCCCCCTTAAAAGAATTTCGTCCTCGAAATTAAAACATACCTACTGCTCGAAAAGGGCGGGAACTTGGAACGACTTCACTTTCGACCTCCCAGGTCGCCTCTTCCTCGACTGACCCGACCACTGCACCTTCACCAAGGGCATGGTCTTACTCCGAGCTTACGAACATCTCGGGCTAGAATCCTCGAAGGAACTGCCTCAAACGTGAAGTCCTCCCTCAACTGAAGCGGACTGAAGTCAATCACATGCGACGGGTCCGGAATATACTTCCTCAGCATAGAAACGTGGAAAACACTGTGCACTGCTGCTAAAGATGGAGGCAAAGCCAGACGATAGGCAACCGGTCCGATCCTCTCTAGGATCTCAAAAGGACCCACAAAACGAGGGCTAAGCTTGCCTCTCTTCCCAAACCGGACAACTCCTGAACCGGAGAAACCTTCAGATACACATGGTCGCCCACCTCGAACTCTAGAGGTCGTCTCCTCTGATCGGCGTAACTCTTCTGACGACTCTGAGCCACAGCAACGCTCCCTGATAGACTGAATTTTGCCCACCGCATCCTGAACCAAGTCTGGACCAATCACAGCTCTCTCCTTCAGATCATCCCAACAGATGGGTGATCTGCACCTCCTGCCATACAAGGCCTCAAACGGAGCCATCCCGATACTGGTCTGAAAGCTGTTATTATAGGCGAACTCAATCAATGCAACATGCTGATCCCAACTGCCCCCAAAGTCCAACACACATGCTCTGAGCATGTCCTCAAGGACCTGATTCGTCCTCTCTGTCTGACCATCTGACTGAGGATGATAAGCTGAACTGAAAGACAACTTCGTCCCCAAAGCCTGATGCAAACTCTGCCAGAATCTGGACACAAACCTCGGATCTCTGTCAGACACAATCGAAGCAGGAACCCCATGTAGACGTACAATCTCATCCACATATAACTGAGCCAAACGGTGCAAACTGAAGGTCTTCCTGACAGGTAGGAAGTGAGCGCTCTTCGTGAGCCGGTCCACAATGACCCAAACTGCATCAAAACCCCTCGGAGTCTTAGGCAGTCCCATAACAAAGTCCATACCGACGCTCTCCCACTTCCACTCCGGAACGGGAAGAGGCTGAAGTAAACCAGCCGGTCTCTGATGCTCTGCCTTGACCTGCTGACAGGTCCTACATCTGGATACAAAGTCGGAGATGTCCCTCTTCATGTTGCTCCACCAAAATGTCTCACGCAAGTCCCGGTACATCTTCACACCTCCTGGGTGCACCGAGTAAGGAGCTCCATGAGCCTCCTGCATGATCTCACGTCTCAAAGCATCGTCAGCAGGCACACAGACGCGGTCCCGGAACCTCAGACAGCCATCCTCTGAAACCCTGAACTCAGACTCCTGACCCGCAGCTAACTCATCTCTGATCTTACCCAAACTGACATCAAGCTCCTGACTGGCCTTGATCCTGTCGATCAAGGTAGGCTGAATCTGTAATGCTGCTAACATCCCAGATCTCTCTGGTCGGACGACCCAGATACCCATGCGCTGCAACTCCAAAGCAGACCTCTGCACACCAGACAAAGCACAGACGGTCCCGATGGACCCCTCCTACTGAGCGCATCAGCCACAATGTTCGCTCTACCAGGATGGTAGAGGATCTCCAGATCATAATCGTGCAGTAACTCCAGCCACCT
This sequence comes from Limonium bicolor, assembly GCA_023374045.1. Taxonomy (NCBI): domain Eukaryota; kingdom Viridiplantae; phylum Streptophyta; class Magnoliopsida; order Caryophyllales; family Plumbaginaceae; genus Limonium; species Limonium bicolor. Next base: position 265,726,992 of record CM041778.1, on the reverse strand, counting down.
CCTCTGCCTCAAGTTCAACTCCTTCTGAGTGAACAGATACTTGAGGCTCTTATGGTCCGTATAAACCTTGCACGCTGCTCCATACAGATAGTGCCTCCATCTTCAGAGCAAACACCACAGCAGCTAGCTCCAGATCGTGGGTCGGATAGTTCTTCTCATATGGCTTAAGCTGACGAGAGCCATATGCAACCACCTTCCCCTGCTGCATCAGAACACACCCAAGTCCCCTATGGGACGCGTCACAGAAAACCTCCAGACCCTCGGTCCCCTCCGGAAGAGTCAAGATCGGCGCAGTAGTCAACCTCTTCTTCAGCTCCAGAAAACACTGCTCACAGGCATCGCTCCACTCGAACTTCACATCCTTCTGAAGCAAACGAGTCAACGGAATCACCAACTTGGAGAAGCCCTCCACAAACTTGCGGTAATAGCCCGCCAATCCAAGGAAGCTACGAATATCTCCAACATTAGTAGGCCTGGCCCACTCAGTAATAGCCCTAATCTTCTCCGGATCCACGGAGATACCATCCTTGGAGACCACATGTCCCAAGAATACCACCTGATCCAACCAGAACTCACACTTCTTCAGCTTCGCGTACAACTCGTTCTCCCTCAGAGTCTGGAGAACGGTCCTCAAATGCTCCTCGTGCTCCTCAGCACTCTTGGAATACACCAAGATGTCATCAATAAACACCACAACGAACTGGTCCAAAAACGGCTTGAACACCCGGTTCATCATGTCCATAAATACAGAAGGCGCATTCGTCAGACCGAATGGCATCACTAGGAACTCGTAATGTCCATAACGAGTCCTGAAGCGGACTTAGGCACGTCGTCTGCCTTAATCCTCAGCTGATGATAACCGACCTCAGATCGATCTTCGAAAACACCTTAGCTCCTGCTAACTGGTCGAACAAGTCATCTATGCGCGGGAGAGGATACCTATTCTTAATGGTAACCTTGTTGAGCTCCCTGTAGTCAATGCACAACCGCATGCTACCGTCCTTCTTCTTTACAAACAACACTGGCGCTCCCCAAGGCGACACACTCGGGCGAATGAAGCCCTTATCCAGCAGCTCCTGTAACTGGACCTTCAACTCCTTAAGCTCAGCAGGCCCCGGTATGGGGCCTTCGAAATCGGCTGAGTCTCAGGTGCGAGCTCGATCGAGAACTCCACCTCTCTAACAGGGGGAAGCCCAGGTACGTCATCCTGGAACACATCTGGGAAGTCTCTGACTACTGGAATCTCCTCCAACTTCGCATCCTTGCGAACCTCAGGGATGTAGCACAGATATCCCTGGCATCCTTTCCTCAGAAAGCGGAACGCCTGCATCGCTGATATGACTGGCGGCGAGCACGGGAGTCCATTCCCTGCTACAATCAAACGGGGCTGGCCCGGCTCTCAAAGTGACTCTCGAAGCGGCACAATCAATGTGGGCATGGTGCGCAGCAAGCCAATCCATGCCCAGGATCACATCAAAAGAAGTCATCTCCATCGGGATGAGGTCAGCACACAGAATCCTATTCTTGACTAACACAGGACTAGCTTTACAGACAGAATTCAACAACATAGAAGAGTCCCTAACCAATGGACTATGCACACACAGCTCAACACCCAGAGGCACAACAGGCAAACCGAGCTCACCCACCAACTCAGCAGAAATAAAAGAGTGGGTGGCTCCAGAGTCAAACAAACAGAAAACAGAACGAGAAGACAGCTGGAGAATACCTGTGACAACTCTGTCAGTCGATCGGTCTCTCTCTCCAGCCATCGCGTACACTCTGGCCTGGCCCTGGGGCTTCTTCTGCTCAGCCCGGTCTCGATCTCTGGACCCTGAAGCAGACTCAACGGCTCTACCTCCAGAACTACCTGCTCCTCTCAGCCTGAGGGCAATCAGCAATCCTATGCTCCAAGGACCCACACTTGAAGCAGGCTCCAGACTTCCTGTAGCAGTCCTGGCCTCTATGAAACTTGCCGCAGACCCGGCACTTCGGAGCGGGAGCTGACGAAGACGAACCACCTCTATCTCGCGCGGTCCCCAGAGCGGTCTCCAGCTCGGTCTCCAGTAGACTGCTTCTTCTGAGAAGCAGACTGATCCCTCCTGTCGCTCTCATCGGACCTCTGCTTCCTCTTCTGGTCCTTCCCTCCAGACTGGCGACCTCTCAAGTCGGCCTCCACCAACAGGGCGACATCAGCAACGTCCCTGAAGGTCTTGTGACGCAGGGGCGTCACAGCAGAACGGATGTCTGGCCTCAAGCCACTCTCAAACTTCCTGGCCTTCCTATGCTCGTCAGGCTCAGGTGCAAACTTAGACAGACTGATGAATTTGCGGACGTACTCCTCAACGCTCATGTCCCGACCCTGGCGTAGTCGGTTATACTCCAGAATGCGCTGATCCTTGTAGACGTCGGGGTAGAACTGTTTGTTGAACTCCCCAGTGAACTGCTCCCACGTCCAAGGCTGTGGGAACTTCCCCATAACTGACCTCCACCACTCCTTGGCTTCGGCCTTGAACAGAAAGGTGGCGAAGTCCACCTTCTGCTCCTCCTCTGAGCCCATCACACGTAGCAAGTCCTCCACCTCTGACAGCCAATGACTGGCCACCTGGGGTCTCCTGCCCCATCGAACGACGGCGGCTTCAGCTTCATGAACTCCTGAAGCGCCTTCACGTTCCTCCCTCCAGTCTGCCCCAGCTGGGCCTGCTCCGCCAGCTGGTCCTCCTCCAGCTGGTCCACCTCCTGCAGCCATGGTCTGCATGAGCTGCGTCATGAACTGCTGAACAGCATCAGCCACATTCCCTGGAGGGTTATTTGCTCTTCTTGGCGGCATTCTGAAAGTCCAACAGCAAGCAGTTAAACTCAGACACTAACACTGACATTTCTGACTGACTGGCTAACTTAAAATCCCAGCAGATTAGAACCCAGAGCTCTGATACCACTAAATGTAACACCCCCAAACACTGGCCTAGGAGTTAGGGGTATTACACGCCGCGTATTATTACATAATAACGCAAGGCTCTAATAAACGACTTAAACAGATAATCAAATAAGGCCCAAACGAATACTTAATAAAGTATAACTGAAATGATGTCGTAACATCCCGAAAGTATTACAGAACCCACCAAAACGAATATCAAAGCAAGCTAACAGAAGAGCCCAAAGGCTCAAATTCAATACAAAGTCTCAAAAGAATCAAATAACAATGAGCTAAACTCCAGAAGCTGAGGGGAGACGATCCTCGCTAATCAATCTGCAAAAGCGTTAGAAGTAGGGGAATGAGCACACAACTATGCCCAGTAGATGACCAACTTCATCAACCAGCATGCTCAAAACATTTACAGAATATTGACAAATCAGAAGGAGTCAAAGAATCCATAAACGTGTCGGAAACCAGAAACAGAAGTCCAATCAATAAGGGACTAAACAGAGCAGAAGCAGACGGAAACAGAAACAGAGTGGGACACTAGCGATCACAGCATACAGACAGAACGAGCAACCAGCTCGTGAACAGAACGAGGAAACCTCACTCGTAAACAGAACAGGTGTAAACACCCGTGAACAGAACGGGGGAACATCACCCGTGAACAGAAGGATCCTACACAGCGCGCTACGAGACAGCGTAACCAGCCATCCAAAGGCTCAGACACAGAGATAACTAGGTCCCAAAACAGAAGCTTAAATACAGATAAGCATATGTGCACCAAAGGCACCAGAAAGCACATAGAAAGCTTGGGAATCAAGGGGAATCCAACCCCGCAAACGGAAGTCAAAACGGAGCTCAAACGAGCAAGTTATTGTCAAAACAGAGGCATGTCCGAACTTGTGTCCGGACGTCAATGTTCGGACACAAGTCGAGACTCAGAAGTCGAAATTAGACAGATGTCCGAACTTGTGTCCGGACATCGAAGTTCGGACACAAGTCGAACCTTAAAACAGAAGAAGAGACAGAGGTGTCCGAACATCCAAGTTCGGACGGATGTTCGGACGGTCTTCGGAAAACAGAACGTGGAGAGTCCGAACTTGTGTCCGGACATCAGATGTTCGGACACAAGTCGAAGCCAAAATCAGAGAAAGCAGAAGGCTGTGTCCGAACTTCAAAGCTCGGACAGAAGTTCGGACACAGCGAAAACTTCAGAGAATAAAAGAGCAGAAGGGCATGTCCGAACTTCAATGGTCGGACAGAAGTTCGGACACGCCGAAAATTTCACAAAACAGAGGCGAATTTAACACGAACAGAGGCACAAAAACCAATCTAAATCAACACACACATTTACAAAACAACCTTGGGGGTTTAATCCAAAATGGCATTAAACAGACATAAATCACCCACAAACACAAGGCAATCATTGAATCAATTTACAGAATCTGAACTCCCCAAGGCTGAACACACGGATCGAATCCGAAAGCCACCTACCTCGAATTAACAGCAGACGAACCACAACCGAACAGCAGAGACGAAAACCTCACAGCACCAATCCAAACGCAGTCAAGCAACGCAGATCCCAAACTCTGAATTCGACAGCAACCAAAGAACAGATCGAAGAACAAACCGTAATCAGGACTCACTCTCAAATCAGAAACTGTCAACGCAGATAAACCCACAATTCATACCTGAATTCGACCACGAACGCAGAGAAGACCAACAGCAGAGGAGAGACGGGGGAAACGGAACACAATCGAATTCCTTAACAGATTGTAGAGGAAGGATTCAGACAAGGAGAGCATTCCAATTTCAGAATCGAAGAATGAACAATGTTGATTACCTTACTTAGAACCGGACTTCGCAACGGTGCGCAATCCACAGCAGAATTCGAGGAAGAACCACAATCAGTCAAACTTGAAAGGATTGAACAGAACGAGATTTTGAGAGAGAGAGAGAGAAAGGTAGAGGGTTTCCACTGAGCGAGAAGAGGAGCGTAAAAGAGATCGTGAGAACGTGCTTAGAAGTGAGGGTAATTAAGAAGGAAAGAAATAAAATAATAAGAGGTTATTAAGTTAATCTCACCAGAATTTAAATGGAAAGGAAGAAAGACCCTTCTACCCATGTCTTTATTCAGAAGGACGTCCATGTCCTAAATCCAAAATACAATAGTGTAAGGCCACTTGTGATGAAATAAAATATAACCAAATCTTGGGTTATAACATAAACAAATAGCACACAAGCCGAGGGACACCTCGTTAGCAAGCAGGCTACAAGAAAACCATATCGCACACCGTCGGTTGTTCGGTTGCCTATTCTCCTTCCGAGTCCCAATTCTCAAGTCCTAAAACATTCATCCAATTTAGGTTGTTAATTACTTTCAATCAACCTAACTTATTTAGCCACTAAAGTTTACCCTCTAATTATTACTAAGTCCTTATAGTTTTAACCTTAACCACTTAAATCACTTTACTTCTCTTATTTTCTTAAGTTCTTATATTAATCAAATAATAAACAAAGGAAAAGATTAGTCAAATTTGACAATGTTTTATCAAAAGAAAAATCCTCTCATTCCTTACCTTATTTCCTACGTGAGTTAGCCTCTCATTTGCCCATCCTCCACCGATTTGGTAAGCTCTTCTAACTCTCTCTTTTCTTCTTCCTTTGCTAGTTCATACCTTAGAGCTTCAAAGCTCCATTAATGGTGTTCTAAGCTTTAACACCATTTATATGTAATTTCCTAGTTAAATCTACTAAGTCTTGAAGAAAGAAATCATCCTAACAATCATCCAAGATTTTGCCAAGAATTAGTGTTCCAAGGAGGTTCCTAGATTCAACAACAACACAAGGAACAACAAGATCAAGTTAAGGTATATTTTCATGTTGAAAATCCAAGCAAAAATGCCTAAGTCATTTCCAAAAATTCTAGGCTTCTAAATCTATATTCTCTTCATCATTTCATGAAGGAAATTTGGATCTACAATCATCCCAAGGTGTACCGAAAATACCTTGTTAAATACCTAAGGTAAACTCTTATAAAACTACTCCAAATCTTATTTATAAATCCTTGTTAGAAGTTTAACAAATGGATCTCCTAAATATGTACAAGGAGGCCAAATTCTCTTCATCAAAATAGCATTTGAAGAGCTTGGAATTCAAGGAGAAATCAAGTACAAGAATTGTCTTGACTTAAGGAGTAAGTTTCTATAATTAAGGGTTATTAAGTTTAAGTTTGATTTAAGCTTCAAACTTTGGTATAAAAATTATGTATAAGCCTTATTAATATTAAGGCCAAAAATATTGGGTTAAAATATCAAGGAAAATAATTTATAACATATATGGTAAGATTATTACCTTAAGGTATAAATATGTGTCACAAAAAATTAATTATGATACATCTATAGTTAAACCGAGTTGTCTAAGAACTAAATGTTCTATTTTGAGTTTATAATCATTCTAAGTCATTAGCATAATTTTTAGAAGTGTTATATGGCTTATATACATTTATATGTTTATATTATAAAGTTTAAATCAAGTTTTAAAAATATATAGTAAATGTTTATTAAAGCCGAGAGTTAAATGTTTCATTTGGTGATTTTCGAAATATATAAGTATATTAACTTATATTATAAATTTTGGGAATATTAAAAATAGCTACAAGTATTTAAATGGCTAGTTTATAAAGTTATGTGGCTATAATGTAAAATTTGAAAAGTATAGGGTGTTAATATTAATTGCCGAGAGTTTAAGGAGTTGTTTGGTATATTTATGTTATAATATAAGGTAGGAATTAATATTATGAATTTTGGTGAATTTAAATAAGTGTTCAAGTGTTAAAATAACATTTTATAAAGTTTTGGGACTATTTTGTAATTAATGGAAAGTTTAGGAGTGTAACCGAGAGTACACTTGAATTTATGGGTATATTAAAGTATTAATTATGAAATTAAGTCTTGGTCAAAGTGTTGACCAAAAACTTTGGGTTAAAATGATTTATGACATAAAATATTAAGTTTATAAAAGTTTAAGGGTGGATATGTAATTTATGAAAGTATATGTAACGCCCCTATTAACCATAAATACAGCGGAAATAAAACTCTAAGGCGGTTACAGACCATCGGGTTCCAAACACCCGGCACCAAACCTCACCAATTACAACTTACAATCTACAAAAGCTACGGTCTGAACTCGAGAAAAACTAAACACAAACATAATAGAAATTAAACACATTAACTCTCCACAAAACCTAGTCCCATCCCAAACGCTCATTCTCTTCGTGGCCACCTGTAAATCAATTCGTACCTGCAAGATGAAACCAAGCAGCCCACCCCGAAAGGGGCGGGTCAGTTCCCTGGAATGGAACTGGTACAATTCTCCAAAAACAAATTTATAAAACATAACTCTTCAAAATAAACAGTAACTTGAAATTAAACTCTTGAAAGTAAAGCAGGGAAACAAGGCACTTTAAAATCACCAAGCCAAAGATAACAAGTTAAGGATAAAGATAAATGATAGAAAAGGTAAAGTTAGTGAAACAAAATCATCAGTGTTAGTGAACATCCATTTCCTTAATTAAACCCAATTCCCATTAGGAATAGAAAAACTCAGATAGTCACAAAGGACTAGGAATGATAAACAGATCCAAGAACCAAGAACTCAAGAGTGGAATAGTTTCAACTGAGAGAGATGGCCCCCACCGCCAATCACGTCCTTTTAGGACAGGGGATATACAACCCCTCACTGTTTATCACGTCCACTAAGGACAGGGGATATACAGCCCTCACTGTCTACCACGTCCACCAAGGACAGGGGATATACAGCCCCTCACTGTCTATCACGTCCACTAAGGACAGGGGATATACAGCCCCTCACTGTCTATCACGTCCACTAAGGACAGGGGATATACAGCCCCTCACTGTCTATCACGTCCCTTTCTGGACAGGGGATATACAGCCCCTCACTATTACCATTGAAGACGCGCGCACGTCGAAGAAAGATTTCCAAGATTGACCCTTTTTCCAAATTCCCACTAGATCACCAACTACCCAGAGCAATACCAAAACACTCAGTCCTACAGAGTGCAGAAGCGTAAACCCTAAGCAATCAATGTCTAACGGGGCACCAAATAGAAGGAACCAATACCCAAGTGAGTTTCACATCCAAGGCTCAGTTAGTCACAGAAGCGGAGTTAGCCACACACCATTTCCTTTTTAGAAATTCCTCTTAAAGTCAGTTAGCGTTTTCCAAAACATTCCACAAGTCAATCAGCAAAAATATCGTAGTACGAGAAATCGTACAAAACATTCCATAAGTCCAAAACATAACAAGCTGATTACGAGAAATCGTACCTGGGTAACGCTGTAGCAGTTCTAGTCAACTTGCGCAAACAATCAACAGTACTCTGAAGAATATTAAAGGTAGTCTATCATCATTCACTTATAGCCTAAGTTAAGCTTAAATAAATTCCTTACTCTTATTCCAAAGTCTCAATTGTCTTTTAAGCCCTCACTTATGTGTTACGTATAATTTGAGTTATCTGAGAACGTTGTATAGCCCAAGGTGGTAAGATCAAGGAATGTATCTTATCAACACCTGCTAAGACCACTCCTATCCACTTTATTCATATTTAACCACAATCCTCACATTCAAGACTTTGAGACCTTTATAACACAAATGTGTTTACATTATATAATAAAATCTAAGAATTCCAATAGTAATCTTAAGCTGAATACCTTATTCTTACTTTAGAATAACCATCGTCTTATGACCTATAATAGGTTTATCTTAGAATACTATACTATTAATTCACAATGTAATGATTATGTACTTCACCAATATTACCAAATAAACCATCACGATTAAGTTCCCCTTAACTTAATTAAGATCTACATTGTATATGGAATCATAGTGTTGTAGATACATTTTATTATAACTTAGTTGAGCCACTAAACTCAATTATCATATATTAGTCAGAATGACTTTTAATTACAACCATCCAATAAACTGTCATAAGATGTTAAATTGCTTCTCATCCTGAATAACTATACTATAGTTAACTTAGATTTAACGAATTAATCTTACATTTAGTATTCACAAGGTATATTATAGTTTATTATCACCTATACAATAAGGTGTTTAGTATAACCTTTTATGTATCTACTTACATTTAATTTCCTAAATGTTTTTTACACACATCTCTCCATAGACTATGCATAATCCTTTGTACTAAACTTCATTAAACTTAAGCCTTTAATACGTTTTAAATTGTTTTACCAAACCTAAGGTTTCAAAAGAATAACCTAATAAATAAATTTCCTTTATTGTATTTAGGATGGACAATATATCTACATAGAGTAGAATTATCAAAGAATCAAATTCTGGTTTGTAAGTGAAATTGTTAATTATTTAATAAGATCTATTATGAAAATTCTCATTTTATTTATTCAAATAACCTATCATTACTTCCCATTACCGTAAAGTATATCAATATAATATCTTATGTAACCTTTTTATCTAATAAAAGGTTCAAAGGTTTTAAGTATCAAATTCCTGTTTATAAACCCTCCTATAAATTCTCACTACTAAATACCTCACTTAACTGTAAACTCACATCCTGATTGGTAATAAATGTATTTTATATGGCTTATCTAATTCTAAGAAACTTAAGGATAATTATTTAGGTAAATTTCCAAATCATCGTTCAATATAGATTATATCATAATCCTTTAATGATTCTATCTAAAACATTAAGTTATATTTCAATACCTTAAATTTAAGAAATGATTAAATCTAGACTTACTAATCCACCTCACATTTAGATGTAAAAGTATTTTACTTATTATTATGGTTATATATTAGAATATTAGATGTAATAATCTACATTTGTTTATCATTAATTATAGAATAAGATCTATTTGTGCAACATTTTATGTAATCTAATCACAATTTTTCTAAGTTTTAACTTATTAATCACTTAATCCCAATTTAGATTACATCCTGGTTACTGACAAATAATTACTATACATGCATTCTAATATGGTTATATAAAACCTTAGAAACTCAAAGGTAATTCTTAAGCCTAATACATAACTATAATCTAATACCACCTATAATATTCTGCCATTAGTATTATGTAGAGGTTTAGTTTAACTTACTAATTGCTTCGTTTAATTTCCTATAAGGTAACTAATCTTATTTATATATATATTTATATACCAGGATTTGTTCAAAACATTATTTATGTAATTGTATTTAATTATGTTTAAAAACTTTTAGGCATAACTACAACCGATATACGGTTTATAAAATAAAGTGTTTCCCTTTAATATATATATAAGTATACCTGTAATTAAGACATCCCCTACGTAACATATTTAAACTATCTTATCACTAACTGCATTCCATGTATGTTCTATAAAGTATTTCCTTTAACTATATCTTAGGATACTAGCTCTTATAATATTAGTTATAAGTGTTAATATTAGTTCCTTGCTTTACTCTAAGTTACTATTCTTTATTGCTCAAGTATTTTATTTATATATTATATAATAATATATATATATATTCCTTGTTTAATTAAAATATTAACTCCCATATAATATAGTAAATAAAATGTAGGATAATTAAGTTCCTTAATTTATATAAGTTTCTACTTAAGTAAGTATATACATATATGTAAATAATTCACTTCTCTTAAAAGCTAATACAAAAACATTTAAACTTACTGTATAAAATGTTAATTTAGTTCCCTTTATTTTCCCCAGCTTAAAAGTTAATTAACAAACCATACTTTAATTTTTGGTTACATTAAAAACCTATATTATAGGTTATTCTTATGAAAAACTCATAAACAGAATTTACTAAACCTTTTACCATTGCCCAAAAATTCCCAAATTTATATACAGTAATTAACATTTTAGACTATTAAAAATTTTTATTCATAAAAATATCTTTTTAATTGGCCAAAATTCCAGAAAACCCGTAACTTGCAAAATCATACTTATGTTTAAAAACTACAAACCATAATAATTTACATCACAATAAACTAGATTAAATAAGGAATCTATGGTTAAAAATTTCAAGTCAAAATACATTCGGTAAGATATTTAAATTAACCCAACAAGTTAGGACTATTTACTAGATTTATAAAACTTAATATACTCTTAATTCCACGATCTAATATGGGCGTCCATTCCTTTAAACTGCGATCGGACGGTCCCTGAGTCTCTAGTTCATCATCGAACTCAATAACCCATTCGAGTACTAAATCCCGTTTTCTCCTAATCTACAGAACGAAATCGAGTTGATTCTTGTTTCTATGGATTCGAAATCGAATTTCGGTTTATTGATACCGGTTTCCCCAAATATAATGCACTATACGATGGAATTCGAGTTTAGTTCGAATGTTAGGGTTTGTTTCGGTTTCAGAATGCGATTCGGGTACAATTCCAAAAATCCTCCTAATCTAAACATGTAATTGACTAAATGAGACATGGGTTAGATCGAAAACATGACTACGAACAACAATATCGGAGAATTGATCGGAGACTCACCGGATGTGCGAATTGTGTGAATTCCAATTCGGAAAACTGGGAAAAACTGAACTTTAAGCAGTTCGTGGAGCCAACTTTGAGGATCTATACTAGCAGTACAAAACGAGAGATATGTGTAAAGGCTCATTGGAAAGAGCAAAACTTAGCTCTACGTATTGACAGCAAGAACTAAACCTAACTCGCACTATACAGAAAGAAATTGAAGTCGCAAATCACGAGTTTACCTCTCTGTTTCGAGTTAGTTATGTGCTGGCGAGACCGAAACTTTAGACCTCTATATCTCCCAACTGGTTACGAATCGGACTTGAGCATAAACACAAAAATTGTAGAGGGATTAGAGATCTTTACAACGAGCTAAAGAAATCGAATTTTGGTTGAGTAACGAAAAAGTTCTGATCGACGCAAGTACCTGGAAAACGAGAGAGAATCTGGAATTCTGAAACCGTTTCGCAAGGTCTACTTGACTCGATTTTCCGGTTGATTCAGAAGGAGTTAGGGTTTGTATGAGTTATAGTTGTTTAGAGGGAATGTAGGAGAAAACAACAAAGAAGACGGCATTGAAAAATATGGAAGATGAAGAAGTTATAGCCGTCTAAAGTTAGGTCAAACACTGGAATCATTTACCGAAATTCAGGGAAAGAATCGGCTAAGTGTGGGCGACCCATTACAGAGTGACACGTGGCATCTCTTAAAATTTTGATTCAAAACTTCAATCTAGCATAACTTTGGTTAGGATGATCCGTTTTTGATGTTCTATTTATCGATCTTCATGGTTTTCCATAACCTATTTATTGGTATAGGTTTCATGGCCTGGTTTGACCATTCTCAAAAAGTCAACTCTAGCAAGGCTTAATAAGCTTTGAGGTTTCTAGAATTTTATATTGACTTTTATGTTTCAAAACAATGTTCCAACACTTCCTAAAATCTTTATAATATAGTTGGAGTGTTTAGAAATTTTCCCAACATTTATTGACTTTTAACTCTTATTATTAAATTCATAATACTATATAATAATATATAATAATTAGGGTTAAATAGGAGAAAACCCCTAAATAAATTTCACAACTCCATATAATACTTTTATATTCATAATTCCATATAATAATTTAATATTCATAATTCCTTATACTAATTTAACATTCATAATTCCATATAATAGTTTAATACTTAATAGTATTATTAAAGGTTTAATAAAAGAAATCCCCTAAATTAATTTAAATTAATTAGGGGTATTTCAGTATAAGTGTAAAACTGAATTTAATTTGGGGCGAATGCATAATTTGCAAAATTATAAGGACCATTTCGGTATTTAAAGAAATTAAATATTAAAACTATAGTTTGTAAGTTAATATGTAACTTATATAAAGTTTTAGGTGTTAAAATGTAATTATGTGAAAGTTAATATTAAAACCAAAAGTATTTGTGGCCATTGGGTAATTTATCAAAATTAGAATACTTGGTTTGTAATTACCGAAAGTTAATATGGATGTTTAGTAAATTATAAAGTTATATGGTTATTTGGTAATTTATAAAAGTTGTTGGGTATAAAATATAAACACCGAATTATTATGGTTGGTTTTGTAATTTAATAAAGAAAGGAATTAAAACTATGTATTATTGTATATTATGGAGTATAATGTAAATTTTGTAAAATAATTGTGGTTATAATAAAAATAACCAAATGATATTGATATATGGAATAAGTAAAAATAATTATGGATATATGATTAATGAAATAGAAATATACTACAAGGTAGAGATTCATTATCACATGTGGTAACTACATAAAATAATGAACTGATGAACTACCTAGAACCACTGTTAAATAACAGTGAGAAAATAAAGAACATACGGGGTTAGTATACTACGAATATTAGTTCTGTAGTGACAGTACTATAGTATTAAGCAAATAGTTTATAATGCTACCCGGTATTGCATGTATATATAACAGCGTACGGGAAGGGATTACTAGAGCGTGAATTGTCAAGCTAGCTGTTATCCCGGTGAACGGTATGTTAATTGTGTGGTCTGAATGTCCTAAGGATTTTCCTAAGGTCCAGACGTTATGTGTTTAATTGTTTAAGAGCGATATCGGTGATTTATGTATATGATATTGTACACTGTATTGCTCAACACTGTTGCGTTTATTTTACGCGAACGTCTTATGACTAGAAGTTTATACATCTAAACTGGAACAAGACTAACTGACCTTTAGGTATTATTGAACCTAACTGATGGTCAACTGCTATAGCCTTAACTCAAGGATTGGTTATTGTACCACTGAAAAAGGGCTAACTTATAAAGAGAGGAATCCAGACTGTTTCGACTTTCTGGTTGCGCATCGTGATCACTACGAGAGACTTCTATGGGGGAGTCACTCAAGGAATCCATTGACCACATTCGACGATGGCGGAGGGCACTACCGTTGGTGCATAGGTTCGACCGGATCGGTCACATTAATTATCCAGGGCCATAAGGTCAGCTGGTAACGGTTCCATTGGAACCCAGGGGACTATTGTATATTATTAAGTTAATAAGGGTTGTCTTAACATGACGCCTGAGGTGGAATATAATTGGAAAAGGTTAAGTGATTGGTTTAAAGGATAAAGGCCAGGTGGCCAACTAACAAGCACAGTTAATTAATACGCGTATCTTGTTTGATTATTGTTATGGATTATTAGTGTTTGATTATCTGGTTGTGGTTTACTATTATGTGATGTGATTTGCAGGTGAACTGTTATGTGTTTGTTTAGCATTTGCAGTTATTACTGTTATTATTGTAAACCGGTATTTCATGTAAAGAATCTAATATCAAGATGGCTAAAACGACTTAAGGAATCTAGATGACTTAGGACTACATTTAGCATACCGGCATTTCGATTGCTGAGCCCTTCAATGGGCAAAACATTTCAGGTTACTGAAGAAGACACAAGTCGGAGTGCGGGGCACAGGGTAGCTGATGGGTTTTAATAAAGAACTCTTTAAGTTTTATTATGTATTGTATTAAGGAGATTGTTGTATTCAATTAGTTGCTCATTTAGTAGAATGTCAATAATAACTCTTAAGCTCAATACCCTTACTCTTAGTTTAGAATAACGTCGTATCATAACCCATGATTGGTTTGTATTAGAATACTATATTATTAATTCACAATGTAATGATTATGTACTTTATCAATGTTACCAAATAATCCATCATGATTAAGTTTTCCCCTTAACTTAATTAAGATCTACATCTTGTATATTGGAATCATAGTGTTGCAGAGACATTTTATTATAACTTAATTGAGCCACTAAACTCAATTATCATATCCTTAGTTCAGAATGACTCTCTATCATAACCGTCTAATAATCTTATCATAAGATGTGAATTACCTCTCATATTGAAATAACTATATTATTATTAACTTAGACTCATCGAACTCTTACATTTAGTATTCACAAGATATATTATTTACTTTATCATTAACTACATAATAAGGTGTTTTAAGATAACCTTTTATGTATCCTTGCTTACATTTAATTTCTCAAATGTTTATTTTTACACACATTCCCTCCATAGACTATGTATAATCCTTTATACTAAACCTCAATAAACTTAAGTCTTAAATACATTTTAAATTATTTACAAAACCTAAGGTTTCAAAGGAGTAACATAATAAATTATTTTCCTTTATTATGTTTTAGGATAAACATTATATCTTAACATAAGGTAAAATTTATCCAAGAATTAAATCCCCATTCATAAGTGAAATTGCCAACTATTTAATAAGACCATCTATTCTGAAAATTCTCATATTTATATTCAAATAACATATCAATATTCCCATTACCGTAAAGTATATCAATAATATCTTATGTGACTAGTTCCGTCTGATTAAAGGTTTAAAGTTTTAAATATCTAATTTATATTTACAAACGTTTTACAAGTTCCAGCTATTAACCACAACACTTATTTATAAACTCACATTCTAAATATTTGCAGTTAATGTTATAAATGTATTTTATGTGGCTTATCTACTTCTAAGAACCTTAAAGATTATTATCTAGATTAATTCCCTAATCATAGTTTAATATAGTTTTACATCACAATCCTTTTATTGATTTTATCTTAAAACATTAAGTCATTATTCAATATATATATGTTATAAAATGATTAAATCTAGACTTATAATCCACTTCGCATTTAGATAAAAGTATTTCATTTACTTTATTATTGATTATGTTATAAGATCCATTTGTGTAACATTTTGTGAAATCTAATTACAAATTTTCCTAAGTGTTAACTTATTAATTACTTAACCCAATTATAGACTTACATTATGGTCGTTGACTAATACTATACATGTATTTTAATACGGTTTATATAAATCTTAGAAATTCGAAGATAACTCTTTAAGTTTAATAATCTAATTTAATACCGCCATATATATTCTTTAGTAGTATATGTAGAGGTTTAGTTTATCTCATTAATTCCTTCATATTATATTTTCTATAAGGTATTTTATTTCTTTTATTTATGTTTAGTATATATATATACTAGGATTTATTCAAGACATTCTTTATGTAGTTTTATTGCATTTAATTATTTATATTAACTTTTACACATATCTATATCCAATATATGTTTTATAAAATAAAGTATTATCCTTAGTTCCAATTAAGTATATTAACCTCCACATTATATAGTTAGTATAAATATAGATTAATTAAATTCCTTATTTTAACATATGCTACTATTTTATTTCTTATATATATATGTATCTAATTTTTACTTCACTCAAAAGCTGATACTCAAAAATATTTCTTAACATTCTGTACTAAATGTTAGTTTAGTCTTATTATATTATTTTCAACCTATAAAGTTAATTAATAAGTCATACTTTAATTTTTGTTACATTAAAAACCTTATGTTATGAGATAACTTATGAGAAACCTTAGAAATACAATTTTTAAACCTATTTCCTCATGTCCAAAAATTCCCAAATTAAGTATTTAGTAACTATAACATTTTAGACATATTATAAAATTTTTATTTCATAAAATATCTTTTTAAATTTTCCAAATAATTCCATAATACTCATAACTTGCAAAAATTATAACTTACGTTTAAAAACTCCAAAACCATATTAATTTACATCAAAATAAACTAGATTTTATAAGGAATCTATGGTTAAAATTTCAAGTCAAAATACATCCAGGAAGGCATTTAAATTAATTCAACAAGTTAGGGTTTAATATGGAAATATTATAAAAACCTAAAATAACTTAAAACCTCACGATCTAATCACGGCCGTCCGTTCCTAAAACTTATGATCGAACGGCCAAAAATCGCCGAGTTCATCAGTGTATACAATTCGATACCCGAGTACTAATCTCTCGATTTCTCTCAACTCACAGAACCAAATTCGTTGATTCTTGTTCCATTGGATTCGAAATTAAAAAACGCATCCATTGACACCGATTTAACCACCTATAATGCAGTATTCAATGAATTCGATTCTGGGTAAGTCGACTTAGGGTTTCAGTCGGTTTCGAATTTTAATCTGTCAAATTCTCTCAGTATAAAGCATAATAGATGAAATTGATACGTGGGTTTGGTCGACAATAAGGAATAGGTTAGCAACATCGGAAGAATTTGAAGAACAACTCACCAGAACTGCACAAACGAGAAGAAATCGATTTTGGTTTTCTGGAAAAGTTTCGAACTTGTTTGTTTTGTGGTGCCAACTTTGCGGATCTATAATTTACAGTACATTTCGAGTTAGGCTTTGTTCTTGGGCTTAATTTAAAGAGGAAACTTAACTCTACCTATTGATAACAAGAAATTACTCTAACTCGCAACACACAAGGAGAAATCTAACTCGAAAGTTATGAGTCTATACCTGCAGTTTCTGTATGATTTTATGCAATGGTGAATCGAGATCTTTAGACATCTCGCTCTCCCAATCGGTTATGAATCAGCCTTGGTCATCAATACGAAAGTTGTAGCAGGATTAAAGATCTACACAACGAGCTATAGAAATCGAATTTTGGTTGAAAGATGAGGGAGTTATGGCAAGACGATTTTTACCTGAAATCGAAGGAAACTGGAAATCTGCGTTTTCGGTTTCGCAGGGTGGCTACTTTGGATCGATTTTCCGGTTGATGTAGGATGATCTAGGTTTAGTGTGAGGATGGTTGTAAAGAGGCAGGGTAGGAGAAGACAACAAAGAAGACGGCACTCAAAAACTCTCAAAGATGAGTGAAATATAGCCGTCTAAAGTTAGGGCAAAATCGCATAAGTCTGTTCCAATTTTTAAGCTAAGTGTGGGTGGCCTGTGACCGATTGACACGTGGCAGGTTTCAAAATTTTGACTCTAAACTTCATTCCATCATAACTTTGGCTAGGATGATCCGTTTTTGACGTTCTTTTTATCGATCTTCATGGTTTTCTATAACCTATTTATTGGTATAGGTTTCATGGGCTGGTTTGACCATTCTCAAAAAGTCAACCCTAGCAAGGCTTGAGAAGCTTTAGGGTTTCTAGGATTTTATATAGACTTTTATGCTTCAAATCAATGTTCCAACACTTTCAAAAATCTTTATAATATACTTGTAATGTTTAGAAATTTTTCCAAGATTTATTGACTTATAAATCTTATTATTAAATTCATAATACTATATAATAATATATGGTAATCCAATATTTAATAGTATTCTTTAGGATTAAATGGGAGAAATCCCATGATTCAATTTTCATAATTCCATATAAGGACATAATGATTTATTATTCACAATTCCATACTATAATATAATAATTAATGGTATTATTTACGATTTTAATAAAAGAAATCCCCTAAATTAATTTAAATTAATTTATGGGTATTTCAGTATATCCCCCTTAAAAGAAACTTCGCCTCGAAGTTTAAACTTCAACTTGAGACAATAATAATTCCAACAAATTTTCATACCAATCCAATCTTCCTTAACTTCCATCCATTCTATTTCAATATTCCACTTGAGATTACTCAGAATCAAATCAAACTGAATCAAAATATAAACTGAATCAAAATATACCAAGATATATTAAGTCCAACGTCACATACATACACCTCTCACTCTGCTAATCACGCAACAGGGCATAATCTGGATGAGGTAACGAAGAAAGATTATGCTCACCCCCCCCCCCCCCCCTAAAAGAGAACTTCGTCCTGAAGTTTAAGATTTATCTACCAACTACTCATACCCCCTTCCGGTGTGTGGGTAAACTAAATATCAAGTTGTACTACAAGCTTTAAAATGTTTATCACACAATCAAACCACTCAAGGGTGTTCATCCAATAACAATTCCCAAACATTTGTTTCTATTTTCACACACCACATTCAAAGAATTCAGCACCTTATTATCAAGCTTTGTTGTAAATTTTATGGCACTGTTGAACTTATCTATGATTGATATATATTTGTACCCCCTGATTGTTATGTATTTGCATTTTCTTGATTATTATAAAATTTTATTTTATGATCCTTAACTATTCATTTTATGACAGGTATGAATGATATGTCCATTATATGTCCATTATATGTTCATTTTCTTGATTGTTATGTATTTGCATTTTCTTGATTATTATAAAATTATATTTGTTCCGATACCGTTTAGCTTTAAATATGTGCTAAACTTAACTAACCGACTCTAGGATTAGGTAATAGATTGGTATTCGGATTTAACGACCCAAACTATGGGAACGTTCTAACCACGGCTATGCATGTGTTAGTTATGTGTTGTTTGTGCGTGTAAGTATGTTCACTACCCTTGTGTGTGTCTAACTAGACCTAACCACCTATTGTGAATTAATGTACTAAGTCCAATAATGAGACTGCTAACAAGTGCTAACCGGGGAGTGAGGAGTCCAGTAGTTCCGGCCACGTGTGTGAGTATGGGGGTCATTGTCATATCAGGTTCGATCCTCTCTGTATGTTATGGTTGTTTTTCCATTTTGGTTCTCAACCTTCCCTTTAGCTTAACCAAGGCTATTACTGACTCACGTCGGGCCCAGGGGCATACTATGTTTGTTTGGTGTGCGTGGATTACTATATCCGACGCACCTTGGGATTAAGTTATCCGTTCATTTAACAGAACGGTAACGAGTTATGTAACGAGCTTATCATGAGTTTGACAGCATTCATCTAGGCTCTACAAGTGAACTAACTATGTTTGGGTCGGTTCCTAAAGAGAACCGTTCCCGTTATGTTATGTGTTATTGATGTACTGCAATTCTTATTGCGATGTTATGTTATATGTACGTTAAATGTGGGATGAGTTGTTGTGTGGAGTATGTGGATCATGAATATGAATCCCAGTTTATAATAAGAGGCGTTTAAGGATAACCCGACTGGTGGGTAAGTGTCGTCTATTAAGGAAATAGCTCCATTAGAGGAGAAACCCGCTAGGGTTAAAGTACACCATGAGTGATTTAACAAGTATAGATGTGTTGACTGTTTGGTTGAGCCCCATTGTTGTGGGTATGAAATGTGTTATGTGTTTATGGTTTTCATGCATGATTTAAATATAATCAACCGCATGCTAAGACGACAATTAGTTGTGCGTGGCCCGGTAGCATGCGGGCTGCGGGATTACCATACCAGCAAAGGTGCTGAGCCCCCTGGGGGGCCACCCATTCTTTTCTTTCCTATTTCAGGTACAAGGAGCTGGAAGCCGTCCGAGAGTAGGACGGGGTAGTTGTTTATACATGGGTAGCCGTTTAAATTGTGTATGTATTGTAGGTGTAGTAAGACCGAAATTGTTTTCGGCATTAGTTTGTAAATACTCGGTACAGTTGGAATGTATATGTATATTGGTTGTTGTTAATAGAAAGGGATAGTAATGTGTAGTTGCTCGGGAATCTAGTCCATCAGACTGATACAATGTATAATGTATTAGCCTTGTTAGCCACGTGGGTGGTTAACGGCGTGTAACACCATTGAGTTAAGTAATGTGATGAGTTAAGTTTTCCGCTGCAGTTTGTTGTCAAGCGTATGGTTGTAGTTGGGGTGTTACCGAGCTTAGGAAGTACCGAGTTAGGATTTTAGTACTTTGGGTTAAGGGTTGAGTGATAGCGTGAGAGATAAGCTAGTTAGGAATACTAGTGAATACTGGAAACCTACAATCTCCTTCCCACCCTCCACAATCCCTGTTTTATAACTTGGGAAACAACGCCAGAGAGATGAAAGTCCTCTCTTACTCGGGAATACCCGATCTGGCTGTTATTAAGTACCTCTGTGAGAACAGAGAACCTGTCATACGGAAGATCCCAAAGAGTGGGAATCCCGGAGACGGTTTCTACCTGAACAATGTTAACCGCATTTAATAGCGAAGAATGAAGAATCCTACACTAAAGAGAATGGAATTTCCGGCAACCTAGGTCGACATGCCGAGCAGTCGAGAACAACCAGCTTGCAATGCACCAACCATGCAACAGGCAAGAAGTGATGTAATGGAACCCGAGACAAGTGTCTACGGGACCACAAATGTTAAATAATGTCGCCAACGGTATACCAACCGACTAAGGAACTATAACATAGTACCCCAAATAAGAGACAAGTCTCAGTAACCATGACAAATGCGTGGAACGGGCTACAAAGAGGATACAATACTAAGTGAAAAAGGGGTCTCCCAGAATGGGAAACACCCTAGTTAATGATTACCATGTGAAGACCAATGAGGATTTGTGCAGAAGATTGATTATCAATTAGAGCATAAAGTAAGGGCCAACAAGGCCATTGAATACGGTCGGATAAAAACAATACCGCAATCGGTAAGTGTTCAGCCGATAAGCCAGTTAACATGGCGCACTTGCCATTGCAAGTGCTGCTATAACAGGGATGTTCAGGAAAATTTTTAACAACTACAAATACTTAGCAAAGTACCACGAAGTTAAGCGAGATCATCATAACCATGGAAGGGCTTAACAACCTAACCTCTGTAATTGGAAATACACCAGTCAGCAAGAAGCTAGACTCGGTTAAGGCAAGAAGACGTTGTGAAATTAAACCACTAGAATTTTTCTTTCAAACTCGGATTTATTTCAAACTCTTTTCTTTCAAAACCAAATTTTCTTTCAAACCAATATTTATTTCTAACCTTCTTTTAAACCAAACCAGTGAACCCAAGGGTAGCAACCCGGGGAAATGGAGCGAGTTCTAAATAATACAACAGTGGATGGACTTTCCTTGATTAAGTTCGGGAAGTACGGAATGCAAATTATCACAGAATGATATAAGAGGAGTTGAGAACAGAATACTTTACCTAGGCGTGTGACGGACATTATGAGTGTACCAGCTGTAATGTGGGACGACCGCACTCCGATAGGAGCTTGTGGGCCTAACAGACCTACCCATGGGTTAGTCGGGTAAGTAGCAATGTATCAGTAGGGTACCCCACATATGTATACGAGTAGAGTCGGAAACACGGGAAGTAGTCGACTCCATACTATGGTCAGCAGTAAAAGCCAAAAAAAAGCAACGGATTACCAAGAATGGTTGAAGTAAAAGATCCTAGTTAAGTTAACGAGACTAAAAGGAATTAGTGAATCCATTTCAAGGAAATGTTTAAGAGTCGGGGAGTGCGAAGTGCACTGGTTAGTAAGTAAAGACATAGCATATGTCTCAAGTGTCACGAGGGATAAACATGATAGTTGGAGCGGTGACCCAGCCTATACATGGCAAGGCAGATGCCTGATATGGACATGTTAATGTGCAACGAACGGAATGAAATTCCCAGAATGATTACCTACACTGCCAGGAAATATCGTTCTTCACAGAAGAGGATAGTTAACCCAGCTAAGAACGTAAAACGGCGTAGTTAACTAAACATACCAAAAAGTGCAAGCTAGATGTAATGGCATAACTTGGCAATACCCAGGAGCAATCCTTGAAGGGTGTTTGCATCAACGATTGTTGAACGAAATAACGTGACAGAAACGCAAGAGTTGGAATTAATAGTCAGTTTAAACATAGGTCGTCAGGAGGCAGACTGACATTCCTAAGGGGCATCCCGTGAAAGGAAGCGTGATGCAACGACCCTGTCATGGAGCCCAATGCAAACTCCAAACCATGTAATGTTGTATAGAGAAGTAAATGTGTGTGAACAGCCTACAATGAGCAGAGCTCGAGGCAATAAGGCTTATAAGCCACAAACAAAATGTGTTATGTAAATTTGATTGATTGCAGAAGTTTATGTTGTATAAGTGAATAGAGTGGAGAACGAACCACTACATTAAGAGTGAGGATACCTCTCGATATTGTGAGACCGCATGAGCGGTAGTTATGTGAACCAAGTTCAAGAAATATGTTAGGGATTGACCATGTTGTTGTTACCCAAGAGTGATTTGAATACGAAAAATACGAAAAGAAGTGTTGTACCAGTTGTGGAGACTGGAAGAGTAATAAGTTTAATAGCAACCACCATAGGTGTGTGATGCTAAATGTGTAGTGAACAACGCTCAAGGAGCATAAAGACTCAAAGAATAGCGTATCCAGCAAAAAGCCAAATAAGTGGCGAAACACAGTGTAATGGCAGAAGCTAATATAATAGCGGATGCAGTGTAAGTTGATGTTGTATAATGAGTAAGGATACGGTGCGCAATAAGCGACCGTTGTATAAGTATTGTTAAACGATAAGTGATAGCAAATAAACTAGGTAGTAAGCCAAGACCCAGTATTATGAGATAAGAATCTCAGTGAAACACAGTGTGAATTCCATTGCGAATCGCATAAGAGATTTACTGCCAAGAGTTTACGCCTCTGCACTCTGTATGACTGAGTGTTTTGGTATTGCACTTACGCAGTAATGATCGAGTAAGATAGTTAGGAACTTGGGAAATGTTAATTGTGGTGGAAGTAGAAACAGACTTGTGAACGTTTTAATTGGAGCGCAACAGTGAAGCAGGCGCTACCGATGGAATTTTACCAATAAAAGGACAGTAATTACCGTCAACATGGGTCGACATGCTACGCAGTCGAGTTACACCGGAATACCAATGATAAGAAAAACAATACGAGTGCAATGGATAAGAAAAGATAAGCGACGTGAGTACCGGACAGTGGTCCGAGTGAGCATAGCAGTGGGATAATACAAAGCATGAGAATTAAGACTACCGAAAGGTCCAGTTAGAAACGGGAACTCCAAACCCCGTACAATGAGAAAGGTTATAAAACCTGGTCGACATAGCACAAACGATGATAAAAACGCGTACAATTGGATATTAAAGTAGGACTACGACGTAGTGCCTAAAGGAGAATTGTTACACAGAAACCGCGAGGAATGTGTGGAAAAACGGGAGCGAGAGTTAAAACATAAGAAAATAACAAGGGGTTTCCTCAGAGAGAGGAACACCCTGACAATGACAGTACTGTCAAAACAACCAGGAAACTGCCAAATGGTCAGTTATCCAAAATAAGAGAACATCGAAGGAGTCCCGAGGACTACCAATTTACATGGAGATTTGGAGGAAGTACCACTACCGACGTACACAGTACCGGTAGCCCATCCTGCATGGTGCACTTGCTGAGCAAGTGCTACCACGATTAAGTTACAAGGAAAGCCATCATGGCGAGATAGTAGAACGCTACAGTTGTAGTACATTTTAATACCGGATTGTAAATCCATAAGAACGGGAAAATGAGATCTTGGAAAGGCCGGATGGCCTGACCATGATAAGATGAGTCGACACACCAGTCAGTAGGGAGCTGAACTTAGACGGAATATTAAGGGATAAAAAAAAATTTTAACCACAGTACAACCTACTACAACAACAACCGACAGTACGGTAAGAACACCAAACCCGGATCTCAAGAGAAGAACCTAAGAGATCGCTTAGTAATCCGAGCAAAACATTACGTGTAAGCAATAACATACAAGGAATGTATTATAAGATACCATTGGGACTGTTGACACAACGTCTTCCAACGAGAACGGGATAGAACTCCCGAGGTGATCATTGAGAATACCAGTAATAAACATCCTTCATTGAAGATGTTGGTAAACCCCGGAAACAGGGACAGAGGAAGTGAACTTAAGTTATAACCTACTAAGGATTAAAGACTATAATCCTGACAGAGGAAAGCTCAGAGGACTACCCCACAGAGCGGGCATAGTCGAGCCTGACAAACTGATGAATGACAGTTAATATTGTTGCCTGACTCATTAACGCCAAGTATGATTATTCATTGACTGGTGGCGTAGTCAACAAACGTTGAACGAAGCATTGAGATGGAAGCACATGATAACCTGGACAAATATCCAATTTAGACACCGTAAGGCTGACGCCTAATACGAACTTAACCTTGATCGCTAAAGACATAAGTTTAGTAAAATGACAGCATTTTCTAGGACACTAAGTAACCTCAGATCACCTGCATAAACTTCCATAGCAGGAAGCAGGATGCAGCAACTTACCATGAAACCCGATACTATTTAATATGTAACCTAACGGTGGATAGTGTTCAAAGGACCCGTAACGTATGGAGATATCCTACAGATGGGTAGGAGTACAAGTAACGAACGGAGATATTAAGCACTAAGAGCCTACGTGCCAAGGATGTTAACCACATCAGAGCCGAGGTACAATAAGTTATAAGAGAGCTTATTTAAGCCATGAGGAACTACAATTCGTAGATATGAACGGTTACAATACCTATAACTTAGATTGTGGAAAATATTGCCAAGAAAGGGCACTAAGGGGAATAATAAGATAGTACATTGGTAGGGGCGGAGAACGAACCATTCCTTTTAAAATGGGGATACCTCTCCTTGTTGTGAGGCCATGGGTGGGAATAAACCCCTCAAAAAGGGCTTTCACTAATTAGTGATATAATATGCCTTTGTTAGAGAATGGAAACCGTAAACCTCGAAATTACCTTTGAACATTGTAGTTACACATAAATAATAAGGAAGGCTGCAAAGACAGCCCTCATATCCAACACTTGAGATTAAGAATCAGTGATCGTCAGAGATAAACATTGTGAGTGCACCATATGGCACGTCAAGTGAGCAACGCTCAGAAGAGCATGTGACTAAACGGATGACTTCTTCAGTAACCGGTTAAATTATATGGTAAATAACATCATAAGGGATGGAAGAACTTAAGAGAGACTGACCTACATACAAAACTGAAATTGAAGCAGAACGCCTTCATATTAAGAGACAAACCATTTTACAACACGATATAGCAACCGCCCGACACCAAAATTAGAGAACTCCCAGTGTGTTTACACCAGAAAGGGATTGAGTATTAAATAAGATGTTAGAATAAGTAGTTGCACCATCAATGGCAACATGGTAAAGGCCAACTACCACGGTATCAAAGGTCATAAGGACAATACCTTTATAAGTGGATTAAGTCATGGTGTGCGGTAAAGCGACCATTATGTATGAGCCGTCAAATATTGACATTGAGGCAATTAGATTTATGAACTAAGACCGATATAAGTAAAGGAATAAGATGGTAGACGAACTGTGCATTGATGCCAGTAGTCTAGACCTGGTGAGGTAAGATTTTACAGGAAGCACTACCCATTCCTTAAGGAATTGGAAGTGCATTCCTAGTATAGCAAATATGAGAAACAAGATAAGAGGCTCTATGGAAAGAGATCTTAGTTACTAAAAGACCGAATCAGTACGGAAAACATAAAGGAGCTAGAGCATACCATACCCAAGAACGCAGTAAATGGATTTCCCTTGATTAAATTCAAGAAGAACAATAAGTGTTATTATGGAACGATGAAAGAGGAGATCGACAACAGAATACTTCATGATTCAGCAATAGCTAAAGTGTGACGGACACTACGAGTTTACTAAAATGAGATGTGGGACGACTGCACCCCACAGGGGCTTGCAGGCCTGACACGCTCATTTATGAGTTAGTTGGGTAAGTAGTAATGTACCAGTAAGGTACCCCATGCATGTGGACGAGTGGTGTAAGGAACACGGGATGTAGTCAACTCCGTACCACGGACAACGATGCAAGATCAGACAAGAGTAGCTACTACCACAAACAGTCAAAGAGAAGAATTCAGTTGAACCAACAACACAAACGAACAGAGAGAACAAATAATAAGGACTATGAAGTGCGAAGAGCACGGATTGTTAAGTACAGACATTGGACATGTCTTAAGATGTAAGAGATTAAACTGTAAAGTGCAATAAGCACTAAACATTAGTTTCAGATTAAGAATCATCCTCAGACCAAAGGTCAGATGGAAAGAACGATTTTGACACTTGAGAAAACACTAAGAATACAAACATTAGATCTCCAGGGAGACTGGATAGACGAGCTACAACCCATTAAGGCCGTGTATATATAAAGATAACACGTGTCCATTGAAAGACCTTTAGTACACAAATATAAGCATGCAGGAGAAGAATATACAATACTATAAAAGGATAAGAAAGGCAAACTAAGCCTAAGATTATCAGAGTCGTGCAGCGGAAGCTAGCGGACCGGTAACTTAAAAGAGGTTTCACATACCTGATGAACACGGAAAGGGAATGATATACCACACATCTTCCAATGGAACAAATATAAGATTTAGCAACTGAATGCTTTAGTACCTTTGAGATTAGACCAAACTAAGTTAAGAATATGGTATAAGTACCGTTAAGAATCCTCTATACAGAGACCAAGTCATTTCTGATCGAATTATAAGTGAGATAGATGACATGGAAGCTAGAATGCTTGGTGAGAATTAGACATCTTGAACCTATGTTCAAGAATGATATAGTGTTGATTACGTGGGCGTAATCCATTTTAAGGGGGGTAGAGCGAAAACCGCTTAGCATATGTTTATGTATTGAGTACATAAACTACGATGTGCATAGCACAAAAGAATTGGAGAATTTGTTTTACATAAACATTTTGATATAAACCATGGTTATTGCACACAGAAGATGTGAATACCATACATATTAAGTACCTACCTTGTTAACTCCGGTGTGAGTACAAGTTAAGAGAACTGGTGAAGAGGATTAAGGAGGCTTAAGGAATATGGAATATATGAGATATGGGTCGGTATGAAACTACATGTGAGATAAGAATAAGATAACACTATGATATACTATTTGATATGAGTATGAGGAAGAAGATAGTAATGCTATGAGATATAAGATGGTGAGAATTGATATGAGACTGGTATAGAACTTAGTAAGAATGAGAGCCTTGAGGTAATTACTAAGAGATGAACTGGAAATGATTAATGGGCTGAGTCCGCACCTTGGAGATGTATTGATTACGATTAGAAAGACTAAAAAGATAGAAAATTGGACTTGAGTGAATTATTTGATGTTTGAAAATGACGTGGGAGGTGGAACTTGATTTTCTAGGGATCAAGGGAAACTGAACACAAATTGGGGTGGAAGGATAGTTCAACACTGATGCTGATCACATCAGGGTTGGATGATTCCTGAAACTCCCTACCAGTGGTCACAATTAAATCACGCTATGGATAGAGGCTTTAGGATAAACGAAATTGGAGTTGATTGTATTTTCAAATAGAGGGAATTATTCCTCACTTGACCTCGTAAAAAGGATTTCCTTTTTACTGAGTCTCGCCCATGAAGTCGAGGACGCATGAGCCTTTGTCTTCGGACCGGTGACATGGGGAGAATAGAGTTGTTTTGTATTCTGGCCCATGGTGACGAGGACGAACGAGCCATTGTCTACAGACCGGTGACATGGGAGAATACGATGAAAATTATGTGAATGTTTTAATCATCAAAAGGAACAAAGGGAATTTTGAATGCTATACATGCTTAAGCATGTTGTGTGATATTCGAGTATAAGAATATGATAGACCTAATGGGTCAATAAGTTTAGGAATGTACAGGTTTGATCTATATGATCTATGGAATGATGTAAGACATGTAATCTAATAAGATAAGATGCATGGGAACTTTGGGGACAAATTCTTTTAAGGGGGGTAGATTGAAATACCCCAAACCTAAGTATGCTAAGTAAACATCAATTTATGATGTAGTAAGGCTAAAATATGCCTTAGAAAGATTGGTAGACAATTTAAACCAAGGAAAACACAAGAAAACACCTTAAGGGCAATTTAAGCAAAAATGTGCTCTAAGCTTGGAGTGACTTTGATTAGGACCCAAATACCATTATAGGACTTTATTAACATGCTAATGGACATGTTAAATCAATTACCAAAGAAAACCAAGCTCAAAAACAAGCTTAAACACAAAATGTGCTTTAAGACTCCTTAAAGCACCTTTTTGAGAAATTGACTTAGAAATGGGTTTTGAGTGGCTAAATGCCTATGATTACGTCTTAATCAACATGTGTGCTAATTAGTATCACATTAGGAAGTCTAAATCAATGGGAAACCAAAAATTTCACAAATATGTGCACTAATTTATGAATAGTGCCAAATAGTGACTAGTTTAAGTTTTAGTCAACATAAGTGAATTAGTTGGTCAACCAAGACCATAAATATCTTGGTTATAAAGGGGGTGGCCGGTTTTCTAAGGGGGATGAGTCACCACATGATCAAATAACTAAAGTAAAGGAAGAGATAAGGTAATAGTACTATTCACCTTTTTAAACAAAAATCATGCTTTTAACTTACCTCTCTCCTCCTTTCTTCATTGTTCTTCTTCCCACCGGTTTCTACTGCTCTCTCTCTTCTTCCTTCACGTAAAGAGCAGACTCCATGTTAGCTCCATCTTCAAATGTCCATAACTTGCTCATTTTAGCTCCAAATCAAAAACTAAACACATAGTATTCTTAGTTAGCTCAAGCTCTAGCTTTCTATCTTTTCAAAATTGGAAAAGCTCCATTTCGGTGCCAAGAGAAAACTCCATTGATGGAGGAAAATCAAGTTTGAAGAGTCCATTATCCTCTCCATTCTCTTAAGGTAAAGAATATGTAAGAAAAATCAAGTTTCCATCACTTCTTCACATGTCCGAAAATTACACTCATGGGGCTTCATTTTTATGCCTTGTTTTAGCTTATTTTCTATTCTCCAAGGGCTAGAGGAGGTCCTTCTTGATTCATATCCAAGCCTATCTTAAGACTCCAAGGTAAAACATTCATTTTAATACCTTAGAACACATTTTTAACCTAGGGTTTACTCCTTAAGGTTAGGGTATTTTTTAGCACTCATGAGAGTCATTGTATATTGATTAGAACATTGGCAAAGGAAATTAAATGGGTGGCCGAGATTCATTCAAGAAAAAGGTCTAAGGAGGAAGTTAAGATAAGCTTGAGAGAACAAGGTAAATTGCTTACCTAATGGTGGTTTAAGTTTTAAGGGATGAGTTTTAGGTGGGTACTAATGTAGCTTAAAGCTTACATTATATAATGGGTTATATAACCTAGGAAAAAGAATTTAAACAAGCTTATGAACTTGTGACTAAGGTGCCAATGGGAATGAGTTAGTAATATAAGTTTAAGATGGATTTTAAGAGCATTATAACTACTATGAGATTGTTGGGTGTATTTGCAGGTTGAAAGCTTTTATATGTGGGAAATTCAGTGTTTAAATTCATGTCATTTAAGGGCCTAAGAGCCATGTCATTTAGGAGCCTTAGTGCTATGCAATTTAAGATTATTGCACTATATTGAGTTTATTGTGAATGAGTTGATTTGGGTGAGAAAATATGATGAGAAAGAACTTAATGTGTGTGAGATGGTTGAATGAGGAAAACAATGCATTTAGCC
The DNA here is from genome assembly GCA_023374045.1 of Limonium bicolor. Lineage (NCBI taxonomy): Eukaryota > Viridiplantae > Streptophyta > Magnoliopsida > Caryophyllales > Plumbaginaceae > Limonium > Limonium bicolor. The sequence goes on along the minus strand of CM041778.1, from coordinate 265,696,817 downwards.
ATGATAATATACTAGAGGAGCTATGGCAAAATTTGAGTAGAAAACAAGCGTTTAAGTGATGGTTAAGATTTAATATGACCTAGGATTTACTTGGGATCATTAAAAAGGAATTTGAGTGGAAATGAGTTAACTAAGGAGTTCTTGAGGATGAGAATGACCTAGAGTTGTCTAGGGAGAATTAGAGGATTGGTGGGTGTATTGAACACATCAAAGTCATGGTATGAGGAATGGTAAGACTTGTGCAAACATTTGGAGGAGAAGGTGTATAATTCTTTAAGATGATTTAGGTATGAACTAGGGAATATAACAATGAGAGTTTTGGGAAGCATGTGTAAGTGGTGAGGATGCTAGTGGTGGACTAATAAGGTTCTAGTTTTGATGGTAATGAGTGGACTAGGGAGATGGAAGAGAAAAGTGTAAGAGAATGTAGTAAATCGTCAAGGAAAAAGACTAGGAATGTATAAGAGTGTATGATTATGAGAATGATGGGTAAGTTGAGTAAAAGAGATGTAGATGTCTAAGGAGGGTGTAGGAAGGTCAAGGTAAAGAAGAACAAGGTTAAGGTGCTAAGAATATGGGAAGAAATGTTTAGGTATGTTCAAGAGTTTAGGAATGATGAGTAACAAATGGAAAAGAAAGGAATTTGTGCATGGATATGCAAGATGACTTGAGGAAGTTTTGGTAAACGAACTGAAGATGGGTGATGTTTATGAAGTGCTCAAACTGTTAAGGAGGGAACACTGGGGTTGGTTGAAGTTTTGGTAAGATTACAAGTTGGAAATGTAAGGAATAAGTGTTGAGTGTTAGGAGTTTTATAAGAATTTAGTAAATGTTTAAGAAGATCTTTGGTGGTTGATTTAGTGAGTCTGGTGGATGTTTAAAGGTGAGTTTAAGTGCCTAAATGGTATTAGGACATATGGGGGAACTTGTGGTGAAGTTTGGGTTGAATTTAACACTTAGAAATAAGTTTTTGGAGCTGACCTACCTTAGGACCGACCTTGGCAAGGTCGGTCGGGCTCAAAATACACATGCAGGAAACTCTCTGGAATGGACAGACCTTAGGACCGACCATGGACAAGGTCGGTCGGGCTGAAAAACAAAGGGCAAAAATGTTTCTGGAATGGACCGACCTTGTGGACTGAACTTGCAAGGTCGGTCGAGGTAGAATTTTCTGACGGTAATGTGTTCTAGAATGGACCGACCTTGGGACCGAGCTTAGCAAGGTCGGTCGTAGTGTAAATTTTCAAACCCAAATGTCACTGGAATGGACCGACCTTGGGTAAGGTCGGTCGGTAGGGTCGGTCGACCCTTAAGATAAAAAAAAAACTCTAAGAGTGTTAAGTGGTATTGATGGTGCCCCATTAAGAGGGCAATGATGATTAGGAACATAAAGACCTAAGGGATTAAGTTAAGTATAAACTTAAACATTTAAGGTTAAGTTATAAGAACTTAAGTGGTATTAGATGGGGAACATTAATGGCTAAGTAAGCTAAGTAAGTTGGGTTAAGATTAAGTAATTAATAACCTAAAACTGCATGAATGTTTTAGGACTTGAGAGTTTGGACTCCGGAGGAGAGTAAGCAACCGAACGATCAACGGTGAACAGTACAGTCTTCTTGTGACCTGCTTGCTAACGAGGTGTCCCTCAGCTTGTGTGCTATTTGTTTTTGTGTGCTCACTAAACGAGATAAAGCATGCAACCGGAACATTATGTTTATTGTATTGTTGTGTGATGTTTGGAAACTAACACAACTTATCGTGAGAACGTACGAACTAACGTTTAGTAAGGAATCGAGTGAGAGTAAGGAACACTCCCTAATATTAGTTTGTTATAAACCGAAAGAGGTTTAACCAACAAACATTGTCTTGAGACTTCTACTAACTGGTACTTGGGGGGAGTGAGGAACCCGGGACTGACTCCGGTCATGCATGCTAAGGAAAAAGGGGGTTGGTATCTAAAGCAGATCCGACTTCCGCTTAAGGACTTGTCTTCAGACTTGTTGCCTAGGGTCGGTTGCCGGCTCAGCTACATTGGACATCCAGTCCAAGGTAGGAGGCATTAAGATGGTGTGGTAGGATCACCTAAATCCTAAATTTTAAGAAAAGGTGTTTATTCAACCAATGGACTTAGTAGCTCATTGGCTAGGGTTGCTTTTGACCCGACAAAAATAAACATTGAGATAAGGTACAATTATTTCTATTTTAAGAGTGGTATGTATTATAAGATTAAGATAAGGTTTGAGATGAGTTGCAACCATTTCTATTTAAAGGATGGTTTGTATTCTAAGACTGATAAGCTACATCCATTTCTATTTAAAGAATGGTTTGTTTTCTAAGATTAAGATAAGGACTAAGATTGAGGTAAGATAAGGTTAGATTGAGAATAAGAGGAAACATAACTTAAGGAGTTAAATGATTAACTCATAAATTAAGGGAACGCATTTAAGTCATTCATTGTGTTTGAACTTTGATTGTTCATGTTTGGATTGTTGTTTATTGCACTTTCTAATATGTTGTGCATCCAATCAACCTCCATGCTATCGACAATTAGTCGTCGTAGCCACATTAGCTTGGGGCCATGAGAGGATCGTACCAGCATTCGTGCTGACCCCCTTTGGGGGCTGTTTTTACTATGCAGGTGAACGTTAGAAGGCGGCCGTCATGATAGTAAGATGGGGTAGATGTATTACGGGTTTAAGTGTGGCCTACGAGTTGTGCATGTACACTCGTATGGTATTTTGAGTTAGTAAGTTGTATAGGATGTGAGGGGATTGTAAGAATGATATGTATTTGGTTAAGACTTGTAAGTACTAACGTTCGGTATATTCTGTTAATCAGACTGTGGCAAGGTCCTGGAATGTATTTGTATCCGCTGCAGTGTTTGTATATATGGTTATAAGTTTGTGATAACCACGATTGGATCGAGATGGGGTGTTACACCCAAATGAACCAAATTCCAGACATAACCCCAACCATACCGAATAACTTGTATTGCATGGTCCAAAAATAAGCACATGAACATATATTTATGACAAATAAAAGTTAGGCTATGTTCGTCTTTCGCCTATTTGATAGCATATTTAGAAAAAAAAATCCAAAATAACATCTCTCTACAAAAATATTCCTCTATTAACTTTACACTTCTCCCAAAACTAATTCCTAAAATAACACTTGGGTCTTCAAGAGACGATTTCACAACCCCATGCCACATACGCAGCTGACTTAGCGGGACGGGGGAAAGGTGAAATCATCTTTTGTAAAGACGATTTGTGAACTCGTCTTTTAAGAAGATGATTTTCACATTGATAGCCGGACGTGAGAAAACTTCAGATTCAGTCTTTATTACTTTTGAACTCGTTTTTTGAAGAAACGATATTCTTTGAAAGAAAGAAATCACTATTACAAAAGACGATTTCACAGTTTCTAAGTCACCAACTAATTCTTTCTTTCACTTCCTCATTCTTCCCTTTCTCCTCCCGTCGAACAGAAGCCCTCCCCTCCCTCCTAGTGTGACAATAGAAATCACCACCCCGCCCCCATCTCTGTCGCCGGTACTAGAAAAATCCACCACCGCCGTTGAGCTCTGACGCCGCCCCTGCAGCAACATCCACAACTATTTTTAACACGTACATTAAGCTTTAAGGTAATTTCTTACTCTAGATATTAGGGATTGTTAGGAAATTGGTATTTTATGAACTTATTGACTTATTGTGATTCTTTTTGAAATTGTAGTCACTACAAAAAAAAGCCATTTATAGACACATTTTCTGTGTCAGTATAGCCACAAAAAGTGTCAGTATAGACTCGGTTGACCTTTACCGACACACAAAAAAAGTGTTGGTATTACCTCAGATACTATAGGTCTATACAGACACTTACAATGTGTGTCGGTAAAGGGTTCTGAGCTTTTACTAACACTTATTTTCTTAGTCATAAAAGATAAAAGATCTATACTAACACTTACCTTAACTGACAGAGTAGCCTATGCATTTATACTAACACAAAACTAAGTTATGTTAGTAAAAGCCGTTTATACAAACATAATCTACCATCAAGTAACAGCTATACTAACTCATATCTTGTGTTAGTAAAACTTTTACTAACTCAAAAAATAATTTAATTCAATTCATTATTTCCAGAATGCCGCACATCTACCTACTGATATATACAATATTATTCATAAAAGACGGTGAATTCTCAAACAATAAATGTAGAACCTTATAAGCTCCAATGACATTGAAAATGATAAAAGGTTTGCAACAGTGCAACTTGAACACTAATATTCATTATTCTCCTCCAAAATTATCAGTCAATAACAATATAAGTTACATTTAAGCTAAAAGTACAATATTATTTTGGACGAGTTTACAAGTGAAACATAACAACCTCTCCCTTCATACTTCTCCTACTTCTAAAATAAAATCTTGACTTCATCTAATTTCTTTTACTCAGCACCTGCACACAAAATTATATTATCACAAAGATAGAAGATAAATAAGTAAATGGTTATCGAAGATAAGTTGAAAGTGTACATTAGCAAGAAGAAGTATCATTAGTTTGAAATGTATTTCTGTAGGCATGGAGGCATAAACTCCACGATGGCTGACGAGACCAGCTGAGGAAACGTTGCTTGAACACATTTAACAATGGAATTGAAAATACAATAGAATACTTTGACCTGAAAAACATTGTAGACAGTCTTCATCCAGGCATGATAAATGGCAACTTGTAATTATGAAATCTACTGGAATAATTATGTAGTTCCAACTATAAGCAGCAGCAAATTTCCATACTCTCAACAAGCAGTTTTAAGAAGAATTACCATTAGCATTTCTTTCACTCAATGAAAGTTGATTTTCACTAACTGAGCGATACGCACCGCTAGAGATAGCACTTGGAACCTGAAACATATAAATAAATGTCATAAGATCTTAATTTGACACAAAATTTTATCTTAATGATACAGAGGCATTGCTGGTATCAACAACCATATTTTTCACACATCACATCATAAAGAAAAAGACTAAACAAACAGTGAGAAGTAGAAAATAGAATATAGAAACTTAGTCGAACCCCAATGTGAGGAACCGACTAAATGAACAACGTCCCGAACATGAGAGTATTCGATAAGTTGGGTAAGACCCTAAATCTTAGAATACTAGACATTGAGAATTCCCTAAGCCAATAGATGTTATTGAGAGAGATACCTCTAGGCTGATCCTTGAGATTGTAAAATGACTCGAGAGTGGAATTTTGGGAATTTGAGTAGTCCGGTAGAGAACTGGACATTTATGAACTTGAGGAGCTAAATGCATAGCTCCTTTTGTATTTGTAAGCCCAGTGGTGGGTCTTATGTATGACCCTGCCCGGAGGTCGTGGCTAAGACTTAAAAGATGCCTTTGAGTATTGAGAACTTGAGTATTTGAGTATTGATTTAAGTATGTGAGTGTTGAGAATTGAGTGGTGACTTGAGGGACTTGAGAATTTGAGTTGAGTGGAGAATTGAGTTGAGTATCATAGACCTTGTTGAGATTGTGAGTAAGAGTACCCAAGAGAGTGGGTAAGACATTGAGCAATTGAGTAAGGCATAGTGAGGTAGAAACCCTCAAGCGTAAGTAAAGATCAAATTTAACTAACTCCTTATGTGTGTGTTAGTGTTTGTGTTCATTGTTGAACTTTGATTGTGCCAATATACATATATAATGTATTGTTGCCTTGCATGCTGTTTGAATTTAAATGAACCGCATGCTCTCAACCAAATAGTCGGCTTACCCTCGCTAGTACGCGGGGTATGCGGAAGTCATATGCAGCAATTTTGCTGAGCCCCTAGGGGCATCGTTTTTATTTTCCAGGTACATGGAAGACGTCAACCGTTTAAGAGTAGGACGGGGTTGTTATTGATATGGGTAGTTGTTTAAGAAAATGTATTTGAGTATTGTGGGATTGTAAGTACATTATGTTTTGATAAGCAGGACTTGTAGTAGACTCGATATAGTATTGAATGGATATTGTATATGTATATTAAGGTATTGAAGTTGTATTTGCTTTGAGAATTGATCAAGGAATGGATTGTATAGTTTGGTTTGTAGTACTCGGTATATAAGACCCATCAGACCGATATTGTAATTGTTGTTGTATTTAAGCTTGGATTGGCCTTGTTAGTCACGTGAGTGACTAACGGCATTGTTTCACCCCCGGTTGTTTGGAATTTCCACTGCTAGTGTGTTGGTAATGGAGACGGGTTAGGAGTTAATTGTGTGATTACCGGTAGGGGTGTTACAAAGACATTACAATAATCTTTACATGAGAAATATGGCTCATATGTATTTATGTATAATTACTATAACTTATAAATCAAGTTTTAAAATTATATGGCACCAAATAATTATGGCCGAGTACTATTGGTGAAAAATAAGTTTTAATGAGCTATATATGTATATAAACTTATATTATGAATTTTGGATAAGTTAAAAATAATTACTAGTGATTAAATGACTAGTTTAATAAGTTATGTGGTAAAAATGTGTTTCTTACAAAGTTATGGGAATATATGGTAACAGCCGAAATTATATGTACTTTTGGCATAATTATGATATAATATAAGGTAGGGATTAAGATTATGAATTTTAGTTAAATTAAACATGTGCTTAAGTGTTAAAATAACAATTTATAAAGTTTTGGGGCTATTTTGTAATTTCTTGAAAATTTGGTGCTTAACCGAATTAATTATGAATTTCTGGGAATATTAATGTATTAATTATGAAATTAGGCTTTGGTCAAAGTGTTGATCGAAAACTTTGGCTTATAATGATTTATGACATAAAATAATAAGTTTATAAAAGTTTTGGGGTGAATATGTAATTTATAGAAAGTTATAAGTAAAACCGAATGGTATTTGGGGTTGAATAATAATTTATAAAATTATTTGTGACACTTCGGTCATTAAAAGAATTAAATAAATAAACTATAGGTTATAAGTTGATATGTGCCTATTATAAAGTGTTTTGGGGTTAAAATGTAATTTTAAGAAAATATGACAAAGCCGAAAATTAATGTGGCTAATTGGTAATTTACAAAAGTTATTGTGTCAAATTAATGATTATCGAATTTATAGAGTTGGAAGTATGAATTAATTAATTAATGAAACTATGTAATATAATGTATTTTGGAGTATAATGTAAAGTTTATGAAATAAATGAGGTTATAATATACCAAAAAGTATAGTGTATTTTCGGGATTAAAAATATTTGTAGGTCCTATATGGATATTTAGAAAATTTAGAAAAGAAATATGATTTAAGGATTTAATAAATTAAAACTATATGTTATGCGAACAGTGGTAATTTATTTGAAAAGAAATAATTATTTGGGGTTAGTTTGCAATTGATAAAAGATATGGGAAAAATATGCCCATGCGTGACTTGTAAATACAATTTGAGAATTTATAAAGTTGTTATGTCATTTAGACAATTAAAATCATGTATCATAAATAATACATGTGTATAAAATATATACTGAAATACCCAGAGTTTCTAAAGGATGATTTACTTTGCTAATTAGGTCCTAATGAGCTATTAAGCATCTTTAAATCCTAATATTGGCATAAGTACACATTAGGACCAGAAAAGTCCTTAATATCACTTCTTGTATTGTTTTAAAAGTAGCTAGCTAGAATGCTCTAATGACATTGTGACAACCAAGCTAGTAGGTGATGCAGCAGCTAGCTTATGTAGTAAACACACAAGTAGGTGACTCATCAAGCTAGCAAGCAAGTAGGTGACTCATCAAGCTAGCAAGCAAGTAGGTGACTCATCAAGCTAGTAAGCAAGTAGGTGACTCAGCAAGCTAGCAAGCTAGTAGGATGTCTTAAGCACGACCAAGCTAGTAGGCAAGTAGGACGTCTTTAAGCACGAGGTGGCACGATGAGTTGGCACCTACTTAAACACTTGACACATACTATAACCAATGGGAGCTTGACACCTAAGTAGGCTGGTAGGAGGTGGCAGCATCCCATTGGAGACGTGACATGGCTTAGAAATCAGCCACACACACCTTTCCTTCACCTTAAGTAACCTAAACCGTCCTCCTTGCTTATATAAACCGTCCCCCACCCTCCCATTCAGCCCTTTAGCACGTTAAGAAGAGAAAAAGAAAGAGAGAAAAGCTTACCACCACCACCTGGCCGAGAGCAAAGAGAAGGAGGAGAGCTACTATCTCCATCTCTTCCAATCCTAGAGGTAAGGCTGTTCTTGGTGTGTTCTTCATTCTTTCCTAGCCTATTCTCAGCCGAAAACCAGAGGAGAAACAAGGGAACTCACTCCATTTCCATGTCCATTCTAGGAGCTTAAAAGCTGTCTTAGGGCGTTCTAACTTCTAGCAAGCTTTCCAAGGATTTAAGGGAGGTTTTCTTCAGCAATCTGCAAGGTAACTTCATGGTTACCATCCCTTAATAAATCAGTATGTTTTACAGGAGTATTACCCCTATATTATCTAATTAAAATTCGTAGGTATTTTTAGCCTAAAGCTAGAAAAGTTAGAAAAGTGTTTTATGGAAGAAAAGGATGTGTTTACAACCTACCTTTGATTACTGATTGCTTAGAGCTTGTTTATGGTGTTTTGCTGCTGTTTAGTAAGTGGGAATAACCTAGAGGTAATTATGATTGTTCTGGATGATCTTTAGTCTAATCTGGTGTTGTTATAATCTAGGATAAATGGTGTCTTAAAGAGTTTTGTTTAATCACCAGATTTGTGGGTGGAATTCTAGAGCATTAATCAAGTGTTTTAGGTGCTTAACTAACCTAGAACCTATGTGATTATTATGGCCGAGTAACATAGGTGAAAGTATAGAATTTGTTAAGATGTTAAGTGTGATTGCTAGAAGAGCTAATCTGATGAATTAGATGTCTAGTACAACCGCTTTCAGTTGGAAGTTAATTAGTGTAAACTAGATGTGTCCTAGGGCTAAAAACATGATGTTGATTGTTCTGGTCATTAGTAACCTATTATGGCAGAATTGGCCACGAACTATTAAAGAGATGTATATCATGATTTAGGATGAAGATGATAGTTTAAACTAAGCTAGGACTTAAAGTCTTAAAGTCTAGTATGTTGGGAACTTATATGTACAGTCTTAGAGGGTTGTTTATGGTGGCATAAACTCTAAGCTAATCTGGTTAATATTGTGTTGTTATGACCGAAAATGTTAGGAACCAATTATGGTTTGATTCAGGTTGTAATATATGTTAAATTATGTCTTAGCTGATCTAGATGAGATAGTTAATAATAGAACTGAAATGGATATGATTTGTTTGTTTGATCAAGACTTGGTCTTAAGGTATGATTTATGGTTGTTTGAACTGTTAAGCTGAGATATTGATGTTGTATGATCTGGCCGAAGGTGCCATGTAAGATTATGTGATCATAGCCTTCCTTAAGTGCTGTTGATTATTGTTATATTCCTGTGTTTGAAATTATGAAATGGGCTTTGTTAAGTGACTTGACTGTTGATTCTTGTTATACTTTAATGTAACACCCCTACTACGCACATAACTATACTTGGAATCGCAGCGGAAAATAAACAACTAAACGGTAACTAAACGATTGGTGCTACAATGCCGTCAACCACCACGTGGCTAACAAGGCTGAATAAATACAATTGTACGGTCTGATGATCAGACTCCCGAGCATAGAACTAACAACCATATATATACATCAACATAATACCGAGTATTTACATAATCCTTCACTGTATACTTCACTGTAAACCATCACAAACAAGTACATAATACGCCACGGGAGCACAGGCGCAACCCGGGCAACATCCAACAGTACTCCAAAAGTAAACTACTCTCTAGGATCTAGAGCCACTGCTTCTTCGATCCTCATCCTGCAATAAAATATGGAGCCCCCGAGGGGGTCAGCACCTTTGCTGGTATGGCTAACGCGCAGCCCATCGGCTACCGGGATACGCGCAACCAATTGTCATGATGACATGGTATTTATTTTAAAACACACAACACATACATATATAACATAACACAGGTATTGCACACAACATAACACACATCACAAACATACAATTCCTTTTAGGAAGAGAACCAACACAGTTAGTCCCCATTGAGAGCTTAGAGAATGTTGCCATGCTCATACTTAGCTCGTTACATAACTCGTTACCGTCCGGTTAGATTGAACGGTTAACTTAACACAAGGTGCCTCGGATATAGTGATCCAAGCACACCGAAACAAAACACATAGTATGCCCCTGTGGCCCGACGTGAGTCAGTAAAATAGCCTTGGTAAGCTAAAGGGAAGGTTAGAAACCAAATTGGAAACTTAACCATAACATACAGAGAGAATCGAACCGGTTATGACATCGACTCCCATACTCACACGCGTGGCCGGAACAGACCGGACTCCTCACTTCCCCCGTTAGCCCTTGTTAGAAGTTCATCATTGAAAAACAAACAATTCACAATAATAGGTCCAGTCTTGTTAGACACACACAAGGGAGAGAGAGTCATACTTAACAACATAATAATACTTAACAACTGTAAACTCTTTACATGGTTTAATCTTACAAAGTCATAAACACACAGAAAAACAAACAACACACAAGCCGGTGTAAACCGGTAGGCAACAGACTGCAAGAAAACCATACCTTGGTCCTTGCCTCGACTGATTTCCACCTTGAGAGAATCCAAACATTAGTAATGTCGGTTAATTATTTATTTAACTTCAAACTTACTAAGTATTTACATGATTGTATGACATGTTTTAATGCCTATCCTACCCTAGGTTACCATCATTATACACCCTAGGGTTAACTACATAAGTCACATTCTTTTCTGTTTTTTTTTACAAGTTTGGTCCGACGACTGCCGACCGAATGTCCAAGTTCGGTCGATTCCAGAACACATTTCCGTCAAAATTTTCTACTCCGACGAAACTACCAAGTCCGGTCTATGTTCGGTCTTTTCCGAGAGTTTCTCCCTTTGTAATTTAGCCGACCGAACTTACCAAGTCCGGTCCTATGTTCGGTCTTTTCCAGTAACTCAATCCGTACTCAAAAATACAGGCCGACCGACCTTGCAAGTCCGGTCCCCAAGGTCGGTCTTTCCAGAGCCAATTCTCGCAGGGTAAACTGGGCTCGACCGAACTTGCAAGTTCGGTCGCAAGTTCGGTCTGCCCCAGACCTTTGTTTTCCTTTTCACATTCAACTCCAAACTTCACCCCATACAAACCTAGTACCCTAATCTCATTTGGGCACTTTAAACACACCTTAAGACATCCTTAAACAGTGATAAAACTCATTATCTAATTCCTTAAGCCTTTACTCTTTTCTTCACAAAATCCTAACACTTACAATGTTTTCTCCAAGTTTCCAAGTGGTGTCATACCTATGATAACTACTATCCCAAAATGCTTTCTCCTCCTCTTAACATCATCTTTTAGCATTATTCTCCAACTAACTCCTTATATCCTTCTTGAAATTCTTTTCCAAGTTTACACTTCTCCTTGTTTTACCAAAGTTGCCTAGGTATTTACCTAAGTCCAAAAGTGACTTTGGTACTCACTAAAATTAAGATCATGTCTAAGTCCTTTTACACCCTAGAGTACTTCCTAGTACATCAAAATTCCTTAAGAACATCATGAACTTCTTTTCATCTCCTACACTTTCTAAACTCACCAAAACTTATGTAAACACTTAGAACTTCTTACTTATTACCTAAATTTTGACATGGGTTCCCTAGGACATTACTAAGCCAAAACACTTTGTTTCTCCATTAAACACTCAAGAACATCTAGAATCACCAAACACACTCTCATACACAACTTCACCAAATTTACACTACATCACAATATAGTGCATAATTTAAATTGCATGGCACTTAGGCCCTTAAATGCATGGCTCTTAGGCCCTTAAAGTGCTTAAATCATAAACACTGAATTTCCACAATATATATGCCTTTAACCTGCAAATACACTCAACACACACATATGCCCTTTACTAGTCTCTTGAGAACACTTACTAGGTCATTCACCATTTGCTCTTTAGGTAGTTTTAATAAGCATTTATAAGCTCATTTCTCCTAAGGCATTAAACAACATTAAGTTAGTAGATTTACCTCTTTTTCCGCACACTTCCTTCTTGTTTCCTTACAAAACCGTATGGTATTTTGATTCCTTGTCAAGTTCTAGACAATGTACAAACATCATAATGAGTAATCAAGCTATAGGCTTCATCTCATTGTAAACCCTAATTTGACATTGTTTCAAAAACATTAATGTAGTTGTTTTACCTTGATCTTTGAAGAGAGTTTGGATATATAACAAGAGAGGACTCCACCTAGTCCATGAAGAGTTGCAATGAAGCTAGAACAAAGTCACACAAGGAGCTATATCAATGTGTATTTTCGGACATGACAAAACAAGGAGGAAACTTGATTTTTGTTTGAGATTCCTTACCTAGAAGCAAAGGAGAGTAATAATATGTCAAAAATTAAGCTCAAGCTCCTTCGATGGTGGAACACCTTGGCACCGAAATGGAGCTCTTGGAGTTTTGAGAAGATAGGAATGAAGAGCTTGATGAGAGGAAGAGATTGGTGGTGTTTGTTTTTGATTTGGACAAATGAGCAAGATTTAACAAGTGGTCAAAGTTGGAGTTTCATGGTGATAGTGGTATTACCGTGAGAGAACAAGAAGAAGGAAGAAGAGAGGTGTTTGCAAACCGTGGGATGAAGGAAAGAAATGAGAGTGAAGATAGAATTTGCTTTAAGGAGATATTTATACTATAAAGTAAAAAGGTAAGTTAATTAGTTTTCTTTACTTACTTATATTATCAACTAAGGAGTGGTGAGTCACACACTTAGAAAACCGGCCCCCTTTATTAGTGTGAGGGTGTTTTAGTCTTTGTTTGTCAATTTAATTACTTAATACAACATATGTTATAAACTAGCTTATAAAAAGTACTATTCACCTAAACGGCACTTAGAAGTGAAATTTTTGATTTCCCATTAATATAGCCACCCAAATGTGATACTATATAGTACACATATTATATTTAAGAGTAATGATGGACATTTAGCCATTCAAAACTCATTTACAAGACAATTTTTTCAAAAACGTGCTTTAAGACTTCTTAAAGCCATTTTGTGTTTTAACTTGTTTTCAAGCTTGGTTTTTTGGTAATTGGTTTAATATGTTCATTAGTGTATAAATGAGGTCTTGGTAAGCTCATTAGGCCTTACTCAAGTTTATCCCAAGCTTAGAGCACATTTTAGCTCTTATTGACTTTAAAGCACAATTGTGTTTCCTTTTGTTTAAATTTGTTTACTAAGGTTTCTAAGACTCTTTTTAGTCTTATTACACCCTATTTAGGTGTTTAAACAACATAACTAGGTTTGGGGTATTTCAATCTACCCCCCTTAAAAAAACTTGTGTCCCCAAAGTTCATACTTCCACATAACTTAAACATTAGAACATGAGAACACATATTAACAACACTTCTATATCACATTAACAACATCTTACATCATACGGACACATGGTCCAAACAACAAAACATCACAACATCATTCAGACTCAGCGGTCTTAAACATTAACAATGTAACCATTAACAACATGACAACACAACACAGACAATGTATTCAAATACATGTCATAACATAACCGAAACGGCTTACCCCCTTAAATAGGGGTACGCCCCGTACCTATACATACAAATACTATGAAGAGTAAACAACGATGGGTACTTCGCCTTCATCTTATCTTCCAGCTCCCAAGTGGCCTCCTCAACTCCTGGTTAGACCAGAGAACCTTCACAGTCTCACAGACTTATGGCGAGTGTCGCGAGTCTTAGTGTCCAGAATTCGTACCGGAGTCTCACTGATCGCATGGTTGGCTCTAAGGTTAGCCTTTCAGGCTGAAGCACATGAGACGGATGAGACATATACACTTCTTAACTGGGACACATGAAATACATCATGTACCTTGCCCAGCTCGGGGGTAAGTCAAGTCTATAAGCTACCGGGCCGATCCGCTCCGTCACAACATAAGGCCCCACATACTTTGGGCTAAACTTGCCTTTCTGGCCAAAACGAAACACTCCCTTCATGGGGGATACTCTCAAAAATACCTGATCGCCCACGGCGAACTCCAGGTCACGTCGGCGCACATCTGCGTACGACTTCTGTCTATCTGAGCTGCTTTCATATTAGCCCTGATCTGGCGCACTTCTGCCTGAACTTGCTCAAGATACTCTGGTCCTATAAGACGTCTCACTCGACTCCATCCCAGCATAATGGTGTGCGGCATGGTCTACCGTACAATGCCTGGAAGGAGACATCTTGATCGATGCATGATAACTGTTGTTGTAACTGAACTCGATCAGATGTAACTTATCAATCCAGCTGGTCTGAAAGTCAAGTGCACAAGCACGTAGCATATCCTCAAGTGTCTGGATGGTGCGCTCACTCTGACCATCTGTTGTGGATGAAAGCTGTGCTCAATTTCAGTTCAGTACCAAGTGCCTCTCGTGTAGACTTCCAATATCTGGATAGGAATCTGGTATCTCTGTCGATACTATCGTTTTCGGAACACCATGATGTCTAACAATCTCTTTATCGAATAGTTCTGCCAATCTTGCCACTTTCCAGGTGTCCTTCATCGGAATGAATCGGGCCACCTTGGTCAGTCGGTCAACTACTACCAAATCATATTCAGACCTCCCCTTGTAGGCGGAAGCCCTACTACGAAGTCCATAGATATGTCATGGAACTTCCACTCCGGCACTGGCATTGGCTGCACCATACCACCAGGCCGTCGGTGCTCAAACTTGACCTTCTGACAAGTGAGACACCTCAACACATAGTCATTCACATCCTTTTTCATTCCAGCCCACCAGAAATATCTTTTCATACCTTTATACATCTTTGAAGCTCCGGGGGGTGAATCGAAGTAGTAGAACAATGGGATTCACTCAATATGCGCTCCTTCAGCTCAGCGCTACTCCGGGTATACACAACGGCCATTAAGCCTAATCAGGTCATCATCGTGGAGTCTGAAGTCGTACTTCTGACCCTCGAATGTGCCATCAATTAGCTTCTGTCTAATTTCCACCATATACTGATCCGTCATCTGAGCACTCCGCACCTCTTCAACCAAGCCAGTATGAGAGACTAGCGAATGGAGAGAGTGTGCTCGGCGACTCAATGCGTCAGCTACCACATTTGCCTTACCCTCCTGTATGTAAATCGATGTCATAATCATTCAGAAATTCAACCCAACTTCTTCTCTGCCTCATGTTCGTAACTCTTTCTGAGTGAACAAGTACTTTAAACTCTTGTGGTCAGATAGATTGTCACGCTTACCCCATACAAATGATGGCCATATCTTCAGTGCGAAGACAATGGCCCCCAACTCTAAGTCGTGGGTAGGGTAGTTCTCCTCATGCTTCTTCAGCTGTCGGGAGGCGTAAGCTACGACCTTCCCGTGTTGCATCAACACACAACCCATACCTCTGCCTGATGCGTCGCAGTAGACCTCAAAAACCATCTGGACCGTCTGGTAATGTCAGACAACCGGTGCAGATGTCAGAGCATCCTTGAGACTCGCGAGAGCCCTCTCACAGTCGACTGTCCACTCGAATGGTGCATCCTTCTTCATCAGGAAGTCATCGGCTTCGAGACACTGGAGAAGTCCTTCACAAATCTCCTATAGTAACCTGCCAGACGAGGAAGCTCCTGATATCGGTAACTGTCTTCGGCCTAGGCCAGGTGCGCACTGCATCTATCTTTGCCGGATCAACAGCGGATCCCGGCCTCAGAAATCACATGTCCAAGGAATGACACTTGGTTCAACCAAAATTCACACTTAGAAAATTTAGCATACAACTGATTTTTCCTCAACGTTTGCAATACATCTCTCAGGTGGTTTCATGCTCACCCTGGGATTCGAATATACAAGAATGTCATCGATGAAGACTACCACTGATTTGTCCAACTGATCTTGGAACAAACGGTCATTAAGTCCATGAACTTTGCTGGGCATTGACAAGCCAAACGGCATAACTGTGAACTCATAATGCCCATAACTAGTTCTAAAGGCTGTCTTTCTATATCACTGTCTCGGATGGCAATCTGGTGGTATCCGGAACGTACGTCTATCTTGGAGAATACTGATGCTCCCTTAAGCTGATCAAATAGATCGTCGATGCGTGGTAAGGGGAACGGTTCTTCACCGTAACAACATTCAGCTCCTATAATAATACATAGGCGGAGGCTACCGTCCTTCTTCTTCACGAAGAGGACCGGCGCTCCCCGGTGAAACACTAGGGCGGATAAAGCCCTGTCGAGTAGGTCTCTCAGCTGCTCCTTGAGCTCTGTCATTTCTGCTGGAGCCATACGTAAGGTGCTTTTGCAATGGGTACGGGGCCCGGAACTAGATCAATCTCAAACTCAACCTCTCGTGGGGCGGCATGCCCGGCAGTTCCTTAGGAAAAACATCAGGAAACTCCGACACTACCGGCACATCTGGGCTAAACTCAGGGTCTCTCTCTATGTCTGGACATAGCAGAGGTTTACATCACTCCCTCGTCGTAAACTCGTGATACATAGCCATGGCGGTGATGATCTGTGTCGAAGGCTTTCTGGGCCTCTGGCGGTAAGATATGGTAACCCCAGATGGACTCCGAAGAAGCAGTCGATGCTCGGCCACAGGATTCTGCCCTTGTGCCGCTCCACCAGTTCATCACGACAATCACATCAAACCTAGTCCGTCGAACTCTATCAAGTCGATCGGAAAACTCTTCACCCCTGATTTGACACAATGCACCTCGGTAGTAGCGGGTACATCGGATCCGCTCTTTCGACGGGAGAGTAAACACGAAGTCTGGGATCTCTTCACCATCTAACCCCAGCCTCTTCGCAAATGATAGCGAAATGATGTGTGTGAGGCTCCAGAGTCGAACAAATCGATGCATCCACGCCATTCACTGGAAAGGTACCGGTGAGGATCGTGCCGCTCTTGCCGGCTTCTGCCTTATTGCAGACACTCAGTATACCTCCCGTCCGAGTGCACAGCCTAATTCATTGGCAAACTAATAAGTAGTGGTAACAACACGGGTCATATGCTTCAAACAACTTTACTTTATTCATTAACACACTCCTTTTACAACATTCATGGCGATTATACTGTCGCACGATTCACACTTACAACATCCTTAATACATACTGTTTATCACATAATTATACAAGGCTTAAAACTGCTTGAAGGTCAAATTCAGACGTCCGGGTTTTTCATGTGATTGTGTTGATGCCATCATGCCGACGGTGCGGTGTTCAGTTTGATCTTTCTGATGCCATGGTATAGCATCCTTGCTTGTCCACCCATGATTAGTACATCTCCCGATTTCAGCAGTAGCTTCTTAGCGAGGTTCGTACGCTTCTGCTCGCCATACACAAATACTGCGGTATCGCCAATGGACCAGACACCACGGGTACTCCTTACTTAGAGACTCGGGTGACTCGTTCCTTATCTTGGTGTATACCTAACCGTCCACCCTTCTGTAGAATTTTACGATGCATAGATCTGCTTTTACACTTGGAATTGATTCCGTTTCAACTTGCTGAGCAATTCCCACGGCGTGGTTAACGTACCGCATGGAACTCCTCTGGTATGCTTGTTACTGTTGCTCCATCTTCAGCTCGAACTTCTTGATATGACTTGGTGTAAGGGTTCCAGTCCTTACCCATGCACATCATCTTCAATTGCATCCTCGCTCCGTTCGGGTATTCGGGTGTGTAAAACCCTCCTGGTTTTGCTCCAAGTTCGTCGCATCGTCTGATGATATGGATTTGTGCCTCCGGTGTCAGGTATCCATTTAGAAGTATCATACCTGGCCGGATAACTGACATTGCTCCAATGGAAAGTCGGTGATGTTGATGGTGGTTCTTCAGGGTTTGGTGTGGGTGGGATTGGATAACATATATTGAAAGTTCCTTTAAGTTTAGAATACTCTAATTAGGTAAACTCTCACACTATACTTTATTTATTTACTCACATGGTTGTTTATTTAAACTCACTCACACTCATGCATGAAATGCGGTATGCAGACACTTATTTCATTCAACGTTTAGGCGGTACCTGGTCTAGAAGAGGGCCCTGGCGCCTCAGACCGGTCCACCACATTCAGGGGGCCTTGTGGACCCGACCCCTTCCCCTTCTGGGACTCTGTGTACCTCTGATCTTGGCTGGTTGCGTCTGGATCTTCGCGCCTTCTTCTGGCCACTCCGGGTTCTGCAGTGGGCATGGCCTTGTTTGTCTGTCTGGGCCATGTCTACAGGGTCGTCCATCATTCCGGGCGGTGAATGCTTAGCCTTGCTATCTATGCAGGATATTGCATGATCATGACGGTGACCCATCTTCTTACAGTATCGGCACTGAACATCATTACCCTTGCAGTCCTTGCCGGGGTGGTCTCCGTTGCACCACTTGCAGTAATAGTGGCGCTCCGGTCCAGAGCCCGTGCTAGCTGCTATCACATTACACAATCAATACTTGTTCCACAACTTATCAGCATATACTTTAACTTATCACACAGGTTTAGACAATTACCCTTAGGTGGGTAAGAACGTAGGGCTTGGCCGCATACGCATAGGTGAGCTGCAGAGGCTCCTCAGCAGTGGTGGTCTGGGTCTGGCCCTTGCCACCCTGTTGCTGTCCTCTCTGGGACTGGGGGTATGACTTCTTCTTCTTCCCTCCCCACTGCCCTTGCGTGCCTTGGCCCTCGTTCTGAGCCTTGCGCTTGAGCGCACTCTCCTCGTCCCTCAGACGGACGGTGATCTCCACAATAGCAGCGGCATGATAGCACTCCTATATTTAGGGTGTCAGTTATGCCCCGCCAAATAAACTCACAACACATTAACACATGTACACACTTATTCACATTATACTGTAATTCCTTTACCTGCAAGGTGGTATATCCAGTAGGCCCCATGCCGTAGCGTAGGCGATAGTTCAGTCCGTTGTAGAAACGGTTCACAAGGATCCGGTCTGAGTAACCCAGATCCGGTAGCAGGTGGATAAGTCCGATGAAGGCTGAGTATACTCATCTACCGTCATCTTATCCCCTTGTCTCAGATTGTCCAACTCCAGGCGCTTGGCCTCTTGCACATGTATAGGGTAGTATTTGGCTCGCAGCAGAGCCGTGTACTCCCTCCACTGGACGTCGGGTCAGCAACTCTACCCTCGCGCACAAGCTTCCACCAGTTTTGCCGTGCGAGCCTTCAGGTAATAAGCAGCAAGTCGTACCTTGACCTGCTCAGGTGGTGCTAGGGTTTCGAAGGCGGTCTCCATCTCGGAGATGTATGCCTCGAGCTTACGGGGATCGGTCTCCCCACTGAATGAGGGCGGCCTCAGATCAGCCAACGCCTTGACCCAATTGGTCT
The DNA here is from genome assembly GCA_023374045.1 of Limonium bicolor. Taxonomy (NCBI): domain Eukaryota; kingdom Viridiplantae; phylum Streptophyta; class Magnoliopsida; order Caryophyllales; family Plumbaginaceae; genus Limonium; species Limonium bicolor. The sequence continues at coordinate 265,677,373 of CM041778.1, read as the reverse complement.
CTCGTGGCGGTGGTGGTGGTGGCTGAACTCCAGGCTGTCGCCCTTGCTGTATAGCAGCAACTAAGTCGGGTACCAGCTGAGCTACGGCGGCTGCAACTGCCTCAGCCATGGTCTGTGCCGTAGTATCATCACCCTGGTCACCCATACCTCCAGTACCGCGCCCGCGGCCTCTCCCTCGTGGTCTACCTGCCATCTGAATTTATATGAACATCTCATTAGCATTATGCTTGCACACTTATCGGTCCAACGATTGTAACGCTTCCCGATAATAAGGTATCTCCACACTTAGTTAGTGGTCAACCTTTCCATATATGTTCACTTAGGTATCTGTAGTTAGGTTTCCTAACTCGGTATATCCCTAAGCTCGGTATTCTAGTCATCAGAGCGATACTTCGCTCTGATACCACTTTTTGTAACACCCCTACTACGCACATAACTATACTTGGAATCGCAGCGGAAAATAAACAACTAAACGGTAACTAAACGATTGGTGCTACAATGCCGTCAACCACCCACGTGGCTAACAAGGCTGAATAAATACAATTGTACCGGTCTGATGATCAGACTCCCGAGCATAGAACTAACAACCATATATATACATCAACATAATACCGAGTATTTACATAAATCCTTCACTGTATACTTCACTGTAAACCATCACAAACAAGTATATAATACGCCACGGGAGCACAGGCGCAACCCGGGCAACATCCAACAGTACTCCAAAAGTAAACTACTCTCTAGGATCTAGAGCCACTCTGCTTCTTCGATCCTCATCCTGCAATAAAATATGGAGCCCCGAGGGGGTCAGCACCTTTGCTGGTATGGCTAACGCGCAGCCCATCGGCTACCGGATACGCGCAACCAATTGTCATGATGACATGGTATTTATTTTAAAACACACAACACATACATATATAACATAACACAGGTATTGTACACAACATAACACACATCAAACATACAATTCCTTTTAGGAAGAGAACCAACACAGTTAGTCCCCATTGAGAGCTTAGAGAATGTTGCCATGCTCATACTTAGCTCGTTACATAACTCGTTACCGTCCGGTTAGATTGAACGGTTAACTTAACACAAGGTGCCTCGGATATAGTGATCCAAGCACACCGAAACAAAACACATAGTATGCCCCTGTGGCCCGACGTGAGTCAGTAAAATAGCCTTGGTTAAGCTAAAGGGAAGGTTAGAAACCAAATTGGAAACTTAACCATAACATACAGAGAGAATCGAACCGGTTATGACATCGACTCCCATACTCACACGCGTGGCCGGAACAGACCGGACTCCTCACTTCCCCGTTAGCCCTTGTTAGAAGTTCATCATTGAACTCAACAAACAATTCACAATAATAGGTCCAGTCTTGTTAGACACACACAGGGAGAGAGAGTCATACTTAACAACATAATAATACTTAACAACTGTAAACTCTTTACATGGTTTAATCTTACAAAGTCATAAACACACAGAAAAACAAACAACACACAAGCCGGTGTAAACCGGTAGGCAACAGACTGCAAGAAAACCATACCTTGGTCCTTGCCTCGACTGATTTCCACCTTGAGAGAATCCTAAACACATTAGTAATGTCGGTTAATTATTTATTTAACTTCAAACTTACTAAGTATTTACATGATTGTATGACATGTTTTAATGCCTATCCTACCCTAGGTTACCATCATTATACACCCTAGGGTTAACTACATAAGTCACATTCTTTTCTGTTTTTTTTTACAAGTTTTGGTCCGACCGACCTTGCCGACCGAACTTGTCCAAGTTCGGTCGATTCCAGAACACATTTCGTCAAAATTTCTACTCCGACCGAACTTACCAAGTCCGGTCCTATGTTCGGTCTTTTCCGAGAGTTTTCCCCTTTGTAAATTAGCCCGACCGACTTACCAAGTCCGGTCCTATGTTCGGTCTTTCCAGTAACTCAATCGTACTCAAAATACAGGCCCGACCGACCTTGCAAGTCCGGTCCCCAAGGTCGGTCTTTTCCAGAAGCCAATTCTCGCAGGGTAAACTGGGCTCGACCGAACTTGCAAGTTCGGTCGCAAGTTCGGTCTGCCCCAGACCTTTGTTTTCCTTTTCACATTCAACTCCAAACTTCACCCCATACAACCTAGTACCCCTAACTCATTTGGGCACTTTCAAACACACCTTAAGACATCTTAAACACTGATAAAACTCATTATCTAATTCCTTAAGCCTTTACTCTTTCTTCACAAAATTCCTAACACTTACAATGTTTTCTCCAAGTTTCCAAGTGGTGTTTCATACCTATGATAACTACTATCCAAAATGCTTTTCTCCTCCTCTTAACATCATCTTTTAAGCATTATCTCTCACAACTAACTCCTTATATCCTTCTTGAAATTCTTTTCCAAGTTTACACTTCTCCTTGTTTTACCAAAGTTTGCCTAGGTATTTACCTAAGTCCCAAAGTGACTTTGGTACTCACTAAATCTTAAGATCATGTCTAAGTCCTTTTTACACCCTAGAGTACTTCCTAGTACATCAAAATTCCTTAAGAACATCATGAACTTCTTATTCATCTCCTACACTTTCTAACTCACCAAACTTATGTAAACACTTAGAACTTCTTACTTATTACCTAAATTTTGACATGGGTTCCCCTAGGACATTACTAAGCCAAAACACTTTGTTTTCTCCATTAAACACTCAAGAACATCTAGAATCACCAAACACACTCTCATACACAACTTCACCAAATTACACTACATCACAATATAGTGCATAATTTAAATTGCATGGCACTTAGGCCTTAAAATGCATGGCTCTTAGGCCCTTAAAGTGCTTAAATCATAAACACTGAATTTCCACAATATATATGCCTTTAACCTGCAAATACACTCAACACACACATATGCCCTTTACTAGTCTCTTGAGAACACTTTACTAGGTCATTCACCATTTGCTCTTTAGGTAGTTTTAATAAGCATTTATAAGCTCATTTCTCCTAAGGCATTAAACAACATTAAGTTAGTAGATTTACCTCTTTTTCCGACACACTTCCTTCTTGTTTCCTTACAAAACCGTATGGTATTTTGATTCCTTGTCAAGTTCTAGACAATGTACAAACATCATAATGAGTAATCAAGCTATAGGCTTCATCTCATTGTAAACCCTAATTTGACATTGTTTCAAAAACATTAATGTAGTTGTTTTACCTTGATCTTTGAAGAGAGTTTGGATATAACAAGAGAGGACTCCACCTAGTCCATGAAGAGTTGCAATGAAGCTAGAACAAAGTCACACAAGGAGCTATATCAATGTGTATTTTCGGACATGACAAAAACAAGGAGGAAACTTGATTTTTGTTTGAGATTCCTTACCTAGAAGCAAAGGAGAGTAATAATATGTCAAAATATAAGCTCAAGCTCCTTCGATGGTGGAACACCTTGGCACCGAAATGGAGCTCTTGGAGTTTTGAGAAGATAGGAATGAAGAGCTTGATGAAAGGAAGAGATTGGTGGTGTTTGTTTGATTTGGACAATGAGCAAGATTTAACAAGTGGTCAAAGTTGGAGTTTCCATGGTGATAGTGGTATTACCGTGAGAGAACAAAGAAGAAGGAAGAAGAGAGGTGTTTGCAAACCGTGGGAATGAAGGAAAGAAATGAGAGTGAAGATAGAATTGCTTTAAGGAGATATTTATACTTATAAAGTAAAAAGGTAAGTTAATTAGTTTTCTTTACTTACTTATTATTATCAACTAAGGAGTGGTGAGTCACACACTTAGAAAACCGGCCCCCTTTATTAGTGTGAGGGTGTTTTAGTCTTTGTTTGTCAATTTAATTACTTAATACAACATATGTTATAAACTAGCTTATAAAAAGTACTATTCACCTAAACAAGGCACTTAGAAGTGAAATTTTTGATTTCCCATTAATATAGCCACCCAAATGTGATACTATATAGTACACATATATATTTAAGAGTAATGATGGACATTTAGCCATTCAAAACTCATTTACAAGACAATTTTTTCAAAAACGTGCTTTAGACTTCTTAAAGCACATTTGTGTTTTAACTTGTTTTCAAGCTTGGTTTTCTTTGGTAATTGGTTTAATATGTTCATTAGTGTATAAATGAGGTCTTGGTAAGCTCATTAGGCCTTACTCAAGTTTATCCCAAGCTTAGAGCACATTTTAGCTCTTATTGACTTTAAAGCACAATTGTGTTTCCTTTTGTTTAAATTTGTTTACTAAGGTTTCTAAGACTCTTTTTAGTCTTATTACACCCTATTTAGGTGTTTAAACAACATAACTAGGTTTGGGGTATTTCATTTAAATTGTTATATTCTGATTAATGAGGATTCAATGAGTAACTCATTGGAATGGATTGTTGAGATATATGGCATATGTGGAACTTGAGCAGTAACTGCCTTCTTATGAATTATTGGACTCATGGTATGCCTTGGGCTCCATGAGATGCTTCATGGTTTCCTACACTATAGTTTAAAGGTACTATAGGGGGTGTGCACATCTTTAGGGCCTGGAGTGCGTTTGGGAAAGGTTGGATCGCTCAATGATCGGATTCGTCCCTTGAACTGATTGTGTGGAATGAGAGAAATTGATGACTAAGGAAATATGTGAATTGATTAACATGTACTTGTGCAGTTCGGATGCCTTATTGTTAATGCTTGAACTCTTGGTTGAGCAAAGTTTGTGTATATACCATCAAGTACTTTACTAAGTTATTTTCTGATGGTAGCTTTGATTTTACTCAGCTTTGCTGACTTTTGGCTTTATGCCCTGTGGTCCTTTCTTTGTGATTGTATGAATAGCCACAGATGCAGGAAATGAAGAAGCTTCTCCTTAGTTGTGGAGACATTCGAGAGTGTGGGCTTTTGGGGCTAGAAGACCATCATTTATTCTCTCTTTGTTTCTAGACTAATGTATTAGGTTGTTCTATAACCTATGTAATACAAAGTTAGTTTGGTTATAAGTTAAGCCTAAGCATTCACATGGTTGTGAGTGTGGCGGTAACGTCCTATAAGACTTATGCTTCCGCTTTATTAATCTGAGCAAGTTTATTATCATATTATGGTTAGTAATTTAGGGGCGTTACATATACATTTAAGATTTTCGAGTAAATCAAAAGGAAATTAATATAAGGAATTTAATGTGTGAACACCAAATAATACTTAGAGATTATAGTATGTTAAAATATAAAGTTAAGAGGAGAATTAATTAACATATGACCAATAAATGTCACTGATGAAACTTTAAATTGTTATGTCGTTTGGACAAATACAACATGTCATGTGAATAATACTTGTTTTATACAAAAATACATTCAAGGAAATTATTTAAGTTAAGAGAAAATAATTGATGCGGTATATAAGATCATGGAGGTAATTAAAAGAGAATTACCATACAATATAAGTCTTATAGTAAAGACTACGATGGTTAGATTATATAGGTAAACCTTAAACATAAATAAGGTTAAGAGGTTAAAAGAAATTATCTAAGCGTTAAAAATAAACCTCACATGAAATAACGAATACGAGGACATTTCATGATACGATAAATTATTATACGAGAGTAACATAAAATTAACACTCTCAGTTAATCCTATTCTAGGACTTTGATTGGCTAGACTGACGGGAATTATGGAGTACAATCTTCGGTGAATGGTATGGATTTCTTGCAACCTGTTTGCTAACGGATTTACACCGGCTTGTGTGCTATCTGTTGTGGAAATAACGACCAAGATAATTGCATGTATTAACATGTTGCACTTGCGTTTGTGTATTGTTGTGATTTTTATGCACTGGGTGTTATTTTATGTGCGTGAACGATACTAACGATAAAGTGCATGTGCCACACATGCAACTCTACATTACCAGTGGATTAAAACCTACGTATTATTACTGAGAACTTGTACTCAAGTTTCTCACTAACTTCCTTTATAAACAACGTCATTGTCCTTAAATGTGACAACTGACAATACACACAGTTGTGCTTGTTTAACGTCATTGTGTGACGTCTAACATATTCAATGCTACGAGAAGCGAGGAGCCCAGATGTTTCTGGCCATGCATGCAAATATGGAGGTTGTACCTGTCGCAGGTCGTCCTCAATACAGTATACGTCATGACGGTGGTTTTGGGTGTAGACTTTGTCCACTCACCGGGTTAGTACGGAACATTTAAGCTGGGAGAAGGACTGCATTCTCTCGAGGGTACGATACCCACATATAATTTTGAAGCAGAGAGAAAGATTTCATTCTCTCGAGGGTACGATACCCACACCTATATTCAAGTACGGGAGTAGACTATGTTCTCCCCTATAGGATTTATTACGCGACCATTAACGCGAGAGTCTTATCTCATCTGAAGGGTTTACCATACCCGATCCAAAAATTATATTACTAACTTGACCTCTGTTGTCATGTTTCTCATTGTGATGTTATTGACCTTGTATGGCTACTTGTGTGAATTATATATGATGCATTTTTCAGTGTTTGATAAAAATGAACCGCATGCTTACGACAAAGTAGTCATGCGTGGCCCGCTAGCTTATGGGCTGCACGGGTTCATACCAGCATTATTTGCTGAGCCATTTCGATGGCTATGTTTTTCAGGTACCTGAAGAAATAAGAGATTACCCGACCGAGTGTAGGTTGGGGTAGAATTACGACATGGGAATATTACTATCTGTATCATTTTACAGTATTGTACTTTTACTATTAGCTTTCGTTATAGCGGTTTGTATTCAGCGCTCAGACTGTTTCATTTGTAAGTTGTATTGGAGTTAGCCTTGTTAGTCAAATGGGTGACTAACGGCGTTGTAGCACCACCCGTTGTTATGTAGATATATTCCGCTGCATTTCCAGTTGTCTTTGGGAGCTATCATCATACAGGTTGTGGAGTTTCAGGTTGGGGTGTTACAAAAAGTGGTATCAGAGCGTAGTTACGCTCTGAGAATTGAATACAACCGAAATTAACCTTGGGTTACAGGGTGTGAGATAGTACAGTGAGGAGTAGGAAGTTAGTTTTTACTTAGTCCGCCGAAGGGCGTTAACAACTGTCAAAAACATACAGTAACTCTAGCTATGACCTGCCTAAATAACGAGCATATGTCATGAAAAGGAATACATTAATCAACAAAAATACTTAAGACTACCGGAATTGTCAAAAGGGTTTGTTGAGAACTGTACGACGCCAGCCGTTGTTCACTCGGGAAGCTGACGACGAATGACAGTGACGCCATACCGAAAACAACAGGAAAGGCTGACAGTACCGCCAAGTATACAGTGATGAAGGAGTCAATTTGCGTCGCAATAAACATACACCGCATGGAAATCCAAACTTGCATGGCGCCTTTGCTACAACAAGTGCTGCTTCAGTAAACCGAATACAGGTGGAAACCGTAAAGCCCTACAAGCTGTGGCTAACTATAAGGACGTCAGATCATACCTCCCATGTCGACTATAAAATAATACCTAGAGTCAAGTAAAGACATCACCAACTTACTAACACTTGAAGAACAATGCATGAGTTAGGTAGCGGAAAGGCAAATGAAGACTTCCTCGAGAGAGAGCAACACTGAATTTTATGGGATACCCAGGCACTGAGCTTACGGCCCAGTGCGGGACTGGAAATCTTACAATTCCTTGTAAACTTCGTGAGAAGATCGTGTGAAACCTTGAAATATGACAATCAATATAGTCCTACAAAAATAACCATGATAATATCAAGAAAAACAGAATCTCACTATATCTAATGATACATCCATCATGTATAAGCACGAGTTTTAAATACCTGAGCAAATACCAGGGGTCTCATCTAGTATCAATATAGTGATAATGCTGGACTCCTAATTAATAAAGAGAAGAGAACAAACTTTGAATCTATATATTCTGAAGTCAGGAGAACTACCTAATTAGCAATACCAAATGCTACATATATACACATAATTTGGAGGTTGTAAACCTAAAAACGTTGAGGAGTATTGAAATATTTCAGAGGGTTAAGTGTCAGAAAATATACCTACCCTATTATGAGGCACAAGTCCTACACTATCCTTATGGAACTATACGAGCATATGTCTTCTATGACAGCTCATTTGTGAATGCGAGTAAAGAGCGCATGAAATCAAATAAAGTTAACTCTCAATGTAATATAAATTTTAATATGAGCATGGTAAGGAATAACCTCCTTGACACTAGCAATAGAGGTAGTGTAAGTTATATTAAGAGTTTGAATTCATATATACACTAAAAGTTAGTGGAAGTTAAACTTAAAAGTAGGAAAACATACTCCTTGGCTTGTAACAAGTGTTTTACACGTGAACGTTCCTAACGTTATAAACCAATCTCTATGATTTTAAATCCTCTATTTAATACACCTAATCAACCTTTTTGAAAGCCATTGAGTTTGTGGATTAACCACGTTTCTAAGAGGAAGAAATAAACATTAAGCCTTGTTGCCTAGTCACCGAACCGTAGGATTCAAGCTGGAAGCCCTTAGCTTGAAATGGTACTAATATTAAAAGATACATAACCTAGGTTGAACATGTGATTCACCTGATTCATGGAGTTTAAATGGAGTAAGAAAAAGCCAAGCTTTAAGGCGGAGGGAATAATACTTTATGAAACCCGTAATAGATCGACTTATAAAAACCTTCCTTGGAGTCTTATCCCAAATTTAGTAATAACTATGTCTGTCTTTGTTCCAAATAATAATAACCAAAGTGTAGGCAATAATCAAGCCATGATAAGTTAAAAACTAGATAAGCCTTTTAAAGAGAAAAGTGTATTTTGAGGTATCCAAGTTCATAACTGAATTCTTAGCTTGTGTCATGATGGGTTTAAGGGTTAGAACAATTAAAGGAAAATAATTATTAGGCAGTAAGTTTCTAGATGTTTTAATAAGAATTTATCTTTATGCCAAGAGGAAAAACTGGCTTCCCCGCTAAATGATTTGATCAAAGGAACTTAGTTCCGGGGATTAAGGAATGCACTAGATTCGAGTATAGGTTATAACAAATATGGATAGTTGTATAGTGGTCAAGATAAAATGTAGTACTACTCATCACGTCACAAAGTCTCGATAAGATAAAATTTGGAAATTGATAATTATGTGGTTGTTTGATATTTGACGTGGGTGGTCAAACTTGATCCTGGTCAGATCAAGGGAAAAAACCAAACACAAAATGGTATGGAAGGATAGTTCATCACTGACGCTGACCACGTCGGGGTTGGATGATTCCTGAGACTCCCTACAAGTGGTCACAAATTTCTGTGATAAATAAGTATTTATTCTTAATCCTAACATAAACTTAGACTATAAGAGTGTATGGGATGTGGAAGATGTAAATTAAGAGTTAAATTGTCCAGGTTATCCTGTAGAGATTAAATGGCTAAAACGACTCCGCGTATGTCGAGAAAAAAAAATAGTCGACTGTGAGGAAAATACTAACTGTAACGACCCCAAAACACCCTAGGAGTTAGGGACGTTACACGCCGCGTATCTATTACCTAATAACGCAAGGCTCTAACATACGAAACCCAAAGCTGAAACAAAGTACACCTTTATTAACTGAGAACAGATTACATGGTCTATCTGACATTACATACAGAAGTCAAACTACATTACATAACGTAATCAAATTACAAAGGGCCTTAAGCCACAACTGCAATTACAAAGTGAAAGACGAAGCAGAAAGCAGAGCGGAGTCTTCAAAGGAAACTTAAACCTGCAAGTCAGACGGAAATAGGGGTGAGCCAAACTATAGCTCAGCAGGTGATAAACTTCATCAGCTGAGCATGCTCAAAACATATACTGAACATAATCGTACTAATACATAAGCTTAGCAAAACAGACTGGAAGCGTAACAGAAATCAGATAGAGAAAGAAGCTTTCTCAAATCAGAGGAGTGACAGGTCAGAACCGAAACAGAAGTTGGTCAAATCAGAGTAGAGAAGCAGAAACTGAGTAAACTGAACAGAAGTCTTAAACCAGAGCAAAGCAAATCACAAACTCAAAAGTTCATAACAGAAGCTCAATCAAAACAGAGGTGGGACACTAGACACCAGCTGACACATCAGAAGGACTCATATAACGTCCTATGGATCCGAAGATCCCACAACAGAAGCCGTAGAGACAGCTATGGACCCGTCGGTCACTAAACATCCAAGGGACCCTGAGAGATATAAACAGAAGGGAACCCAAGGGAAAAACAGAAGGAATTCCTGCGCAGCATGCTACGGGACAGCCAGACCCGACTATCCAAGGCTCAGAAGCTAAACATCTAGGTCCCAAAACAGAAGCTTTACAAAACGAAGCAGCAGCCTTTACAGAACAGAACAGAACAGAGGGCCAAAGCACATCACACGGATCATAAACCTTTATCAAAACAAAAGTCATAAACTGACTATAAATCACAGATAGCAAACAGAAGCGTAGAAGCTCAAACACTCTTTCTGAGCAAATCAGAGTTCAAAGGCTTATCTAAAGAAATCAAATTAAAGTGCACCTATACATGTGCCGAAACATAATAGAAGAGAAGTACTCGAGAAGAGAAATCCAACGCCGCAAACGGCACTCAAAACGGAGCTCAAACGAAGGAGTTATGCCAAAAACAGAGGCATGTCCGAACTTGCGTCCGACCTTGCAAGTTCGGACAGATGCCGAGAACAAATACTGCAGAGAAATCACAGTGTCCGAACATCGAAGTTCGGACTGATGTTCGGACGGTTTTTCGGAAAGAGTTACGCGGGACGTCCGAGCTTCGAAGCTCGGAGATTTCAGAAAAACGGTGTCCGAACTTCAAAGTTCGGACTGAGTTCGGACACACCCGAATGCGAAAATACAGAACCTCAAAACGTGCTGTCCGAACTTCTAAGTTCGGACAGAAGTTCGGACAGCACAAATCAGCAGAGCAGAGGCTACGAACAGATCAGAAACATTACCAAAACTTCACAAATCTATACCAAAGTATTACCCACACCAAATCAGACATAAACACAGAGAAACCATGGGTTTCAGCCACTCAAAAACGCAATTACAACGCATTAAAACTCACGCACAAATCCATGAACAATCCTTATAAAACCCAAATCAGCGGCACTCAGAATTCACAAAACAGAGGGGAATTTACAGATGTAAATTCACCATTGTCAAAGCAATACTTACATACCCAAAATATACGAATAAAAAAAAACTACCCACGGGGTTTTAACACATTAAAACGCAAATCAGAAATCACCCAAATCACCACAAATCAGAGAGTCAAATAAACATATACGGAAACATTTCTCGAAACCCCCGTGGGTGAACACACACAACCGAATCCATCTACCACCTACCTCACATCCGACGCAAAGCCATCTCTGCGGACCCTAACCAACAGACTCCTCGAATCCCCACTTGCAACAACGAACCCTCAGACGAACAATTCCAGCATTCTAGAGTTAGAATCAGAAAAGAAAGAGGGGAAAACTTAATGGAGAATAGAACCGGAACTTACAAACCAAACCTGATAGAATTGATATACGAACGGAATTCCACAAGCAGATCTCTAGCAATCAGTAATTGAGAGGAAATTGAAGAAGAGAAAGAGGAGCAAAGGGAGAAGAACTTGAACGCGTAGAGGATGACCAGAGAACCGTCAATGAGAGAGTGGAGAAATTATTTGATCGTGAATTAGGATGAGAGAGAAGAGGGAAATAAAATAGTTTAATAACCCACTCTCTTAATAAAATAATAAATAACAAAAGGAAGAAGACAAATGTAACCCTCCTTCCTCACTGACATATTAACATTACAAGAATGTCATAGGCTATTTAATATAAGATTACAAAATAGCTCAAACTCCCTTTGCGAATCAAAAGAAAATAAAAAAAAATCTGGGGCATAACAACATACCCCCTTAAAAAGAATTTCGTCCTCGAAATTCGACGGAACCCAGAATATTAGCAGATGCACTTCAAATGTAGGAACGCTACGAACACGAACCAAGAGCTAACGCTCAGAAACGAACTCACTACTGATTGACCGGCAGAAGAACGTGAAGATGATCACAAACACATAACTCTAAGGCACCGAAAGAACACTCACAAAGCTATCACTCAGAATACACTAGCTGATTCGATGATAGAGGAAGTAAAGCAGAAGATCTCTGACGGCACAACACAAGGACACAGAAGGAACGCTGATATAGCTCAGAAGCTTTTTACCACACATGAGCTGACACACCGAACACACTGCCAGAGGAACTAAGCACAAGATTACTGATGGCTAACTTGCAGGCACAGGAACCACACTTACTCATTTCAGACGCTCTATCCTCAAAGAGCTAGCACTCAGAGTTTACTGGCTGGCTCACTGACAAAAGAAGCGAAACAGATGATTACTGAAAGCTAAGCACGAAGGCTCAGGAAGCACATAAAAGATGACCACTCGTCTAAAAGTTCACCTCGCTTGAGCTAATACGCAACCCTACGGGCAGATTCACTATCAGAATGAGCGAAACACAAGATCACAGAAGGCAAAGCTTGAAGGACTAGAGCAGCACTCACACTTGTTGCTGACTGACAAACTGAAGGGACATAATAGAGGATTACTAAAGCTCAGCCTAGAGACACAGAAGGAATGCTAAACTCTCTCAGAAGACGTCCTGCTACAAAGGACCAACCAAACAAATCTTTCAAACCCATACTTCAAGCCCATACAAAACCAAAGCTCAACACACCCTCTGAAACACACACTGAAGCACCCATTTCTCCCATCACAAGCTCAAGACTCACGGCTAAGATTCTCACCCACACACAGAACTTCACAGGCTAAGCTCACACCACAACCCGCTCAGAACTAAAGCACAACCTACACTCCAGAACACACGCTGAAGCGCTCCTAGACACCCATCACACAACTCGGACCTCGTAATCCAAACCCACTCATCACCTTAGCCAACTCTTCTGATCCCACACACATCTCACAGCCCGATCACAATGCACTAACTCACATCCCAGAAACACAACCCACACCAGCACACACCGCACACAACCAAGCATACACACAACTCAACAAAAAAACGCATTCGGTCACCCTTTTCCAAAGGGCCCGACTCCCTCGGATTCAGACTCAAGCACAAAAGCACACAAACATCAGACACTACGCTTCCGCTGCGCTACCCTGTTAGTGGACAACCACGGAGCAGACGCACTCAATAGACTCCAAGAAACAATCAAATCATACAGCAAACAGCAGTCAAATCACGCAGCAGGCAGCACACAACACATAACATGCAAGGACACGGAAGCGTAGGCATGCAGACACCACCCAAAACCCAAAGAAAGCCAAACCTGGCTCTGATACCACTAAATGTAACGACCCCAAAACCACCCTAGGAGTTAGGGACGTTACACGCCGCGTATCTATTACCTAATAACGCAAGGCTCTAACATACGAAACCCAAAGCTGAAACAAAGTACACCTTTATTAACTGAGAACAGATTACATGGTCTATCTGACATTACATACAGAAGTCAAACTACATTACATAACGTAATCAAATTACAAAGGCCTTAAGCCACAACTGCAATTACAAAGTGAAAGACGAAGCAGAAAGCAGAGCGGAGTCTTCAAAGGAAACTTAAACCTGCTAGTCAGACGGAAATAGGGGTGAGCCAAACTATAGCTCAGCAGGTGATAAACTTCATCAGCTGAGCATGCTCAAACATATACTGAACATAATCGTACTAATACATAAGCTTAGCAAAACAGACTGGAAGCGTAACAGAAATTAGATAGAGAAAGAAGCTTTCTCAAATCAGAGGAGTGACAGGTCAGAACCGAAACAGAAGTTGGTCAAATCAGAGTAGAGAAGCAGAAACTGAGTAAACTGAACAGAAGTCTTAAACCAGAGCAAAGCAAATCACAAACTCAAAAGTTCATAACAGAAGCTCAATCAAAATAGAGGTGGGACACTAGACACCAGCTGACACATCAGAAGGACTCATATAACGTCCTATGGATCCGAAGATCCCACAACAGAAGCCGTAGAGACAGCTATGGACCCGTCGGTCACTAAACATCCAAGGGACCCTGAGAGATATAACAGAAGGGAACCCAAGGGAAAAACAGAAGGAATTCCTGCGCAGCATGCTACGGGACAGCCAGACCCGACTATCCAAGGCTCAGAAGCTAAACATCTAGGTCCCAAAACAGAAGCTTTACAAACGAGCAGCAGCCTTTACAGAACAGAACAGAACAGAGGGCCAAAGCACATCACACGGATCATAAACCTTATCAAAACAAAAGTCATAAACTGACTATAAATCACAGATAGCAAACAGAAGCGTAGAAGCTCAAACACTCTTTCTGAGCAAATCAGAGTTCAAAGGCTTATCTAAAGAAATTCAAATTAAAGTGCACCTATACATGTGCCGAAAATAATAGAAGAGAAGTACTCGAGAAGAGAAATCCAACGCCGCAAACGGCACTCAAAACGGAGCTCAAACGAAGGAGTTATGCCAAAAACAGAGGCATGTCCGAACTTGCGTCCGACCTTGCAAGTTCGGACAGATGCCGAGAACAAATACTGCAGAGAAATCACAGTGTCCGAACATCGAAGTTCGGACTGATGTTCGGACGGTTTTTCGGAAAGAGTTACGCGGGACGTCCGAGCTTCGAAGCTCGGAGATTTCAGAAAAACGGGGTGTCCGAACTTCAAAGTTCGGACTGAAGTTCGGACACACCCCGAATGCGAAAAACAGAACCTCAAAACGTGCTGTCCGAACTTCTAAGTTCGGACAGAAGTTCGGACAGCACAAATCAGCAGAGCAGAGGCTACGAACAGATCAGAAACATTACCAAAACTTCACAAATCTATACCAAAGTATTACCCACACCAAATCAGACATAAACACAGAGAAACCATGGGGTTTCAGCCACTCAAAAACGCAATTACAACGCATTAAAACTCACGCACAAATCCATGAACAATCCTTATAAAACCCAAATCAGCGGCACTCAGAATTCACAAAACAGAGGGGAATTTACAGATGTAAATTCACCATTGTCAAAGCAATACTTACATACCCAAAATATACGAATAAAAAAAACTACCCACGGGGTTTTAACACATTAAAACGCAAATCAGAAATCACCCAAATCACCACAAATCAGAGAGTCAAATAAACATATACGGAAACATTTCTCGAAACCCCCGTGGGTGAACACACACAACCGAATACATCTACCACCTACCTCACATCCGACGCAAAGCCATCTCTGCGGACCCTAACCAACAGACTCCTCGAATCCCCACTTGCAACAACGAACCCTCAGACCGAATAATTCCAGCATTCTAGAGTTAGAATCAGAAAAGAAAGAGGGGAAAACTTAATGGAGAATAGAACGGAACTTACAAACCAACCTGATAGACGATTGATATACGAACGGAATTCCACAAGCAGATCTCTAGCAATCAGTAATTGAGAGGAAATTGAAGAAGAGAAAGAGGAGCAAAGGAGAGAGAACTTGAACGCGTAGAGGATGACCAGAGAACCGTCAATGAGAGAGGAGAAATTATTTGATCGTGAATTAGGATGAGAGAGAAGAGGGAAATAAAAATAGTTAATAACCCACTCTCTTAATAAAATAATAAATAACAAAAGGAAGAAGACAAATGTAACCCTCCTTCCTCACTGACATATTAACATTACAAGAATGTCATAGGCTATTTAATATAAGATTACAAAATAGCTCAACTCCCTTTGCGAATCAAAAGAAAATAAAAAAAATCTGGGGCATAACACTAACTGTTATTATACCATGAGCCATGATAATAAGTTAAATATGAGATCAAGAGACATTTACCTAAAAATGAGAGTATCTCAAGTCACCCTTCTAGGTTATGGCCACATTGCCATCTGAAGGGAAAGATCGACTTAAAGTCTTTCTTTATAATTCAACCCAGTATATTAAATGGGAACGTGCCTGTAAGCATGGTAGAAGAATATAAAGAGTAGAAACATTATACTAAAACTCACATGAGTTGATTCATAAACCGCAAGAACATGTGGAATTGAGAGAAAAACTGTACCTTGTTAGAAACCTTAGTGGAACCCTACTGTGGTATACCTGAGAACAGACGATAGTAATCGTGTATGTACTACCGACAATGGTGAATCAATAAAAACAGGAAATCTTCTATATTATGTACAAGATGCACGGCTCGACCATAGCTAATACTTACATTGAAAATGAAAAACCGAATATGGTGACAGGAAGTAAACTCATACCAAAACCACAAGACGATGACTCGAAGATCAAAGAGAGGAGCTTTAATATGCCCTGGTATTAATACAAGACTCGAACGCAGATGATTACAACGACAAGAGGCGATGAATAGAAGATAAATTTAAGACCAAGAAGAATACTACAACTTTACAGTTACAACAACTGAATCACAGAATGCACCAGCAACACAAGGATGATGAACCCCACTATCAGGACGCTACCACTATCAAAGGAGAATATATATAAGTAAACCTATCGGGTAAGGACCCATGGAAAGAAGAATGCTTCACCTAAACGTGCGAGAGCTTATGGACTTGAAAAGAAATAATCCTAAGTTGGACAGGTAAGTAGTAAGTAATATAACATGAAGGTAACCCACATGCGAAGGCAACTAGTGTGAAGAACACGGGAAATAACCAAACACTGTAACTAAAAGGAGCAATGGAAACTCTAACACGAGCAAGACGTATACCTCAGTAATATTGACGAGAAGAATCCCTGTGGAATCACCGTCATAAGTAGCTATCAGAAATAAGCATACAGACACAAAACAATCAAGTGAAACTCGAAAAGAACTCAACGATGAAAAATCAAATGGAAGGCGAACTATATTACGGTATATGCCACGTAGAGAAAAACCTCAGAGTAAATTTACCCAAAGAGGATACTGGAAGATGCATGTCAAGCAGGGCAAACCTTATAATATTATTGGCAGCCCGACGTACAGTAATAGAATATACAATGAAGAAAACCAAGCAATGCTGCAACAGACAGTTACTTAGAAACAAGATAATCTGGAGCAGTGGCATAACGTGGCATATGAAATACCCCAAACCTTGATATGTGGTTTAAATATTAAACTATGGTATGAAGGCTAAAAAGTGCCTTAGAAACATCAGTGAACAATTTAAACATAGTAAAGTGCAATAAAGCACTAAGACACAGTTTGAGCAAAAACATGCTCTAAGCTATGAGTGAACTTGGTTAGGACCCAAAGAGCCTACCAAGACTAAATAATAGTCAATTATGATTTAATAAGGCTAAATAAGTCCTTAGGAAACCTGGTAGACAATGAAACCAAAAAAAACACAAAAAAACCTTAAAGTCAATAAGAGCAAAAATGTGCTCTAAGCTTGGGAAATTTGTAAAAGACCTAATGGTAATACCTAACTTTATAAATATGTTAATTAACATATTAAATCAATTACCAAAGAAAACCAAGCTTGAAAACAAGTTAAAACACAAAATGTGCTTTAAGAAGTCTTAAAGCACGTTTTTGAAAATTGTCTTGTAAATGAGTTTTGAATGGCTAAATGTCCATCATTACTCTTAAATTAACATGTGTACTATATAGTATCACATTTGGGTGGCTATATTAATGGGAAATCAAAAATTTCACTTCTAAGTGCCTTGTTTTAGTGAATAATGATTTTTATAAGCTAGTTTGTAACATATGTTGTTATAAGTAATTAAATTGGTCAACAAAGACCATTATACCCTCCTAGGCATATGGGGGCCGGTTTTTCATGGTGTGAGTCACCAACATGTAAAAGAAATCAAATAAGTAAGTTAAGCTTAAAGTAAAGTACTATTTGCTTTATAAGTTACAAATATCTTCTTAAAGCAAACTTATCTCATTTCTCTCATTCCTTTCTCCATTTCACACGGCTCACTCTCTTCTTCCTCTCTTCTTCTTGTTCTTCTCGGTAATACACAATCCCACCATGGAAGTCCATCTTTGACCACATGTAAAAAACCTAGCTCACTTACCAAATCAAAAACAAACACCACCATTCTCTTAGTTAAGCCGAGCTCTACAATCTGTCCTTTCAAAACTTCAAAACCTCATTTCGGTGCCAGAGAAGAGAAACCACCATGGGAGGAGCTTGAGCTCACCTTTCACATATTCATGTTCTCCTTTGCTTCATGGTAAGGAAACTCAAAGAAAATCCATGTTTCCTCCATGTTTTCGTTGTCCGAAAATTCACACAATGATGTTTTCACCTTGCTTTGTTCTAGCTTCATTTGAATCTTCCAAGGGCTAGGAGGAGTCCTCTCTTGATACTTATTCAAGTTCTCTTCCAATTCCAAGGTAAAAACAATTACCTTAATGTTTAAAACAATATGTGTAACTAGGGTTTACAATGAGATGAAGCATAATGCTTGAATACTCATTCTATTGTTTGTATAATGTTTAATAGTTGAAAAGGAACCAAATGCCTTACCGGTTTTACAAGGAAACAAGAAAGAAATTGTGAGGAAAAGAGGTAAACAGCTATCTCAATGTGGTTTAATGCCTTAGGAGAAATAAGCTTATAATGCTTGTTAAAATACCTAAAGAGCAAATGGTGAATGACCTAGTAAAGTGTTCTCAAGGAGACTAGTAAAAGAAATATGTATTGGTGTATGTATTTGCAGGTCAAAGGCATTGTTTATGTGGGAAATTCAGTGTTTAAGGTTTATGCAATTTAAGGGCCTAAGAGCCATGTTATTAAGGGCCTAAGTGCCAAGCAATTTAAGTTATGCACTATATTGTGATGTAGTGCTTAATGAGTAAAGTTTGTGTGTAAAAATGTTCTTGATGGATTTTAGGTGTTTTGAATGAAATAAGGTAAAAACCTAAGTGTTTGGATGTGAGTATATACAAGAGAAGCTATGGCAAAATTTGGAAAAATGTGTAAGAAGTTCTAAGTGTTTTAAGGAAGTTTTGGTGAACTAGGAAGGTTTAAAGGTGAATAAATGTTTACTTGAAAAGAAAACATGGGTTAAGGTGATTTAGAGTGATGCAAGGATTTAGGTGTTATCTTGGAAGTTCTAGGAATTCAATGTGTGTTTTGAGGATGTATTTAAGTCTTGGAGGAGTTTGTTTAAGGATTAGGTATGTTGATATCCAAGGAATAAGTGATGATTAGGTAAGATGTGAAAAAGGAGGTTTAGTTAGTAAGAAAAGAAGTTGAGAGAAGATGTTAAGGTGTAGAGGAAACACCTTGGTGGTAGTGGTCATTGTTGGTGGAAATACCACTAGAAATCTTAAGGAGAAAAACATTCCAAGTGCTAGGAATTTTGTAAGGAGTTTGTGAATGATAAGATGGTTTTGGTGAGTGATTTAAAGAGTTTAGCACATGGATAAAGGTGTGTTTGAAGTGCCCAAATGAGGTTAGGGTATACTAGGATATGTGGGGTGAAGTTTGGACTTGAATGTAAAAAGGGAACAAAGATCTGGGGCAGACCGGACTTGCGACCGGACTTGCAAGTTCGGTCGAGCCCAGTTTACCCTGCGAGAATTAGTTTCTGGAATGGACCGACCTTGGGGACCGGACTGAATTGCAAGGTCGGTCGGGCTGGGTTTTGTATTTGTGTGGATTAACTTTCTGGAACCGACGAACATGGGACCGGACTTGGCAAGTTCGGTCGGGCTTGAATTTTCAAAGGAAGAAGCTCTCGGGAATAGACCGAACATGCGACCGAACTTACAAGGTCGGTCGGAGTAGAAAATTTTGACGGAAATGTGTTCTGGAATGGACCGAACTTGGACAAGTTCGGTCGGTAAGGTCGGTCGGACCAAAAATGTTGTTTAAGGTTATGAAATGATATGTAATGAAGGGGATTGATAGGTAATGATGTTATAAGGTTGTTAAGGACATGTTAGGTGAGTTTTAATGACAATAAAGTGGGTTAAAAGTTGTATTAAAATGTGAGAGTAAAACAAGTTAAAATGTTAGTTATGTAACTAAGTTAACGGGGAGAAGTTATAAGCATTAGACGTTAAATCATTATGCTACCCCGATATTAATAAAAGTACATGTAATGTTATCAGTTGTTCGAGAGTTGCTCGAGGTACATAAAGTGGACTCCGGTGACAGGTATGGTTTTCTTGCAACCTGTGTCCTACCGGATTACACCGGCTGTATGCCAAGTGTTTTTTCTGTATGTTTGCCACGTTGTAAGATTAAACATGTAATGAGTTACAGTAATTCATTTATGTGGCGTGTCAACTCCGATACCATTTACCTCAGAAGTGTTAACCTTAGTTATCTGAGTCTAGGATCACATGAGAGTTCGGTATTCGAAGTAAACGACCCGAACCATGGGACGTTCTAACCACGGCTATGCGTGTGTTAATTGTGTGATATGTGTTGTGAATGTAGGGATCTCCCTTGTGTGTTTAACCCAGTTGTAATTCTGTATGGTGTGTAGTTATGATAGACTCCATAATGGGGTTCTAACTAATATTTAATAGTAAGTATGTACTAACAGTAGTGAGGAATCCGGTTTGGCCGGTCGCGCGTTGTTTGGGAGAGGGTATCCTTCTTAGCCTTACCCTTCTCTTGTTATCGTTGTTTCCCTCACGGGTTATGATCTCCCATTAGCTTACTCCAAAGCTTAGCTATTCTGACTTATGATCGGTTTAGGGGGAACATGTGTTTGTGTGTGGTGTGTTCGGGCCTCCAAACCCGAACCGCCTTAACTTAAGTTACTCGTCCGACTATTAGGACGGTAATGAGTGTTGTTGTTATTGTATAACGAGCTTATCATGAGACTGGCAACATTCTCTAGGCTCACCAGTGTATAAGCAATGTTTGGGTCGGTTCCTAAGAGAACCTTCCCGTTATGTTATGTATTTATTGTGTTGCAATATCTATTGCGGTGTTATGTTGTAAACGTGGAAACGTGCAAAGTGTGGTTATGTGTTGTTATGTAGTGTATGTTATATGTTGTATAATGTGGAGTATGTGGATCATGGATATGAATCCAGTTTTGAGAAAAGAGGCGTTTAAGGATAACCCGATTTGAGGGTAAGTGTCGTCTATTAAGGAAGTAGCTCCATTAGAGGAGGAACACTCTAGGGATAATGAATACCAAGAGTGACTTATTAAGTAAGGATGTATTGAGCCCATTGAGCGAAATGTCATGTGTTGTGTGTTTACAGCTGCATGCATGATTTAAATATAATCAATCGCATGCTAAGACGACAATTAGTTGTGCGTGGCCCGGTAGCATGTGGGCTGCGGGATTACCATACCAGCAAAGGTGCTGAGCCCCTTGGGGCCACCCTTTCTCTTCTTTTCCTATTTCAGGTACAGAGTGCTGGAAGCCGTTCGAGAGTAGGATGGGTAGTCGTTGTACATGGGTAATCATTAAGTGTATGTATACAGTAGGTGTAGTAAGACCGAAATTGTTGTCGGCATCAGTTTATAAATACTCGGTATAGTTGAAAGGTGTATGTTGTTATTGTTGTTAATGGAAAGGGATAGTAATGTGTAGTCGCTCGGGAATTTAGCCCATCAGACCGGTACAATGTATATGTAGCCTTGTTAGCCACGTGGGTGGTTAACGGCGTGTAACACCAAGAGTTTAAGTTATTTGATGAAGTGTGTATTCCGCTGCAGATTATAGTTATGTGTGTTGTTGGATGGGGTGTTACAAAAAGTGGTATCAGAGCGAAGTATCGCTCTGATGACTGAATTACCGAGCTTAGGAAGTACCGAGTTAGGATTTAAGTACTTGGGTTAAGGGTTGAGTGATAGCGTGAGAGATACGCTAGTTAGGAACTACCAGTGAATACTGGAAACCTACAATCTCCATCCCACCCTCCACAATCCCTGTTTATAACTTGGGAAACAACGCCAGAGAGATGGAAGTCCTCTCTTACTCGGGAATACCCGATCTGGCTGTTATTAAGTACCTCTAAGGTACGGAGAACCTGTCACAGGTGGATCCCGAAAACTGGGAATCCCGGAGACGGTCTCCATCTGAATGATGTTAACCGCATTTAATAGCGAAGAATGAAGGATTTTGAGTATAAGAGAATAGAATTTCCGACAGCCTGGGTCGACATGCGAGCAGTCGAGGATGCCAGCTTGCAACGCACCAACCGTGCAACAGGCAAGAAATGGATTAATAAAACCCGAGACGAGTGTCTACGGACCACCGTTGTTAAATAATACACCAACGGTATACCAACCGACAAGGGAACTACAACGTAGTGCCCAAACACGTGGAACGGGCTATAAAAGAGGATACGATACTAAGTAAAGAGGGACTCCAAGAGTGGGAGACACCCCAGTTGATAATTACCATATGAATACAGTGAGGAGTTATCCAGAGGGTTATTATCAAGGCAGTGAGATCAGTAAGGGCCAACAAGGCCACTGATGACAATATGGGTAAAAACAATACCACGACTGGTATGTGTGTTAAACCGATAGCCAGTTAGCATGGCGCACTTGCCGTAGCAAGTGCTGTTATAACAGGGCTGTTCGGGAAATTTATAACCACTACGAAGTACTTGGTGAAGTACCATGAAGTCAAGTGAGATCATTGTAACCATGGAAGGGCTTAATAGCCTAACCCCTGTGATTATAAGTACACAGTCAGCAAGAAGCTAGACTTGGCTAAGGTAAGAAGGTGTTGTGAAACCATGAAAATTTTCTTTCAAACCAGATTTATTCAAACCCTTTTCTTTACAAAAACCAGATTTTCTTTCAAACCAACACTTCTTTCCAACCTTCTTTTAAACCAAACCAGTAAAACCTAGGGCAGATGATAAGATACAACAGTGGATGAACTTTCCTTCGATTAAGTTCGGGAAGCACGGAACGTATATTGTCAGGGGACAATATAAGGGAGTTGACAACAGAATACTTCACCTAGGCGTGTGGACGGACACTACGAGTGTACCAACTGAATTGTGGGACGACCGCACTCCGATAGGAGCATGTGGGCCTGACAGACCTACTTGTAGGTTAGTTGGGTAAGTAGTAATGTATCGTATGATACCCCATATATGTATACGAGTAGAGTCCGAAACACGGGAAGTAGTCGACTCCGTCAACGGTCAGCAGTATAAATCAAACGAGAGCTAGAGATTAAAGGAATGGTTTGAAGTAAGGAACTCAGTTAAGTTAATGAGATTAAAGGAATTAGTGAATTCCTTTCAAGGAAATGTTTAAGAGTCAGGAGGGTGCGAAGGCACTAACTGAATGTAAAGACATCGTATACGTCTTAAGGATTCTCAGGGATAAACATGATAGCTGGAACGGAGACCCAGCCTGTGCATGGCAAGGCAGATGCCTGATGTGGACACATTAGCGTGCAATGAACGGGATGAAAATTCCCAGAATGAGTACCTACATACCAGGAAATGTTGATCTTCACAGGAGGAGATAATAAGCCAGTTAAGAACGCAAACGGCGTGGCTAACTCAATATATCAATAAGTGTGAACTAAATGTAAAGGCATAACTTAGCAACACCCAGGAGCAATCCTTGAAGGGTGTTCGCATCAACAAGTGTTGCACGAAATGCATGACAGAAGCATAAGGGTTGAAACTAACACCCAGTTTAGACATAAGTTGTCAGGAGACGGACTGACAATCCTAAGGGGCATCCCATGAAAGGAAACGGAATGCAATGACCTTGTCATGGAGCTCAATATATATTCAAACCATGTAATGTTGTACAGAGAAGTACATGTGTGTGGACAGCTACAAGAGCCTAGCTCAAGGCAAATAAGGCTTATAAGCCACAAATAAAGTGTGTTATATAAATTTGAGTTAATTATGGAAGTTTATATGGTACAAGTAAATAGAGCGGAGAACGAACCACTGCTTAAAGAGTGGGGATACCTCTCGAAATTGTGAAACCGCTGGAGCGGTAGTTGTGTGAATCAAGTTCAAGAAATATGTTAAGGATGGACAACGTTATTATTGAAAGAGAGCAGTTAGCTTAGTAGTACGTGTGTATAAAGTGAAGCACCTGGCTGAATAATGCCAGGTGTGACTCGAATGATCGATGCTCAAGGAGCATTTAGTAGTCATCCAAGGAGGGATGAACCATAATGTGAAAAATGTAAGTTTATGTGTGGAAGTTGAGGTGACAGTAGAATACGATATAAGCTGATGTATACAGGGAGTGAGTAAGAGCACGGTGCGCAACAAGCGACCGTTGTATAAATGTTGTTAAACGATAATGTAACAGATAAGACCAGTTATGAGTTAAACTTAGTGGAGATGCAAGACAAGTGATGTTAAACAAACTGAGCAATAAGCCAGTGGTAGGTACTGTGTGATGAGGAACTCAGTGTGAATTCCATGGCGAATCGCATAAGGGATTTATTGTCAAGAGTTTTACGCCTCTGCACTCTTGTATGACTGAGTGTTTGGTATTGCACTTGCGCAGTAATGAACGAGTGAGATAGCTAGGAATTGGAAACATGTTAATTGTGGAGGAATAATGTTATAATGGCCGATGCATAGGAAATGCAAGACCACACCAATAAAAGAGTACTTGTACAAACCAAATGTGGAGACATGATTAACAGTAAGTGACTATAGTAGCACTAACTGCCAAAGTATCGGTATAGAATATACCCAAATGTTGTGAATAGCTGAGAGAGCACTACACACTAGGTAGTAGCTCGATTTCTCAACCGACAAATAAGTCGGAGGCAATAGGCAATCATTGTGAAATACATAGTGGTATACAAGTAAATTGTTATGGAAGTGGATAGAAAGTGTATAACTCACCGATTCGCTAACGGTAAGAGATACCACGCGTCGTTGTGAGAAAACCATGTTGCCAAGATGAAGGTGACAATTGGGGATGTGCATACAGTAAGAATAACAAACGAAGCAATTAAGCTCTACAGTTATTAGAGTTCGCAGCAGAAACTAATGAGCCAGTGATTAAGTTGAATGTAAATGGTGAACATGATGAATGGCTAAGTATTAACGCCTAGAAGCCTAACGGCCAGAATCGAAACCAAAACAATAAGAGTTTAAAAAATCAATGAGAATTTTGTTTAGGAACTAATACCGCCAATATGGTTAAGATCCTTAAATCAGAATCTGTTGTGTAATAGACCGCGTGGAAGTTAAAACACTTCACGACGGCAGAACATTTAAGCCAATGTTTAGTGATTGATTACGTGGGCGTAATCCCTTTTAAGGGGGGTAGAGCGCAAAACCACTTAGTGTACATTACCGTACAAGTGTACGTAGTGTATGTGACTTATATTGTGCATAGCACAAAATTATATTATTGTTTTGATGATTGGTGTGTGTGTTACGTAAACATACACATTCATTCATGGTTTAATGGTGGTAATTGCGCACAGAAGATGCGAATACCATTGTGATAAGTGTGTGTTTGTTAACAGTTGTGTGTGATAGTACAAGTGTGGGGAGTAGAGAAACTCCCGGGGGAACAAAAGCCCCGACAGTGTATAGATGTAAAACCAGGTGTTGTATTTTGATAAAATATATGTGTATATATATGTATACTTTATAGTGATGCATGAAAGGGTATGAAACCGACATAGAACCTAGTGAGAATAAGATTCCCTAGGCAACATGATTAAAGCGAATGGAGGTAACTGATGGACGGAGTTTATCCTTGGAGATGTTATGATCATGATTAGAATGATTTAAAAGATAGAAAATGGAAATGAGTGATTTATATGATGCTTGAAAATGAAGTGGGAGGTGGAACTTGATTTGCATGTGATCAAGGGAAGCCGAACACAAATTGGAGTAGAAGGATAGTTCAACACTGATGCTGATCACATCAGGGTTGGATGACTCTTGAAACTCCCTATAAATGGTCACAAATACCACGCTAAGAAAGAAGCAAAGAGCTTAAGTTGGACTTGGAGTTGTGTGTGTTTTCAAAAGGATTTTAAATGGTATTTATAAAACGTTGATGGATACTTTACGTAATTAAAGTCTTCTTACTTAACCTCACAAGGAAATTTTAAATTTAAGTGATTGTTTTAATCTCCCAAGGCACGGGGACGGAAGGTGTCCATCGCGCGACCGGGTTCTGCGGGATCACAGTGTGTATGTAAAGATATTTTGATTGTTATACATGCTATGACATGTTGTGTGATATGCGTAATAAATGTTATTTTGACTTTGATCTCCTAAAAGTGTAGCTATTGAGACCTATGAGTCTAAAGTGTTGTGTTGCATAGACCTATGTGTCTAAAGACTGTTATGTTATCGGGACCTATGTGTCTAATGTTGTTATGTTACCCAAGACCAGTGAGTCAAAGGGGTTGTTATGTATGTGTAAGTGTTGTAAGATACCCGGACCAAAGAGTCCGAGGTTATCATGTGGATATGTTATGTTATGGTGGATGTGAATGTGTTGCCCGGACCATTAAGTCGAGGTTGTGATGAAGTGTGTTTGGTTATGGAAGTTTATTTCAAGTGATTCCTGTGTTCAAATGTAATGATGTGTGGAAAGTGTGAACTTCGAGGACGAAGTTCTCTTAGGGGGGTAGATTGAAATACCCCAAACCTTGATATGTGGTTAAATATTAAACTATGGTATGTAAAGGCTAAAAAGTGCCTTAGAAACATCAGTGAACAATTTAAACATAGTAAAGTGCAATAAAGCACTAAGACACAGTTTGAGCAAAAACATGCTCTAAGCTATGAGTGAACTTGGTTAGGACCCAAAGAGCCTACCAAGACTAAATAATAGTCAATTATGATTTAATAAGGCTAAATAAGTCCTTAGGAAACCTTGGTAGACAATGAAACCAAACAAAACACAAATAAATACCTTAAAGTCAATAAGAGCAAAAATGTGCTCTAAGCTTGGGATAAATTTGTAAAGACCTAATGGTCATACCTATACTTTATAAATATGTTAATTAACATATTAAATCAATTACCAAAGAAAACCAAGCTTGAAAACAAGTTAAAACACACAATGTGCTTTAAGAAGTCTTAAAGCACGTTTTTGAAAAATTGTCTTGTAAATGAGTTTGAATGGCTAAATGTCCATCATTACTCTTAAATTAACATGTGTACTATATAGTATCACATTGGGTGGCTATATTAATGGGAAATCAAAAATTTCACTTCTAAGTGCCTTTAGTGAATAGTGATTTTTATAAGCTAGTTGTAACATATGTTGTTATAAGTAATTAAATTGGTCAACAAAGACCATTATACCCTCCTAGGCATATGGGGGCCGGTTTTTCATGGTGTGAGTCACCAACATGTAAAAGAAATCAAATAAGTAAAGTTAAGCTTAAAGTAAAGTACTATTTGCTTTATAAGTTACAAATATCTTCTTAAAGCAAACTTATCTCATTCTCTCATTCCTTTCTCCATTTCACACGGCTCCACTCTCTTCTTCCTCTCTTCTTCTTGTTCTCTCTCGGTAATACACAATCCCACCATGGAAGTCCATCTTTGACCACAGTAAAACCTAGCTCACTTAACCAAATCAAAAACAAACACCACCATTCTCTTAGTTAAGCCGAGCTCTACAATCTTGTCTTTCAAAACTTCAAAACCTCCATTTCGGTGCCAAGAGAAACCACCATGGGAGGAGCTTGAGCTCACCTTTCACATATTCATGTTCTCCTTTGCTTCAAGGTAAGGAAACTCAAAGAAAATCCATGTTTCCTCATGTTTTCATGTTGTCCGAAAATTCACCTCACAATGGTGTTTTCACCTTGCTTGTTCTAGCTTCATTTGAATCTTCCAAGGGCTAGGAGGAGTCCTCTCTTGATACTTATTCAAGTTCTCTTCCAATTCCAAGGTAAAACAATTACCTTAATGTGTTAAAACAATATGTGTAACTAGGGTTTACAATGAGATGAAGCATAATGCTTGAATACTCATTCTATTGTTTGTATATGTTTAATAGTTGAAAAGGAACCAAATGCCTTACCGGTTTTACAAGGAAACAAGAAAGAAATTTGTGAGGAAAAGAGGTAAACAGCTATCTCAATGTGGTTTAATGCCTTAGGAGAAATAAGCTTATAATGCTTGTTAAAACTACCTAAAGAGCAAATGGTGAATGACCTAGTAAAGTGTTCTCAAGGAGACTAGAAAAGAACATATGTATTGGTGTATGTATTTGCAGGTCAAAGGCATTGTTTATGTGGGAAATTCAGTGTTTAAGGTTTATGCAATTTAAGGGCCTAAGAGCCATGTTATTTAAGGGCCTAAGTGCCAAGCAATTTAAGTTATGCACTATATTGTGATGTAGTGCTTAATGAGTGAAGTTTGTGTGTTAAAAATGTTCTTGATGGATTTTAGGTGTTTTGAATGAAATAAGGTAAAAACCTAAGTGTTTGGATGTGAGTATATACAAGAGAAGCTATGGCAAAATTTGGAAAATGTGTAAGAAGTTCTAAGTGTTTTAAGGAAGTTTTGGTGAACTAGGAAGTGTTAAAGGTGAATAAATGTTTACTTGAAAAGAAAACATGGGTTAAGGTGATTTAGAGTGATGCAAGGATTTAGGTGTTATCTTGGAAGTTCTAGGAATTCAATGTGTGTTTTGAGGATGTATTTAAGTCTTGGAGGAGTTTGTTTAAGGATTAGGTAATGTTGATATCCAAGGAATAAGTGATGATTAGGTAAGATGTGAAAAAGGAGGTTTAGTTAGTAAGAAAAGAAGTTGAGAGAAGATGTTAAGGTGTAGAGGAAACACCTTGGTGTAGTGGTCATTGTTGGTGAAATACCACCTAGAAATCTAAGGAGAAAACATTCCAAGTGCTAGGAATTTGTAAGGAGTTTGTGAATGATAAGATGGTTTTGGTGAGTGATTTAAAGAGTTTAGCACATGGATAAAGGTGGTTTGAAGTGCCCAAATGAGGTTAGGGTATACTAGGATATGTGGGGTGAAGTTTGGACTTGAATGTAAAAAGGGAAACAAAGATCTGGGGCAGACCGGACTTGCGACCGGACTTGCAAGTTCGGTCGAGCCCAGTTTACCCTGCGAGAATTAGTTTCTGGAATGGACCGACCTTGGGGACCGGACTTGCAAGGTCGGTCGGGCTTGTATTTTGTGTATGGATTAACTTTCTGGAACCGACCGAACATGGGACCGGACTTGGCAAGTTCGGTCGGGCTGAATTTTCAAAGGGAAGAAGCTCTCGGGAATAGACCGAACATGCGACCGAACTTACAAGGTCGGTCGGAGTAGAAAATTTTGACGGAAATGTGTTCTGAATGGACCGAACTTGGACAAGTTCGGTCGGTAAGGTCGGTCGGACCAAAAATGTTGTTTAAGGTTATGAAATGATATGTAATGAAGGGGATTGATAGGTAATGATGTTATAAGGTTGTTAAGGACATGTTAGGTGAGTTTTAATGACAATAAGTGGGTTAAAAGTTGTATTAAAATGTGAGAGTAAAACAAGTTTAAAATGTTAAGTTATGTAACTAAGTTAACGGGAGAAGTTATAAGCATTAGACGTTAAATCATCATGCTACCCCGATATTAATAAAAGTACATGTAATGTTATCAGTTGTTCGAGAGTTGCTCGAGGTACATAAAGTGGACTCCGGTGACAGGTATGGTTTTCTTGCAACCTGTGTCCTACCGGATTACACCGGCTTGTATGCCAATGTGTTTTTCTGTATGTTTGCCACGTTGTAAGATTAAACATGTAATGAGTTTACAGTAATTCATTTATGTGGCGTGTTCAACTCCGATACCATTTAACCTCAGAAGTGTTAACCTTAGTTATCTGAGTCTAGGATCACATGAGAGTTCGGTATTCGGAGTAAACGACCCGAACCATGGGACGTTCTAACCACGGCTATGCGTGTGTTAATTGTGTGATATGTGTTTGTGAATGTAGGGATCTCCCTTGTGTGTTTAACCCAGTTGTAATTCTGTATGGTGTGTAGTTATGATAGACTCCATAATGGGGGTTCTAACTAATATTTAATAGTAAGTATGTACTAACAGTAGTGAGGAATCCGGTTTGGCCGGTCGCGCGTTGTTTGGGAGAGGGTATCCTTGTAGCCTTACCCTTCTCTTGTTATGGTTGTTTCCCTCACGGGTTATGATCTCCCATTAGCTTACTCCAAAGCTTAGCTATTCTGACTTATGATCGGTTTAGGGGGAACATGTGTTTTGTGGTGTTTGGGCCTCCAAACCCGAACCGCCTTAACTTAAGTTACTCGTCCGACTATTAGGACGGTAATGAGTGTTGTTGTTATTGTATAACGAGCTTATCATGAGACTGGCAACATTCTCTAGGCTCACCAGTGTATAAGCAATGTTTGGTCGGTTCCTAAGAGAACCATTCCCGTTATGTTATGTATTTTGTTGTGTTGCAATATCTATTGCGGTGTTATGTTGTACACGTGGAAACGTGCAAAGTGTGGTTATGTGTTGTTATGTAGTGTATGTTATGTTATATGTTGTATAATGTGGAGTATGTGGATCATGGATATGAATCCCAGTTTGAGAAAAGAGGCGTTTAAGGATAACCCGATTTGAGGGTAAGTGTCGTCTATTAAGGAAGTAGCTCCATTAGAGGAGGAACACTCTAGGGATAATGAATACCAAGAGTGACTTATTAAGTAAGGATGTATTGAGCCCATTGAGGCGAAATGTCATGTGTTGTGTGTTTACAGCTGCATGCATGATTTAAATATAATCAATCGCATGCTAAGACGACAATTAGTTGTGCGTGGCCCGGTAGCATGTGGGCTGCGGGATTACCATACCAGCAAAGGTGCTGAGCCCCTTGGGGGCCACCCTTTCTCTTCTTTTCCTATTTCAGGTACAGAGTGCTGGAAGCCGTTCGAGAGTAGGATGGGTAGTCGTTGTACATGGGTAATCATTTAAGTGTATGTATACAGTAGGTGTAGTAAGACCGAAATTGTTGTCGGCATCAGTTTATAAATACTCGGTATAGTTGAAAGGTGTATGTTGTTATTGTTGTTAATGGAAAGGGATAGTAATGTGTAGTCGCTCGGGAATTTAGCCCATCAGACCGGTACAATGTATATGTATTAGCCTTGTTAGCCACGTGGGTGGTTAACGGCGTGTAACACCAACGAGTTAAGTTATTTGATGAAGTGTGTATTCCGCTGCAGATTATAGTTATGTGTTGTTGTTGGATGGGGTGTTACAAAAAGTGGTATCAGAGCGAAGTATCGCTCTGATGACTGAATTACCGAGCTTAGGAAGTACCGAGTTAGGATTTAAGTACTTGGGTTAAGGGTTGAGTGATAGCGTGAGAGATACGCTAGTTAGGAACTACCAGTGAATACTGGAAACCTACAATCTCCATCCCACCCTCCACAATCCCTGTTTTATAACTTGGGAAACAACGCCAGAGAGATGGAAGTCCTCTCTTACTCGGGAATACCCGATCTGGCTGTTATTAAGTACCTCTAAGGTACGGAGAACCTGTCACACGGTGGATCCCGAAAACTGGGAATCCGGAGACGGTCTCCATCTGAATGATGTTAACCGCATTTAATAGCGAAGAATGAAGGATTTTGAGTATAAGAGAATAGAATTTCCGACAGCCTGGGTCGACATGCCGAGCAGTCGAGGATGACCAGCTTGCAACGCACCAACCGTGCAACAGGCAAGAAATGGATTAATAAAACCCGAGACGAGTGTCTACGGAACCACCGTTGTTAAATAATACACCAACGGTATACCAACCGACAAGGGAACTACAACGTAGTGCCCAAACACGTGGAACGGGCTAAAGAGGATACGATACTAAGTAAAGAGGGACTCCAAGAGTGGGAGACACCCCAGTTGATAATTACCATATGAATACAGTGAGGAGTTATCCAGAGGGTTATTATCAAGGCAGTGAGATCAGTAAGGGCCAACAAGGCCACTGATGACAATATGGGTAAAAACAATACCACGACTGGTATGTGTTAAACCGATAGCCAGTAGCATGGCGCACTTGCCGTAGCAAGTGCTGTTATAACAGGGCTGTTCGGGAAATTTATAACCACTACGAAGTACTTGGTGAAGTACCATGAAGTCAAGTGAGATCATTGTAACCATGGAAGGGCTTAATAGCCTAACCCCTGTGATTATAAGTACACCAGTCAGCAAGAAGCTAGACTTGGCTAAGGTAAGAAGGTGTTGTGAAACCATGAAAATTTTCTTTCAAACCCAGATTTATTCAAACCCTTTTCTTTACAAAACCAGATTTTCTTTCAAACCAACACTTCTTTCCAACCTTCTTTTAAACCAAACCAGTAAAACCTAGGGCAGATGATAAGATACACAGTGGATGAACTTTCCTCGATTAAGTTCGGGAAGCACGGAACGTATATTGTCAGGGGACAATATAAGGGAGTTGACAACAGAATACTTCACCTAGGCGTGTGACGGACACTACGAGTGTACCAACTGAATTGTGGGACGACGCACTCCGATAGGAGCATGTGGGCCTGACAGACCTACTTGTAGGTTAGTTGGGTAAGTAGTAATGTATCAGTATGATACCCCATATATGTATACGAGTAGAGTCCGAAACACGGGAAGTAGTCGACTCCGTCAACGGTCAGCAGTATAAATCAAACGAGAGCTAGAGATTGCAAGGAATGGTTGAAGTTAAGGAACTCAGTTAAGTTAATGAGATTAAAGGAATTAGTGAATTCCTTCAAGGAAATGTTTAAGAGTCAGGAGGTGCGAAGTGCACTAACTGAATGTAAAGACATCGTATACGTCTAAGGATCCTCAGGGATAAAAATGATAGCTGGAACGGAGACCCAGCCTGTGCATGGCAAGGCAGATGCCTGATGTGGACACATTAGCGTGCAATGAACGGGATGAAATTCCAGAATGAGTACCTACACTACCAGGAAATGTTGATCTTCACAGGAGGAGATAATAAGCCAGTTAAGAACGCAAACGGCGTGGCTAACTCAATATATCAATAAGTGTGAACTAAATGTAAAGGCATAACTTAGCAACACCCAGGAGCAATCCTTGAAGGGTGTTCGCATCAACAAGTGTTGCACGAAATGCATGACAGAAGCATAAGGGTTGAAACTAACACCCAGTTTAGACATAAGTTGTCAGGAGACGGACTGACAATCCTAAGGGGCATCCCATGAAAGGAAACGGAATGCAATGACCTTGTCATGGAGCTCAATATAATATTCAAACCATGTAATGTTTACAGAGAAGTACATGTGTGTGGACAGCCTACAAAGAGCCTAGCTCAAGGCAAATAAGCTTATAAGCCACAAATAAAGTGTGTTATATAAATTGAGTTAATTATGGAAGTTTATATGGTACAAGTAAATAGAGCGGAGAACGAACCACTGCTTAAAGAGTGGGGATACCTCTCGAAATTGTGAAACCGCTGGAGCGGTAGTTGTGTGAATCAAGTTCAAGAAATATGTTAAGGATGGACAACGTTATTATTGAAAGAGAGCAGTTAGCTTAGTAGTACGTGTGTATAAAGTGAAGCACCTGGCTGAATAATGCCAGCTTGTGACTCGAATGATCGATGCTCAAGGAGCATTTAGTAGTCATCCAAGGAGGGATGAACCATAATGTGAAAAATGTAAGTTTATGTGTGGAAGTTGAGGTGACAGTAAATACGATATAAGCTGATGTTATACAGGGAGTAAGAGCACGGTGCGCAACAAGCGACCGTTGTATAAATGTTGTTAAACGATAATGTAACAGATAAGACCAGTTATGAGTTAAACTCAGTGGAGATGCAAGACAAGTGATGTTAAACAAACTGAGCAATAAGCCAGTGGTAGGTACTGTGTGATGAGGAACTCAGTGTGAATTCCATGGCGAATCGCATAAGGGATTTATTGTCAAGAGTTACGCCTCTGCACTCTGTATGACTGAGTGTTTGGTATTGCACTTGCGCAGTAATGAACGAGTGAGATAGCTAGGAATTGGAAACATGTTAATTGTGGAGGAATAATGTTATAATGGCCGATGCATAGGAAATGCAACCACCACACCAATAAAAGAGTACTTGTACAAAACCAAATGTGGAGACATGATTAACAGTAAGTAGTAGCACTAACTGCCAAGTATCGGTATAGAATATACCCCAAATGTTGTGAATAGCTGAGAGAGCACTACACACTAGGTAGTAGCTCGATCTCAACCGACAATAAGTCGGAAGGCAATAGGTCAATCATTGTGAAATACATAGTGGTATACACAGTAAATTGTTATGGAAGTGGATAGAAAGTGTATAACTCACCGAATTCGCTAACGGTAAGAGATACCACGCGTCGGTTGAGAAACCATTGTTGCCAAGATGAAGGTGACAATTGGGGATGTGCAATACAGTAAGAATAACAAACGGAGCAATTAAGCTCTACAGTTATTAGAGTTTCGCAGCAGAAACTAATGAGCCAGTGATTCAAGTGTTGAATGTACATGGTGAACATGATTGAATGGCTAAGTATTAACGCCTAGAAGCCTAACAGGCCAGAATCGAAACCAACTAAGAGTTTAAACAACTCCAATGAGAATTTTGGTTTAGGAACTAAACCGCCAATATGGTTAAGATCCTTAAATCAGAATCTGTTGTGTAATAGACCGCGTGGAAGTTAAAACACTTCACGACGGCAGAACATTTAAGCCAATGTTTAGTGATTGATTACGTGGGCGTAATCCCTTTTAAGGGGGGTAGAGCGCAAAACCACTTAGTGTACATTACCGTACAAGTGTACGTAGTGTATGTGACTTATATTGTGCATAGCACAAAATTATATTATTGTTTTGATGATTGGTGTGTGTGTTACGTAAACATACACATTCATTCATGGTTTAATGGTGGTAATTGCGCACAGAAGATGCGAATACCATTGTGATAAGTGTGTGTGTTTGTTAACAGTTGTGTGTGATAGTACAAGTGTGGGGAGTAGAGAAACTCCCGGGGGAACAAAAGCCCCGACAGTGTATAGATGTAAAACCAGGTGTTGTATTTTGATAAAATATATGTGTATATATATGTATACTTTATAGTGATGCATGAAAGGGTATGAAACCGACATAGAACCTAGTGAGAATAAGATTCCCTGGCAACATGATTAAAGCGAATGGAGGTAACTGATGGACGGAGTTTTATCCTTGGAGATGTTATGATCATGATTAGAATGATTTAAAAGATAGAAATTGGAAATGAGTGATTATATGATGCTTGAAAATGAAGTGGGAGGTGGAACTTGATTTGCATGTGATCAAGGGAAGCCGAACACAAATTGGAGTAGAAGGATAGTTCAACACTGATGCTGATCACATCAGGGTTGGATGACTCTTGAAACTCCCTATAAGTGGTCACAAATAACCACGCTAAGAAAAGAAGCAAAGAGCTTAAGTTGGACTTGGAGTTGTGTGTGTTTTCAAAAGGATTTTAAATTGGTATTTATAAAACGTTGATGGATACTTACGTAATTAAAGTCTTCTTACTTAACCTCACAAGGAAATTTTAAATTTAAGTGATTGTTTTAATCTCCCAAAGGCACGGGGACGGAAGGTGTCCATCGCGACCGGGTTCTGCGGGATCACAGTGTGTATGTAAAAGATATTTTTGATTGTTATACATGCTATGACATGTTGTGTGATATGCGTAATAAATGTTATTTTGACTTTGATCTCCTAAAAGTGTATGCTATTGAGACCTATGAGTCTAAATGTGTTGTGTTGCATAGACCTATGTGTCTAAAGACTGTTATGTTATCGGGACCTATGTGTCTAATGTTGTATGTTACCCAAGACCAGTGAGTCAAAGGGGTTGTTATGTATGTGTAAGTGTTGTTAAGATACCCGGACCAAAGAGTCCGAGGTTATCATGTGGATATGTTATGTTATGTGTGGATGTGAATGTGTTGCCCGGACCATTAAGTCTGAGGTTGTGATGTAAAGTGTGTTTGGTTATGGAAGTTTATTTCCAAGTGATTCCTGTGTTCAAATGTAATGATGTGTGGAAAGTGTGAACTTCGAGGACGAAGTTCTCTTAAGGGGGTAGATTGAAATAACCCAAACCTTGATATGTGGTTTAAATATTAAACTATGGTATGTAAAGGCTAAAAAGTGCTTAGAAACATCAGTGAACAATTTAAACATAGTAAAGTGCAATAAAGCACTAAGACACAGTTTGAGCAAAAACATGCTCTAAGCTATGAGTGAACTTGGTTAGGACCCAAAGAGCCTACCAAGACTAAATAATAGTCAATTATGATTTAATAAGGCTAAATAAGTCCTTAGGAAACCTTGGTAGACAATGAAACCAAACAAAACACAAATAAATACCTTAAAGTCAATAAGAGCAAAAATGTGCTCTAAGCTTGGGATAAATTTGTAAAAGACCTAATGGTCATACCTATACTTTATAAATATGTTAATTAACATATTAAATCAATTACCAAAGAAAACCAAGCTTGAAAACAAGTTAAAACACAAAATGTGCTTTAAGAAGTCTTAAAGCACGTTTTGAAAAATTGTCTTGTAAATGAGTTTTGAATGGCTAAAGTCCATCATTACTCTTAAATTAACATGTGTACTATATAGTATCACATTTGGGTGGCTATATTAATGGAAATCAAAAATTTCACTTCTAAGTGCCTTGTTTTAGTGAATAGTGATTTTTATAAGCTAGTTGTAACATATGTTGTTATAAGTAATTAAATTGGTCAACAAAGACCATTATACCCTCCTAGGCATATGGGGGCCGGTTTTTCATGGGTGAGTCACCAACATGTAAAAGAAATCAAATAAGTAAAGTTAAGCTTAAAGTAAAGTACTATTTGCTTTATAAGTACAAATATCTTCTTAAAGCAAACTTATCTCATTTCTCTCATTCCTTCTCCATTTCACACGGCTCCACTCTCTTCTTCCTCTCTTCTTCTTGTTCTCTCTCGGTAATACACAATCCCACCATGGAAGTCCATCTTTGACCACATGTAAAACCTAGCTCACTTAACCAAATCAAAAAAAAAAACACCATCTCTTAGTTAAGCCGAGCTCTACAATCTTGTCCTTCAAAACTTCAAAACCTCATTTCGGTGCCAAGAGAACCACCATGGGAGGAGCTTGAGTTCAGAGTTATTTTCTTTTCTATTTAGTTCAAGGTAAGGAAACTCAAAGAAAATCCATGTTTCCTCCATGTTTTCATGTTGTCCGAAATTCACCTCACAATGGTGTTTTCACCTTGCTTGTTCTAGCTTCATTTGAATCTTCCAAGGGCTAGGAGGAGTCCTCTCTTGATACTTATTCAAGTTCTCTTCCAATTCCAAGGTAAACAATTACCTTAATGTGTTAAAACAATATGTGTAACTAGGGTTTACAATGAGATGAAGCATATGCTTGAATACTCATTCTATGTTTGTATAATGTTTAATAGTTGAAAAGGAACCAAATGCCTACCGGTTTTACAAGGAAACAAGAAAGAAATTTGTGAGGAAAAGAGGTAAACAGCTATCTCAATGTGGTTTAAGCCCTAGGAGAAATAAGCTTATAATGCTTGTTTAAAACTACCTAAAGAGCAAATGGTGAATGACCTAGTAAAGTGTTCTCAAGGAGACTAGTAAAAGAACATATGATTGGTGTATGTATTGCAGGTCAAAGGCATTGTTATGTGGGAAATTCAGTGTTTAAGGTTTATGCAATTTAAGGGCCTAAGAGCCATGTTATTTAAGGGCCTAAGTGCCAAGCAATTTAAGTTATGCACTATATTGTGATGTAGTGCTTAATGAGTGAAGTTTGTGTGTAAAATGTTCTTGATGGATTTTAGGTGTTTTGAATGAAATAAGGTAAAAACCTAAGTGTTGGATGTGAGTATATACAAGAGAAGCTATGGCAAAATTTGGAAAAATGTGTAAGAAGTTCTAAGTGTTTTAAGGAAGTTTTGGTGAACTAGGAAGTGTTAAAGGTGAATAAATGTTTACTTGAAAAGAAAAACATGGGTTAAGGTGATTTAGAGTGATGCAAGGATTTAGGTGTTATCTTGGAAGTTCTAGGAATTCAATGTTGTGTTTGAGGATGTATTTAAGTCTTGGAGGAGTTTGTTTAAGGATTAGGTAATGTTGATACCAAGGAATAAGTGATGATTAGGTAAGATGTGAAAAGGAGGTTTAGTTAGTAAGAAAAGAAGTTGAGAGAAGATGTTAAGGTGTAGAGGAAACACCTTGGTGTAGTGGTCATTGTTGGTGAAATACCACCTAGGATCTTAAGGAGAAAACATTCCAAGTGCTAGGAATTGTAAGGAGTTTGTGAATGATAAGATGGTTTTGGTGAGTGATTTAAAGAGTTTAGCACATGGATAAAGGTGTGTTGAAGTGCCCAAATGAGGTTAGGGTATACTAGGATATGTGGGGTGAAGTTTGGACTTGAAATGTAAAAAGGGAAACAAAGATCTGGGCAGACCGGACTTGCGACCGACTTGCAAGTTCGGTCGAGCCCAGTTTACCCTGCGAGAATTAGTTTCTGGAATGGACCGACCTGGGGGACCGGACTTGCAAGGTCGGTCGGGCTTGTATTTTGTGTATGGATTAACTTTCTGGAACCGACCGAACATGGACCGGACTTGCAAGTTCGGTCGGTCGGGCTTGAATTTTCAAAGGGAAGAAGCTCTCGGGAATAGACCGAACATGCGACCGAACTTACAAGGTCGGTCGGAGTAGAAAATTTTGACGGAAGTGTGTCTGGAATGGACCGAGAACTTGGACAAGTTCGGTCGGTAAGGTCGGTCGGACCAAAAATGTGTGTTTAAGGTTATGAAATGATATGTAATGAAGGGGATTGATAGGTAATGATGTTATAAGGTTGTTAAGGACATGTTAGGTGAGTTTAATGACAATAAAGTGGTTAAACGTTGTATTAAAATGTGAGAGTAAAACAAGTTTAAATGTTAAGTTATGTAACTAAGTTAACGGGGAGAAGTTATAAGCATTAGACGTAACATCATCATGCTACCCCGATATTAATAAAAGTACATGTAATGTTATCAGTTGTTCGAGAGTTGCTCGAGTTACATAAAGTGGACTCCGGTGGATAGGTATGGTTTTCTGCAACCTGTGTCCTACCGGATTACACCGGCTTGTATTGCCAATGTGTTTTCTGTATGTTTGCCACGTTGTAAAGATTAAAACATGTAATGAGTTACAGTAATTCATTTAGGTTGGGCGTGTTCAACTCCGATACCATTTAACCTCAGGAAGTGTTAACCTTAGTTATCTGAGTCTAGGATCACATGAGAGTTGGGGTATTCGGAGTAAACGACCCGAACCATGGGACGTTCTAACCACGGCTATGCGTGTGTTAATTGTGTGATATGTGTTTGTGAATGTAGGGATCTCCCTTGTGGTTTAACCCAGTTGTAATTCTGTATGGTGTGTAGTTCTGATAGACTCCATAATGGGGGTTCTAACAATATTAATAGTAAGTATGTACTAACAGTAGTGAGGAATCCGTTTGGCCGGTCGCGCGTTGTTTGGGAGAGGGTATCCTTCTGTAGCCTTACCCTTCTCTTTGTTATGTTGTTTCCCTCACGGGTTATGATCTCCCATTAGCTTACTCCAAAGCTTAGCTATTCTGAGTCTGATCACGGTTTAGGGGGAACATGTGTTTGTGTGGTGTGTCGGGGCCGACAAACCGAACCGCTTAAACTTAAGTTACTCGTCCGACTATTAGGACGGTAATGAGTGTTGTTGTTATTGTATAACGAGCTTATCATGAGACTGGCAAATTCTCTAGGCTCACCAGTGTATAAGCAATGTTTGGGTCGGTTCCTAAGAGAACCATTCCCGTTATGTTATGTATTTGTGTGTTGCAATATCTATTGCGGTGTTATGGTGTACAGTGGAAACGTGCCAAAGTGTGGTTATGTGTTGTTATGTAGTGTATGTTATATGGTTGTATAATGTGGAGTATGTGGATCATGGATATGAATCCCAGTTTGAGAAAAGAGGCGTTTAAGGATACCCGATTTGAGGGTAAGTGTCGTCTATAAGGAAGTAGCTCCATTAGAGGAGGAACACTCTAGGGCTAATGAATACCAAGAGTGACTTATTAAGTAAGGATGTATTGAGTCCCATTGAGGCGAGAAGCATGTTCATGGTTGTGTTTACAGCTGCATGCATGATTTAAATGTAATCAATCGCATGCTAAGACGACAATTAGTTGTGCGGGGCCCGGTAGCATGTGGGCTCGGGGATTACCATACCAGCAAAGGTGCTGAGCCCTTGGGGGCCACCCTTCTCTTCTTTTCCATTTCAGGTATGAGAGGTGCTGGAAGCCGTTTCGAGAGTAGGATGGGTAGTAGGAGAGTGACATGGGTATGCATTAAGCAGTATGTATACAGTAGGTGTAGTAAGACCGAAATTGTTGTCGGCATCAGTTTATAAATACTCGGTATAGTTGAAAGGTGTATGTTGTTATTGTTGTTAATGGAAAGGGATAGTAATGTGTAGTCGCTCGGGAATTTAGCCATCAGACCGGTACAATGTATATGTATTAGCCTTGTTTTTAGCCACGTGGGTGGTTAACGGCGTGTAACACCAACGAGTTAAGTTATTTGATGAAGTGTGTATTCCGCTGCAGATATAGTTATGTGTTTGTTGTTGGATGGGGTGTTACAGCATATCAATGAAAACGTAAACCAGAATGTCTCGCGTGTAAGGGACAAGTGCATCATGCACTAAGTAATAATCATAGATATATAGAGATAGAAAGTCAATCAGAAAAGACAAGGAAGAAACTGGAAGTGTGTTACACACATATACGAACCAGAATCCATAGGCCTTATGGTCGACACGACAGTTTAAACAAGCCATGAGATAATATCGACAAAGAACAAGATGGTAGATCACCTTCATCCATACATACGAGATTCAAATATAAAAGCATACTAATGCACTATAGAACATGTCAGAGAATGCATAGACTCTTGGGGGCCATACCCCGTAAACGGACAGAAGTCCAGACAAGATCAACAATGACAACCAAACGAAGGTAATGATGAACACAACTTATCCACCCTACATATGTACATTAATGAACTTAAACATACCACCTACGAAGCGTATTTAAGACTATTCTAGAATGATTGGACATTACTTAATCAGAGTCGCGCAACGGAAGTGGGTGGTCCCATCAGTTAGAATTATCTAGTGAGCTCAAGGGGAATGCACAACGTATTTCACGTATCTTAACCAAAAAAATATATGTGCCCTACCCACCTGAAGTCTTACAGCCCAAGAGGCTATCCTTAAAACTAATCATAAGTTAAAAATGAGAGTGAAGATTCCTTCACTACTTACCGACTAGTTATACTAGTATAGGGTACGTGGGCGTACCCCTCTTTTAAGGGGGGAGAGCCTATTGCGTTCTTAGCATAGACATACACTTTCGTTGCACTATGATATGTATGATTGCATGTGTGACTCTGTGATTGTATGAACTTTACTTGTTGATGTGTACTATGTTACACTGATATAAATGGTTATGTGTACTACGTTACACTACCCTGAAGTTACTACGTGGATTATGTGTACTACGCTACACTATATTGAAGTTACTCTGTGAATGCATGCACTTGTCAATATGTACGGTGCTACACTACTATGAATGAACTAAGTGCACTACGTTGCACTACATTGAAGTTATTATTGGTGATGACCTTTCATGATCATTACACTATATATTATGTTGAATATATACTACGAACTTAAAGGTAGTGGACTTTGGGACTTGATCCCTAAAATAGAATTGAGTTGTGGATGTTTAACGGAGCTTGTTTCCCCACAACCATTTGAACTTAGATATGAGACTTCGGGGCGAAGTCCTTTTAAGGGGGGTAGATTGAAATACCCCAAATCTAAATAACTCGTTGAACTATCAAATAATGAAGAATTGATCTTTGAATAAATCATTTTAGTTACGCATGCTAATTTATGCATGCAAAAGTTACATAAATTAATATTATTACGCGTGCGCATGCAAACTCACGCATGCAAACGTCACGTAAAAATATTCGTTTCACCATAAACGCTAACGGGCGTAATTTTACTAAACGTATTAACGTACTCGTACAAACGTGTATGTACGATTATTAACAAGGATTAAACTCCTTACATAACTAGCTCGATTGAGAGAGCGTTAACAAGGAAATATCAATACGAACGTGTATACAAACGAGAAACGTAAATATTTTCTGAATGGCTAAGTATTTATAAATGCTAAAATAAATTGATATACAAATTTAAATAAATGTAACAACTTATGTTACACCTATAGTATATATCATAAAGACATAAGAACTCATCAAAGGTAAAAAAAATGCACTAAACATCTTAATGACAAGAACGTTCTTAAAATGCCTTAAAACATACGATTAAGCGCGACCTTGTTATACATTGTAACACCCCATCTCAATCCAATCGTGGTTATTGCAAACTTAACAACATATATACAAACGTTGCAGCGGAATTTAACACACTCCAGGACCTTGCCACGGTCTGACTAACAGTATATACCGAACATTAGTATACTAAATCTTAACCATTACGTATCCTCAGTACAAATTCTTCATATCCCATTACATCGTACACAACTTACTACATCTCATACCAATCACAAAACGAGTGTACAGGCACAACTCGTACAACTAAAAGAAGACAACCCGAAGTAAATTCTACCCGATCTTACTCTCAGGACTGTCGCCTTCTGTCATTCACCTGCGAAATAAAAATAGCCCCAAAGGGGGTCAGCAAAATTGCTGGTACGATCCTCTCATGGCCCCCAAGCTAACGTGGCTACGACGACTAATTGTCGATAGCATGGAGGTTGATTAGATCCACAACATAATAGAAAGCGCAATAAGCAACAAGCCAAATATGAACAATCAAGGTTCAAACACAATGAATGACTTAAATGAGTTCCCTTAATCAGTGAGTCAATTATTTAACTCCTTAAGTTATGTTTCCTCTTAATCTCAGTCCAACCTTATCTTACCTCAATCTTAGTCCTTATCTTAGTCTTAGAAAACAAACCATTCTTTAAATAGAAATGGTTGTGGCTTATCTCAGTCTTAGAATACAAACCATTCTTTAAATTGAAATGGTTGTATCTTATCTCAAACCTTATCTTAGCCTTAGAATACAAACCACTCTTTAAATAGAATTGGTTGTATCTTATCTCAATCTTATTTTAGTTCTTATCTCAATTAAGTCAACCGTTCTTTAATTAGAATGGTTGTTCCTTAATTCATTGTTTATCTGTCGGGTC
The DNA here is from genome assembly GCA_023374045.1 of Limonium bicolor. Lineage (NCBI taxonomy): Eukaryota > Viridiplantae > Streptophyta > Magnoliopsida > Caryophyllales > Plumbaginaceae > Limonium > Limonium bicolor. Next base: position 265,634,070 of record CM041778.1, on the reverse strand, counting down.
ACACAACCCTAGCCAATGAGTTATCAGCTCCATTGGTTTACATAAACAATATTTGTTAGAATTAGTTGGGCATTTAGGTAGATCCCACCACAGCATCTCAGTATGCCTCCCTCCTAAAACAAGAAGTCCGAGGAGGTCGAGTCTATATGTCGACTCTAGGCGACGAGTCCAAGGACAAGTCATATTTGGAAGTTGGGACCTGATAAGGATACCGACCTCCCCTTATACACATGTGCCGGTACAATTCCGGATTCCTCACACCCCCCAAGTTCTAATTAGTAGAAAGTCTCAAGTTAATATTTGTTAGTTAACCTCTTTCGGTTACTAAGAAAACAATATCTGGGAGTGTTCCTTAATCTCACACAATTCTTTACTAAACATTAGTTAGTAAGTTCTCACTGTAAGTTGTGTTAGTTTTCAAACATCACACTACAATACAATAAACATAATATTCTGGTTGCATGCTTTATCTGTTTAGTGGGCACACAAAAACAAATAGCACACAAGCCGAGGGACACCTCGTTAGCAAGCAGGTCACAAGAAAGACTGTACCGTTCACCGTTGGTCGTTCGGTTGCTTACTCCCCTCCGGAGTCCAAATCTCAAGTCCTAAAACATTCATTCAGTTTTAGTTGTTAATTACTTTTCCAATAAAGCTAACTTACTTAACTCACTTAGTCACTAATGATCCCCATCTAACACCACTTAAGTTCTTATAAACTTAATCTTAAGTGAATCACTTCTCCTCATTCCTTATACCTATTCACCCACTTAATTATCATTGTTACTCACCAAACATGTCTTAAACAACCTTATATTATCATTACATATCAATCCCTATCAAGCACCTCTTAAATTATTACTAACTTAACCTTAAACACTTAAAACCATTTACTTACCTTAACCTCTTAAGTCCTTATATGCTTATCTTTCTAATCATCATCATTCCTCTAATGTTGGACCACTAAGTCATTGCAATTTAAACTCAATCTCATAAGTTAATCATTTCTCATTATTTCTCATACTTGTCCACCCTTCTAATGGTCGTAAAATGTCACCAAACAAGGCCTAAACATCATCTAAAACCATTACCATCCAATCCCCCATCATTAGAAGCCAAAAACAATTTTTTTTTCTTTCTCTGCACCACCCCAGAGGGGCGGTTCCAGGGGCGGTCCCAACCAGAAACCTCATACGCTGTAGAATTTCACTGGACCTCCCCACAGGGGCGGTCCCTAGGGGCAGTCCACAACAGAACCCATTTTCCAAAGTGCTTTTCTCCTCATTTTGAACTCCAAATTCACCCAAATCTTTTCCCACTCATTCCACAATCTTTCCACATGTTTCCTACATGTTTAAACACCTTAAAACATGCACTAAACCTTCCTCAATCATCACCAAACTTGTCACTCAATGTCTTACAAAATTCTTACACTAACACTTGATTCCTTACACTTCCCACTTGTGATATTGCCTAAGACCTCAACTAATCATTATGTTTCTTCACAACCATCTTAACTACTCCTCAAGCATCATTATGCATACCCATTTGCTTTACTTAAACTTCTCAAAGCAATATATAATATAGCACATGCTTACATCCTTACAAGTCATTATACCTTATTTTTCCTTCAAACTTTGTACAAGTTTCCTAGCTTCCTTAACCATGGTTTTGTTGCCTTAAATTCACCATTGTAACCCCTAGTCCCTCTTAGACACCCCTAGGTCTTCCTAGTACTCAAGAACTCCATAGTTTATCCATTTTCACCAAAACAACCCTTAATGTTTACTAGAACATCCTTAGTCATAAAATCTCCTTAGAACACCTTAAACACTTAGTTCCCTCTCCAAATGTTGACATGGCTTCCTTAGTATATTACTACACCCAACATTTAATTTTTCACCCTTAATACAATCATGTACACTCAAATCCTTAGTACATAATCTTAGCACACAAATTACACCCTCCTAACCTCTAATTCCACCTAGACAACTCTCGGTCATTCTAATCCTCAAGAACACTGTTGTTAACTTATTTTCACTCAAATTTTGCCATAGCTCCTCTAGTATGTTATCATGCCCATATGCATGGTTTTTCTCATTCAATCATCTCACAAACATCAAATCTTTTTCTCATCATAATTCTCACCCAAATCAACTCATTCATAACAAAATCAATATAGTGCAATAATCTTAAATTGCATAGCACCAAGGCTCTTAAATGACATGACTCTTAGGCCCTTAAATGACTTAACTTAAACACTAAATTTCCCACAAAAAAGCTTACTCACCTGCAAATACACACATCATGCTCCCATAGCAATATAAGTGTTCTCATAATTCACCTATACTTATCTTACTAACTCATTTCCATTGGCTCCTTAGTCACAAGTTCACAAGCTTGTTTAAATTCTTTTTCCTAGGATATACAACCCATTACTTAATGTAAGCTTCAAGCTACATTAGTACTCATCTAAAACTCATTCCTTAAAACTTAAACCACCATTAGGTAAGCAATTTACCTTATTTCCTCAAGCTTCTCTTACTTCCCTCCTTAGGTTTTCTTGATTGAATTTCGGCAAGGACTTAAATCCTCTTGCCAATGTTCTAATCCACATTCAAATAATCTAATGAGCACTAAGCAATATGCCTAAACTCATAGAATTCATCCTTAGGTTAAAATATGTGTTTTTAAAGCTTAAAAGTGTATGTTTATCTTTGAATTTTTGAATGGCTTTCATAATGAAGTAAGGCAAGACCTCCTCAAGTCTTTGGAGAATAGAATCAAGCTAGAACAAGGGATAAAACAAGGTCCAATGAGAAGATGATTTTCGGTTATGAAGGGAAAGTGATGGAAACTTGGTTTTTCTTACATTTTCCTTACCTTGAATGAATGGAGAAGATAATGAACACCTCAAGATAGTTTTTCCTCCTCTAATGGTGATTTCCCAAGGATCCAAAATCAAGCTTTTCAAATTTTGAAAAGATAGGAACCAAGGCCTTGGTCTAACTAAGAGAAATCTATACTTAGTTTTTGATTTGGGGCTAAAATGAGCAAGCTATGGACAAAGCAAGGTGAGGCAACGATGGAGCTGCTTGGGAACGGTTTAGAACAGAGAGAAGAAGAAGAAAATCGGTGGAGAAGAAGAGAAATGAAGAACAGAGGGGAGAGGTAGGCTAAAAGGTGAGATGTTTCCTTTTAAAGCAAATAGTTCTTTTTCACTTTACTTCTTTTTCTTTTCTTATTTGATGAAGCCTATGGTGACTCATCCCCTTAAAAACCGTCCCCCCTTAGTATATAGGATATTTATGGTCTTGGTTGACCAACTTATTGACTTATGTTGACTAAAGCCTAAACTAGGCACTATTTGTCACTATTCACAAATTAGTGCACAAATTTGTGAAATTTTTGGTTTCCCATTGATTTAGGCTTCCTAATGTGATACTAATTAGTACACATGTTGATTAAGGTGCAATCATGGGCATTTAGCCACTCAAAACTCATTTCTAAGACAATTTCTCAAAAAGGTGCTTTAAGGAGTCTTAAAGCACATTTTGTGTTTAAGCTTGTTTTTGAGTTTGGTTTTCTTTGGTAAATGATTTAACATGTCCATTATCATGTTAATAAGGTCTTATAATTATATTTGGGTGCTAATCAAAGTCACTCCAAGCTTAGAGCACATTTTTGCTTAAATTGCCCTTATGGCATTTTCTTGTGTTTTCCTTGGTTTAAATTGTCTACCAATGTTTCTAAGCCATGTTTTAGCCTTATTACATCATAAATTGATGTTTACTTATCATACTTAGGTTTGGGGTATTTCAATCTACCCCCCTTAAAAGAACTTTGTCCCCAAAGTTCCCATGCATCTTATTTTATTATAATACATGGCTTACCTCATTCCAATGATCATATAGATCATGCTTATACGTACTTAATCTTATTGACTCATTAGGTCTGTCATACACTTATACTCAAATATCACACAACATGCTTAAGCATGTATAGCACTCAAAATTCCTTTTGTTCCTTTTGATGATTAAAACAATCACATAATTTTCATCGTATTCTCCCATGTCACCGGTCCGTAGACAAAGGCTCATTCGTCCTGGTCACCATGGGCCAGAATACAAAACAACTCTGCTCTCCCCATGTCACCGGTCCGAAGACAAAGGCTCGTGTGTCCCCGACTTCGTGGGCGAGACTTAGTAAAAAGGAAATCCTTTTTACGAGGTCATGTGAGGAATAATTCCTCTAATTGAAAATACAATCAGCTCCAATTTTGTTTTATCCTAAAGCCTCTATCCTTAGCGTGATTTAATTGTGACCACTGGTAGGGAGTTTCAGGAATCATCCAACCCTGATGTGATCAGCATCAGTGTTGAACTATCCTTCCACCCCAATTTGTGTTAGGTTTCCCTTGATACCTAGAAAATCAAGTTTCACCTCCCACGTCATTTTCAAACACCAAATAATTCACTCATGTCCAATTTTCTATCTTTTAGTCTCTCTAGTCGTAATCATTACATCTCCAAGGTGTGGACTTGTGAGCCTCGATTTTAAACCCTATCCTGTTGATTAAAGTTGATTAGGATCTAACCGGGTTTTAGGTCCACTTATAACCTAAGATTAATAACTATGTCATACAAGAAAAATTATTAAAACCTAAGCTAGCTCACTGGAACCTATTAAGAGTCGCCACCTAATTTTAACCTAGATCAAATTAGGAAAGGAGAGTTCGGGTTCGGGGGCTTGATATTCGACTTAATTAGGGTTCAATTACTTTCATTACCCCTAGAAGTCGTTTTTCCTCTACTTAGTTTAATTACGGCTTATTACAAGTCGTTTTTAACCTAAGTGTGCGCTTCTGTTTTTTTTCTTTTTTAACATTTTTTTGACAGAAAATTAAAATGGAAATTAAAATACCAAAACTAGGGTTTCGGAGGCAGAATTAGGTCAAGTTTTGTTTTCGTCCGTGGCTACGGACCTAATGTCCGAACCCACGGACCCTAGTTAACTTAATTACACAGAAAAGTCAAATTTAAACAGAAACGAGATTTTGAAAAGTCCGGGGCCACGGACAGGACGTCCGTGGGCCCGGACATGTTTTATAAAACCCTAAATTTTGAAAATAAAAATATTCCGCCACCGTCCGGGGGCGTCCGGCTTTCGGACAGGGCGTCCGGGACCCCGGACATAGCGTCCGTGGGTGCGGACCGCCCTCGGACAGCGGCGTTTGGGTGGCTCCCGGCGGTGTTTCTGGCTCAAATTTTATGGGTAGGTAGCCTGAAAGATTCTAAACACGTTAGTGATTGAAAGTTTACAATTTGAATTCGAATTCAACACGAAACTTAGCAAACAAGTTATTGGGCAGAAGCAAAAACAAACGCTAATTCAGAAGCGATAAAAAGTCAATTCGATTCCAAATTTTGACACAGAGTATTAAAGTTGAACAAAGTCAGAAAAACATGACTTCAACCTTTTTACCTTCGGATTTAATGAGACTCTTCACAACGGGGATCTTTTGGTGCCTCGTTGATGCCGGTTTTGGATTGACTTCGAATTGTGCTTCTGACTCCTTCTTCTTTATGCTGTTAAGGACGTTTATCTTCTGTTTTTGTGGTGGTTTTGTGTGTTTTTGGTGCTTGGAAGTTCAATAGGAGAAGAAGGATGAGTTTTTGGTGATTTCGGGGTGATTTCTGTAGTGTTTCGGTATTGATTTGAGGCTTGGAAGTGTTAAAACGTGGGGAGAAAGTTTGTGGCTGTGTATCTGACTTTGGAAGTGTTCTCCTCTGCCCTAGGTCATCTTTTGGAAGGCCTTTTATAGAAAGAGCATGGCCAAGTTGATAGAACAAGATTTTTATCTAAAACCCTGATTTTGTGCTCTAAGAGAATGTGATTTTTTAAAACGTGCTACAGGTTGATAAAAATTCCGAAATTTAAACCAAAGATAAAAGACGATTTTTAGGATTTTGAGAGTTAGAATCAGGTTATTTCGATAAATAACCGATTAGATAAAAATCTTACAATCTGGAATCTCCCATAATTCATAACTTACGATGGATAAAAGTCGAACTAACGAAATTCCAACGGCATTAGTCTCTAAAAATCATCCTCTATCTTGTGTTAAAATTTTATGACATTTTGTTTTGACTTTGGTATTTTCCAGAGGAGAGAGAAAATTGCAAAAATGATTGAATTTCTCTTTTAAAACTTGGGATAAGGTTCCAAATAAAATAATTTCAGGTTTATGACTGTATGTAGTCATGCTAACCATGTGACAATTTTATTTTAATTTTGAAAACCTTTTATTTCTATTTTGAGGTTATTTCATGTGTTAATTATTAAAGAAACTGGCTTATTAAAAGCTTAATTTCCAGAATAAATATTATCAGAAAATCATGATACCTTTCATAATGACTATGATATTTGGAAGTGTTTTGGAGATAATGAACAAGTCATATGAAAATAGAAAATCCCGAGAATGTCCTTGGAAAATCCTGCATTGGTGCATTTTGACCATTTTGCCCTTTGTAACACGTATGCCTTAGAGACCACTCCGAGGGGGTTGAAATTTTGGGTATAACAGATTGCCCCCCGTCAACTAGACTTTGTAGTGAATATGAAAAGACTAGTTGATGCTTGAGTGATAGCCAAAAATTTTGTCCGATACCGAATAAACTCCTTGTCTTAGATTTCCTCCGAGTCTGTTAATTGTACTGAGCTATTATGAGGCGCTAGCTACCTAGAAGAAAAGTCTGAGATTATTGGGCTATTATGATGTGCCAGCCACCTAAAAGAAAAAGGCTAAATGTGTTGGGCTATTAAGAGGCGCCAACTACCAAAAATGTGAAAAAGTGGACCGAACTAACAGTGAATAATCTAGACCGAGCATCTAAGGTGTCGGGAACCTAAAATTAAATGGAATACACCGAGCGTTATAAGGTGTCGGGAACCTGAAGTTTAAATGGGATACGCCGACCATTATAAGGTGTCGGGAACCTGAAGTTTGAATGGGATACGCCGAGCATTATAAGGTGTCGGGAACCTGAAGTTTGAATGGGATACGCCGAGCATTATAAGGTGTCGGGAACCTGAAGTTTGAATGGGATACGCCGAGCATTATAGGTGTCGGGAACCTGAAGTTTGAATGGGATACGCCGAGCATTATAAAGTGTCGGGAACCTGAAGTTTGAATGGGATACGCCGAGCATTATAAGGTGTCGGGAACCTGAAGTTGAATGGGATAATGTCAAGCGATTCTAAGGCATTGACAACCTAAAATGTGGAAATGAGATAATGTCAAGCGATTCTAAGGCGTTGACAACCTAACAAGTGAAAATTGGGTGGTATGCAAATGCAATGATGTTGAAATGCTAATGATGCTGATGATGCTGACGATGCTGATGATGCTGATGATGCTGACGATGCTGATGATGCTGATGATGCTCGGATGCTTCTGGGGACCGAAACCGTTCCAATGCTCCTGGTTGGTATTCTATGGGGACTTATTGCCTCTGCCCACCAACTGGGGTGCTGGGATAACTTCTAGATTACCAAAGGGACTTATTGCCACTGCCCACTAGTTGTTTCTCCCAAGAAGTTGACATCAAGATGGGGACATATTGCCTCTGCCCCGCCAACTTAGATCACGCTCTGTCTCGTACTTGTCTCGCACTGAAGATGATACTAGGTCTCGTACTGGTCTCGCGCTGGATGATGATGCTCGGTCTCGCACTGATGAAGGTGGTGGGTCTCGCACTGATGAAGATGATGGGTCTCGCACGGGCGAAAATGATGGTCTCACACTGATGAGGATGCATGGTCTCGCACTGAAGTCTCGTACTGAACGGATGAAGAAAAGCTGGATTTCGCACTGATTCTGGGTCGCGCACTGAATGAAGATGTCTCATACTAAAGTCTTGAAAATGATGGGTTTCGCACTGATTTTGGGTCCTGAACTAAAAATGAGTTAGAAAGATAATGGTCTCGTGCAAATGATGAAAAATGATTACGGAGTGCCAAACATGGCAATGTATGCAATCAAAATATATAAAGATACTCATTCAAAACAGGAAACTATTGGAAAAGGTGCCAAACTTGGCAATGTTGAGGTGTTATGCAAAAGTTGTAAAATGCAACTAAAGTGTTTGCTGGAAGCTTGCCAAAACAAGAAACTGTTGAAGAATGTGCCCAACATGGCAATGCTTGAGAAATGATCATTTCCTGACTAGAAATTCATATTTGCAATTTGTTTTTTAAGAAAATGAACATGCCGTTGGTGGAAGTGTGTGGTGTTTGTTGTGGTGCTAAAGGCTTTTGCCGGTGTTCAAGATTTGTGATAGACCTGGGATTGGGTTATGATTTTGGATGGTGGTCAGGGTTATGACGGGCCTGATGTTTTTGTGGAGGTAAGGCCAATGATGGGCTTGAAAGTGTGTGTGTGGTGGTAAGGGCTTATGTGTGCCTGTGGTGGGATGGTGGTGCTCAAGCTTTGGGTTTTAATTGGTGTTGACATGGCAATTGTTGGAACCAACAATTGCCCCCAGTATTTTTCCTTAGGACAATCTGAGCTAGAGTTTATGGCAATCGATCGGAACGATCGATTGCCCCCAGTATTTTCTTTGATTAAACGTGCGAACAAGTCTCATCGTCACAGGGTCGAGGCTTATGCTTTACTGTGGTGCTTCCTAACCTACACTTGACGTGGTTGGTGTTTGCACTCATTTCTCGCTCATGATCATAACTTCTAGACCATTGAATTCGATATTTGATGGATTTACGCATTTGATCTGTTACTTTCACGAGATTGGACACACAACTATCAAGTCAGAAGTCCTTAAAGCTTATAACGTGGCCATAGGGTGTGATGAAAGGCGACAGGATCACGGAGGGATATTTGAGGTATGTGGAGCTTAAATGGGTGACCAAAGCTGCAACGTGCGTCTTCTCTCGGATTCATCTTCCTTGTCTTGAAGTCGTCTGGCTGCTTCATGTTGACGTTGTTTTCGAGCTTCTGGACTTGGACTTTTGAAGTTGTCCTTTACACCATTCTCTTTTCGTCATTTGGATTTCTTCGAGGCACTTCGGGTTTGCCTTTTTGTTTTATCCTTTATTGACTTTGCCTTCGGGGTTTGTGGTTTCCCGGTTTTGAGTTATGAGAGTTGTTTTGATGTGAGCTCTCTGGATCCTGTGCCACTTTGGGACCATTTACGGATCACTTCGTCATGCTGATAGCGGCATCACTTCTTTGGACTGATTAGATTGTTATCTGAGAGTCGGGCTCCTCGCTTCCTTTGGTCACCGGGTCGGTAACTCATCATTGGCTAGGTGATTCTGTGGAGTTCATAATATCGAAAAGGGATATATGAAAGGCTCAGCGGGGGTGCCTAGGGTTATAATGACAGGGTTTACAAGCTTTTGGCTATGTGGTGCTGTAACTAGGTGCTTCGTCATTCCTGATAGTTGTGTATCCGTTCTTTGTACTTTTCGTAGGTCTAAGAGTAAATTTACAAATTATCTCTTTCGGTCGGAGTTCTGCCATTTACATTTTCCTTTGTATGTGGTCTCACCGGAGTCGTGTAAAAATGACACGCTCGTTCACTCATAGTTTTTCCGCTCAAGACACTCTCGTGAATTTCACTTAGAGAATAGTTCACACGGTTAAACGAAAGATAAAAGATGACGATCCTGAACTCAGATTGCCCCCAGTATTGATCTGGGGTTTATGACAACACTTAAACAGATGCGGATTTTGGAATGCTTCGTGGATATTATGGGATAGTCTATGGTGTGAGAACGGACATGTTCACCCTTTAGAAACAAAAGACAAGTATTTTATTCCATAGTCGGGAAATGATTACTCTGTGATCCCTTAAAAAGAAAACAAATTTTTGTGTTTTGTTTTGTTGAATGAATGCATAAAAAATAACGAAAATCGAACTATGCTCTATTCACGAATGGAAAGATAACATCAAAAGTTGTAATCTAAAATGATAAAGGAAGCTAACTACCATAAAAGTTATAAGTGATATGATTGAGAAAAGAAAACTACTAAATCGAGAAAACTTCTGAAATAGTGATGTTGAACAGTCTGATGCCAACGTGTTGAAGACTGGAGCTGTTGACTGTCGGGGCGCCATTGACCATGATTGTCTTCCTTCCAAGCTTCGAGTAGGCCCTGTAAAATGTCTGAACTCGGAATGCCCATGGGTTATGTAGGAAGTAACTGGGCCTGAGTCTTCGCCAAACTGAGAGTGAAGTGCATAGATTAGAGTGATTCCTAGACTGGAACGGACATGTAGGCCTGAATCCAGAAATTGAGCAAACAAGCTGAAAGAAATCACACGGACCGAGGGATAATCCTTGAAGTCTAGATTTGTTTGATGCTCTTGTTGGGCCTTGAAGCCGGAAACTGGAATGAACGAATTATGCAAACTATCTTGGATTCAAATGTTTTATGGGCCGAAATTCTGGATTGAGAGCGAAGCTCATGGGCCAAAACTATGAATTGGTCTATGGGCTCAAATGGAATGACTTATGAGTGTGGTACTTGGGCCAGAATGATTGCTCTATATGTGAACTGGAATTTGGGCCGAGTGATTTTGGTTGGGCCTAACAGATGGCACCTAGATCTAAGGTTTTGGGTTAGGGTCATGATAAGAAGTCTACCTAGACTAGAATGAGCCCTTGGGCCGGAATGTGTTTGGGCCTGAAGTAAAGCACATGAGCTGGAATGGTCCCTAAATCACAAATGGGCCTAACTTTCTTCGGGCCAGAGAAGATGGTTGCTAAGCCGAAAAAGATTTTATTTTCAGGACTTGTGAGTTATTTCAAGTTCAGGTGGATTTCCTTTTTATGGGCCTAGAACTAATTGGATAATTCAAAATGGGCCAGAAGAGAAATCACCTAAGTCTAGGCTTTTGGGCCGAAGCCTGAACGACTCACATGTTAAACCAAACAGGGCCTCTGGGCCGCAAACAAATAGAGCTGCCAATTCGTGTTGGGCTAGGTTGATGTAGGAGAAGTTCCTATCAATCTCTAGGCTGGGTAGTGGGCCGATCATACAAGCAAACAAGGCCCACACAAATTCAACATGTCCTCACTAGACGTTTAAATCAAACCGGGTATGGATCGATCCGGAGAGGTGCTTGGGGCGCGGGCCCAGGCCACCACAAAGGAATAGGGCTTGCACGCTATTCTCTTTGGGCTTCCCCACTCTTTTCACATCACCTGAAGGTGTGCGTCTACGGTCGGGTCTTTGACTGACCAAACAAAGGGCTAGGTAAGGGCACTGCCAGGAAAACGCTTGGGGCTAAGGCCCAGGTATTAAGGGGGTGTGGTTAGACGACACCCTCCTCTTTTCCCCCGCTTATTCACATCACCTAAAAGGTGTGAGTCCCTGACAGGGGACCCTAGATGGGCCCCGAGGTGAAACTGGTTTGTGTGGACCCTCGCTCTCATATGATGCAAATGGTGCAGAAAATTAAAGTGCGCACAAAAGTAAATAAACAAAGTAATAAAGCCATAAAAAAACAATTTTTCGAGTTAAGCCCTCTTTCTTAAAATTAAACAAGTTAAAATTAAGAATTGATCCCCAGCAGAGTCGCCAGTCTGTGAGCCTCGATTTTAAACCCTATCCTATGTTGATTAAAGTTGATTAGGATCTAGTCGGGTTTTAGGTCCACTTATAACCTAAGATTAATAACTATCATAAACAAAAATTATTAAAACCTAAGCTAGCTCACTGGAACCTATTATGAGTCGCCACCTAATTTTAACCTAGATCAAATTAGGAAAGGAGAGTTCGGGTTCGGGGGCTTGATATTCGACTTAATTAGGGTTCAAATTACTTTCATTACCCCTAGAAGTCGTTTTTCCTCTACTTAGTTTAATTACGGCTTATTACGAGTCGTTTTTAACCTAAGTGCGCGCTTCTGTTTTTTTTATTTTTTAACGTTTTTTTTGACAGAAAATTAAAGTGGAAATTAATACCTAAACTAGGGTTTCGGAGGCAGAATTAGGTCAATTTTGTTTCCGTCCGTGGCTACGGACCTAATGTCCGAACCACGGACCCTAATTAACCTAATTACACAGAAAAGTCGAATTTAAACAGAAACGAGATTTTGAAAAGTCCGGGGCCACGGACAGGACGTCCGTGGGCCCGGACAGATAAAACCCTAAATTTTGAAAAAAAAAATATCCGTCCGGGGCGTCCGGCTTTCGGACAGGGCGTCCGGGACCCGGACATAGCGTGTGGGTGCGGACCGCCCTCGGACAGCGGCGTTTGGGTGGCTCCGGCGGTGTTTCTGGCTCAAATTTTATGGGTAGGTAGCCTGAAAGATTCTAAACACGTTAGTGATTGAAAGTTTCAATTTGAATTCGAATTCAACAGAAACTTAGCAAACAAGTTATTGGGCAGAAGCAAAAACAAACGCTAATTCAGAAGCGATAAAAAGTCAATTCGATTCCAAATTTGACACAGAGTAGTTAAAGTTGAACAAAGTCAGAAAAACATGACTTCAACCTGTTTTACCTTCGGATTTAATGAGACTCTTCACAACGGGGATCTTTTGGTGCCTGTTGATGCCGGTTTTGGATTGACTTCGAATTGTGCTTCTGACTCCTTCTTCTTTATGCTGTTAAGGACGTTCTCTTCTGTTTTGTGGTGGTTTGTGTGTTTTTGGTGCTTGGAAGTTCAATAGGAGAAGAAAGGATGAGTTTTTGGTGATTTCGGGGTGATTTCTGCAGTGTTTCGGTATTGATTTGAGGCTTGGAAGTGTTAAAACGTGGGGAGAAAGTTTGTGGCTGTGTTATCTGACTTTGGAAGTGTTCTCCTCTGCCCTATGTCGTCTTTTGGAAGGCCTTTTATAGAAAGAGCATGGCCAAGTTGATAGAACAAGATTTTTATCTAAAACCCTGATTTTGTGCTCTAAGAGAATGTGATTTTTTAAAACATGCTACAGGTTAAAAAATTCCGAAATTTTAACCAAAGATAAAGACGATTTTTAGGAATTTTGAGAGTTGGAATCAGGTTATTTTGATAAATAACCGATTAGATAAAAATCTTACAATCTGGAATCTCCCATAATTCATAACTTACGATTGGAAAGTCGAAATAACGAAATTCCAACGGCATTAGTCTCTAAAAATCATCCTCTATCTTGTGTTAAAATTTCATGACATTTTGTTTTGACTTCGGTATTTTCCAGAGGAGAGAGAAAATTGCAAAAATGATTGAATTTCTCTTTTAAACTTTGGGATAAGGTTCCAAATAAAATAATTTCAGGTTTATGACTGTATGTAGTCATGCTAACCATGTGACAATTTTATTTTAATTTTGAAAACCCTTTTATTTCTATTTTGAGGTTATTTCATGTGTTAATTATTAAAGAAACTAGCTTATTAAAAGCTTAATTTCCAGAATAAATATTATCAGAAAATCATGAAATACCTTTCATAATGACTATGATATTTGGAAGTGTTTGGAGATAATGAACAAGTCATATGAAAATAGAAAATCCCGAGAATGTCCTTGGAAAATCCTGCATTGGTGCATTTTGACCATTTTGCCCTTTGTAACACATATGCCTTAGAGACCACTCCGAGGGGGTTGAAATTTTGGGTATAACAGGACTCAGTCCATCAAACATTCCCAATTTATCTCTTAGTAATTACCTCAGTACTCCCATTCCTACTAAGTTCTATATTAGTCTCATACCAATTCTCACCATCTTATACCTCATAACATTATTATTTCCTACCTCATACTCATATCGAATAATATCTCATAGTGTTGTCTTATTCTTATCTCAACATACTTTCATATCGACTCAGATCTCATATATTCCTTATTCCTTAAGTTTGCTTAATCCTCTTCACTAATTCTCTTAACTTGTACTCACACCAGAGTTAACAAGATAGGTACTTAATACGTATGGTATTTGCATCTTCTGTGCACAATAACCATGATTGATCTCAAAGTGTTTATGTAAAACAAATTCTCAAATTCTTTTGTGCTATGCACCTGTAGTTTACATACTCAGTACATAAACATACGCTAAGCGGTTTTCGCTCTACCCCCCTTAAAATGGATTACGCCCACGTAATCAACATTATATCATCCTTGAACATAGGTTCAAGATGTCTAATTCTCACCAAGCGTTCTAGCTTCCATGTCATCTATCGCACTTCTAACTCGATCAAAGGGTCGTAACTATGTTAATGGCTTTGTCTCTGTATCGAGGATTCTTAATGGTACTTATACCATTTTCTTAACTTAGTTTGGTCTAATCTCAAAGGTACTGATTGTGCTAGCTTTCGCTGTGCGACCTGATAACCTTAGGCTTAGTTTGGCTTTTCTTATCCTTTTATAGTATTGTATATCCTTTTGCCTCCTTACAGTTTAGGAATATGGGTCCCTCAATGGACCGTGTTATCCTTATATGTACACGGCCTTAATGAGTTGAAACTCGTCTATCCATTCTCCTGAAGATCTAATATGTTCGTATTCTTAATAATTCCCTCAAGTGTCTAATCGTCTTTCCACTAAACCTTTGGTGGTCTGAGGATGATTCTTAGTCTGAAACTACTGTTTAGTGCTTAATGCGCTTTACAATTTAATCTCTAACGCCTTAAGACTGTCCAATGTCTGTATTAACAATCCGTGCTCGTCGCACTTCTAAATTATTATTATTTGTTCTCTGATTGCTTGTGGTGTTAGTTCATGTATTCCTTCTCTTCAACTGTTGTGGTGGTTAGCTGCTTGTCTGATTTTATGTTGTTGACCGCGGTACGGAGTCGAATACTTCCCGTGTTCCTTACCACCATCGTCTACATGCATGGGGTACCTTACTGGTACATTACTACTTACCCGACTAACTCATAAATGAGTCTGTCAGGCCTGCAAAGCCCCTTGTGGGTGCAGTCATCCACGTCTTGTTTAAGTAAACTCATAGTGTCTTCACACGTTACTATTGCTTAATATGACGCATTCTATTGTTGATTTAATGAAGGGAAATCCATTTTACTGTGCTCTTGGGTATGGTATGGCTTTAGCTCCTTTCTGCATCGTACTGATTCAGTCTCTTAGTAAACTAGGTCTCTTTCCATAGAGCCTCTTATCTTGTTTCTCATGCTTGTTCTACTAGGAATTCACTTCCAGTTCCGTGAATTAACCTCACACTGTCTGACTACTGGCATCAATGACAGTTCGTCTACCATCTTATTCCCTTACTTATTTTGGTCTCAGCTCATAGATCTAACTGCCTCAGGTGTCAATATTTGACGGCTTATACATAATGGTCGCTTTACTGCGCCCATGACTTAATTCACTATATAGGTTTGGTCCTGTATGACCTCGCTACCGTGGTAGTCGGCCTTTACCATGTCGCCCATTTGATGGTGCAAACTACTTACTCATTTATTCTAACATCTTATCCTTATACTCAATTCCTTCCTGGTGTAAACACACGGGGGTTCTCTAATTCCGGTGTATGGCGGTTGCCGTACCGTGTTGTAATTTTGTTATCTCTTAATATGAAGGTGTGTTCTGGTTCAATCTCGGTTTCGTAAGTATGTTTTTTCACTCTCACATTCTTTCATCCTTTATAATGTTATTTACCATGTAATTTAGCCGGTTTTACTGAGAAGTCATCCGTTGATCACAAGCTCTTTGAGCGTCGGTCACTTGACGTGCCATACATGCACTCACAATGTTTATCTCTGCGATTACAGATTCTTAAATCCTGGGTGTTAGATATGAGGTCTGTCTCTGCAGCCTTCTTTATTACTCAAGTGTATCTGGCCTGTTCTAAGGATAATCTCAAGTTTAAGTTTCCATTCTACTAACAAAAGCGTATTGTATTCTCTAACTAACCTGAATGAAAGCCTTTATTGAGGGGTATTTATTCCCACTCATGCCTCACACAAGAGAGGATCCCCACCCTAAAGGAATGGTTCGTTCTCCACCCCCCTGTCCTTAGAATTATCCTCAATCTTCTCATTGGCTTGTAATCGTTCATAATCTACGAATTGTAGTTCCTTCATGGCTTAAATAAGCTCTACTTACAACTTACTGCGCCTCGGGCTCTGATGTGGTAACATCCTTGGCTCGTAGGCTCTTAGTGCTTAATGTCATTGGGGTGAGAGACGGGTTGCTCGGTTCAACTGCGTGTACTCTTACTTAACTATTGGTTATCCTCACAGGTTCCTGGTTCTTTAAATTCTATCCACCATAGGTCACATATAAATGTGGTACCCGGTCTCAGGTACGTTGCTCTGCATCCTGCTTCCTACTATGGAAGTTTATCAGGTGATATGAGGTTATTAGTTTCTTTGCCAATACTGTGTTCATAGACTTGCGGTTTTAAATAATTATGGACCGATTCGTTTTAGGCATCTGCCTTACGGTGTCTAAGTTGGATATTTGTCCAGGTTATCATGTGCCTCCCCATTCTCAATTCTTCATGTCGTTGACTACGCCACCCGTTGATGATTAATCATACTTGGGTGTTAATGAGTCAGACAACAATACTAACTTTCATTTATCAGTTTGTTCGGCTCGACTATGCCCGCTCTGTGGGGGTAGTCCTCTGGCCTTTCCTCTGTCGGAATTGTATTCCTTAACCCTTAGTAGGTTATAGCTTAAGTTCATTTCCTCTATCCCTGTTTCCGGGGTTTACTAACATATTCAACGAAGATTGTTGTTAATGGTATTCTTAATGGTCATCTCGGGAGTTCTATCCCGTTCCTGTTGGAAGTCATTCTGTCGACTGCCTTCATTGTATCTCTTGATACATTCCTTGTATGTTGTTACTTATGTAGTGTTTTGCTCGGATTATTAAGCGATATCTTAGGTTTTTCCCTTCAAGGTTTGGAATTGGTGTTCTTACCTTACTGTCAGTTGTTACTGTTGGAGTAGGTTGTACTATTGCTAACATTTATATCGTTTAGTATTCCGTCCAAGTACAGCTCCATGCTGACTGGTGTATTTACTCATCTTATCATGGTCAGGTCGTCAGGCCCTTTCAAGGTCTCATTCTCTCGTTCTTATGGATTTGCAATCCGGTATTGATATGTATTAAAATTGTAACGCTCCACTATCTCGCCATGATGGCTTCCTGTATATGGTAGCACTTGCTACAGCAAGTGCGCCATGCAGGATGGGCTATTGGTACAAGGTACATTGGTAGTGATACTTCCTCCTAACTTTCCATGTAATTGGTAGTCCTCGGGACTCCTTCGATGTTCTTTCGTTTTGGATAACTGACCATTTAGCAGTTTCCTTGTTGTCTTGAAAGTACTGTCACTTATCAGGGCGCTCCTCTTTCTGAGGGAACCCCTCGTTACTTACTTATGTCTTAATCCTCGCTCCCATTTCCACACATTTGTCGCGGTTTCTGAGTAACAATTCTCCTTTAGGCACTATAGCGTAGTCCTATTTTAATATTCAATTTGTACGAGTTCTTATTGTCGCCTGTGCTATGTCGACCAGGTCTCGTAACCTTCTCATTGCATGGGGTTTGGAGTTACCATTTTCAACTGGACCTTTCGGTAGTCTTAATTCTCATGTTATGTATTATCCCACTGTTATGCTCATTCGGACCACTGTCTGGTTCTCATGTCGCTTATCTTTTCCTTTCCATTGCACTCGTAGTTCTCTTCTTATCATTGGTATTGCGGTGTAACTCGATTTCGTAACATGTCGACCCATGTTGCCGGTAATTTCCTTTCTCCTACTGGTTGATTTCCATTGGTAGCGCCTATTTCCACGTTGCGCTCCATTTAAAACCTCCAAGTTTTTCATAAACTGTTGTACAACAAGATGTTTCTCGCATTGCTTAGTGTTAACTAACTGCCAGATCGGGTTTCCCCGAGTAAGAGAAGGCTTTCTTCTCTATGGCGTTTATTTCCCCGTGATTCAAGCAAGGGATGTGAAGGGCGGGTTTAGGTACTGTGCATATCCGGTAAACACCGGGAAGTCCTAACTAGCGCACCTCTCACTCTATCTCTCAACCCTTAACCCATAACTCAAACTCAACCTCAGTATTCTCCTAAGTTCGGTAATTCCTGTCATCAGAGCGTAACTACGCTCTGATACCACTTTTTGTAACACCCCATCTCAATCCAATCGTGGTTATCGCAAACTTAAAAACATATATACAAACATTGCAGCGGAATTAAACACACTACATGACCTTGCCACAGTCTGACTAACAATATATACCGAACATTAGTATACTAAATCTTAACCATTACTGTAACACCCCTACTACACGCTTACAATTAACTGGAGTCGCAGCGGAAAATAAACAACTAAACAATAACTGAACGATTGGTGCTACAACACTGTCAACCACCCTCGTGGTTAACAAGGCTGAATAAATACAAGTGTATCGGTCTGATGATCAGACTCCCGAGCATACACTGGTGGAACGGAAGCCTTTAATGACGGTGGTTTAATCACGGCTTTAACAGAAACCGTAATTAATATGAAGGCCGGAGTTAATTAACGACGTTTATTGAATTAACCGTAAGCAATAATCGATCGGAGGTAGGCGCGCCTTTTTTAGGACGGACTTTAGATGACGGTTATCAGTGAAACCGTAATCTAAAGGCCCGTGTTGACGCGCGCTTTACGGTCAACGGACTTTAGATTACGGTTTACTAATAACCGTCAGCTAAAGTCCGTCCTAAAAAAGGCGCGCCTACCTCCGACTGATGGTCAACGACGTCGTTTTCACCTGACGCCAAATATTTCCCGTGTTATTTGATTTTTTCGACGCCGCGCGTAATCTAAATTATAGTTAACGACGTCGTTTATCAGTGTATTTTAGATTAAAAATAACTTTATATTAATGTGTTACATATGTTTGATCGAATAAGACTCATGGCTTAATGGCCGTGGGTACATGAGTCAACACCATCGATCTTGAGTTCGAAACCCAGCATAGGCCAAATAATTTTCGCGCTATTTTTTTTATTTCGTTACACTTTAGATTACGGTTCTTTAGGAACCGTCATTTAAAGTGTGACTTTACATTACGGTTTTCATGTAAACCGTAATCTAAAGTCCTTTTAACTACAACATTTGCCCGTTTACTCTACACACTGTACTTACAGTAACTCTTCTTTCGCGCTATCTTCCTCACTGAAATCGCCTCCTCTCTCCCGTCACCTTGCTAACAGCCATCGCCGCCGTCGCTCCCACCACTTTTGTCACTCCCATCGCCGCCGGTCACCACCCATCTACCACTGGTCTCACCGTCGACCTCTCTATCGCGTATTGGGTATGCGATCGATTGATTGTCGTTTTTTTCTAACTTTGTTCATATACATGCATTTCGATTGCAAGTTCTAACCTCGTTTCTATCGAATCCTGAGAGTGTAATGGCAAATGTTCTAACCTTGTTCATATATTTGTGCCCAGATTCACAGTTAATTGCAACCTAGTTCGTGGGCTGATTTCTACACTACTTGCCCACTTCGGTGCTTAGTAACGGTAATTTTGCAAAGCAAACTATAAACTGCTGTATTTATTTATTCTTAGCATTTAGTATTACAATTAATAAATAATAGTGTAGTTTTAAAAATGCTACTACTTAAAACTGCCACAGGAAAGAAAGTAAGTTCAAGTATATTACCGATTCCTGAAAATAGCTCATTTTCAACTGCTCAATCTGCTATGCCAGATGCTCTCTGTTTGATTCACAATCTGTGACAGGAATCAACAATGCTATTGTTATAACCACCAGAAAGAATAAGATGAGTTTCGGTATTTTAATGGTTCTAGAATGACTAGTTTCAGTCCTTCAATCTGAAGTACTGCAGAGAAGGTCATAAATAAACTTCATATATAGTAGAATAAGATAAGTTTATGTATGTTACTAGTTCTAGATGGTGCGTGCAAATTTGACTTTGATAAAACTGATTTGGAGACGTTAGAAATATAGGGGAGATGTTGTCGATTTTTTTCCGCGGTTTAGCTAGCATTTAACCTTGATTTTTTGATGAATTCTAATGTTGTCGTTTTTCATTTATGCATCAGGACTACGACTTTATTTTGGCTTCCGACCTCAACCGTCTTAGCATCGGCTAATCGTCTACCAGAGGTAAGATTTATATATACATATAATATTTGACAAACTACCAAACATAGTTATCCGCCCAAGATATACCTAATAGAGGTATATCTTCGGCAGTCCCTGTCGGGACTGTCCATGATTGTTAAATCACACACCTAGGGTGTGAATGTGTTTTTATGTACTTTATTGATTATTTCAGCAGTATCTCTTTATTGTTCTTCGAATGCATATATTATTGATTAATATCATAATATCGTGCATTTGAAGAACTGTAGGGAGATGCTGCCGAAATTTTCAATAAATTACATATTAAAAACACGTTCACCGGTGGGATTTAATACTCATGGATGGATTTAGGTTGATAAGATACAAAAGTGTAAAGACTCTGCCACGGGTGACGGTATGAAATGGCTGCCTTCATATAAATAGCTAGAAGGAGATGGAACGTTCGTGGATTTACAGCGGAAATTTGGACGACAAGTTTTTAGAAGGAGTTGATAAGTTATGCACGGTGTTGGCGAACAATCTGAAACCTACAGACAAGGGATACATATTTTGTCCGTGTATCGACTGCCAAAACAATCTGAGATATCGCGGCGTTGAAACAATTAAGGAACATCTGATCCGCCGCGGTTTTACAAAAGATTTCCAAGACATAATCCGATGGCATGGTCAGAGTGCGTTCGATGTTATTAAGCCTGACGAAGGGGATAATGGTCAGGCAAACAGAAACAGAACTTGGAGATGATACAGTTGCTGGTGATCCAGAAGACGTTACAGCGAACGTTGTGCCAGATTTCTGGGATGATGACATTGAGACTATGCTTGAAGATGTGGAACGACATTACTCTAACCTCAACACGCCAGACAAGCATGAAAATTTGTTGGATTCATCCAAAACACCGTTGTACCCCGGGTGTGACCCTACAAAGTTAAGCAAGTTGAGTGTCGTCCTCAAGCTATTCAACTTGAAAGCGAAACATGGCTGGAGCGACGTAAGTTTCACTGACCTCCTGGAACTATTGAAATACGTTCTTCCGGTGGACAACGTTTTACCAACGACTACGTACTCAGCCAAAAAAATGATGTGCCCAATGGGTATGGGGTACCAGAAAATTCATGCTTGTCCAAATGGTTGCATGCTGTTTTGGAAATCGGATGAATTTGCTGAAAGCTGTTCAGCATGTGGAGCGTCACGGTATAAGAAACAACAAACTCACATCAGCGGTAGTAAGAAAGGTTCACCAGCTAAGGTATTGTGGTACCTGCCCATCATTCCAAGGTTCAGACGTTTGTTCTCCATTGAGAAAGACGCAGAGAATCTTCGGTGGCATTCAGTTCACAGGAAAAAGGATGGCAGATTGAGACATCCCGCTGATGCACCACAGTGGAGAAACATAGACGTAAAATTTCCTGAGTTTGGTAACGAACCGAGAAACCTAAGGCTAGGCTTGTGCACGGATGGGATGAACCCTTACGGTACTTTGAGTAGCATACACAGTACCTGGCCTGTGCTTTTGGTTATTTACAATCTACCGCCGTGGTTATGCATGAAACCAAGACACATCTTGTTGTCTTTGTTAATATCTGGTCCAAAGCAACCGGGCAACAAAATTGACGTATTCCTACAACCTTTGATAGAGGATCTACAACTCTTGTGGAATGAAGGGGCTACGGTTTACGACTCATTCAGTAAAGAGGACTTCAATTTGCGTGCTATGTTGTACTGCACAATCAATGATTTCCCCGCCTATGGTAATCTTTCAGGCTATTCAATCAAGGGGGCGTTGGCGTGTCCGATTTGTGGTGAAAACACTTGTAGCATTCGCTTGAAACATAGTGGGAAAACCGTGTATATGGGCCACCGAAAAATGCTTCCAAAAGGACATAAGTATCGAAAGATGGCGAAAGAGTTCGATGGGAAAACTGATCACAGCATGGCGCGCCAGCCTTTGACAGGTACAGAGATTTACAAAAAGTTGGATAATATTGTGAACAACTTCGGGCCGCCAACCAAAAGTGGTGAAAAAAGTGTCTGGAAAAAGAAATCAATATTTTGGGAACTACAGTACTGGCAGCATCTGGAGGTTAGACATTGTATCGATGGGATGCATGTCGAGAAGAACGTGGGTGAAAGTATCACTAGCACCCTTTTGAACATAAAAGGAAAGACAAAGGATCATTTGAAAGGAAGAAAAGATTTAATTGAGTTGGGCATACGCACAGAGCTTGGCCCGCAAGAACGTGGAAAACGCACATTCTTGCCTCCTGCCTGTCACACTCTGTCTAAAGAAGAGAAACATAGTCTATGCAGTACCCTTTACAACATCAAGGTGCCATCAGGTTACTCCTCAAACATAAGAAACCTAGTGTCCATGACAGATTTCAAATTAGTAGGAATGAAATCTCACGATTATCATGTCCTACTTCAAGAATTTTTGCCAATTGCACTACGTGGGATCTTGCCGGATGCTGTCAGACACACAATCACAAACGTCAGTGTCTTCCTCAAATCCATTTCGTCTAAGGTTCTTGATGTGGACACTCTGTCTAAATTACAAAAGGATCTTATTGTGACAATGTGCCAGCTGGAGATGTATTTTCCTCCATCGTTCTTCGACATAATGATACATCTCCTCGTGCATCTTGTAAGAGAGATTCTGATGTGTGGTCCTTTGTACCTTCGCTACATGTATCCGTTCGAAAGGTACATGGGTGTCCTGAAGAAGAAAATGAAGAACCGTCGTCACCCAGAGGGTAGTATTATAGAGGGCACTATCACAGAGGAAGTTGTAGACTTCTGCACCAATTACCTAGAAGGTGTCGATACCATTGGACTTCCACGTTCTAGACACGAGGGCAGATTGAAGGGTGTTGGCACGGTTGGAAGGAAACTGAAAAGAATTGACATAGACACTCTTAACAAAGCTCATTTAGTTGTGCTAAGTCATCTTGAAGATGTTGAACCATACTTTGATGAACACTTGTGTGTTTTAAGAGCACAATATCCAAACATGAGTGACGTCAGACTACAAAATGAGCAGAATAGGACATTTGTCCGATGGTTCAAAGAGAGAGTGTTGTCCGATCAGTCCACGAATGTGCCTGAACTGATTAAAGTAGTTGCATTTGGACCAAATCTGGATGTAATTTCTTATGAGGGGTACGATGTCAACGGATTCACCTTTTTCACAGAACGTCAGGATCAGAAGTCAACGAATCAAAACAGTGGTGTAGAGCTTGAAGCTTATCAAAACTTATATGACGTCGGTGTCGTGGGTCATAGTCCTGTCTCAGTACAACAATCATATTTCGGTGTTATACAAGACATCTGGGTATTGGACTACAACAGCTACGAAATGTGTGTTTTCCGCTGTAACTGGGTTAACAACATTCATGGCTACCGTGAGGAGGAGCATGGTATGAAACTGGTTGATCTGTCTAGAGCTACTCCCACGGTTGAGCCATTCGTTGTTGGGACGAAGGTTAAGCAGATATTTTATGTAACTGATCCCTGTAATCCTAGATGGTCTGTTGTGCTTAAAGGGAGAAGAGGAATAGTTGGTGTGGATGGTGTGGTTGATGAGGATGAGTATGATGCAGAAGATGAACCTCCAACTGTTCCTATTTCATTGGAAGAGGCTGAGGTCACAGGTCATCGTGAGTATATACGATCAGACCATAACGAGGGAATGTGGGTTGAGAGATAATGGTGTATGTAAGTTATTACTATAAAAATTTATATGAAATTACCACTCTTTTATTTATTGCTTGTTTATGACCATTATGAAATGCTTAATTTAATTCAAATTGTATTTCAATCCTTGCAGGCATGGCTGATCAGGACATGGCTGATGCAGAGTTCGATTTATTTTGTCGTGAGGAAGGAAAATGAGCAGCGAATGGTACCGGTCCCATCTACATCTGCCGCTGCTGCTGTTGCCCCATCCACATCTGCCGCTGCTACTGTTGTCCCATCCACATCTGCCGCTGATGTTGTTGGCCCTTCCATGAGTGCACCTTCTACGAGTGCTACTCAGAGACCCAGAGGTAGAGGTCCGACCCGTGGGTTGAAACTGCAGAAAGAGGATCAGATTAGTCTTCTGTGGGACCAGTATGGGAGGTATGGTGGGGGCAGCAGGTCAGAGTTCGGTAGTATGCTAGGGGCTCTGGCCAGATCACATTGCTGCATCAACCACACATGGAAACAAATCCCGCAAGAAGTAAAGGAGACCATCTGGAAGAAGGTGCAAGAACGGTACAAGATCCCAGAAGAAGTGAAGAAGACCGTTCTTTCTTTGGTGGCCGGCGAATCCTGTCAGAAGTACAAGGGTATGTTCTAGATAATTGTTTAATGTTACTATAATAATCAATTAGTAATTATCTTTACATTGATGCTTTACTGTTTGTGTGTGAAGGGTAAGAATCCAGTGAGTCGGGGTGCGAAAGGTAAGAATCCAGCGCCCGTCCGGGGTCGCACCAGGACTTCTGAGGCGCCTAAAAATAAGCTCGCACTGCCACAAAAACTTGTTAATGTTTTGGGGGCCAAGCAGATGAATCTCTACGACAAGATCATGTTGAAGTCATCTCAAACTAACAACTTCATGATGACGCTTCCAAAGTCGATGTTTCACTACGAAGAAGATATGATGACGGCAATCAACTTTGAGGACATCAGAGAGATGATGTGTGGAGATTATCTGAACATTAACATTATTCAAGCTTATCTAAAGTAAGTGTTCTTTCCTCATACTGTAAAAACATATAGAATAAGTATCTATGAAGTTGCATTGGCTAACTTTTATAGTACATGCGATATAATAGATGTCTGCTTGAGAGATGTGTTGAGAAGGACATGACCTGCATTACTGCGGTGTGCCCGGAGCGTTTATCGTACGACAATGTCACTAGGGACCCGGGGAGGTTTTGTGACTACATGATTCATGTCTTCAATGTTGTTGATCAACAGAATAAATTATTCATTCTAATGCCGTATCACCAAACGTGAGTTCTAATATAAAATTACATACTAATTAGCTAACTTTGTTACCTTCATTTCTCATTTCATTTTGTATTTGACATTGTAGCCACCACTGGGCTTTGTTTATATTCTGCGCTGCCACCGCTACTCTGCTCGTTCTAGATCCACTAGGGCAGTGGAAAGAATTCAACACTGAAGACTTAATCAAAGAGTAAGTTTTATTACTATTTAATTGTTTGTAAGTTTTTTGAACCAAAATTAATGTACTTGTTCATTTTGCTAAACGCTTTTGTTAATATATGTAACAGTTGTTACAAAACCCCTCAGGGAGAGTTTGGTGATTTGACCGTCAATTACATCAAGGTTTGGTAATTCATGTATTTCATTCGTGCTGCTATTATCTTTGTACAATTGTTTTACATTTGTGAATTTTGGTGATTTAGTGCCCTACCCAAAAGGATTCTAAGAGTTGCGGGTACTACGTGATGCGGTATATGTACGAGTTCTGCGGGTACTTCCCAAGTTTTAAGAATGATATGACAATAATACGAACGTTGTCTTGTATTTAATTCTTTCGGCAGATTTTTGTGTCTTTATCTTAATCTCATTATGTGTTCCATTCCTTTTCTTGTTGCAGATTAAAGAGCATTATGCCAGATTCAAGACTTATGCTCCTGCCGACTTGTTGCATGTCAGAGAGAGCATGGCAGCCATGTTTATGAGAATGAAGTGGTAGACTAGCTAGCTGCTGCTAACATATTTTTTTGTTAGTTGCTGCTCTGATTCTGTTAGTTGCTGCTGCAACAGATTATATTGTGTAACAAATTATATTTTTTGTTAGTTGCTCTGATTCTGTTTGTAATGAATTATGCTAGCTGCTGCTTAACAGATTCTAGCTGTTGTATTGAATGTTTCTGTTGCAATTGTGCGCAGAAATGAATTGCAATTGTTATCTCTGTTGCAATTGTGTAACAGATTGAATATGTTACAGATTTTCGATCTGGTGCTTTATTAGATGTTATCTCTGTTGCAATTGTGCGCAGAGAATGAATTTGTGTTGTTGGTATTTGATTCAGGTGGTTCAATTGTGCAGTTTCTGCCCTCTGTTGCTTATCTGTTACAATTCTCTCTGTTGCAACTGTGTAGATTTGTAAAAAAAAATAATAAAAAAAAAATTACACTTTAGATTACGGTTCTAACAATAACCGTAATCTAAAGTCCTTTGGGCGCGCGCCAAAGACTTTAGATGACGGTTATTGCCAAAACCGCCATCTAAAGTGTCGACTTTACATTACGGTTATTTGTAAAACCGTGATCTAAAGTCCTTTGGTTCGCGCGCGCCAAAGGACTTTAGATCACGGTTTTACAAATAACCGTAATGTAAAGTCAGTGACACGCGGGCCGGAAAAGGGACTTTAATTACGGTTTTAAACCGTAATTAAATAAACGCCATCTTTATTGACGCCCGCATAGATTACGGTCCAGAACCGTAATTATACACGGTTTTGGACCGTAATTAATGGGTCGCGTTCCACCAGTGATAGAACTAATAACCATATATACATAAACACAATACCGAGTATTTACTTACATCCTTTACTGTGAACCCTCACTATAAACTGTTTACAACCAAAATATATATCGCCACGGGAGCACAGGCGCATCCCGGGCCCAACATCCAAAAATAATCAAAAGTAATCCTGTATCCTAGAATCTAGAGCCATTATGCTTCTTCGATCCTCATCCTGCAGTAAAAGAAATATGGAGCCCCCGAGGGGGTCAGCAACCCTTGGCTGGTATGGTTAACGCGCAGCCCATCGGCTACCGGGATACGCGCAACTAATTGTCATGATGACATGGCATTCTTTTTAAAACACACAACATATACATATATCGCAACATGAGTATTGTACACAACATCACACATAACACACAAGAACAATTCCTTTTAGGAAGTGAACCAATACAATTAGTTCCCATGGAGAGCCTAGAGAATGTTGCCATGCTCATGCTAAGCTCGTTACATAACTCGTTACCGTTGTGAGCCTCGATTTTAAACCCTATCCTATGTTGGTTAAAGTTGATTAGGATCTAAACGGGTTTTAGGTCCACTTATAACCTAAGATTAATAACTATGTCATATAACAATAATTATTAAAACCTAAGCTAGCTCACTGGAACCTATTATGAGTCGCCACCTAATTTTAACCTAGATCAAATTAGGAAAGGAGAGTTCGGGTTCGGGGGCTTGATATTCGACTTAATTAGGGTTCAATTACTTTCATTACCCTTCCTAGGTCGTTTTTCCTCTACTTGGTTTATTTACGGCTTATTACGAGTCGTTTTAACCTAAGTGCGCGAGCTTCTGTTTTTTTTGTGTTTTTTAGCATTTCTTGACATAAAATTAAAGTGGAATTTAAAAATACCTAAACTAGGGTTTCAGAGGCAGAATTAGGTCGAATTTCATTTCCGTCCGTAGCCACGGACCTAATGTCCGAGACCACGGACCCCAGTTAACCTAAATGTACAGAAAAGTCGAAATTAAAGGAAAACAAAATTTGCAAAGTCCGGGGCCACGGACAGGCTGTCCGTGGGCCCGGACATCATTAGAAAAACCTAAATTTTGAATTTTTAAAATCCCGCCCCGTCCGTGGGTGTCCGTGGCCACGGACAACCCGTCCGTGGTCCCGGACCACAGGTCCGAGGTCACGGACCACCCACGGACAGGGGTTTTCCGAAGGTTCTCGAGGGTGTTTTGAGCTCAAATTTTATGGGTGTGAAGCCTAAAAGATGTACAAGGCGTTAGTGATTGAAAGATTGCAGTTTGAAGTCGAATTATGCACGAAACTTGACGAACAAGTAACAAGGCAGAAACAAAAGTAATTAGCAATACAGAAGCGTAAAAAGGTTAGTTTGAACCCAAAATTTGACAGAGAGTTAATAAGGTCGTGGAGAGTTAGAAAAGTAGAATTGCAACCTGTTTTACCTTCAGATTCGTGGTGTTTCCTCACGTCGGGATTCTTCGGAGGCCTCGTTGATGGCGGATCCGGAAGGACTTCGAACCGAGCCTCTGACCCCTTGCTGTTCTTGATGTTCTTCACGTTTTGGTGCTGTTTTGGTGAGGGTTTGATGATGAATGATGTTGTGGGAGTTGAAAAATGTGTTTTGGTGTGGATTTCGGTGAGATTTCGGTGTTTGACTGTGGCTCAGGAGTTCAAAACGTGGAGAGAGAGAGACGGCTGCCTTCTTTGAGAGTCTAGGGTTCTTGAGCATATGAGGTTCTCCTTTGATCATGGGATAAGGTTCCTTATATAGGCTTCCTTAAAGATAGAAAAATCCGGTAAAAACTGAGATTTACCGACGTTTTAGCTCAAGGGCTTCCAAAAAGAATTTGATTATGAAATTTTACACATGGGTAAAGGATGATGTTTCTGAATTTTCTAAAGTGGAATCGAATTTTTTGGATATTGGAATATTTTTAAATTCAATTTCTCGTCAGATTCAATCAGAAATTACTAGAAAATTATTGGAAATTCGAAAAATTGAAATTCCAATGCCATTATGCTTCAAATGTCATCCTCTATCATGGGTTAAAATTTCAAAGCATTTTGAATTGATTTGACCCTTATTTGGAGGAGAGAGAAAGCCTATAGGGGGCTTAGGAGCCTTGAAAAATTACGAAAGTGCCCCTGGAGATGACTAAGCTGTCCCTAGTACTCCGAAATGTGCCGATCGAACCGGGAACCCTCGCTACTATCCTATTAGTAGAGACTCTCTTTCGGGGGGGTTGAAATTTTGGGTATAACAGATTGCCCCCCGTCAACTAGACTTTGTAATGGAAATGAGAAGACTAGTTGATGCTTGAGTGATACCCCCAAAATTTGGGATCTTAAAAGACCCCACATGCAATTGAAATCTGACAAGTTGTGTCGAGCTGTTCTAAGGCGCTGACTACCTATGAGTAAAGTGGAAGGGATGTCAAGCGATTCTAAGGTGTTGACTACCTATGAGGATGATATGATGTCAAGCTATTCTAAGGCGTTGACTACCTATGAGGATGATATGATGCCAAGCTATTCTAAGGCGTTGACTACCTTTAAAGGAATGAAGTACGCCGAGCATTCTAAGGTGTCGGGAACCTGAAGTTGAATGAAATACGCCGAGCATTATAAGGTGTCGGGAACCTGAGATTAAATGGGACACGCCGAGCATTATAAGGTGTCGGGAACCTGGAATACGCCGAGCATTATAAGGTGTCGGGAACCTGGAATACGCCGAGCATTATAAGGTGTCGGGAACCTGGAATACGCCGAGCATTATAAGGTGTCGGGAACCTGGAATACGCCGAGCATTATAAGGTGTCGGGAACCTGGAATACGCCGAGCATTACAAGGTGTCGGGAACCTGGAATACGCTGAGCATTACAAGGTGTCGGGAACCTGGAATACGCCGAGCATTATAAGGTGTCGGGAACCTGGAATACGCCGAGCATTATAAGGTGTCGAGAACCTGGAATACGCCGAGCATTATAAGGTGTCGGGAACCTGGAATACGCCGAGAATTATAAGGTGTCGGGAACCTGGAAAAGAGATGTAATAAGATCGATGTGATGCGTGCTTAAATTGACGAATGTAAAGAGGACCTAAGGGTGCCTAAGTGGAATGGTAGGAAATTGGGTTCATGACGAGCCTGAGGTTGAGTACATCTATTCTGGTGAATCTGAATCTTTGGCTGAGAATCTGCATCTCTGAAGAATCTGTACCTTCGGCTGAGAATCTGTATCCCTGAAGAATCTGCATCTTCGGCTGAGAATCTGTATCTCTGATCGGGTGAGAATCTGTATCTCTGAAGAATCTGTATCTTCGGGGCGAGAATCTGTATCTCTGAAGAATTTGTGTCTTCGGCTGAGAATCTGTATCTCTGGTCTATGATAAGGAGTTTCATATGGACGGATGCGAGGTAAACTTTATGCAAATGATCATGATGAAAGTTGATTATGAAAGTGCCAAACGTGGTAAAGATGATGTGCATGTCAAAATACAATCAAAGTGTATGTAGGAAACTTGTCCAAAACAAGAAATCATTGGAAAATGTGCCAAACATGGCAAGGTTAAGGATAAAAAATTGTCCAAAGCAAGACATTGCTAGAAAATGTGCCAAATGTGGCCATGATGAGGTTTATGAAACCGAAGTGGTTAGAGGAAAGTTGTTCAAGACAAGAAATTGTTAAAAGAGGTGCCAAACGTGGCAGTGTTTGAAGAAAATTCTGTTTAGTGAAAAGGAAAGTGAATTATCATTTCCTAACTATAGACTTTGGACTTGTAATTTATCTCCTACGAGATGAACATGCCGCCGGTGGGGTATGGTGTATGATGTGAAGGTAAGGGCTTATGTGGGCCTGTGGTGTTTGATGTGCAGGTAAGGGCTTATGTGGGCCTGAGGTGCTTGATGTGGTGGTAAGGGCTTATGTGGGCCAGTGTGACGTATGAAGTGAAGGTAAGGGCTTGTGTGGGCCTGAGGTGCTTGATGTGGTGGTAAGGGCTTATGTGTGCCTGTGGTGGGATGATGGTGGTCATGTTTGAGCTCTGGGTTCCAATTGGTGTTGTCATAGCAATTGTTGGAACCAACAATTGCCCCCAGTATTTTTCCCTTAAGACAATCTGAGCTAGAGTTCATGGCAATCGATCATTCCGATCGATTGCCCCTAGTATTTTCTTTGATCAAACGTGCGAACGAGTCTCGTCCTCATATGGTCAAGGCTTATGTTCTGATTTGGTGCTTCCTAACCTACACTCGACGTGTTTGGTGTTTACACTCGTTTCTCACGTACGGTCACAACTTCTAGACCATTGAATTTGATATTTGAGGAATTTACGCATTCGATCTGTTACTTTCACTTGATTGGATACACAACTACCAAGTCGGAAGTCTTTGAGGCTTATAACGTGGCCATAGGGTGTGATGAAAGACGACGGGATCATGGAGGGATATTTGAGGTATATGGAGCTTAAATGGGTGACCAAAGCTGCAACTTGCGTCTTCTCTCGGATTCATCTTCCTTGTCTAGAAGTCGTCTGGCTGCTTCATGTTGATGTTGTTTTCGAGCTTCTGGACCTGGACTTTTGAAGTTGTCCTTTACACCATTTCTCTTTTCGTCATTTGGATTTCTTCGAGGCACTTCGGGTTTGCCTTTTGTTTTATCCTTTCTTGCCTTCGGGGTTCTTGTGTTTCCCAGTTTTGGGCTTCGAGAGCTGTTTTGATGTGAGCTCTTTTGATCCTGTGTCACTCTAGGACCATTTACGGATCGCTTCGTCATGCTGATAGCGGCATTGCTTCTTTGGACTGATGAGAATGTTATCTGAGAGTCGGCTCCTCGTTTCCTTTGGTCACCGGGTCGGACATTCATCATTGGCTGGGTTATTTTGTGGAGCTCACAATATCGAAAAGGGATATACGAAAGGCTCAACGGGGGTGCCTAGGGTTTAATGATAGGGTTTACAAGCTTTTGGCTATGTGGTGCTGTACCTAGGTGCTTCGTCATTCCTGATAGTTGTGTATCCGTTCCTTGTTACTTTTCACAGGTCTAAGAGTAAATTTACAAATTATCTCCTTCGGTCGGAGTTATACCGTTTACCTCACCTTTGAATGTGGTCTCACCGAGTCGTGTAAAAATGACACGCTCGTTCGCTCATGGTTTTTCCGCTCAAGACACTCTCGTGAATTTCACTCAGAGACTAGTTCACACGCTTAAACGAAAGATGAAAGATGATGAACCTAAACTCAGATTGCCCCCAGTATTGATTTGGGGTTAATGACGACAATTTAAAAGATATGGATTTGGAACCGCTTTGGGGGTCATTTGGATGTTTTGGATAAGCTGTGGGGTTTGGTAAGGCATGTCCAAAACTTCAGAAACAAAATACAAGTC
The DNA here is from genome assembly GCA_023374045.1 of Limonium bicolor. Lineage (NCBI taxonomy): Eukaryota > Viridiplantae > Streptophyta > Magnoliopsida > Caryophyllales > Plumbaginaceae > Limonium > Limonium bicolor. The sequence continues at coordinate 265,602,080 of CM041778.1, read as the reverse complement.
TTTGTATTCCATTGTCGGGAGATAATTAATTCATGAACCATTTTCTCAAAAGAAACTTGTGTGAAACAAAACCTTCTCTTTTTTTGTGTTATCATTTAGACTTGAAAAAGTCATCGATTTGTGAACATGAGGAAGAAGATGATTTAACAAGATCGATGCTTCTTATTAGTGGTCAGAAAACCATCATTCTTTGAAAAATATGAGAGGTGCATTTGGAAGATGAGTGTTATGGCAGGTTATGCAGTAGAATGCATGGGAACCCTAAAAATTATGTTGAATCCAAATCTTGCTGAACCGTCTGAAGTCGGCATGCTGAAGACTCGAGCTCTTGACCGCCGGGATGTCGCTAAGATGACTGCGATCGTCTTCTTCTTGGACTCTTAGTAGGCTCCTAGGAATGCCTATGGATGACGCATGAGACACTTGGGCCTGGATGTGAGGTGCATGGGTTGAAACAGTTTCATGAATGTGGATTAGGCGCTCGGGCCTGGATGATTTTCATGGATGTGGATAGGCACTCGGGCCTGGATGAATTGAAAGTGAGGCACACATGCCAGAATGATTCATAAGCGGGTTGGCACTCGGGACGGAATGAGGATGCGGCACTGGGGCCAGAACATGTTGTGAGACTGTGGCACTAGGGCCGGAATGTTTAGAATATATGGCACTTGGGCCAGAAAGTGTTTGAGGATGTGGCGCTTGGGCCTGAATGTGTTTAGGAAAATGGCACTTGAGCCGGAATGATTTGGGATTGTGGCACTTGGGCCAGAACGATTTCAGATTGAAGTAAGAAATATGGGCCAGAGGGACTTCTAGACTGGAACGGATGTGTGGGCCTGAATACCCTTAATCTGGAAGTGGAGTAAACGGGCCGAAGGAAGCCACATGGACCGTGAATGTGCCACTGGGCCGAGAGAGAAACCTTGAAGCCTAAGATTCGTTTGATGATCTTGTTGGGCCTTGAGGCCAGAAACTAGAATGAATGGGTTGCGCAAACTATCTGGGATTCAAATGTTTTATGCTATGGGCCAAAATTTTGGATTCAAAGCAAAGTTCGTGGGCCAAAACTATGAATTGGTCTGTGGGCCCAGATTAAGTGAGTTATGAGTGTGGTACTTGGAATATTCTAAGAATTTGGCACCTGGGCCAAAATATGTTTGGGCTAGAAAGAGGGCGCATGGGCCGAAATGATTTCTAAACCATGTCCCAGATGTGAATTGGAATTTGGGGCCGAGTACTTCTGATTGGGCCTAAAAGATGATACTTATACCTAGGATTTTGGGCCAAAGCCCGAGTGGAAAGTCTTTCTAGACTAGAATAAACCCTGAAAAGGAAAGGCCTGATGGATTTTCATGAACTGCTTTCGGTAGATTTGTTTTCATGGGCCTAGAACTAAATTGATAATTCAAATTGGGCCGAAAGAGAGAAATCACCTAGGTGTAAACTTTTGGGCCAGAGCCCAAACAAACAATTCATTTATTCAAACCAAACAGGGCCTTAGGGCCGCAAACATTGAAGTCGTAAATTCCAGGTTGGGCTGAGTTGATATAGGAAGAGTTCCTATCAGTTTCTAGGCTGGCAGTGGGCCGGTCATACAAGCAAACAAGGCCCACACAAGTTCAACATGTCCTTACTAGACGCTTCAACCAAATTGGGTATGGATCGATCCGGAGAGGTGCTTGGGGCATGGGCCCAGGTCACCACAAAGGAATAGGGCTTGCACGCTATTCTCTTTGGGCTTCCCCACTTTTTTCACATCACCTGAAGGTGTGCGTCTACGGTCGGGTCTTGACTGACCAAACAATGGGCTAGGTAAGGGTACTGCCAGGAAAATGCTTGGGGCTAAAGCCCAGGTATTAAGGGGGTGTGGTTAGACGACACCCTCCTCTTTTCCCCCATTTATTCACATCACCTAAAAGGTGTGAGTCCCTGACAGGGGACCCTCAAATGGGTCCCGGGGTGAAACTGGGTTGCGTGGACCCTCGCTCTCATATGATGCAAGGGTGCAAAAATTAAAGTGCGCACATAAATAAACAAGCAACATAGTAAAAGCCATAAACAAACGTTTTCAAGTTAAACCCTCTTTCTTAAATTAAACAAGCTAAAATTAAGAAGTTATCCCCAGCAGAGTCGCCAGTCTGTGAGCCTCGATTTTAAACCCTATCCTATGTTGGTTAAAGTTGATTAGGATCTAAACGGGTTTTAGGTCCACTTATAACCTAAGATTAATAACTATGTCATATAACAATAATTATTAAAACCTAAGCTAGCTCACTGGAACCTATATGAGTCGCCACCTAATTTTAACCTAGATCAAATTAGGAAAGGAGAGTTCGGGTTCGGGGGCTTGATATTCGACTTAATTAGGGTTCAATTACTTTCATTACCCTTCCTAGGTCGTTTTTCCTCTACTTGGTTATTTAACGGCTTATACGAGTCGTTTTAACCTAAGTGCGCGAGCTTCTGTTTTTTTTTGTGTTTTTAGCATTTCTTGACAGAAAATTAAAGTGGAATTTAAAAATACCTAAACTAGGGTTTCAGGCAGAATTAGGTCGAATTTCATTTCCGTCCGTAGCCACGGACCTAATGTCCGAGACCACGGACCCCAGTTAACCTAAATGTACAGAAAAATCGAAATTAAAGGAAAACAAAAATTGCAAAGTCCGGGGCCACGGACAGGCTGTCCGTGGGCCCGGATCATTAGAAAAACCTAAATTTTGAATTTTTAAAATCCCGCCGCCGTCCGTGGGTGTCCGTGGCCACGGACAACCCGTCCGTGGTCCCGGACCACAGGTCCGAGGTCACGGACCACCCACGGACAAGGGTTTTTCGAAGGTTCCCGAGGGTGTTTTGAGCTCAAATTTTATGGGTGTGAAGCCTGAAAGATGTACAAGGCGTTAGTGATTGAAAGATTGCAGTTTGAAGTCGAATTATGCACGAAACTTGACGAACAAGTAACAAGGCAGAAACAAAAGTAATTAGCAATACAGAAGCGTAAAAAGGTTAGTTTGAACCCAAAATTTGACAGAGAGTTAATAAGGTCATGGAGAGTTAGAAAAGTAGAATTGCAACCTGTTTTACCTTCAGATTCGTGGTGTTTCCTCACGTCGGGATTCTTCGGAGGCCTCGTTGATGGCGGATCCGGAAGGACTTCGAACCGAGCCTCTGACCCCTTGCTGTTCTTGATGTTCTTCACGTTTTGGTGCTGTTTTGGTGAGGGTTTGATGATGAATGATGTTGTGGGAGTTGAAAAATGTGTTTTGGTGTTGATTTCGGTGAGATTTCGGTGTTTGACTGTGGCTCAGGAGTTCAAAACGTGGAGAGAGAGAGACGGCTGCCTTCTTTAAGAGTCTAGGGTTCTTGAGCATATGAGGTTCTCCTTTGATCATGGGATAAGGTTCCTTATATAGGCTTCCTTAAAGATAGAAAAATCCGGTAAAAACCGAGATTTACCGACGTTTTAGCTCAAGGGCTTCTAAAAAGAATTTGATTATGAAATTTTACACATGGGTAAAGGATGATGTGTTATAACCCGTATAATTCCTACCTTGTATTATATCAGTTGCAATGTTGTTCTAAGTTGGATTATCTATTCTTTATTATCAGTTGGGACACCGGCGGCATTGTTTTAATTGCAGAGGGCAAGGAGGTCCATCTATTAAAACAATTAAGGTAATTGTTTTCTTTAATTAATAAGGAGTGGGAGCCTTATTTAATTATTCTTCATCTAATTTATTTTGCATCACGATCGGTCTTCCTCCATCAGTTGTCATCGTGCGTTCAGAGCGAGCGTTCTTCCTTTCTTCTCTCTCTCTATTCTCTCTGTCGCTAAGGATCGTGAAGGCTGCTGCTTCAACCGAATTGGAGGGTCTTGCTACTGTGTTTCTCTGATCGGTTCAGGTTTGTGTTCAGGAATTCGGGTCTGCGTTGATGGTTTTTCTTCTCTCTGTTTTCTGATTTTGAGCTGTTGTTCTTGATTAAATCAGAAGGCTTCGTCGCTGTTGAATTGTGATTGTGCGGGCTGTGGAACTGCTGCAGATTGTGGAGATCTTTCACTTTGAATCAGGTTGGTGTTGCAGATTTTAGGGTTTGGATAATCTAGGGTTCTTCTTTTCAGTTTCTGATTTTGTGTCAATTGATTTGGATAATCAGTGGCTGTTGGTCTGTCCAGATTGTTGCTCTGCGTGGATTGTGCCTGCTGCCTCAGTTTGTTGTTGCTTCTGCTAATTGAGGTAGGTGGTTACTCGATTCAGTTTGGAAGTTCAGCCATGGGGATTACAACGGTTCTGTTTCGTGTGTGATTTCTGTTTGTGATGTCTGTTTGGTTGCGTTTTGAAATGGTTAAACCCCCATGGTTTCCTGTTTTAATGTCTGATTTGGTGTGTGTGCTTTATTGGCATTTTGAGGTATTGATTTGTGTTGTTTTTCTGCTCTGTTCGTCTTCTGGAAATTGCATTTTTCGCACTGTCCGAACTTCCGTCCGAGCTTTGAAGTTCGGACAGTGCGTTTCTGCCTTTCTGATTTGCAAGTTCGGGGTATGTCCGAACATCTGTCCGAACGTGGATGTTCGGACACACCCTCAAGTCTTCCCTCTGATTTAAAGTTCGACCTGTGTCCGAACTTCGAAGTCCGGACACAAGGTCGGACCTTCCGCGTATTTTCCCGTAAAACCTGTCCGAACATCCGTCCGAACTTGGATGTTCGGACATGCTGAATTCCTCTATCTGATTTTAACTCGACTTGTGTCCGAACATTGATGTCCGGACACAAGTTCGGACATTTGGCTTTCTTTGGTTTCTGAGTCTCGACTTGTGTCCGAACTTCGACGTCCGGACACAAGTTCCGACACCCCTCTGTTTTCAACATAACTTCTTCGTTTGAACTCCGATTCGAGTGCCGTCTGCGGCATTGGTTTCCTTATGATCTGTGCTATTGATTTATGAGTGTTTTGGCATATTTAAATGCAACTTTGCTTCTGTTTAAGCAACCTTTCTGTTTTGGGACATTACACATTGTTTCTGAGCCGTGAATGGCTGGGTCAAGCTATTCCGTGGTATACCATGTAGACGTCGTTCTGAGTGTGGGTCATTCCCTTTCTGTTCTGTGGGGTTGACGAACCCTTTGGCTCTTTCGAGTCATTTCTGCGTTGCCGAGAGACCTGGTATGGTCTATGGGTCTCCGACCCTTCTGAGTGTGTGCATTGTGTTTTGTCCCCTTTCTGTTTAAGTGCTCTGACTGTTTCTGAAATGGGAACCCCTTGTGTTCCACTCTGCTTCTGTTTCTGAAAGCTTCTGACTATCTGAGAATTGTGCATAAGATGTTTATCTTCTCTTCTTCTGATTTCAATTGTTTTGAGCGACCTTGCTGATGACGGTCGCTGCTTACTGGGCATAGTTGTGTGCTCATTCCCCTACTTCTAACATTTTTGCAGATTGATCAGCGAGGACCATCTTGAGTTCTGGAGCTGTAGTGTTTAGCTCATTTGACTGTTTAAACTTTTGTTATGACGTTGTAGCCTTCGGGCCTTCCTCTGCTTTGAGTTTCTGTTTCGGATATGTATTTTGAATCCGTTTACTTCCGCTGTATTTGAATACTTTGGGTTACAATGTTAAGTGAACTCCGTTTTGGGCCTTTATTGTTTTTGATCGTTTAGAGCCTTGCGTTATTGGTAGTAATACGCGGCGTGTAATACCCTTAACTCTTAGGCCGGTTTTAGGGGTGTTACATTAAGTGGTATCAGAGCCAGGTTGGCTTTCTTTGGTGTCTGTGGGTGTGTTTGCTTGTGTGAGAGTCAGTTGTGACAGTGGTTGACTGTATGAGTTAGTTCTGACAAGTTTTGGATTTGTATATCTCAGAATGACTCCTCGTAGGACACCAGTGACCCCTCAGGGAGATGCTGCGGATGTAGTGCAGCAGTTTGTGACGCAGTTGATGCAGACGATGGCTGCAGCTGCTGGGGGAGCTGGTGGAGGAGCTGGTGGTGCTGGCCCAGCAGGGGCGAATGCCGTGGGAGGCCGAGTCCGAGCTCTCCAGGAGTTCATGAAGCTAAAGCCTCCATCCTTTGATGGCTGTGGTGACCCTCAGGAGGCGAGCCACTGGATTACAGAGGTCGAGGACCTGCTGAGAGTGATGGGGTCGGAGGATGACCAGAAGGTGGACTTCGCCACGTTCCTCTTTAAGGGGGAGGCGAAGGAGTGGTGGCGCATGGTGATGGGTAGGCATCCCCAGCCTTGGACCTGGGATCAGTTCTGCTTGGAGTTCAACAAGCAGTTCTATCCGGATGTGTACAAAGACCAGAAGATCAATGAGTATAACCGGCTGCGCCAGGGGAGAGAGATGACTGTAGAGGAGTATGTGAGGAAGTTTGTGACGCTGTCGAAGCATGCTCCAGAGCCGGATGAGCACAGGAAGGCTCGTATGTTTGAGAGCGGATTGAGGCTAGACATCAGGTCGGCGGTGACACCTCTTCGTCACCGGACCTTCAGAGATGTGGCGGATGTCGCCTTGCTGGTAGAGGCGGACATCAGGGGCAGACAGGCGGGTAAGGACCATAAAGGGAAGAGGCGTGCTGAGGAGCCTCAGAAGAAGGAGGCTGCTCCTCCTCAGAAGAAGCAGACCTATGGAGATCGCCGGGGAGCTTCTTCATCTTCGTCAGCTGGGGCGAAGTGTGGGCCTTGTGGCCACTCCCATCCTGGTAGGGAGTGCTACAAGAAGACCGGTGCCTGCTTTAAGTGCGGGTCGATGGAGCACCGGATTGCTCAGTGCCCTCAGGCGTCCAGTAGAGGCTCGGGGGAGAGAGGCACCGGCTCAGATTCAGGGGCGAGGTCCGATCAGAAGAAGCCTCAGACTCAGGCCCGGGTTTATGCCATGGCTGGAGAGCGTGATCGAGCGGGTGATCGCGTCATCTCAGGTGTTCTCCAGATCCATTCTCGAGATGTGTTTTGTCTGTTTGATTCTGGAGCTACGCATTCCTTTATCTGCTGTGATTTGTTGGGTGACCTTGGACTGACTGCTGTGCCTAGTGAGGTAGACTTGTGTGTGAGTAGTCCATTAGGTGGGGTTGCCCCTTGTGTGCTGGATTCTGTGTGTAAGGCTTGTCCCATAGTAGTTGGGGACAAGACTTTCTTTGCTGACCTCATCCCGATGCGGATGACCTGTTTTGATGTGATTCTGGGCATGGGTTGGCTAGCAGAGCACCATGCCCATATAGATTGTGCAGCGAGGAGAGTTGTATTTGATCTGTCAGGCGGGTCCCGTTTTGCCTTCTCTGGGAATGCAGTTCCATGTGCGCCGGTGATTGTGTTAGCGATGCAGGCAGCCAGTTTCTTGAGGAAGGGCTGCCAGGGCTTCTTATGTTATCTGCCAGAGGTGCGTGAGGGATCTAGCTTGGAGAGCATCCCGATCGTCAGAGAGTTCCCAGAGGTCTTCCAGGACGACGTGCCCGGACTTCCACCAGTTCGAGAGGTGGAGTTCACCATCGATTTAGCGCCAGAGACTCAGCCCATCTCTAGGGCCCCTTACCGTATGAGTCCGGCGGAGTTGAAGGAGCTGAAGGTCCAGCTTCAGGAGCTGTTAGATAAGGGCTTCATACGCCCTAGTGTTTCGCCTTGGGGAGCGCCAGTGCTGTTTGTGAAGAAGAAGGATGGGACCTTCCGTTTGTGCATCGATTACAGAGAGCTGAACAAGGTGACCATCAAGAATCGCTATCCCCCTCCGCGCATCGACGATTTGTTTGACCAGTTGGCGGGGCCACAGTGTTCTCGAAGATAGATCTTCGTTCAGGCTACCATCAGTTGAGGATTAAGGCCGAGGATGTGCCTAAGTCCGCTTTTAGGACTCGTTATGGTCATTACGAGTTCCTAGTCATGCCTTTGGTCTGACTAATGCTCCATCAGTATTCATGGATATGATGAACCGGGTTTTCAAACCCTATTGGATCAGTTGTAGTGGTCTTCATAGATGATATCTTGGTGTACTCCAGGAGCGCAGAGGAGCATGAGGAGCATCTGAGGATTGTTTTGCAGACACTGAAGGATCATGAGTTGTATGCTAAGTTGAAGAAGTGCGACTTCTGGCTTGATCGCGTAGTATTCTTGGGACATGTGGTCTCGAAGGACGGTATCTCAGTGGATCCTGAGAAGTTAGAGCAGTTATGGAGTGGGCGAGGCCCACGAATGTTGCTGAGATTCGCAGTTTCCTTGGGTTAGCTGGGTACTACAGGAAGTTCGTTGAGGGGTTCTCTAAGATTGTATCCCCGCTGACCCGTCTGTTGAGGAAGGAGATCAAGTATGAGTGGAGCGAGGCTTGCGAGCAGAGTTTCCAGGAGATTAAGAAGAGACTGACGACGGCACCGATTCTGACTTTGCCTTCTGGGACCGAGGGTTCGAGGTCTTCTGTGATGCGTCCCATAAGGGACTGGGATGTGTTTTGATGCAGCAGGGTAAGGTAGTGGCTTATGGCTCCGACAGCTTAAGCCCTATGAGAAGAACTACCCTACCCACGATCTGGAGTTGGCAGTGTAGTGTTCGCGCTGAAGATTTGGAGACATTTATATGGAGCGTCGTGTAAGGTTTACACTGACCACAAGAGCCTCAAGTATTTGTTCACTCAGAAGGAGCTGAACTTGAGACAGAGGAGGTGGTTGGAGCTACTTCATGACTACGATTTAGAGATCCTCTACCACCCGGGTAGAGCGAATGTTGTTGCATGCCTTGAGCCGGAGAGGTGCCGGGCGTAGCTTGTGCCTTGTCAGGAGTTCAGAGGTCCGCCTTAGAGCTTCAGCGTATGGGAGTTTGGGTAGTCAGACCAGCCAGTGCCAGTGTGATAGCAGCGCTTCAGGTGCAGTCTTCGTTGGTCGACAGGATTCGGGTTGGTCAGGAGTCAGACTCAGCTTTATGTCGGATTAGAGAGGGGCTGTCTTCAGAGCAGAGTTCAGATTTCAGTGTCTCCAGTGATGGTTGTCTGCGTTTCAGAGGCCGTGTATGTGTGCCAGACGATGCAGTGCTGCGCAGAGAGATCCTTCAGGAGGCCCATGGAGCGCCTTATTCAGTTCACCCAGGAGGGGTGAAGATGTATCGAGACCTCAGAGAGTCATTCTGGTGGTCTGGGATGAAGCGTGATATCTCAGAGTTTGTCTCGAAGTGCCAGACCTGTCAGCAGATTAAGGCTGAGCACCAGAGGCCAGCGGGTTTGCTTCAGCCCCTTCCCATTCCTGAGTGGAAGTGGGAGAGTGTGGGGATGGATTTCGTCATGGGTTTGCCCAGGACTCCTTCGGGTTGTGATGCTGTTTGGGTGATAGTTGATCGTCTGACGAAGTCTGCTCATTTTCTGCCGGTGAAGAAGACCTTCAGTTGGAGCGCCTAGCTCGTTTATATCTGGATGAGATAGTGAGGCTTCACGGTGTGCCTACTACTATTGTGTCTGATCGTGACCCTCGTTTTGTTTCGAGATTTTGGCGCAGTTTGCATAAGGCCTTGGGTACGAATTTAGCGTTCAGTTCAGCTTACCATCCTCAGTCGGATGGCCAGACGGAGAGGACTAATCAGGTTTTGGAGGACATGCTTCGTGCATGTGTCCTGGACTTTGGTAGCTGGGAGCAGCATGTGACTCTGATTGAGTTCGCCTACAACAACAGCTTTCAGGCGAGCATTGGTATGGCTCCGTTTGAAGCGTTGTACGGTAGGAGGTGCAGGTCCCCCATCTGTTGGGATGACCTGAAGGAGAGGGTCTTGGTTGGACCCGAGCTGGTACAGGGAGCAGTAGAGAAGATCAGGACGATTCGGGAGCGTTTGCTTGTTGCTCAGAGCAGAGAAGTGCTATGCAGATCAGAGGCGCAGGCCGCTTGAGTTTGATGTGGTGATCATGTCTATCTGCGAGTGTCGCCGGTCAGAGGTGTGTCCGGTTTGGGAAGCGTGGGAAGCTTAGCCCAAGGTTCGTTGGACCGTTTGAGATTCTGGAGAGGATTGGCCCTGTGGCTTACCGTTTGGCTTTGCCACCTGCTTTGTCTGCTGTCCACGGAGTTTTCCATGTCTATGTTGAGGAAGTATCTGCATGATCCGTCTCACGTGATCGACTACAGCCAGCTTCAGCTGAGAGAGGATTGCAGTTTCGAGGCGGTGCCTACTCGCATTTTAGCCAGGGATGTCCGTCGGCTTCGTAGTAAGACCCTGCCTATGGTGAAGGTCCAGTGGTCTGATCAGTTAGAGAGTGAAGCTACGTGGGAGCTCGAAGATGAGCTGCGTGCCAAGTTCCCTCCTGTTCGAGCAGTAAGGTGAGTTAATCTCGAGGACGAGATTCTTTTAAGGGGGAGGTGATGTTATAACCCGTAATTGCAACCTTATTATATCGGTTCAATATTGATCTAGTTGGATTACATTTATTATCAGTTGGGACACCGGCGGCATTGTTTTAATTGCAGAGGGCAAGGAGGTCCATCTATTAAAACAATTAAGGTAATTGTTTTCTTTAATTAATAAGGGTGGGAGCCTTATTTAATTATCTTCATCTAATTTATTTTGCATCACGATCGGTCTTCCTCCATCAGTTGTCATCGTGCGTTCAGAGCGAGCGTTCTTCCTTTCTTCTCTCTCTCTATTCTCTCTGTCGCTAAGGATCGTGAAGGCTGCTGCTTCAACCGAATTGGAGGGTCTTGCTACTGTGTTTCTCTGATCTCGGTTCAGGTTTGTGTTCAGGAATTCGGGTCTGCGTTGATGGTTTTCTTCTCTCTCTGTTTTCTGATTTTGAGCCGTTGTTCTTGATTAAATCAGAAGGCTTCGTCGCTGTTGAATTGTGATTGTGCGGGCTGTGGAACTGCTGCAGATTGTGGAGATCTTTCACTTTGAATCAGGTTGGTGTTGCAGATTTTGGGGTTTGGATAATCTAGGGTTCTTCTTTTCAGTTTCTGATTTTGTGTCAATTGGTTTGGTTAATCAGTGGCTGTTGATCTGTCCGGATTGTTGCTCTGCGTGGATTGTGCCTGCTGCCTCAGTTCGTTGTTGTTCTGCTAATTGAGGTAGGTGGTTACTCGATTCAGTTTGGAAGTTCAGCCATGGGGTTGCAAGGTTCGTTTTGTGTGTGATTTCTGTTTGTGATGTGTTTTGTTGCGTTTTGGATGGCTAAACCCCCATGGTTTCCTGTTTTAATGTCTGATTTGGTGTGTGTGCTTATTGGCATTTTGAGGCATTGATTTGTGTTGTTTTTCTGCTCTGTTCGTCTTCTGGAAATTGCATTTTTCGCACTGTCCGAACTTCCGTCCGAGCTTTGAAGTTCGGACAGTGCGTTTCTGCCTTTCTGATTTGCGAGTTCGGGGTATGTCCGAACATCTGTCCGAACATGGATGTTCGGACACACCCTCAGTTTCCCTCTGATTTAAGTTCGACCTGTGTCCGAACTTCGAGTCCGGACACAAGGTCGGACCTTCCGCGTGTTTTCCCGTAAAACCTGTCCGAACATCCGTCCGAACTTGGATGTTCGGACATGCTGAATTCCTCTATCTGATTTCAACTCGACTTGTGTCCGAACATTGATGTCCGGACACAAGTTCGGACATTTGGCTTTCTCTGGTTTCTGAGTCTCGACTTGTGTCCGAACTTCGATGTCCGGACACAAGTTCGGACACCCCTCTGTTTTCAACATAACTTCTTCGTTTGAACTCCGATTTGAGTGCCGTTTGCGGCGTTGGTTTCCTTATGATCTGTGCTACTGATTTATGAGTGTTTTGGCATATTTAAATGCAACTTTGCTTCTGTTTAAGCAACCTTTCTGTTTTGGGACATTACACATGTTTCTGAGCCGTGAATGGCTGGGTCGAGCTATTCCGTGGTATACCATGTAGACGTCGTTCTGAGTGTGGGTCATTCCCTTTCTGTTCTGTGGGGTTGACGAACCCTTTGGCTCTTTCGAGTCATTTCTGCGTTGCCGAGAGACCTGGTATGGTCTATGGGTCTTCGACCCTTCTGAGTGTGTGCATTGTGTTTTGTCCCCTTTCTGTTTAAGTGCTCTGACTGTTTCTGAAATGGGAACCCTTGTGTTCCACTCTGCTTCTGTTTCTGAAAGCTTCTGACTATCTGAGAATTGTGCATAAGATGTTTATCTTCTCTTCTTCTGATTTCAATTGTTTTGAGCGACCTTGCTGATGACGGTCGCTGCTTACTGGGCATAGTTGTGTGCTCATTCCCCTACTTCTAACATTTTTGCAGATTGATCAGCGAGGATCATCTTGAGTTCTGGAGCTGTAGTGTTTAGCTCATTTGACTGTTTAATTCTTTGTTATGACGTTGTAGCCTTCGGGCCTTCCTCTGCTTTGAGTTTCTGTTCGGATATGTATTTGAATCCGTTTACTTCCGCTGTATTTGAATACTTTGGTTTACAATGTTAAGTGAACTCTGTTTTGGGCCTTTATTGTTTTGATCGTTTAGAGCCTTGCGTTATTGGTAGTAATACGCGGCGTGTAATACCCTTAACTCTTAGGCCGGTTTTAGGGGTTTACATGATGTTTCTGAATTTTCTAAAGTGGAATCGAATTTTTTGGATATTGGAATATTTTTAAATTCAATTTCTCGTCAGATTCAATCAGAAATTACTAGAAAATTATTGGAAATTCGAAAAATTGAAATTCCAATGCCATTATGCTTCAAATGTCATCCTCTATCATGGGTTAAAATTTCAAAGCATTTTGAATTGATTTGACCCTTATTTGGAGGAGAGAGAAAGCCTATAGGGGGCTTAAGAGCCTTGAAAAATTACGAAAGTGCCCCTGGAGATGACTAAGCTGTCCCTAGTACTCCGAAATGTGCCGATCGAACCGGGAACCCTCGCTACTATCCTATTAGTAGAGACTCTCTTTCGGGGGGGGTTGAAATTTTGGGTATAACAACCGTCCTGTTAGATTGAACGAATAACTTTACACAAGGGGCCTCGGATATAGTGATCCAAGCACACCGAAACAAAACATAGTATGCCCCTGTGGCCCGACGTGAGTCGGTAAAATAGCCTCGGTTAAGCTAAAGGGAAGGTTGGAAACCAAATTGGAAAACAACCATAACATACAAAGAGAATCGAACCAGTTACGACATCGACTCCCATACTCACACGCGTGGCCGGAACAGACCGGACTCCTCACTTCCCCTGTTAGCACTTGTTAGGAGTTCAACATTGAACTCAATAAACAATTCACAAACAATTGGTCAAGTCTTGTTAGACACACACAAGGAAGAGAAGTCATACTTACACAATAATATTTAACAACTGTAAACTCATTACATGACTTAAGTCTTACAAGGTCATAAACAAACAGAAAAACAAACAACACACAAGCCGGTGTAAACCGGTAGGCAACAGACTGCAAGAAAACCATACCTTGGTCCTTGCTTCGATTTGTTTCCACCGTAGGTCACTCCTATACATGATTAATAACGTCGGTTAATTAATTTACTTAACTTCAAATTTACTAAATGTTTAACATGATTATATGACATGTTTTAATGCCCCAACTTAACCTTGGTTACCTCCATTATACCCCCTAGGGTTAACTACATTTGCCACATCCTTTACTGTTTTTTTTTTAAGTTTTGGTCTGTCCGACCCACCGTCCGACCCACCAACTGGGTCGGACCCTTCCAGTGATTTTCGGGTTTGAAAACTCTACTTGTCCGACCCATGTCCGACTCAACCATATGGGTCGGACCATTCCAGAACATTTACCGACCTTTGAAACACACCCGTCCGACCCATGTCCGACCCAAGCCTTCTGGGTCGGACCGTTCCAGAACTCTTTACTGGCGTCTAACAGAGGCTGTCCGACCCAAACTTGGTTCGGACCCCGGGGTCGGACGCCACCAGAACTTGCCCAAACATTGTCAAATCTTCACCAAATTTCTCCTAAAGCCTCCAATTGTGTTCTAACATCATTTGATACACTTACACCCTCGTACAACATCCATGAAACTCCTTTTCTATCTCCTTAAACACTTACTCATTTCATACCAAAATTCCTAACACTTATGTTATTTTCTCCTTGGTTTTCTAAGTGGTGTTTCATACTTATGATAACCACTATGCCAATAATGTTTCCTCACCACTACTACATCATCTCCAAAGCATCTTTTCTTCCTAAACAACTCCTTGAACATCTTACAAGTTTATAGCTTCCCATGCAACAAATCACTTCATCACTTTTTCACCAACAATACACAAGTCCTAAATGCAATCTCACCATGATCTTGAAATGTCCCAAAACATTCTTTTGCATTCTAAGTCCTCTAGAACATTGCCTAAGCCCTTTTTACATCTTTAAACACCTTAATGCAAGTTTCTTCCACTAGTTTAACACTTAACCATTCTAAACATTTCCTAGCTTACCAAACTCATTTTAAACCCTTAGAACTTCTTTTTTATTACCTAAATTTTGACATGAACTCTCCTAGAACATTACTAAACCAAAACACAATGTTTTCACCATTAAACAACCAAGAACACTAAAATCCATCAAACACATTCTTATACACAAAACATCACTCATTTAGCACTACATCACAATATAGTTAATAATTTAAATTGCATGGCTCTTAGGCCCTTAAATAACATGGCTCTTAGGCCCTTAAGATGCATAAATCATAAACACTGAATTTCCCACATTATATTTGCCTTTGACCTGCAAATACACTCAACAATACATATGCCTTTTACTAAGCCCTTGAGAGCATTCTTCTAAGTCATTTTCCATTGGCTCCTTAAATCATTTTCATAAGCAATATAAGCTCATTTCTCCTAAGACTTAAACCACATTAGGTTAGCATATTTACCTCTTTTCCTCACAAACTTCTTTCTTGTTTCTTGACTAAATTGGCAAGGCTTTTAGTTGCTTGTCAACTTCTAAACATTATACAAATGATAAAATGAGTATACAAGCTTAATGCTTCATCTCATTGTAAACCCTAGTTACATATATTATCTTAAAGCATTAAGATGATTGTTTTACCTTGGAATGGAAAGAGAGTTTGGATATGTAGCAAGAGAGGACTCCACCAAGCCCTTGGAAGATTCAAATGAAGCTAAAACAAGCAAGGTAAGGACACCATCAATGGTGATTTTCGGACAACACACAAACATGAAGGAAATGTTATTTTTCTTTGAGTTTCCTTACCTAGAAGCAAAGGAGAACAACAATATGTGAAAAGATGAGCTCTAGCTCCTCCCATGGTGATTCCTCTCGGCACCAAAATGGAGCTCTTGGGATTTTGAGAAGATAGGAATGAAGAGCTTGATGAGACTAAGAGAATGGTGGTCTTTGTTTTTGATTTGGCAAAGTGAGCTAGGAGTTACAAGAGATTGAAGATGAAGAATAGTGGTGGTACTATTGCAAAACCGTGAATGAAGAACAAGAAGGAGGTAGAAGAGAGCTTGGAACCGTGGGAAATGAGGAGGGAAATGAGAGAATGAGATAAGTTGTAAGTTTTAGATATTTAAGTAGTAAAAGCAAATAGTACTTCTACTTTACTACTTTAGTTAGCTTATTTTTTTTAAGTATGGTGAGTCACCACCATAAAAACCGGCCCCCTTAATGTCACTAAGGGCATTTTAGTCTTTGTTGGCCAATTTAATTACTTATACAAACATATGTTACAAACTAGCTTATTTTAGTTACTATTCACTAAAACAAGGCACATCGATGTGAAATTTTTGATTTCCCATTGATATAGACTTCCAAATGTGATACTATATAGTACACATGTTAATTAAAGAGTAATGATGGACATTTAGCCATTCAAAACTCATTTACAAGACAATTTTTCAAAAATGTGCTTTAAGACTCCTTAAAGCACATTTTGTGTTTTAACTTGTTTTCAAGCTTGGTTTTCTTTGGTAATTGGTTTAATATGTTCATTAGTATATAACTAAGGTCTTGGTAAGTTCATTAGGTCTTAACCAAGCTTATCCCAAGCTTAGAGCACATTTTGGCTTTTATTGACCTTAAAGCACATTTTGTGTTTCCTATGGTTTAAATTGCTTACTAATGTTTCTAAGTCTCTTTTTAGTTTTACCACACCTTATTTTAGTGTTTAAACAACATAACTAGGTTTGGGGTATTTCAATCTACCCCCCTTAAAAGAACTTTGTCCCCAAAGTTCATACTTCCCCATATCCTAAATATTAGAACACGGGAACACATATCAACAATACTTCCATAACAACATTAGCAACATTTTTACATAACCAAACAACAAAACATCACAACATCATTCAGACTCAGCGGTCTGTAACATAACAGGGTAACAACATGACAACACAACACAGACAATGTATCCAAGTACATGTCGTACACACATAACGGAAACGGCTCTACCCCCCTTAAATAGGGGTACGCCCCGTACCCTATACATACAAACGCTAAGAAGTAAACAATGACGGGTACTTCACCTTCATCTTATCTTCCAGCTCCCAAGTGGCCTCCTCAACATCCTGGTTAGACCAGAGAACCTTCACCAGTCTCGCAGACTTATGGCGAGTGTCTCGAGTCTTAGTATCCAGAATCCGTACCGGAGTCTCAACTGATCGCATGGTCGGCTCTAAAGTTAGCCTTTCAGGCTGAAGTACATGAGACGGATGAGACATATATTTCTTCAACTGGGACACATGAAATACATCATGTACCTTGCCCAGCTCGGCGGGTAAATCAAGTCTGTAAGCTACCGGGCCGATCCGCTCCGTCACAACATATGGCCCCACATATTTCGGGCTCAACTTGCCTTTCTGGCCAAAACGAAATACTTCCTTCATAGGGGATACTCTCAAAAATACCTGATCGCCCACGACGAACTCCAGGTCATGTCTGCGCACATCCGCGTACGACTTCTGTCTATCCTGAGCTGCCTTCATGTTAGCCCGGATCTGGCGAACTTCTGCCTGAACTTGTTCCAGATACTCTGGTCCTATAATGACCGTCTCACTCGACTCATCCCAGCATAATGGCGTGCGGCATGGTCTACCGTATAGTTCCTGGAAAGGAGACATCTTGATCGAAGCGTGGTAACTGTTGTTGTAGCTAAACTCGATCAGATGTAACTTGTCAATCCATCTGGTCTGAAAGTCAAGTGCACATGCACGTAACATATCTTCAAGTGTCTAGATGGTGCGCTCACTCTGACCATCTGTCTATGGGTGGAATGTTGTACTTAGCTTTAGCTTGGTACCAAGCGCTTCCTGTGTGGATTTCCAGTACCTGGAGAGGAATCTGGTATCCCTGTCAGACACGATAGTCTTCGGTACCCCATGGTGCTGAACAATCTCTCTATCAAAGATCTTTGCTAGTTTTGCCACTTTCCAGGTGTCCTTCATCGGTATGAATCGAGCCACCTTGGTCAGTCAGTCAACAACAACCCAAATCATATTCAGACCTCCCCTTGTAGGCGGAAGCCCTACTACGAAGTCCATAGAAATATCATGGAACTTCCACTCAGCACTGGCATTGGCTGTACCATACCACCAGGCCGTCGGTGCTCAAACTTGACCTTCTGACAAGTGAGACACCTCAATACATAATCGTTCACATCCTTTTTCATTCCAGTCCACCAAAAATATCTTTTCATACCCTTATACATCTTTGAAGCTCCGGGGTGAATCGAAGTAGTAGAACAATGGGATTCACTCAATATGCGCTCCTTCAACTCAGCGCTACTCCTCGGTATACACAGTCGGCCATTAAGCCTAATCAGGTCATCATCGTGGAGTCTGAAGTCGTACTTCTGACCCTCGAATGTGCCATCAACAAGTTTCTGTCTAATCTCCAACATATACTGATCCGTCATCTGAGCACTCCGCACCTCTTCAACCAAGCTAGTATGAGACTAGCGAATGAAGAGAGTGTGCTCGGCGACTCAATGCGTCAGCTACCACATTTGCCTTACCCTCCTTATACTGTTGATTAATGTCGTAGTCGTTTAAAAATTCAACCCACCTTCTTTGTCTCATGTTCAACTCCTTCTGAGTGAACAAGTACTTTAAACTCTTGTGGTCAGAATAAATTGTCACGCTTACCCCATACAAATGATGTCGCCATATCTTCAATGCGAAGACAATGGCACCCAACTCTAAGTCGTGGGTAGGGTAGTTCTCTTCATGCTTCTTCAGCTGTCGGGAGGCGTATGCTACGACCTTCCCGTGTTGCATCAACACACAACCCATACCTCTGCCTGATGCATCACAATAGACCTCAAAACCATCTAGACCGTCTGGTAAGGTCAGGACTGGTGCAAATGTCAGAGCATCCTTGAGACTCTGGAAAGAACTCTCACAGTCATCTTTCCACTCGAATGGTGCATCCTTCTTCATCAAGGAAGTCATCGGCTTCGAGACACTGGAGAAGTCCTTCACAAATCTCCTGTAATAACCTGCCAGACCGAGGAAGCTCCTGATATCGGTAACTATCTTCGGCCTAGGCCAGGTGCGCACTACATCAATCTTTGCCGGATCAACAGCGATCCCGGCCTCAGAAATCACATGTCCAAGAAAAGACAATTGGTTCAACCAAAATTCACACTTTGAAAATTTAGCATACAACTGATTCTTCCTCAATGTTTGTAACACATCCCTCAGGTGGCTTTCATGCTCACCTCTCGATTTCGAGTACACAAGAATATCATCGATGAAGACTACCACTGACTTGTCCAACTGATCTTGGAACAAGCGGTTCATTAAGTCCATGAACTTGGCTAGTGCATTGGATAGACCAAACGGCATAACCGTAAACTCATAATGTCCATACCTTGTTCTGAATGCTGTCTTCTCAATATCACTGTCACGGATGGCAATCTGATGGTATCCGGATCGTAGATCTATCTTGGAGAATACTGATGCTCCTCTCAACTGGTCGAATAAATCATCGATGCGTGGTAAAGGGTTACGGTTCTTCACCGTAACTACATTCAGCTCTCGATAGTCAATACACAGGCGGAGGCTACCGTCCTTCTTCTTCACGAAGAGGACCGACGCTCCCCATGGTGAAACACTAGGGCGGATAAACCCCTTGTCGAGTAGGTCTCTCAGCTGCTCCTTGACCTCTGTCATTTCTGCTGGAGCCATACGATAGGGCGCCTTCACAATTGGTCCGGTGCCCGGAACCAAATCGATCTCAAACTCAACTTCCCGTGCTGGCGGCATGCCCGGCAGTTCCTTAGGAAATACATCAGGAAACTCCGACACTACCGGCACATCAGGACTAAACTCTGGGTCTCTCTCTATGTCCTGGACATAGCAGAGGTATACATCACTTCCTCGTCGTAGTTCACGACACATAGCCATGGCGGTGATGATCTGAGTCGAAGGCTCCCTGGGCCTCTGGCGGTAAGATATAGTAACCCCAGACGGACTCTGAAGAAGCAGACGATGCTCGGCACACAGGATTCTGCCCTTGTACCGCTCCAACTAGTTCATCTCGACAATCACATCAAAACCAAGTCCGTCGAACTCTATCAAGTCGATCGGAAACTCTGCATCTCTGATTCGTACAACAACATCTCGGTGGTAGCGGGTACACCTGATCCGCTCTTTCGACGGGAGAGTGACTAGGAAGTCTGGCATCTCATCACCATCTAACCCCAGCCTCTTCGCAAAAGATAGCGAAATAAACGTATGTGAGGCTCCGGAGTCGAACAAGATCGAAGCGTCCACGCCATTGACTGGAAAGGTACCGGTGAGAATTGTGCCGCTCTTGCCGGCTTCTGCCTCATTGCAGACGCTCAGTGTACCTCCCGTTCCGAGAGCACAGCCTAATTCATTGGCAAACTAATAAGTATTGGGTAACAACACGGTTGATATACTTCAAACAACTCCACTTTATTCATTGACACACTCTTTTTACAACATTCGTTGGCTTATACTGTCGCCACAATTAACACTTACAACATCCTTAACATACACTGGTTTATCACATCACATAATTATACAAGGCTTTAAAACTGTCTGAAGGTCAAATTCAAACGTCCGGGTTTCATGTGTGTGGCATTGATCACTGCCGATGGTGCAGTATTCGGTTTGATCTTCTTGATGCCATGGTATAGCATCCTTGACTGCCCACCCATGATTAACACATCTCCTGATTTCAACACTAGCTTCCTCGCGAGATCAGCACGCTTCTGCTCGCCATAAATAAACACTGCGGTATCACCAATGGACCAAGACACCACGGACACTCCCTTACTTAGAGACTCGGGTGACTCATCCTTATCTTGGTGTAACCCTAACCGTCCACCTTTCTGGTAGAAGTTCACAATGCATAAATCTGCTTTAACACTGGGAATTGAATCCGTTTCAACTCACTGAGCAATTTCCACGGCGTGGTTAACGACCGCAAGGAATTCCTCAGGTATACTTGGTACAGTTGTTCCATCTTCATCTCGCACTTCTTGATATGTCTTGGTGTAAGGATTCCAGTCCTTACCCATGCACATCATCTTCAATTTCATTCTTGATATGCTCGGGTATTCGGGTGTGTAGAACCCTCCAGGTTTTGCTCCAAGTTCATTGCATCATCTGATGATATGGATTTGTGCTTCCGGTGTCAGGTATCCATTTAAAAGTACCATACCTGGTTGGATGACCTGACATTGCTCCATTGGAAAGTCGGTGATGTTGATGGTGGTTTCTTCAGGGTTTGGTGTGGGTGGGATTGGGTAACATATATTGAAGGTTCCTAAGTTTTCAAATTACCTAATTAGGTGTTCTCACATTATACTTTAATTCTCTTACTCACATGGTAATACACTTGGACTCACTAACACACACATGCATGAAATGCGGTATGCAATCACTTATTTCACTCAACAGCTTAGGTGGTACCTGGCCTAGAAGAGGGCCCTGGCGCCTCAGACCGGTCCACCACATGCAGGGTGGCCTTGCTAGGTCCCGACCCCTTCCCCTTCTAGGAATCTGTGTACCTCTGATCCGGGGGTGACTGATTCGTTGTCTTCGGGCCATCGGTGGTCGCGGTGGCCTTACCCTTCCATTGCCCCTTAGGCCTGTAGTTTCTACTGTTCGGGTTCTACCAGCACTCATAGTCGCGGTGCCCCATCTTTTTGCAGTATCGGCACTGCACATCATTACCCTTGCAGTCCTTGCCGGGGTAGTCTCCGTTACACCACTTGCAGTAATAGTGGCGCTCCGGTCCAGAGCCCGTGCTATCTGCTAACACATCACACACTCAGTACATACTTCACAAGTTAATAACACACACTAGATTTCGGTATTGAAATTTATTAATTACCCTTGGGTGGGTAAGAGCGTAAGGGCTTGGCCGCATACGCGTAGGTGAGCTGTAGAGGCTCCTCAGCAGTGGTGGTCTGGGTCTGGCCCTTGCCACCCTGTTGCTGTCCTTTCTGGGACTGGGGGTATGGCTTCTTCTTCTTTCCTCCCCCTTGCCCTTGCGTGCCTTGGCCCTCGCTCATGGCCTTGCGCTTGAGCGCACTCTCCTCGTCCCTCAGACGGACGGTGATTTCCACAATTGCAGCGGCATGGTAGCACTCCTATATTTAGGGTGTTAGTTATGCCCCGCTAAACAAACTCACATCACATTAACATACCATACATACTTATTCACTTATACTGTAGTTCATTACCTGCAAGGTAGTATACCCGCTCGGCCCCATGTCGTAGCGTAGACGGTAACTCAACCCGTTGTAAAAGCGGTTCACTAAAATCCAGTCTGAGTAGCCCAGATCCGGCAGCAGATGGATGAGTCTGATAAAAGCGGTGTAGTACTCATCGACTGTCATCTTGTATCCCTGTCTCAAACTGTCAAGCTCTAGGCGCTTGGCCTCCTGAACGTGAATAGGGTAGTACTTGGCTCGCAGCAGGGCCGTGTACTCCCTTCACTGGAAGGTAGGATCACCAACTCTTCCCTCCCTTACAAGCTTCCACCATGTCTGAGCCGATCCCTTCATATAGTAAGCGGCTAGTCGAATCTTGGCACCAGCAGGAACGTCCAAGGTCTCGAAAGCGGTCTCCATCTCGGAGATGTATGCCTCCAGCTTACTAGGGTCGGTCTCCCCACTGAATGACGGTGGTCTCAAATCCGCCAACGCCTTGACCCAGTTGGTCTCGGACGGCTGTGGTTGCGGTTGTGGCCCTTGTTGACCCTCACCGCCTTGCTGCTGCATCGCAGCCAATAACTGTGGGACCATCTGGGCTACAGCGGCCGCAACAGCGTCGGCCATGACCTGTGCCGTAGGGTTCTCCCCCTGGTTCCCAGTATCACCAATACCGCGCCCGCGGCCTCGACCTCGTGGTCTACCTGACATCTGAATTCACATGAACATTTATTAGCACTGTGCTTGCACACTTATCGGTCCAATGGTTGTAACATCTTCCCGACAATAAGGTATCTCCACACTTAGTTAGTGGTTAACCTTCTTATAACTGCTCACTTAGGTAACTATGGTTAGATTTCCTAACTCGGTATATCCCTAAGCTCGGTATTCTAGCCATCAGAGTGATACTTCGCTCTGATACCACTTTTTGTAACACCCCTACTACACGCTTACTATTAACTGGAGTCACAGCGGAAAATAAACAACTAAACAATAAGTGAACGATTGGTGCTACAACACCGTCAACCACCCTCGTGGTTAACAAGGCTGAATAAATACAAGTGTATCGGTCTGATGATCAGACTCCCGAGCATAGAACTAATAACCATATATACATAATGATGGGATCGGGGTGCTGACCGAGTAGGTCTGAGGTGTTAATCTCAGATCAACTCTGCTTGAAGAATAAAGGTGTGTAAAAGTAACGCGGAAGCTTTTGTTTAAACTTAACAAGATAGGATTCGCTTGTATTGAAACTCAATGTGAATTACAACCTAGCTTCCTATCTTGGGATTCGACAGAAGTATTCTGTCTCATCCAACACTCGCTCTACTCTCGGCTTTGATCAATGCGTCACAAGGAGTAAAGGGGAATGTTCTTATGTGTGCTCTCTAGGTAATAAATACCTAAGCTAATTGACACTATCTCACTAAGATCTCTCAAGAATATTTTCTCTCTCAAGGACGGTGTATCTCTCTGAATAATCTCGAATGCACACCTTAACTAATTACATTCGCATGCTTATATACTTGTCAACTATCTCCTAAATCTTCGGTGGAGTCTTCAAGTGTAACGACTCCTTGGGTTGGTTCCGCAAGTATCGGAGTTATGGTCCTCCTTGTGCGTCACGATCTCACGTCTTGCTACTGCTCCAACGATGCGAGATTTCCGCAACTACTTCAGCAACGTCGCGCTTCTTGGCATACAGGAGATCGTGGACAGATGCTTCTGCAGAGGTACTCGAGCTGGAACATCTTTCTGTATCGCGCCTAGTATCTCTGCATCGCTACTTTCACTGAGGAGGCAATCATCTGCAAAACCTAAGTCTTCAACAAATTCCCCCTTTTTGCTGATGATGGCAAACTCAGTGTATCCAGCGTAACCTTGAGGTTTTGTATAGGATGTACCTGCAAGAAGAACAGACAACAAAGCGGAGCAACTATCTTGGGAGAACAACTTGCTGTTTGTTCCCCCTTAAACATATATTCCCCCTTAAGATAATGCAGTTGATAAGAACAGATAAAAAACCATAGTACGTAAACTACTTCAAATATCACGTTGCAGAAATAAACGACCAAGCAAAAACAGATGAGGCCTTCAGAGGCACTCATTATCCACACATAGTTACCCGCAGACACCAGCCGCGGGATACACCGCTTCCCCCGTTTGCCAACATCAGGGGAAACGCACAAAAATATCCAAAAAAAACCATTATCTGAAACAGTTAGTTAAACAAACCACCAGCGTAAGTCAAAAGTATTCAAGAATCACTACTGCCTAAGGCTTAAAGGGGTGGGGTAACAAAGTTAGTCATCTCCTCCATCCATTCCTGTGTCCTCATCCCGTGCTCCATCTTCCCCCGAAGTCCCAGCGCCATCCAATCGCTTAGCCGCTTCCAGAGTTTCAGCAAATGTTTCCCGGAACTCCTCTGCCAGCTTCTCGACTCCCCCTGCAATGATGTTTATCGTCTGTTTGTGGTTCTTGTTGAGGACGTCGATGAGCATGTCTATCTTCTTGGATAGAGTGGCGAGGTTGTTCTCTACCGCTGCTACCCTTTCAGATAAAGAGACGGAGTCAGGGGGTGATGCGGGTTTTGGTGGGGCTAGCTTTTTGGAGGGAGGGTTTGTCTTGGAGACCGATTTCATCTGGTAAGACGGGGTTTTGTTGTACAGGATTTGACCAAGTATGTCGGTATCCATTATCCGACTGGCTTTGGAGGGATCGAGGACAACATCACAGTGGGTAAAGATTTTCGGGAGCCAGAATATGTACCCCAGGCTGTGTCGGGGTGAGGAGATGGTTGAGGCAATGTGGTTGAGGATTAACTTTGAGAGGTTTATCTTTTGGTGGTGGATCAGACAGTACATAATAGCAAGATCAAGCGGACGAACAAACTGATTTCCTTCCTTTCTAGGGACTAAGTTTTTGATCACCAATGTATGGAGCATTTGGTGGGTATTGGACAGAGCTGGTCGCTCAAAGGAGTGACCGACTCTGTTGTTTGGTAGGAAGAAGTCATAGACTTCTTTTGCACTTATAAACCCTAGATCAGGAAAACCAGCCCTATCATAAAATTCTAATCCGCTAGTTGGAATTTCTAGATGGGTTGCTATTGAGTTTGAGTCGAGAAGGATGGGTTTGCCGTGTACCTCTGTCATTATCTTCCCCTTGCGAATGACGCAATTTTGGTAGAACTCATACGCCTCTGCCTCATGGTAGGTCTGAATGCCATGGAAGAGATGGATCCAGTTTTGGAAGCGGAGCATCTCCTCGAACATGTCGAAGGCCATCGATTGGAGCCAGTCCAGGTCGAGTAGCTTTCCCTTTACCAAGTTTCGTGATTCAGCAGAATCGTTAGCTGGTAAGGAGTAGACGGCAGAGTGGGTGTCGATCAGACCTAGTCGAGTAGCAGGTGTAGGTGGGACAGACTCGGAGCGAGGACGGAGTCGCTTTCTGGTGGAAGTCGTTGCCGTGTCGGAGTCTGCCTGGGTTGAAGAGTTGGTGGTACTGCGCGGTTTTTCTTCAGTAGTTGGTGCCGTGACGACAGGAGATGGTGCAGGAACAGGAGCATCAGAAGTGGGTTTTGAGGATGACTGAGGGTTTTTGGCTCGAGAACGAAGAGTTCGAGTAGCTGGAGGGCGGGGGACGTTGGATTTAGCACGGCGGGTTTTCTTGGGTGGTGGTGAACACTCAGGAGCAGGTTGCTGGGCTTCGAGGTCAAGTACCTCAGTGGGTTCTTTAGCAGGAGAGTTGGGTTGTTGATCTTTTGCTTCTTCATCAGCGGGTGGAAGAGATCCGAACTGAAGTTTAGTCGGAGATTTTGTGATAGTGTCGGGAGTGGGTATGATCGGGTGGTGGGAGGGGATGTTTGTTTGGTTGGTGATGGGGTATCTTCCGATTTTGTGGATGCCGTAGTGTGAACTATGGCGGTTGTTTCAGTTGTGACGGTGGGTAGTGTGGTGGTGATTGGTTGAGTGTCGACGGACATTGCAGGGGGCTACGGCGGTTGAGTCAGAGGTGGAGGTAGGGGTTTGTTTGGCTTGGAGGATGGTGAGTTTGTTGATGAGAGCTTGGAGGAGCAAAGGGTCGTTGGGTAATTCGGCGTCGGAAAACATGGTGTTAGGGTTAGGGTTGGAAGCCATGGAGATCGGAGGTTGATCGAAGTGGACAAGCGAGTGTAGAAGACGAAGAGAAGCAAAGAAATCGGGCTTTGGTGTGATTGGACGTGGGGGTGAGAGATATTGACGTCGGAATATAGGCAGACGTCGTGTGTCAGGGTAATGTGAGGTGATTGGTTGAGCTGGGGTGTTGCGGATAGTAGGGCGAGAATTTCGCGGGTTTAGTTATCAGAAACTGAACACTCTTGTTTTTACGCTGGTGTTTTGTTACTTAAACAGACAGACTAGGTCATCAGACATATTCATACATTTCACCCTGAAATTAACAAAACACGAGAAGGAGATACGACCTTAGCTAGGTCATACGGGTCATACCTAGTTGTGAACGTAGTGCTTCAAAAGGACCTCGTTGCAGTGGCTTGGTGAATATGTCTGCAAGTTGCTCTGAAGTAGGAACATACTCTAGTTGTATCTGTCCTTTTTCAACGCAATCCCTTAAGAAATGGTGACGAATTTCAAAGTGCTTTGTCCTGGAATAATGAACAGGATTTTTAGATAAGTCAATAGCACTATTATTGTCACAAAAAATTGTAGTATAAGTCAGAGGAATGAGATAGTCTTGTAGTTGTTGTTGTATCCAGAGAATCTGTGCACAGCAAGCAACGGCGGAGACATATTCAGCCTCGGCGGATGACAGTGCTACTGTGTTTTGCTTCTTTGAACTCCAAGCGACAAGACATAGTCCTAAAAATTGTGCAGTACCAGACGTGCTTTTCCTGTCTAATAAGGAGCTTGCAAAATCAAAATCACTATAACCCATTAGAGTGAAATCAGGAGTACTTGGGTACCAGAGGTACAAGTCTTGGGTACTTTTCAGATAGCGAAAAATTTGCTTTACGCCTTGTAGGTGTGATTCTTTTGGGTTTGCCTGAAATCTTGCACAGTGACATACAACATATAGAATGTCAGGCCTACTTGCTGTTAGATAAAGAAGGGAACCTATCATACCTCTGTATAGCGTAGCATCAACCGCAATTCCTTTTTCATCCATATGTAGCTTCTCTGTTGTTGTCATTGGAGTGGGTGTGGCTTTTGAATCCTGCATCTTGTATTTGATTAACAGCTCGTGAGCGTATTTCTGTTGATGAATTTGAGTCCCGTTTTCCTGTTGGGTGACTTGTAGACCTTTGGTGAGATTATCTTTTCCATTGTTGTGTATGAAACACTTGCATCCGAAGCGCCGTAGATGTGTGACTGAAGGGGGACGGCCTTTGATAATTTCATATGGGGTTTTGCCGATGAAGGGATGAATTGATGCTCGATTTAGAATGTATACTGCAGTGTTGATAGCTTCTCGCCCAGTATGTGGCTGGAAGGTTACTATCGATGAGCATTGTTCTTGCCATTTCTACAAGCGTGCGATTCTTTCGTTCTACAACTCCATTTTGTTGTGGAGTACGAGCAGCTGATGTTTGATGCATGATTCCCTTTTCCCTGCAGAATTCTGAAAACTGAATATTGCAAAATTCTGTACCGTTGTCAGATCGAATTGTCTTGACAGAGGTGGACATTTTGTTAGTGATCAATTTAAATAAGGTTTCGAATTCGGAAAAAGTTTCCGACTTGCTCTTAAGAAATAGTACCCATGTCCAGCGCGAATAGTCATCGACGATGACTAGAGCGTACTTCTTACCACTTTTGCTTTGAACACGCATTGGCCCACATAGATCCATGTGTAGCATGTCCAGCGAAGATGATGTAGACATATCTATTTTACCTGGAAAGCTTGATCTAGAATGTTTCCCTTGTACGCACGCAGGACAGAGGATGTCGGTCTGGAAGAAGTTCGTCTGAGGAAGTCCCACTACAAGATTTCTGTTTTTGATTTTGTTTAGTAGTTTGCCGTGTGCATGACCTAGGCGAAAATGCCATAAGGAGATATTCTTGTCCTGTACACTAAGACAGAGAGTACCATCTAGGTTAGGGTTTTCAAGAGATAGCTTATAAAGATTGTTCACCCTTATACCAGTGGCTTTCAGAAGACCTGTTTGCTCGTCAAAAATTTTGCAGTCAGAGGCCGAGAAAAGAACAACATTAGAGAGATCACAGATTTGAGAGATACTTAGAAGGCTGTGTCCAAGTCCATTTACTAAATTAACATTTTCTATTTTAAAGAGAGAGGGATTACCGACGGTTCCAATACCAATGATTTCACCATGAGCATTGTCGCCAAAAGTGACTTTCCCCCCTTGTTTGTTGAGAGAGAGTCGTGAACTTGTCAGGGTCTCCTGTCATATGTCGTGAGCATCCACTATCCAGAAACCAAGAGTCATTGTCCACGGTCTCTCCCTACAAGATAATCAAAAGTTAGACCTGGGAACCCAGGCGAACTTGGGTTCCCTCTTTGAAAGAGAGCTATAACCATCTCGTGCTTTAGACAGAGTATGTAAACGTTTCATATTAAAAGACAAATCTTTGCCAAGCTTATGACACGAGAGTGAATATGCCCGTCGTAACCACAGTAACCACAAATTAATAAAGAAGGTAGAGAACGTACTTCTTTTGCCAACGGAATTTGTTTTCAAATTTTTTCTTTTGGAGTTTCCTTCTTGAAGATCATTGGGTTTTGTGGCTATTTTTGGTAGGTTTACTTTGCCTTTATTTCTCAGCCAACGAGGAGGATTAGATGATGAGACCGATTCCATCCGTGCCTTTTTAAGAGCGATGTTCAGGGAATCGACCTCTTTCTCAAGTCGAACTTGTCTTTCTTTTGACTCACGGAGTTCGTTTTCAAAGAATTTTGGCTTTTGCATTGCAGCAACCTCACGAACAAAGGTGATTGGTTTGAAGAATTTTTGTGGAATTTTGGAACGATTTTTCTGTAGAGAAGAGACTTGATTTTGTAAGGAGTTGATGAGGTTGTGAGCATCTTTTAGCTCTTTTTCAAGTCGTTCGGCCTTTTCTTCAGATTTTTGCAATTTTAGACGATCGTTGTTGACATGACCTTTTAGCACATGGATTTCTTCATAAAGAGAGCTATCCTGTCTTGTTCTTCAGTTAATTCAAATTCAGGATGATTTGGGTCGATGTAGTAAGTAGATAAATCTAAAAGGGAATAGCACATGAATCTGAGAAATATTCAGTTACCTCTGAAGAGGGACTCTTGCATACCTGACTTTTGTGAGCCATGAGGCATATTAGGCTTGACGTTCCTATCTCAGGTTCTTCTGAGTCAGAGTCTCCCCATGCTGAATTTGCCATTAGTGATGATTGCTCGCGATCATCTTTTTCTTGAGAGGACAGTTGTTGGCGTAGTGCCCCGGCTTCAGCATTTGAAGCATACTCGGTCTCCAGTTCCCGTAGTACCTTGCTGATTACGATTTAGGATTGATATTGTCGGTTTTGATTTTGACTGAACCTGTTTGGATTGTTCCCTTCTGATCGATCTCGCATGAATCTCTTAAAGTTCTTGACCAGCATGGCCATGTCTTCGAAGGTGTTCGCTGATCCTTCTTCTATTATGCCGTCAATCAGAGTGTCCCGAAGTGTTGGATTAACTCCTGATTTGGAGAGTTAGCGTCATAGTGGAATGACTCATTCTGGTGGCTGCTATCTGGCTGTAGTCTTTACCTGCAAAGCTTGATTCACATTGGAAAAGAAACAGCATGGTTTGGGAGAATTATTACCTCTGTTTTTTATATTCATCTTGTACTTGTTGATGGACTGAAGATAGGATCCCAAGTCGGTCAGAGTCCATTTCTCTAGACTTTTGGACGCCTTCGTGGAGATAACGCTCTCGGTCCATTCCTCACCCAGACTGTCCAGAAATTTGTTGTTGATGTTTTCATTTGACTCTCCAATCTGTAGCTCTTCCATAGTAGCGGTGAGTTCAGTAAATCGAGCGAGCATGTTGCTGAGGGATTCTCCAGGCTTTCCTACGAAGTTTTCGTAGTCCATCTTCAGTTCTTGTATCTTTGATTTTCGAAGCTCAGTATTTCCTTCGTGAACAGCTCGAAGGTGATCCCAGATGTCTTTGGCTACTTTGATGTGATACACTCTTCTTCTTTCAGGTGGAGAGAGACTGGTGTAGATGACTCGTACGGCTTGGGCATTTAGCTCAACGCATCTGCGCTCCTCAGCAGTATAGGAGCTAGGATCTTTCCCTTCAGGTACTGGGAAGTTGCCTTTCATCGCTACCGTCCAGAGTTGTTGATTCAAGGACTGGAGGTGTGACTCCATCTCGTTTTTCCACATGTTGTAGTTTGTGGAAGTTAGCTTTGGATTCTCCACTTGCATTCCGTTGTTGTTGTTGGTGTTTGAGATTTCCGCCATTTTGAGAGATTTGTCAGCCAACGCAGGCTCTGATACCACTTGATGGGATCGGGGTGCTGACCGAGTAGGTCTGAGGTGTTAATCTCAGATCAACTCTGCTTGAAGAATAAAGGTGTGTAAAGTAACGCGGAAGCTTTTGTTTAAACTTAACAAGATAGGATTCTGCTTGTATTGAAACTCAATGTGAATTACAACCTAGCTTCCTATCTTGGGATTCGACAGAAGTATTCTGTCTCATCCAACACTCGCTCTACTCTCGGCTTTGATCAATGCGTCACAAGGAGTAAAGGGGAATGTTCTTATGTGTGCTCTCTAGGTAATAATACCTAAGCTAATTGACACTATCTCACTAAGATCTCTCAAGAATATTTTCTCTCTCAAGGACGGTGTATCTCTCTGAATAATCTCGAATGCACACCTTAACTAATTACATTCGCATGCTTATATACTTGTCAACTATCCTAAATCTTCGGTGGAGTCTTCAAGTGTAACGACTCCTTGGGTTGGTTCCGCAAGTATCGGAGTTATGGTCCTCCTTGTGCGTCACGATCTCACGTCTTGCTACTGCTCCAACGATGCGAGATTTCCGCAACTACTTCAGCAACGTCGCGCTTCTGGCATACAGGAGATCGTGGACAGATGCTTCTGCAGAGGTACTCGAGCTGGAACATCTTTTTGTATCGCGCCTAGTATCTCTGCATCGCTACTTTCACTGAGGAGGCAATCATCTGCAAAACCTAAGTCTTCAACACATAAACACAATACCGAGTATTTACTTACATCCTTTACTGTAAACCATCACTGTAAACTATTCACAACCAAAATATATATCGCCACGGGAGCACAGGCGCATCCCGGGCCCAACATCCAAAAATAATCAAAAGTAATCCTGCATCCTAGAATCTAGAGCCATTCTGCTTCTTCGATCCTCATCCTACAGTAAAAGAAATATGGAGCCCTCAAGGGGGTCAGCAACCATTGGCTGGTATGGTTAACACGCAGCCCATCGGCTACCGGGATACGCGCAACTAATTGTCATGATGACATGGCATTCTTTTTAAAACACACAACATATACATATATCGCAACATGAGTATTGTACACAACATCACACATAACACACAAGAACAATTCCTTTTAGGAAGTGAACCAATACAATTAGTTCCCATGGAGAGCCTAGAGAATGTTGCCATGCTCATGCTAAGCTCGTTACATAACTCGTTACCGTCCTGTTAGATTGAACGAATAACTTTACACAAGGTGCCTCGGATATAGTGATCTAAGCACACCGAAACAAAACATAGTATGCCCCTGTGGCCCGACGTGAGTCAGTAAAATAGCCTTGGTTAAGCTAAAGGGAAGGTTGGAAACCAAATTGGAAAACAACCATAACATACAAAGAGAATCGAACCGGTTATGACATCGACTCCCATACTCACACGCGTGGCCGGAACAGACCGGACTCCTCACTTCCCCCGTTAGCACTTGTTAGGAGTTCAACATTGAACTCAATAAACAATTCACAAACAATTGGTCAAGTCTTGTTAGACACACACAAGGGAAGAGAGAGTCATACTTAACAATACAATAATATTTAACAACTGTAAACTCATTACATGACTTAAGTCTTACAAGGTCATAAACACACAGAAAAACAAACAACACACAAGCCGGTGTAAACCAGTAGGCAACAGACTGCAAGAAAACCATACCTTGGTCCTTGCTTCGATTTGTTTCCACCGTAGGTCACTCCTATACATGATTAATAACGTCGGTTAATTAATTTACTTAACTTCAAATTTACTGAATGTTTAACATGATTATATGACATGTTTTAATGCCCCAACTTAACCTTTGTTACCTCCATTATACCCCCTAGGGTTAACTACATTTGCCACATCCTTTACTGTTTTTTTTTAAGTTTTGGTCTGTCCGACCCACCAACTAGGTCGGACCCTTCCAGTGATTTTCGGGTTTGAAAACTCTACTTGTCCGACCCATGTCCGACTCAACCATATGGGTTGGACCATTCCAGAACATTTACCGACCTTTGAAACACACCCGTCCGACCCATGTCCGACCCAAGCCCTCTGGGTCGGACCGTTCCAGAACTCTTTACTGGCGTCTAACAGAGGCTGTCCGACCCAAACTTGGTTCGGACCCCTGGGTCGGACGCCACCAGAACTTGCCCAAACATTGTCAAATCTTCACCAAATTTCTTCTAAAGCCTCCAATTGTGTCCTAACATCATTTGATACACTTACACCCTCGTACAACATCCATGAAACTCCTTTTCTATCTCCTTAAACACTTACTCATTTCATACCAAAATTCCTAACACTTATGTTATTTTCTCCTTGGTTTTCTAAGTGGTGTTTCATACTTATGATAACCACTATGCCAATAATGTTTCCTCACCACTACTACATCATCTCCAAAGCATCTTTTCTTCCTAAACAACTCCTTGAACATCTTACAAGTTTATAGCTTCCCATGCAACAAATCACTTCATCACTTTTTCACCAACAATACACAAGTCCTAAATGCAATCTCACCATGATCTTGAAATGTCCCAAAACATTCTTTTGCATTCTAAGTCCTCTAGAACATTGCCTAAGCCCTTTTTACATCTTTAAACACCTTAATGCAAGTTTCTTCCACTAGTTTAACACTTAACCATTCTAAACATTTCCTAGCTTACCAAACTCATTTTAAACCCTTAGAACTTCTTTTTTATTACCTAAATTTTGACATGAACTCTCCTAGAACATTACTAAACCAAAACACAATGTTTTCACCATTAAACAACCAAGAACACTAAAATCCATCAAACACATTCTTATACACAAAACTTCACTCATTTAGCACTACATCACAATATAGTTCATAATTTAAATTGCATGGCTCTTAGGCCCTTAAATAACATGGCTCTTAGGCCCTTAAGATGCATAAATCCTAAACACTGAATTTCCCACATTATATTTGCCTTTGACCTGCAAATACACTCAACAATACATATGCCTTTTACAAAGCCCTTGAGAGCATTCTTCTAAGTCATTTTCCATTGGCTCCTTAAATCATTTTCATAAGCAATATAAGCTCATTTCTCCTAAGACTTTAAACCACATTAGGTTAGCATATTTACCTCTTTTCCTCACAAACTTCTTTCTTGTTTCTTGACTAAATTGGCAAGGCTTTTAGTTGCTTGTCAACTTCTAAACATTATACAAATGATAAAATGAGTATACGAGCTTAATGCTTCATCTCATTGTAAACCCTAGTTACATATATTATCTTAAAGCATTAAGATGATTGTTTTACCTTGGAATGGAAAGAGAGTTTGGGTATGTAGCAAGAGAGGACTCCACCAAGCCCTTGGAAGATTCAAATGAAGCTAAAACAAGAAAGGTAAGGACACCATCAATGGTGATTTTCGGACAACACACAAACATGAAGGAAATGTTGTTTTTCTTTGAGTTTCCTTACCTAGAAGCAAAGGAGAACAACAATATGTGAAAAGATGAGCTCAAGCTCCTATCATGGTGATTCCTCTCGGCACCGAAATGGAGCTCTTGGGATTTTGAGAAGATAGGAATGAAGAGCTTGATGAGACTAAGAGAATGGTGGTCTTTGTTTTTGATTTGGCAAAGTGAGCTAGGAGTTACAAGAGATTGAAGATGAAGAATGGTGGTGGTACTATTGCAAAACCGTGAATGAAGAACAAGAAGGAGGTAGAAGAGAGCTTGGAACCGTGGGAAATGAGGAGGGAAATGAGAGAATGAGATAAGTTGTAAGTTTTAGATATTTAAGTAGTAAAAGCAAATAGTACTTCTACTTTACTACTTTAGTTAGCTTATTTTTTTTAAGTATGGAGTCACCACCATAAAACCGGCCCCCTTAATGTCACTAAGGGCATTTTAGTCTTTGTTGGCCAATTTAATTACTTATACAAACATATGTTACAAACTAGATTATTTTAGTTACTATTCACTAAAACAAGGCACATAGATGTGAAATTTTTGATTTCCAATTGATATAGACTTCCAAATGTGATAATATATAGTACACATGTTAATTAAAGATTAATGATGGACATTTAGCCATTCAAAACTCATTTACAAGACAATTTTTCAAAAATGTGCTTTAAGACTCCTTAAAGCACATTTTGTGTTTTAATTTGTTTTCAAGCTTGGTTTTCTTTGGTAATTGGTTTAATATGTTCATTAGTATATAACTAAGGTCTCGGTAAGTTCATTAGGTCTTAACCAAGCTTATCCCAAGCTTAGAGCACATTTTGGCTTTTATTGACCTTAAAGCACATTTTGTGTTTCCAATGGTTTAAATTGCTTACTAATGTTTCTAAGACTCTTTTTAGTCTTACCACAACTTATTTTAGTGTTTAAACAACATAAATAGGTTTGGGGTATTTCAATTGCGTATCCTTAGTACAAATTCTTCATATCCCATTACATCGTACACAACTTACTACATCTCATACCAATCACTAAACGAGTGTACAGGCACAACTCGTACAACTAAAAGAAGACAACCCAAAGTAAATTCTACCCGATCCTACTCTCAGGACTATCGCCTTGTGTCATTCACCTGCGAAATAAAAACAGCCCGCAAAGGGGGTCAGGAAAATTGCTGGTACGATCCTCTCATGGCCCCCAAGCTAACGTGGCTACGACGACTAATTGTCGATAGCATGGAGGTTGATTAGATGCACAACATAATAGAAAGTACAATAAATTGCAAGCGAAATATGAATAATCAAGGGGGGTAGAGCCTCTTGGCTGTTGTATACTTGTGGGGTACGGGGGCATAACCCTTTTTAAGGGGGGTAGAGCCTCTTGG
Organism: Limonium bicolor; assembly: GCA_023374045.1. Lineage (NCBI taxonomy): Eukaryota > Viridiplantae > Streptophyta > Magnoliopsida > Caryophyllales > Plumbaginaceae > Limonium > Limonium bicolor. The sequence goes on along the minus strand of CM041778.1, from coordinate 265,567,195 downwards.
CTGTGCACATGTGTGCACTGAATTTTGTTGTTTCGTATGTGGGGCATACATTGTTGTTGGTGTTGTTTGGTACGCGGGGCGTACGTTGTTGGCTTCTTTGTGTGTGATGTGCACTTGTATGTATGAATCTTATGAAATACTTGTTGAATGATGTGTTTACATCCATGTGGGTAGTACTTTTCTTTACGATATCTATGATATATATAGTTATAGTACCTTGTAGATTGATTACATAGGGTATCACCTAGATACGAAATGAATTATTAGATACGGAATGTGGAATGATGATATGGTATGGACACCTCGGGGAGGTTGTCAGGGTTGGTAAAACTGATAGGAAATGATGGTGCTGATGGATCGCCTATATCCATATATGTTTGAATTAATGCCACAATTGAGGGCTATGTGCGGTATTAGCACAACACGATGTGTGTAAATGATATATCATATAGATATTCATTATGGGATTATGGGTAGGATTAATACACCTATTTAAGTAAAGCGACTTCGAGACGAAGTCTTTTTAAGGGGGGTAGATTGAAATACCCCTACTTAATTAAACATTGATTAAACATATAATCAATTAAATTAAGGCCTAAACATGCCTTAAAAATAAATTAAACACAACAAGTTTAACAGAAAGCAAGAATTACACCCTTTGACCTTTTAGGGTGATTAAATATTCAAACGAACTCCGTTTGACCTAAAATTTTGACCAGAGTCTTATAACTCATAAATGAACATATTAAAACCATTTTCAAGGGAAACCAAGCTCATAGAAACGCACTAGAACATTAAATGTGCACTAAGCTTCCTTAAAACACATTTTTGTGAGATTATCTCCAAAATGAGTTTTATTTAATTTTAGGGTCTTAAATACCCTTAAATATACTAAGGTAACATAATGTGCCACATTAAAATGCTTAAATCAAAGTTTTTCAAAAAGCCAAAAATATGTGCATTGTTTTGGGAAAAGTAACCAAATAATGCCAAAAATAACATTTAATCTCTTAATCATGTCCTAGGTCAATACATTCTCTTGACCTTGGCTAATATATTTCCGCCAGTATAAGCTTCTTCTCCCAACTAGTTACCGCTACCATATACAAGTAAATATAAGTCAACACCCATGCTTTAAAAAGGTAACAATTAATATACTTTATTACATTAAATAATTAAACTAATAATCCTACCTTACCCACCCTATACACCCATTACCGATTAATAAGGATGTTTTTCTTTTCCTTGGTGAGTGGCCGGTTACAAAACAAATGTATGTGACTTACCGTACTTACATTATTAAAGCAAGGTCATTACATCTCATTACTTTAAATAACTAACTACCTATTCCTACCCACCATTCCACTCGTACACGCATGCTGTCTGTTTCAATTAACCCACCGTATCTGCGGGACCTGCAAGAGACCACTGAATACCACTACTAACATATAAGTCTTCTTACTGCATGAATATATGTGGTATACACAATAATCAATCAATCTATTTTACTACTTTAACCCATCGTGTCCGACAACATCTGCAAGCGGGAGACCACTTCAATTTCCCCACCTTGACCACACTTACCAACCCATACCTACTGCATCATTACCGATTCCCTCTCGTTTTTTTTTCAGTACTTTCTTCATCCTTCAGTCGCAAGCCTCCCAGCTCCACACTTCCTATTTGCTGTTCCAGAACCGTGAGCATACCCAGCTTCCATGGCTGCTACTACCTGTAATAGGTGAGTGTTTTAAACTCAAAAAAATGCCCATCTTCTTCCTCTTACTCTCCTCTCTTCAAAGAGCTAAACATCTCCATTTATTACCCAGCAAAACAACCTGAGATGGGGCTTGAAGTAGTGTTGTCTCTCAGTTGAAAACAGGAAAGGAGGGGAGGTACATACTAGCAAAAACAAGGTAAAAAAACCAGCTTATTCTTTCTCCTTGTTACCGTTAATATACCTCAGTTTCCCCAGCTTGTACTCTGCTTCTTCACGTACAAAAACAGAAGGAAAAAAACCCACTACTTATCCCTCTTCTCTTACCGGTAATGCATGTTAATATGAGTAGCATATTAATACCTTGTTTTGCTCATTAAAAACCAGATCTTACCAAGCCTTCTTCCCTGCTTCTTTACGTGGGAAAACTAGAGAAGAATCACCTTGGTTCATGCAGTGAAGCAAGTCCAAACAACTCTCTTGATGTACCAAGCATCGGTAAGGAAAAAGAAACCCGGTCATCTTCCTCCTTCTACCGGTAATATTACCAGCTCCATCTAAGCCTCTTCTTCCTGCTTTTTCTTCATGAACAGAGACAGAGGAGTAGCACATTGGTTCAAGCAGAGGCAAGTCCAAGCAAAACACTCTTGTTAGACCATGTTTTGGTGAGCTCTATCCACTCCCTTATTCCTTGTCTTACCGGTAGTATGCATGGTTTGTACTGAGCTTTTCTTTCTACTTTCTTCATGTAAAACGAGAGAGGAAGCGTCCCAGATCATGTAGTAGCAAACCCATGCAAATTACCTTGGTTAACAAGTTCTCGGTAAGGAAAAAAAATTCCACTTCCTTCTCCTTATACTACCGAGTTTATATACTAGTTTAAACTCCATTTTAACACTTGTTTTCCCAGCTCAAACCTTGCCTTCCTCACGTACAAAACAGAGGAAAAAAAATACCCAGCATGGTGAAGAAGAGGATCCAAGTGTAGAGCCCATTTTCATTTCTTTTCGGTAAGGGAAAAACCATACCTTACCCTGCTGCCTTACCGTTAGTACAAGCTGATGTGAGTAGCAGTATAACCTCCTGTTTTGCCTATTCAAACCAGGCGTACATGGCCTAGTGACCAGCATCAAAAGTAGGCTCATATAACCACATCTTGAAGTGCTAGCAAAATCCAAGCTAAGGACCTTATTCTAGCTCATTACGGTAAGAGTTTCCACATGCATTCTACCAGTTTTTGCTACCGGTCTTATATTATGTTTTAGAGGGTGTTTAACACCTTTGTTTGGCCCTTAAATTCCAGGCGTGAACCAACCATAACACTCCATAATGACAAGGTAAAAATCCAAACTTAAGTGAGCCGGTCATTCCTTAACTAGTCGCTTATGACACAAGGTTAATGCTTCTGTTTTGCTTCCTTGGCCAAATGCTGCCGAGATAGTGCTGTTACCATGGGGAAATTCTACACCAGAAATAAAGAGAGGAAACTTGAGCATATACATAACAAAGTAAGGAAAAATCCACCATTAAATGCTATGTTATTAAGCTTATGTGTTAGTTTATATTGAAAACTAACTTAAGAAATTTTGTTAACTTAGCCGTGAGCCTTGAAGAGCTTTGGCTGGTTTGGATCGTTTGAAAACCATTGTAAGTATACTAAACCTAGTATACTATATAGTTTATATGTTATTTAGTTGTAGAAAATGGAAGCCATGAGTGAAGGGGCGTTATGATTGTTAAACGATATATTAAAATGTGTAATAACATTTTTAGTTGATAAGGTAAGATTTGGATGACATATTAGGTCAAAAAGATTAATTAAATGATTTTTGGAAACATTAAAGAAAAACTATACATTAAGCCGTGAGCAATATAGTTTTTGTGACATTTATGTTCAATTTTATCCAATGTTAATTAATGTAACAAGGCCAAGCATTTTAGGCCATTTAATTTAATTGCTATACTAAGTTAAAGAAAAAAAATTAATTAAATGAATTTAGAACAAAAATAAATGTTACCGGAAATAGTTTGGGGTGGATTTGCAATTTAAATAAATTCTAGAGGCTGAAAATAATAAAACCGAAAAACTATATGTTAAAAGAGTCATCTTATGAATTTTATTAAGTTTTGTAAAAAGATATGGGGGTCAAATGGTAATTTTTGAGGAAATGTGCTCAAACCGCAAATACATAAATCTATGGACAACCTAGTGTATATTGGGTCAACCTTGACCAAAATAAAAGCCTTGACCCAATTTAATGTCATAACTAATTAATTTATGAACTTATGTTAACATTATAAGTGAAATGTTGAATTTATAAAACTTAAGGGGTATAGAATGTAAATACCGAAAAGTAGAGGTGTAGTTTGGTTAATATGATGATTTATATCTTAAGTATTAAATTTGGGAATTTTTGGAGTTATATAAGTGGGTATATTAATAAAAGTGTATAATATATAGTTTTGTGACAAATAGAAAGTATATTATATAAGATGGGGTCAAAATGAAAATAAGGAAAAAGATTTGTGGGCGGAAATAAGATTTTTAAAAGTTCATGGGGCTGTGCGCAAATAATGGTAAGAAACTATAGGTTATATTCAATAATGAATATTAAAAACATATAGTATAACACATGTATAAACATTATGATGATATATGTGGTTATTTTGTAAATATGGAAAAGATAGTGGCTGGAAAAGAAATATACCAAACAGCTATGGGCTGTTCAGTAATACTAAGGAAACAACATATAGAAACTATATGTTATAATTATGGTAATGTTTGGATGATATAACATATGTTATGTACATTATTATAAGATTTGTGGTAAAAGTATATATATGAAAATTTAAAGGTTAAAACAAAAAAAACACAGATCCTAAGGGGCTGTATAGTAATTTCGAAAATTAAAGCCATATAATATATATATATATATACACTATATGATTTAAATGATATAGTATATGGTAAGTTAAGTATGCTATAAGAGTTGTGGTGAAATTGTAATACTTGGAGTGTATGGGATTTGAAAGGAAATGGAATAAAATGTATATGCAATTCCGGCGATTATAACAAGGTGTTATAATACCTTGGGTTATGTTTTATTACAAAGTTTTATGTTATAAAAATAAGGTATTTATAATGTGGTATAAGTTGTGTGGGTATATTGTGATTGATGAAAATTATGGGGGAATAAAGAAGAATAAGTATATCACATGTATATGCTTTTCGGTACACATACAAACAATTACTAAAACTATACGTTATAAGTTTAATGACACATAAAATATCATACTATATGATATCATGGTAATAAGTGTAACACTAAATAATATTATGTGGCCAAAAGTATAGTTTATTAAAACTATCTTACTAGCGCATTCATATGTACATTTATATATCAAAAATGAAAATATAAACTATAGTATACAATGACATAAATACTATGGTTAATATATGATTTGGAATGGTTTAAATAAACCTTGTATAAGGAATAATGTGTACATAATACAAGCTTCTTATTTCATTGAGAAAACAAGGTGTATAAACACATATGTATATTGGCGCAAACCATATGCATATATAATGTGGTTTACAAACCATATAATGAGTGCATAGTGAATATTAACTTATTAGTATAAATATATACTATAAAGTCATAATGCTTTAAATGAATACAACTTGTTACATAATGGGGAAGTTGTATAATATAAGGTATATCAAGAAAATAATCTGACATACCTTGTAAAATAATGTTGCATGGAATGCACACAATATAACAGTTGAATTAAGTATACGAGAACGAACGGAGGGATATAAAGCGTAACGCTTATAAAATATTACGAGTAGGAAAATATAATTCCTATGTTAGAAAACGTTAACTACGACGTTCGTATGGAAACCGACGTCTGTGCTAAACCGAATATTAATACTTACTACGAGTAAGGAATTTTAAAGATAACTATACTTTAACTAGGAACAGTTAAAAATCCGGGAGTGTAGTACCGGGATTATAGACGTTATTCAGAAATACGGAATGATACTGTCATGTGGATTGACACTTAGCGTTCCTTGTATTTCTAGATCGCCCTTCAGACGTGTGTGCTCGATAGCCTTGGCGGTCTACACTGCGCGACCTTGACACGGTGCACGGTATGTAAAGGGGTTTGATCCGAGTTATCCTGAGGAATTCCTCGGGCTCGGATTTGTTTGATAAATAACTTGTGTGGATGTATGTATGTGATTATGCGTGTGATGGATATCAGTGTTACTGCATTATTAATTTATGCACGAACGTCCTACGAGACTAATACTACGTCGACTATAGATCAACTTATATAAAACTACATATGCGAGACGTGTGATTGGATTTATCGTTGCCTGACCTAATACGCTATGTATTACAAGTATGTAGTTATAACCTAAGTAAAACACTTAGGGATGGGACACGACATTGTTGGTCCCTAGAGCTTCAACTCGAACATAAATACTACCTAGAATCATTCTAGGCATGCGTAAGACCCACAGGGCAGCCAACAAAATAAGTGATGTTCTCCATAATTAAAACTGTAACTGACTACCTAACTAATGAAGTTTACAGTGGAGTGTGAATGAATGTGATGATGTACCTTAATCCAGACAGTCACTGGCTGCTGGTCGCGCGTAGAGATCTCTTGGGTTATCCCGTATCGGGTTTACCCTAGTTAATCCTGAATGAACCTAGATAGATCATCAGGCGGAGTGTGCTACCGTTGGCACCAGGCCCTTGGCCACCTAAATGGACGCCTTTACAAAGGCAAAGTGAAATAGTCCCGGAGTCTTTGGATGATCAGGGCAGTGAGCACCTTGTGTGTACGTGGGACTACCATCCAAGTGAGTATATTTCGGGTTGTCCTAATTGACGACCGATAGTGCTAACCAAACCAAATGATATGTGAGGGCCCGGGGGGCCGAGTGTTGTAATACGTGATGATGTTAACATACGACGTATGGATTATCAATGCTATTGTATTGTATGATGTGTGACCGTGCTTTGTATATTTATAAATGACTGTTTGGAATGGATGGATGGTTATATAATCATGCATGTTGTTACAGTATTTATTATATCTGTAAAATGGTAAAGCATGAAATCAATCTAATATCAAGATGGTTAAAAATGACAAGTGACCAATAGGGTCCAGGCCCGGCATACTCAACGTCTATCGCTGAGACTACACTTATTGTGCAGGTTGTTGATCTCCGTCGAAGCCGAAGTGCAGGCACATGGTAGTTAGGATTATCTTAATTATTGCACATGCAATTTTGTTGTATAACGATATCAGTCTGTGGATGTATGACGGTACGGTTATATGTATTTGGGATTTAGGTAGATGCTCACTTGTCGACTGTTATGGATGTGGACTTAGTATGATGTATAGGAGATATCTCGTTGTCACAGCGGTTTAGTAGTGTTGTTGTTTTAGTGTTGGATTTAGTTTCTACTTCGTTACTCGCATGGGCGAGTAATGGCAGGTGACACCCGAGTAAGTTTAATGACGTTGTTTATCCTTCCGCTGTAAGACGTTTTATTTTTCTGCTAACGTGAGTGACTATTATGTGTATATTTGAGAGGGGTGTTACAAAAGTGGTATCAGAGCGGAGTACCGCTCTGATGACGAGATACTAGGTTAAGACAGTGAGCTTAGAACTTGCGAAACACGAGAAACGTTTGTAAGGTACGAAACGTCTTTGTCCTAATGGAATTATGTGTTAGCAGAGCCTCTGGCTTGCAAGTATTAGCCCTTGAGGCACACAAATGAGTTGATTGTAATATGGTGCGTTATTGAGAAGACGAACGGTAATACTGAAGTCTAGTGATGGCGTGAGCCAGGAAGCTGGCCAAGGGCATAAAGGCCCGAGAATATTATCCCCGTTACGGACCAGCTGAGAGCTCAGCCAGGAGGAGACACAAACATCATAAGTACCTTGGCGACCGTCCACTTTCATGTGGAAGTCCAGTACGGACTACCGCCGACAGTACCCCTCCCGCCACAACCCAATGAGTAGAATACAACTGAGAAAGATAACCCCCGAATATAGGGAAGAGGACTACCAAGCCCAACAGACCATCTAAACGCTCTCACACTGAATGAATAATTCCTTCTCCTGTAACATGAATAAAAACTCAATACCATACCACCCTTAACGACCAAGCGTTGTAGCAATGGACACCACCAGAGGCGAGTACGACCACTACCGTAACGTCGTGGAAAGGATCACCCAAGACATTAGGGCAAGCGGACCGGGAGCGCCTTGAGCTCCGCGAGACCGTCGCCCGTAATGGGGACCTTTAACCACCACACCAGGGTATCGTAATACCAAACTGTAAAGAGAGATTATATTGAAAACGTGGAAGAATTTTGTGAGTATACCGTCCTGTTATGTTAAACTCCAATCCTAAACTTGTGTACACATAATACCGTGACGCTAGAACCTTGTCGTGGCGACACCTATGGAGAAACAAAGTCCGAGCGTTTATGCTATTATAAATCTAATGCGAGGGGGGACTTGGTTATTCTAATGACAAAGGGGTTAGGAAAATTTTCCAATCCAAATACCACCATTTTCATGAACAATCATTCTAACAGTATTTAAGCAACCAATGCGGCAGTAAGACAACAAGTCGGAAACCGACAACTCTACTTACATGGTGCGCTTGCCACTGTAAGCGCTGATTTAAACAATGTACCAATAATTTCGTCTACCTCGCGCACTTGCCACTCCAAGTGTTGCAAACAACTACGACTGCAGCTATCACTGCTATTATCGTTACAAACCAATTCTGTAAACTGTGTAGACCAATGGTACAATGCCATGGCAACCAATAATCACTAAACAATTGTACAACTCTAATATAAAATACAGAACCACAATTGTTGCAATAAACCGCTAACATACGAGGCCTACAGCCTCTGAAGGAACCGACGAGTCCGATTAATGCAATAAAAAGGGCACACCAGCCCATAACAAATTATAATTACTAAACAAAAATGAATTAAATGACACCGACTTAAAGCCAAGATAACATAATGTAATTATCAAACCATTTGATGGCTGAAGTGGAAGGTGAAACTTGATTCCCGGGGATCAAGGGAAACCAACCACAAATTGGGGTGGAAGGTTAGTTCAACACTGGTGCTGATCACACCAGGGTCGGATGACTCCTGAAACTCTCCACAAGTTGCCACAATTAATTATAGCCAGGATAAACAAAACGGCAGTACACTAGTTACAAACAACTAGCAACAATTTAGCAATAAGATATTAAATAAGAAAGCTTGTAACCAACAGTATACGTTGTATATATTAAATCATACAAAATAAAATTATGGAGGGAATACGATCGTATAACAACCAGTATCGAAAAAACACACTACCAGTGTGCGGGTCGATATTCCCTGTAATGAACACCAGGGAATTAGTAAAACGTATCAGTCCACTGATGGACCAAGAGTGAAAGATCAACTCTACCACAATACGGCTATTACCAATATCATTCGCAACGACGAACACAAATCAACACTGAACGCATGAATAATTACCACCACTGAACACTACCCTTACCAAGGAGTGCTATGCACGATTATGTACAATTAAAAACGAACAAACGTCAAGATTAAGTTTCATATGTATTATCAGGATCACACTGATTATGAGACAAGTTCTAAGTAGAAAAATGGCTACTGCCATGGCATTCTGCCATGAAAAAATGATAAGTATCAATATGTGTTAAAAACATGTCGTTCACTATTGTGACGACTCTCAGTAATGAACGAATGTGTAAATTAAAACAATGGCAAACAACTAAATAGCGCAAGTAAGCAAGTACTTAATGTACAAATAAAGGGCATGAGCCCAGGAGACCGGGAACACCGACTCCGATTACCTTTCGAGGCATATTAATAACATAACAATGTCTAAATAAATACAATGAAGTAAGGAAGCTACGGTACATACCATAAGCAACGTGAATAACAATGATAATTAACTAACAGGCGCCAAACCGCACACCGGGAATATAAATAACTGCAGTTACATATAACTAGCACTAAACAATATGTAACAACAAAGACATTGTGTAACACCCCTACCGCTAATACCGTCATTACCGTACCATGCTTACCTTCGCAGCGGATATTACTTACTCAACGGCGGGTGTACAATGCCGTTAGTCACCCACGTGACTAACAAGGCGAGTTACAATTCTACATACTATCGGTCTGATGAATATGAACATACCGAGTACTCTACACAATACAATACCTTCCATTGCTTACTCACCCATAATTTAATTACAACTTCAATTCATTACTATACCGAGTATACTACAATCCTTAAATTACCGATACAGTTTGGACTTCCAAATTTCCCAATACATTACAAGTTCGATCCCTTTTATACAACTACCCATGCTTACATAGCAGTCCCCGTCCTACTCTCTCGAACGGTGGTCAGCTTCGAGTACCTGCACACTAAAAACGGTCCCCCTAGGGGGTCAGCTTACGCTGCATATGAAATCCGCATATACCGCGTGCTAACCGCGGTACGCCGACTACTTTGGGTCGGATATACATGGAGTTCATTTTACAAGCATACATACATACTCATACTACAACAATACAATCAAAAATACCTACATAAATATGCAAGTTCAATACTTACTAAGGAAGACAATTCAATAGTCAACCATTCGTATTGGTTATTCATTCATTACTCTTCGTACTGTGTTTGATATTCGCTACTCTACTCATACTTACTCCTTACTCTTGCATCCTCATCACTCCATGTTCAATACCTTACTCGTACACGACCCTTACTCTGTACTCGTCACTATACTTGTGCATACTCACTACTCAATTCTCTATACTTACTCTTACGTACTCGATACTCAATGCTTACTCATACACACTCGATACTCGGTACTCATTGCATACTCATACTCACTTCTTACTCAGTACTCATTACTTTGCTCATACATACGCGATACTCATTACTCATTACTTTGGCCTCTGGGCGGAGTCATAAACAAGACTCGCCACCGGACCTACAATACGAGGGCTATACGCTTAGCTCCTCAAATACTCAAATGCCCGCTTTTACTGGACTACTCAAATTCCCAACACTCTTCTCTTAGAGTACATTACAATCTCATGGATTAGTCTAGGAGTGTCTCTCTCGATAACCTCCACTAGCTTAGGGAATTACCACCGACTAGTATCCTCAGATTTAAGGGTTTCTCCAACGTATCGAATACTCTCATGTTCGGGACATACTTACATCAGTCGGGTCCTCTCATAATGGGTCGACTAATTTCTAGGGGTTTGGAGATCCCTCATCATTCTTTACTACTCTCATGGTTCATATCTTGCACCAAGATTAATTCCTCTATTAGAGGTTACTTATATACTTCCACTACTTTTGTTTGTGGATTATTCCATTCGGTTCTCCTACCGTCATCGGAAGGTTATTACTCCCGTACACTCTCTCACATTCTAGTGAGTTTCGTTGGGTTGCGTTATCGTTTGTTGGTTCGTTAGTTTAGTGCGTTGCTACAGTTCCATTAGTTCACAACATGACTCTTACTATGAGCCACTACACCACAAGAATCATCTATGAGTCATACTACGCACCAAATGAAGCCACACAATCAATCAAGAAGGGTTAGCTCACACAACATACAGCAAGACATATAATGAAAGGCAATAAACCGTTTTCATGCTTTAGTCTTGATTAGCCGGCATACAGCACACAAATCAACGTAACTCGGTTAGCATATGGGGCATGAGGAAATCATACCTTTCACCGGCGTTAGCTCTACCATGTGTTCCCTCGTTCCTTGGTTCACACTTGTTCCACTGATAATGTTCCAACATTATTATTAATACTATACTCTTACGATACACAATTAATTATTATTCCCGTACTTACCCCGTTATCTCGGTATACTTAATGTTCTCATACTCTCAACCTACTTGATTACTTTTCATACTTGTTTTCCTACTCCCATACTTACTTCCTTACCATTGTTGTCACATTAATGGTATATTACTAAGGTCCTTTATTTATGTACTTACCTACATACATACATACATATGATTACTATGTTACTACTGTTTTTTTTATAAGTTAGGGCCGTCCGACCCACCATCCGACCCAACCTATGGGTCGGACCGTTCCAGTAAGTTTCCCGTCTTCTGAAATTGTCCCGTCCGACCCAGAACTGTTCCGTCCGACCCATACACCTCTGGGTCGGACCATTCCAGTAGCTTTCGGTTCCGTGGTCTGTGCCTGTCCGACCCACCGTCCGACCCAACCTCTGGGTCGGACCGGTCCAGAACATGCCTACAGATTTTGTTTTTCATTCTTTACCCATTTCTTCCCCAATCTTCCTACATGTAATCCCACATGTTTTAGCACTAATTAAGCCCTCTAAATCACCTTAATTCATCCACCAAATCCATTACTAAGTCCATCAAACAACTTACACAATTTCCTTACTTCTTCTTCAACACATGTAACAGTTTTTGTTACACCTATGCTACAGATTTTACAATTCAATTCTCCCATCCAATACTTCCTCAACCAATGCCATTCCTTGCATTCTAAATACCTCTCCTTACCATGCCAATTCATTTCCAAGCCATTGCACTACCTACACCCAAGTTCCAACTCTCATTTTACAAAATCCTGCACACCAATTTCTTCTTAGTTTAACAATGCATTTTGATAACCCTCTTGCTACAGATTTTGTACCTTAGCTTCACATACTTCCATCACCTATCCATGGTCATCAAACCTCTCTACTATCCTCAATACACACCTTGGTCTCCCATTCACCAAGTCGTTCTTTAATGCACAATTCCTCCCAAAATTTTGCCATAGTTCACCTACAATTCTCACTTATCCACACATACCCATTATCACCAAAATCATTCCTATTCTAGCCACACCCATACAAGGGTCCTACCAGCAATACAAGCAATCTTAATACATCATTAATTCCTCAAAACACAATACCAATACACATACACAATTCCTTGGCTCTAAGGCCTACAATCCACATACTTGTTCACAATTACCCAAACTTTCATAATTACAATTCTACTACATTATTTTGGTTTCTTTAAATTGGTTTACCCATTCCCATTATCCTAATGCATTAAAATTTTGCATTAAGGAAGAGCTCTTACCTTGAGCTTATATTTCCTTCATTTCTTTTCCACTTCTTCTCCTTCTCTTTTTCTTGCAAAATCGGCCATGTGGGGGATGGAGTTTCCAAACTCCATCCCAACACCCAAATTACATAAGGAGAATATAATTAGACTTCTAATCCTTAAAACTCCACTAATTCAATGAAGGGTTTAAATCACCATTAGTTGGGTTTTTACCTTGGAGCTTTTAAGAGAGGTTTTTAAGCCTTGAATACAAAGGAGAGTTCCTCCACCATTGGAGAGTTGAACCAAGCTCAAACAAAGAAGAAACAAGGCATTACAAGGAGGGCAAAAATCGGCCACTATAGAGAATGAAGGAAAAATGGATTTTTCTTGAAACTTTTTACCTTAGGAGGAAGAGGAGACTCCATGCTTCGAAATGGTGTCATTTATTCTTCGAATGCTCAAAACCCATGGAGATGAAGTTGCTCATTTTTGGATTTTGAAAAGATAGAAATGTAGAGCTTGAAGAGGGGAGTTCAAATATGTATTTTATTTTACATTTGGAGCTCAAATGGAGCTAGAGCATGAGGAAGAAAGTGAGAAGCCATTGGAGCTATTTTGAGAGCTTCAAAATCGTGGGCTTAGAGAGGAAGAAGGAGAATGTGCTGCAGGAGGGGGGGCTCCATCGTGAGAGAGAGGGAAAGGAATTGAGAGAGGAGAGAGAGTAGAGAATTAAGAGAATCAGAGGAGAGAGGGAAGGAGTGCACTTTTTTCTTTTTGCTTTTAGTTTTCTTGTCTTCTAGTGTGTGTGAGAGAGAGTAATATTTAATTGAGTGTGTGAGAGGGTAATAATACCCTATAAAAATTGGCCCCACTTACACTGTTAAGCTGGAGCAGTTTCTCGTCTTTTACAGAAACGCTCGTTAATTTACCCGGTTTAGCACTATTCACTAACCGGCCCCGTTTTCCGGAATTTTCTCGTTTCTTTAATTTTAATGGACATTAAGCTTCCGTTAATGTTTATTTATAGTTATTTAATGAACTATAATTTTTACGGGTTCGTTTGACCACTTAAAATTACGTTTTCGTTTTCTCGAAAAACGCGCGCTAAAGCTATATTAGCGTTTTAATATATTATTTGGTTCCATTTTCTTCGGGAATCATTCCCATATACTAATTAGGAATTAATAAGCCTTAGGAATCCTTACGATACTATAACCGAGGTTCCGTACCTCCTATGGTTATTTAACGCTTGTTTTAGCGTTTTCCGCTTTCCAAGCGTTTTTCTCAATTTTTTTGGATTTATTTTCCTTACCAAAATTACTTAGGCACTATTAGGCCCTTAAATACTATATTAAAATATTCTAATCACCATATTTAAGTTCGGGGTATTTCAATCTACCCCCCTTAAAGAACTTTGCCCTCAAAGTTGGTGAATCTAATACTGTTACTCGTACATATACTGTATGCTAAGGTTATGACCTCTACATATAACTTGTCAAACTCCAAATGTCTGACATGATGCATACTACGCATCCAAACAGCATGTCACTGCATGCATAGCAATCAAAAATATCCGTTTTACTTCTCTCCAAGGGGGTCCATCCGCAGACAATTAGGTACAATCCTCCCCCAATGGCGAGTGATCCCTCTGGTACCGGTCACGTTTGATCACTTACGCTTTCTGGTTCACGGCCGTCATGACTTGAGCACTTACACTTTCTGGCTCTACGGTCCTATGGTTCTGATCAAATTCATTTGCACATATAGAGATCCTCAGGCACTTACTCATACTTACTTACTCATACTTTACTCATACTTACTCATACTTACTCATACTTATTCGGGACTACGCTGCCTCAGTGCCTTTGGAAAAATACTAAACACACACTGTCACCGTACGAACGGTGTAGTGGTTTTAAACTACTCTACACTTCCACAGACTCAAAACTAGCTTCACCTCCTATGGTTTCGACCGGATACCCGTGCCTAGGCATGGAAGATCCACTAGCGCCCGTGGGAGCGGTTTTAAAACCGATCCTCATTCTCAAGTTTGAAGAAAACGTTGTACCAAATTAGTTTTGGAAATTCATTTTGAAAACTTTGCATACATCTCCTAATTTCAATTTATGATGATTATTCCTATTACTAGTGTTATTATTGTGGCCACTTAAGGGAGCTTCCAGAGTCCTTCAACCCCAATGTGATCAGCATTGGTGTTGAATTATCCTTCCACTCCAATTTGTGTTCGGCTTCCCTTGATCGCTAGCAAATCAAGTTCCACTTCCCACCTCAATACAAACAGACAGCTCGTCAAACATCATTTCGTTTTCTATCTTTTTAATCTTGCTACTCATAATCATACACATACATTTTCCAATTTATATGATTCACTTACTACTTACTAATCATCTCATCAACTATACTACATCATCTCCAACTACTATACTCAAGAAATTCATGGGTGTAATATCCCATTAATTTGCTATACCAAATTTATACTCATAAAATACATCGGTTGTATACCGATTTATACTCATTACATACATCGGTTCCAAACCGATTTATACTCCTCAAGTCTCCCATACATACTCATTCCTCATACTATTACCAATCGGGGTTCTCATTCCCCTGGAGTTTCTCTACTCCTTTTCCTATACTTGCTTCTCAAATTACCACAATTACACGATGAGTGAATACAAATGTTTATGTAAGATAAGTATCAACCATCAAAACAAATTCTCTTGCGCTATGCGCATTGTAGTTTACGCACCTATCACGTAAAACATACAGTTCGCGGTTTTCGCTCTACCCCCCTTAAAAAGGGATTACGCCCACGTAATCTACCATGTGTCAATGATGAACATTGGTCGAAGGCATTCAGCCGCCATGGAGTGGTTCAGCTTCCACGCGGTCTATTATACAATGTTCCTTGATCAATGGGTCTTAACCGTGTTACCGGTTAGTCCCTGCCCAAGAATTTCATCGGAGTTATTTCACTCTGAACCGGGTTTGGTTCTAGCTTGAATGGCTGTAAGGCGTTAATGATTAACCTCGTGTTCATTAGGTGTATTTCACTTAGAATTCTGGGCCCACTAGCTTCTGCTGCGCGACCCTGATAACTTGGGTTATTTGCCCTTCTTGTTATCCTAGATGTGCTATACAACACCTTTTTATCCCTCTTATTGTGGAAATAAGGTTTATTGACCAAGTGTGGTGTTCTCTTACCGTGCTCGAACTCGATGAGTTTTAGATTTGTAACCAGCTCTCTGGCAATCTATATACATACTGTTGTGTTTGGTAGTGGTCATTCACTTGGCTCCTCCGACTTATTGTCGGTTGAGGTTAAGTCACTACTTAGTTGTAGTGCTTCCTCTATTGTTAGTAGCTTCTGAATTATACCAGTTTCTCTGGTTTATTACAAGTGTTCTTTACTTGTATGACCTTGCATTTTCAATGCGTCTGTCCTTGTGACTTTCTTAAGTCTCCTTTCACTTTTATTCCAATGGCATTCACATCTTGTGATTATTGGTGTGTTTCACCCTCTTCATGCTTCTTTGGCCTTGGGCCGCACAGTTTGTTTCTAAGCTTTCGCTTACTGGCTTATGCCATGTTTATTGGTGAAAGGAATAATTTACCACAATTTACATTTCCTCATACTCCTAGCTATCCCACTCAATCATTAACTGCACAAGTGCAATACCAAAACACTCAGTCATACAGAGTGCAGAGGCGTAAACCCTTGGCAGTAACTCTCTTATGAGATTGCAATAGGACTGATCGTTACTCTTTCAGGTGGTGCTTCATCATTTGGTGCAGACTTCTGGCTTGTTGCCCGGTCTGTTCACCATCTTGTATTAACAGCTCCATGGTATTGGGTGATTATTCACCATAACTGGTCGCATGCTGCGCACCGTGTTCTTACTGAGTTACAGTATTGGTTTACATGGCCTCCGCTGTTGCTAGCTTCAGCTCATGCATTTGTATCATTTATACAATGGTTCCCCATATATTTGGCAAATACCGCATATGGTATTCCTTTATTTTTCTGAGCTCCCTGAGCGTCATTGGTTTTATAACCGGTTACTCCTTGGTTGTCAACAATTGCTGTTGAAGCTTATTTCACATTGCTTGGCAAGAATTATATGCTCAAGCCTGACTACATTAGTAGTTCTGAGAGGGGTATATTTCCCGACAGTTACTGATGGTATCCCCTTCCTGGCATCTATGTGTTCACCGCTCTTGCGGTCTCACCTTTATGAGGGGCGTCCTCATTCATCGATTGTTACTCTTTCATTGGTGTCGTCCTTGACAGCCTTCCATATGGTTCACAGTGGGTTTTGCAACCGTTGGGTTATGTGTGGTAATAGTTTCATGGCCTACTAGCCATATTGCCTAGAGCTCTGCTCATCATAGGTCGTTCCCAAGTGGTTACTTCTCTGTAAGCCATTGCTGGGCTTGGAAGTGATACTGGGCTCCCTAATAAGATCGTCGCATCACGCTTCCGTTCGTTGGAGACCCTTTTGTATCCCGGTATTGATCGATACCATTTATTGATTTGGGGTATCCCCTATCAAGTGGGATCCCTTCGGTGTTCTAACCGTATGTTCGTTCCAATTGTGGTGTTCTTACCAAGACATCTCGTTCAACTGTGTTGACTTGATACCCTTTATGGATTGCTCCTGGGTAGTACCGATTATACGGTAGCATCTGACTGACATTTATGAGTATGTTCAGTTTATTGTCCTACCTTGCGGTTCTGGATCTAAGTTATCCGTTGAGGGTTGTAACATCTTCCGTTCTTAGGGTAGACCATTGGTATTTGTCCTTGTGTTATAACGGATTTGATATCCCTTCCGGTGATGAATGGTATTTCTGGTACCTTATAACATCACCCTGTGTGTTTGTGGTAGTCGTTCTGGGAATTTTCATCCCGCTCATTGCACACTGATGTGTCAATGTTAGGCATTTGCCATATAGTGTTTAGACTGGGTATTCCCTCTAGTTATCATGCTTTACTTGGATATCCTCGAGACATATCCAATGTCTTATTCCGTTGTTAGTGTTTCTTGCATTTTCAACTCTTAATGTTCCTCCTGGAGTGAGTTTCTGACTCCTTAGCTTGTAGCTTATCTGAGTTTCCTTTGTTCGGTTGAGGTAACCAACTGTTCTGTTTCAAATTTACTTATGGTCCGTAGAACAGAGTTGACTACTTCTCGTGTTTTGTACACTACATGTATACATACGTGGGGTACCGTCTTGGTACGTTACCACTTACCTAACTATCTGTCAGGCCCGCAAGCCCCTTCGGAGTGCGGTCGTCCCACATCCCGTATTTGGGTACACTCATAGTGTTCGTCACACGCCTAGGTGAAGTATTCTATTGTCAACTCCCTTGTATCATTCTATGATACTCACCGTAATTCCGTCTGTTTGGTTTTTTAAAAATCCAGGGTTTAAAAGAAGAGTTTGTGATTTTGAAGAAAATTTTGGGTTTTAAAATAGCAGTTCGGTGTTAAAAGGAATTCTTCATGGCGTTTCCATGATTGAGGTCTTGACCAGGTTCAGCTTCTTGCTGACCGGTATGTTCTTGTTACAATGGTTGGGCCATTAGGCCTTTCCAAGGTTTCATTATTTAATCCTTAGGATTAGTAATCCTATATTTGCTCCATTCGTCATAGCGGTACTTTGGAAAGTATTTGCAGGTTGTTAAAAGTCTTCCAACCGTCTTGTAGTTGCTGCACTTGCCCTGGGCAAGTGCGCGGGTAGGTTGTTTTTCGGTTAACGCATACCGGTTACGGTATCGTTTCCATCCATATTTGGTGGTCTTATTAGATCTTCCTTTGATCTTTCAATCTTGGTGATCAATCTCCTAAGTCGTTTCTCAGTGTTCTTGACATAGTTGTTGTCAATCCTGTGGTCTCACACCTTCACTGTGGTTAATGAGACTTGACTTATCCTTAGGAACCACGTTGTAGTCCTATGGGTATATGCTTTATGATTACTTCCATTGTCACCTGGACTATGTCGTTCGGTTATTGCAGCCTCTTGGCGTATAGGTTTGGTGTTAATCCAACCTCGACTAATTCCTTAGTCGGTTCGTATACCGTTGTTGGTATTATCGAACATTACAGTCCGTAGACTCTCTTGTCTCGGGCTTGCTACTCTATCTTCCTTGTTTCATTGCGCGATTGTGCTTCTCTTCTTGTTGGCTATTCATGGTTCTCGCGACTGCGAAGCATGTCGCCCCATGGTGCCATAAATTCCACTATCCTTTATTTAGGATCTTCAATCCTCCGCCATTACGTGCGGTCATCATCATTCAACGGGAACCGTCTTCGGGACTTCCAGTTCTTGGACTCTACCGTATGCCAGATTCTTTTCCTAATCAGGTTTACTTGCAACTGCCAGATCGGGTGTTACCCGAGTGTGATAGGTCTTTCCATCTCTCTGGCGTTATCCTCCCAACTTAATACCGTGGGTTGCGGAGGGCGGGGTATGGTTGCTGTAGGTTTCCGGTTCACGCGGAAGTTCCTAACTAGCGTACCTCACACGCTAACACTCAACCCTTAGCCCTAAGTCTCTAATTCCTAACTTGGTATTTTCCCTAACTCGGTATTTCATCCATCAGAGCGAAGTATCGCTCTTATACCACTTTTTGTAACACCCCTACTGCTAATACCGTCATTACCGTACCGTGCTTACCTTCGCAGCGGATATTACTTACTCAACGGCGGGTGTACAATGCCGTTAGTCACCCACGTGACTAACAAGGCGAGTTACAATTCTACATACTATCGGTCTGATGAATATGAACATACCGAGTACTCTACACAATACAATACCTTCCATTGCTTACTCACCCATAATTTATTTACAACTTCAATTCATTACTATACCGAGTATACTACAATCCTTAAATTACCGATACAGTTTGGACTTCCAATTTCCCAATACATTACAAGTTCATCCCTTTTATACAACTACCCATGCTTACATAGCAGTCCCCGTCCTACTCTCTCGAACGGTGGTCAGCTTCGAGTACCTGCACACTAAAAACGGTCCCCCTAGGGAGTCAGCTTACGCTGCATATGAAATCCGCATATACCGCGTGCTAACCGCGGTACGCCGACTACTTTGGGTCGGATATATATGGAGTTCATTTTACAAGCATACATACATACTCATACTACAACAATACAATCAAAAATACCTACATAAATATGCAAGTTCAATACTTACTAAGGAAGACAATTCAATAGTCAACCATTCGTATTGGTTATTCATTCATTACTCTTCGTACTGTGTTCGATATTCGCTACTCTACTCATACTTACTCCTTACTCTTGCATCCTCGTCACTATACTTGTGCATACTCACTACTCAATTCTCCATACTTACTCTTACGTACTCGATACTCAATGCTTACTCATACACACTCGATACTCGGTACTCATTGCATACTCATACTCACTTCTTACTCAGTACTCATTACTTTGCTCATACATACGCGATACTCATTACTCATTACTTTGGCCTCTGGGCGGAGTCATACACAAGACTCGCCACCGGACCTACAATACGAGGGCTATACGCTTAGCTCCTCAAATACTCAAATGCCCGCTTTTACCGGACTACTCAAATTCCCAACACTCTTCTCTCAGAGTACATTACAATCTCATGGATTAGTCTAAGAGTGTCTCTCTCGATAACCTCCACTAGCTTAGGGAATTACCACCGACTAGTATCCTCAGATTTAAGGGTTTCCCCAACGTATCGAATACTCTCATGTTCAGGACATACTTACATCAGTCAGGTCCTCTCATAATGGGTCGACTAATTTCTAGGGGTTTGGAGATCCCTCATCATTCTTTACTACTCTCATGGTTCATATCTTGCACCAAGATTAATTCCTCTATTAGAGGTTACTTATATACTTCCACTACTTTTGTTTGTGGATTATTCCATTCGGTTCTCCTACCGTCATCGGAAGGTTATTACTCCCGTACACTCTCTCACATTCTAGTGAGTTTCGTTGGGTTGCGTTATCGTTTGTTAGTTCGTTAGTTTAGTGCGTTGCTACGGTTCCATTAGCTCACAACATGACTCTTACTACGAGCCACTACACCACAAGACTCATCTAAGAGTCGTACTACACACCAAATGAAGCCACACAATCAATCAAGAAGGGTTAGCTCACACAACATACAGCAAGACATATAATGAAAGGCAATAAACCGTTTTCATGCTTTAGTTTTGATTAGCCGGCATACAGCACACAAATCAACGTAACTCGGTTAGCATACGGGGCATGAGGAAATCATACCTTTCACCGGCGTTAGCTCTACCATGTGTTCCCTCATTCCTTGGTTCACACTTGTTCCACTGATAATGTTCCGACATTATTATTAATACTATACACTTACGATACACAATTAATTATTATTCCAGTACTTACCCCGTTATCCCGGTATACTTAATGTTCTCATACTCTCAACCTACTTGATTACTTTTCATACTTGTTTTCCTTCTCCCATACTTACTTCCTTACCATTGTTGTCACATTAATGGTATATTACTAAGGTCCTTTATTTATGTACTTACCTACATACATACATACATATGATTACTATGTTACTACTGTTTTTTTTATAAGTTAGGGCCGTCCGACCCACCGTCCGACCCAACCTATGGGTCGGACCGTTCCAGTAAGTTTCCCGTCTTCTGAAATTGTCCCGTCCGACCCAGAACTGTTCCGTCCGACCCATACACCTCTGGTCGGACCATTCCAGTAGCTTTCGGTTTCGTGGTTTGTGCCTGTCCGACCCACCGTCCGACCCAACCTCTGGGTCGGACCGGTCCAGAACATGCCTACAGATTTTGTTTTTCACTTCTTTCTTTACCCATTTCTTCCCCAATCTTCCTACATGTAATCCCACATGTTTTAGCACTAATTAAGCCCTCTAAATCACCTTAATTCATCCACCAAATCCATTACTAAGTCCATCAAACAACTTACACAATTTCCGTACTTCTTCTTCAACACATGTAACAGTTTTTGTTACATCTATGTTATAGATTTTACAATTCAATTCTCCCATGCAATAATTCCTCAACCAATGCCATTCCTTGCATTCTAAATACCTATCCTTACCATGCCAATTCATTTCCAAGCCATTGCACTACCTACACCCAAGTTCCAACTCTCATTTTACAAAATCCTGCACACCAATTTCTTCTTAGTTTAACAATGCATTTTGATAACCCTCTTGCTACAGATTTTGTACCTTAGCTTCACATACTTCCATCACCTATCCATGGTCATCAAACCTCTCTACTATCCTCAATACACACCTTGGTCCTCCCATTCACCAAGTCGTTCTTTAATGCACGATTCCTACCAAAATTTTGCCATAGTTCACCTACAATTCTCACTTATCCACACATACCCATTATCACCAAAATCATTCCTATTCTAGCTACACCCATACAAGGGTCCTACCAGCAATACAAGCAATCTTAATACATCATTAATTCCTCAAAACACAATACCAATACACATACACAATTCCTTGGCTCTAAGGCCTACAATCCACATACTTGTTCACAATTACCCAAACTTTCATAATTACAATTCTACTACATTATTTTGGTTTCTTTAAATTGGTTTACCCATTCCCATTATCCTAATGCATTAAAATTTTGCATTAAGGAAGAGCTCTTACCTTGAGCTTATATTTCCTTCATTTCTTTTCCACTTCTTCTCCTTCTCTTTTTCTTGCAAAATCGGCCATGTGGGGGATGGAGTTTCCAAACTCCATCCCAACACCCAAATTACATAAGGAGAATATAATTAGACTTCTAATCCCTTAAAACTCCACTAATTCAATGAAGGGTTTAAATCACCATTAGTTTGGGTTTTTACCTTGGAGCTTTTAAGAGAGGTTTTTAAGCCTTGAATACAAAGGAGAGTTCCTCCACCATTGGAGAGTTGAACCAAGCTCAAACAAAGAAGAAACAAGGCATTACAAGGAGGGCAAAAATCGGCCACTATAGAGAATGAAGGAAAAATGGATTTTTCTTGAAACTTTTTACCTTAGGAGGAAGAGGAGACTCCATGCTTCGAAATGGTGTCATTTATTCTTCGAATGCTCAAAACCCATGGAGATGAAGTTGCTCATTTTTGGATTTTGAAAAGATAGAAATGTAGAGCTTGAAGAGGGGAGTTCAAATATGTATTTTATTTTACATTTGGAGCTCAAATGGAGCTAGAGCATGAGGAAGAAAGTGAGAAGCCATTGGAGCTATTTTGAGAGCTTCAAAATCGTGGGCTTAGAGAGGAAGAAGGAGAATGTGCTGCAGGAGGGGGGGCTCCATCGTGAGAGAGAGGGAAAGGAATTGGAGAGAGAGTAGAGAATTAAGAGAATCAGAGGAGAGAGGGAAGGAGTGCCTTTTTTCTTTTTGCTTTTAGTTTTCTTGTCTTCTAGTGTGTGTGAGAGAGAGTAATATTTAATTGAGTGTGAGAGGGTAATAATACCCTATAAAAATTGGCCCCACTTACACTGTTAAGCTGGAGCAGTTTCTCGTCTTTTACAGAAACGCTCGTTAATTTACCCGGTTTAGCACTATTCACTAACTGGCCCCGTTTTCCGGAATTTTCTCGTTTCTTTAATTTTAATGGACATTAAGCTTCCGTTAATGTTTATTTATAGTTATTTAATGAACTATAATTTTTACGGGTTCGTTTGACCACTTAAAATTACGTTTTCGCGTTTTCTCGAAAAACGCGCGCTAAAGCTATATTAGCGTTTTAATATATTTTGGTTCCATTTTCTTCGGAATCATTCCCATATACTAATTAGGAATTAATAAGCCTTAGGAATCCTTACGATACTATAACCGAGGTTCCGTACCTCCTATGGTTATTTAACGCTTGTTTTAGCGTTTTCCGCTTTCCAAGCGTTTTTCTCATTTTTTTGGATTTATTTTCCTTACCAAAATTACTTAGGCACTATTAGGCCCTTAAATACTATATTAAAATATTCTAATCACCATATTTAAGTTCGGGGTATTTCAATCTACCCCCCTTAAAGAACTTTGCCCTCAAAGTTGGTGAATCTAATACTGTTACTCGTACATATACTGTATGCTAAGGTTATGACCTCTACATATAACTTGTCAAACTCCAAATGTCTGACATGATGCATACTACGCATCCAAACAGCATGTCACTGCATGCATAGCAATCAAAAATATCCGTTTTACTTCTCTCCAAGGGGGTCCATCCGCAGACAATTAGGTACAATCCTCCCCCAATGGCGTGTGATCCCTCAGGTACCGGTCACGTTTGAACACTTACGCTTTCTGGTTCACGGCCGTCATGACTTGAGCACTTACGCTTTCTGGCTCTACGGTCCTTTGGTTCTGATCAAATTCATTTGCACATATAGAGATCCTCAGGCACTTACTCATACTTACTTACTCATACTTTACTCATACTTACTCATACTTATTCAGGACTACGCTGCCCCAGTGCCTTTGGAAAAATACAAAACACACACTGTCACCGCACGAACGGTGTAGTGGTTTTAAACTACTCTACACTTCCACAGACTCAAAACTACCTTCACCTCCTATGGTTTCGACCGGATACCCGTGCCTAGGCATGGAAGATCCACTAGCGCCCGTGGGAGCGGTTTTAAAACCGATCCTCATTCTCAAGTTTGAAGAAAACGTTGTACCAAATTAGTTTTGGAAATTCGTTTTGAAAACTTTGCATACATCTCCTAATTTCAATTTATGATGATTATTCCTATTACTAGTGTTATTATTGTGGCCACTTAAGGGAGCTTCCAGAGTCCTTCAACCCCAATGTGATCAGCATTGGTGTTGAATTATCCTTCCACTCCAATTTGTGTTCGGCTTCCCTTGATCGCTAGCAAATCAAGTTCCACTTCCCACCTCAATACAAACAGACAGCTCGTCAAACATCATTTCGTTTTCTATCTTTTTAATCTTGCTACTCATAATCATTCACATACATTTTCCAATTTATATGATTCACTTACTTACTAATCATCTCATCAACTATCACTACATCATCTCCAACTACTATACTCAAGAAATTCATGGGTGTAATATACCATTAATTTGCTATACCAAATTTATACTCATAAAATACATCGGTTGTATACCGATTTATACTCATTACATACATCGGTTCCAAACCGATTTATACTCCTCAAGTCTCCCATACATACTCATTCCTCATACTATTACCAATCAGGGTTCTCATTCCCCTGGAGTTTCTCTACTCCTTTTCCTATACTTGCTTCTCATATTACCACAATTACACGATGAGTGAATACAAATGTTTATGTAACATAAGTATCAACCATCAAAACGAATTCTCTTGCGCTATGCGCATTGTAGTTTACGCACCTATCACGTAAAACATACATTTCGCGGTTTTTGCTCTACCCCCCTTAAAAAGGGATTACGCCCACGTAATCTACCATGTGTCAATGATGAACATTGGTCGAAGGCATTCAGCCACCATGGAGTGGTTCAGCTTCCACGTGGTCTATTATACAATGTTCCTTGATCACTGGGTCTTAACCGTGTTACCGGTTAGTCCCTGCCCAAGAATTTCATTGGAGTTATTTCACTCTCAACCGGGTTTGGTTCTAACTTGAATGGCTGTAAGGCGTTAATGATTAACCTCGTGTTCATTAGGTGTATTTCACTTAGAATTCTGGGCCCACTAGCTTCTGCTGCGCGACCCTGATAACTTGGGTTATTTGCCCTTCTTGTTATCCTAGATGTGCTATACAACACCTTTTTATCCCTCTTATTGTGGAAATAAGGTTTATTGACCAAGTGTGGTGTTCTCTTACCGTGCTCGAACTCGATGAGTTTTAGATTTGTAACCAGCTCTCTGGCAATCTATATACATACTGTTGTGTTTGGTAGTGATCATTCACTTGGCTCCTCCGACTTATTGTCGGTTGAGGTTAAGTCACTACTTAGTTGTAGTGCTTCCTCTATTGTTAGTAGCTTCTGAATTATACCAGTTTCTCTGGTTCATTACAAGTGTTCTTTACTTTTATGACCTTGCATTTTCAATGCGTCGGTCCTTGTGACTTTCTTAAGTCTCTGATAAGTGTCCAAATGAGCATGTTTTATAGGTGTATTTCATATATAATATTAGCACTTTTCTTGCTCATTTCTCCACTTCGGTTAGTTTTCCTCTAGTTTATGTTTTATTGTTATCTCACAAATTTATTGTTTAAACATGAGGAAAACCAAGCTAGGAGCAAAGTAGACGAAAAGACCAATGCATAGGCGCAAACGGCTCGAAAAACGGAGTCCAAACGAAGAATCTAGAGCCGGTCAAGTTTGTGTCCGCATTTGTGACGTCGTGAGTGTCCGCATAGAACCACGATGTCACAAGCGAGGACAGCCATGCGGACAAGATATGGAGCGCGGACTCCATTTGTGACGTCGTGAGTGTCCGCATAGAACCACGACGTCACAAGTGAGGACAGCCATGCGGACAAATTGAGAGCGCGCCTAACTCTCTTGTCCGCCCAGAACCATGAGGACACAAGCGAGGACACTCATGCGGACAAGACTTGGACACGGACTCCATTTGTGTCCTCATGAGTGTCCGCCTAAAACAACGCGGACAGCCACGCGGACGTGACTAAAAATCAACGCGCGCCAGTTTTCTTCTTCGCCCGTCGACTTGCTTCTGCCATATCCATCTACTCCGCACCGCCTACCTTAATTCTCTCACGCGTCTTCAGCTCTGTCCCCTGCAATTAATGAGCAATCAATGCTCTTCCACTCCAGATCTGCCTCTTCCCTTCCTCTATATAAACACACTGCACCTTCAACCAAATACACACATTCCACCCCCAAACTCAACACTCAAAATCTCTCATTCCATTTACAGAAATCTTACGTACGCTCTCCACTCTTCTCTTCATTTCTCCATTCACCATCCACACCTCTCGCATTATTATTAATATTACGTCCAACCTCTGTCTGACTTATTACCAGTTAATATGTCAGGCTAAGAAGGATTTACTCCGGGCGAAGGTTTAATTATGGTTCGTTTAGTTGTGTAATCTATATTTCTACTAAATATCTTTGAATATTTTTTCTCTCCTTTTTTAAAATAATTCAGTTTGCTACGATTAAAGTTTTTGTTTCTCTCTCCCTTTTTAATAATTTCATCGATTTATTAAAAAGCCTTACTAAATCTGTTTTTAATCTGATCGGTGACGAACAGACAGGTTAATTAAGCCGTAAAACTGTAGGAACTTATTTTCATCATTTAAGTTAGTACAAGTTGCAAGAATAAAATTCCTCACACTCCTCTGCCGTTTACACGCATTTTGCTTGAGTTTTCATCGGACCCTGCATTTTCAGGTAAACGAGTTCTTATGAGTTTTCATCGGACCTTAAGATAATAACAGGAATCTTGCCAAATTATTTTATTAAACCGGTAGAGATAGCACAATTAATCAGATCATATTAACCTGAACCCGGAGTTCCGTTTAATTTAACTTCAATTCACTAAATTAATCTGTTATTTACTCTTCAAAAACAAGTCAATTAACTCCCCCCTTTTTGTGACACGCTTAGGTACTATATAATTCACCTTAGTCCCACGGTTCGATATCCGGTCGCTTACACTTTACTATACTACCACGACCGGGATTTGTTTGCAGCCCGACGTTTATTTTGAGTTTTAATTTCTTTTCTTTTATTTTAATTTCACCAGTTTAACCACTCACGATTACACGTCTGCAAAATGGCGCCGTTGCCGGGGACTTGATTTATTCTAGTCCCTAAGCCCCGGATAATTCACCTGTTATATTATAATAATCTGTTAATATTAATTGGATACTTGACTTTGGACATCTGACTACGGACATCTGACTTCTGACATCTAATTACTAACTCTTTATATTATTGTCATTTAATTTCCATTGTTCTTAACATTTAATTTCCATTGTCCTTCAATTTCCAGTATACTAACTTATAATTTCCAGTATACTAACTACTAACTTTAATTTTCTGTCATTTCTTTCCATTGTCATTTCAATTTTCTGTCATTTCTTTCCATTGTCCCTAACTACTAACTTAAAATTTCTGTCAACTAATTCCTAACATTTTTATTTATTCTAACACATAACGAGTTTCTTTTCTCTGTTTTGAGTGGTGAATGCCTTTTACCAGGTCACACAGCTACCCGGAAAATATTAATAATCACACGGTTGGTTACATTCCAAAGATCGAGAGAACCTTTCTGCGCACCCTAAGGCAGCGACGAACTCAACAAAACATTACCACCACAGTGATAGAATCTGACCCGGAAGCTGACATGGCATCTACACCAGCGACAGTTCGAAATATCAACAGGCCGTCTAACCAAGGACAACAGCCTGCTATCATCCTTCCTCACCTTAGCCCATCCGAATACGATGAGTGGCAGAAGCTGAAGCCATATCATCAGATCAGATGTGTTAAGGAGCTGGGCATGTTTGATGCTTCCAGTCCAGACGAAGCCCTGTTACATGTTACAAAATTCTTGCAACATGCCAACAGTCTTACTGCGACCGACACAGTACTCCAGTACGCAAGATTGTCATTATTCCCCCACAGCCTAACGGGAAGTGCGAGCAAGTGGTATCATACCCTGACACCAAGTACTATTGGTACTTGGGATGACATGGCCACCAAGTTCTACGACAAATTCCTACCCCCGAGCCGAACGTTGGAAATGATTGCTGAAATCTATAATTTCAAGCAACCAAGGTCGGAGAATATTTGTGAAACTTGGGATCGTTTCAAAGGACTACTACTTACTTGTCCTCACCATGGTCTGACGAAAGAACAAGTATCACAACTGTTCTACAAAGGCTTGATCGGTCCGTGCAGAACAATGGTACTGTCCTCGTTAGGGGCCGATATTCTGAAAAAGCCAGGAGCACAATTTCTGAACAGCATGAAGTCTCTCTGTGAAGAAATCAGAGACTGGGCCTCCGGTGGATCAAGGAGCGGTACTCCAGGTTTATATCATGTTGGGGAAAGTGATAACAAGTTTGACCAGCTGATGAAAAGCCATGAGCAACTCATGGAAAGCAATGCTCAGCAGGCAACAAAAGTCAGTACTCTGCAAAAAGTGGTTGAGCAGATGGCTATGAACTCCTACCCCCAGCAAGCTAAGTCGATGATTTCCCGATCATCTACAACCCCTCCAGGCTATGCACCTCTGTCCCAATCATCTTCCGTTATTTCTTGTACACAATGTGGTGGGCCTCATGACTATGAATAATGCCCCCAACTACAAGAATTAAAAGCAGCAGAGGAGGCAAACTATCTCACCAACAATTCAGGATATAGACAACCTTGGCAACGTAACATGCAATCCAACCTTCGCTACTCAAACACCGACAATATCCAAAACCCACATACACTTCAAACATCCCAAAATTACAGACCTCAGTCCAATTTTCAAGGAGGCCAGAGGCAGTATCAGCAACAACCTTACGAAAATGATGCTTCTTAGAGTCGACAAACTCCACCTCCTTCGAATCCTGAGTCTGGAATGTCTCAAATGCAAGAGATGTTTAAGGCAATGATGGGTAAGTCCAGAGACACAAGCAAGAGTAGCCCTGCGCAAAGACCAAACAGCCTTGCAGTCTCAGATTCAACAACTCCTTACCCAACAAAGGCCACCTGGTAAATTTCCCTCACAAACCAATCCAAATCCAAAAGAGTATGCAAGTGCAATTTACGTAGTGGACCAGCCCATCACATTAGCTCAAAAGGAGCAACAACCCGAGAGTGAAATGGTCCCTGAAGTGGAGCAGCAGGCCGAGGAAGAATACCTCGACATGAACCAACTGAAGCTCTATGCCAAATTAGTTGCGATAAACGAAATGATGGAAGGTCCACTAGACCTTACATCACAGCAACCGGAGAGCAAACTGGTTCATATAGTGGACGACTTACCTGGGATTTGAGTTACTCTTTACCACCACCCCCGTTCGAAAATGAGCAAACGGCATCAAATCTTCTGTTTGAGCTTGAGGACAAGCCATCAGAGGACAACTTCTACCTCAACTTCATGGAGTCTCCTCCCTCTGAAGTCAATTACCGTTATTTTCCCTCCTTCTCTGTGCTATATCCAGAAAATGAGGATAGTTACATCCTCAAAAATGAAGAGGAGGAAATGCTCGCTCCCGTCAGAACATCCAAACAAAATACCAATATCACCTTCAAGGAACCACCTCCCTCTGAAGTTGAATTCAATCAAGGCTCTTCCTATGAGCCTCTCAAAGAAGACGAGGATTATTACATCCTCAAATTTGAAGAGGAAAAGCCATCCAACTTTGATCTTCATCTGGAGGATCACAGCCTTCCCCTCTTATGCAACAAAGAAGTAGGGTGGAAACTCGAAGTCAGCTCGCTAAGTGAGAAGGCCACCTTTCCATTTGATCCAGGGTCAGAATTTGAAGATACAAATTTCCCCGAAGTTCTCCCTGAACCGCTCAACGCAGTTAAGGATGTCTTCATCCTTAAATTTGAATGGGCGTCTCCACAACTAGATGATACTCACACTAAGGATCATCCATTGAAAAATTTGGGCCCTTCGACAAAGAAAAATAATGCCCACCCAACCCACCCGTTGAAGCCCACTTCCACCTTCATTTTCATTCCGGGGGAGGAAATTTACATCCTCGACTCTGAGCAAGCACCACCACTACCATCTTGCATCCATACGGCTAAACAACAAAAGGAGAATGTTTACATTCTCCAGTTTGAGGAAGCACTACCACCATCACCCGGTTTTCAATACAATATTAATAGCAGCAAACACCTCCTTCAAAACCAGGTTTTGTGGAGTTTGTCTTTTCCTACTGTAATTGTTGCCGTAATTCTTTGTTTTGATCCAGGTGGTTCGGTCCTACATATTGCCAATTTCCTGTTCCCGGTACTACCATTGTCAACATTCATTTATGATCCGGGATAATGACGAACATGCGTCTAGCTAGAGACGTTAAACCCGGGCAGCTTGGTGGGAGGCAACCCACTATCTATCTTTTGTCTTTCCTTTAATTTAATGTTGTTTTCCTTTTTGTACTATATTTCCCTTTTATGTTATAATAAAATGCAGGTTTTACTTGAGTTCTTCTGGCTGTGTAGAATCTCTTACAGGTACATTTCATGACATTCCACAGCTGCACTCAAGTGTGGGGGAGCTCTACACTCTACGAAATTGGGGAGTACACTCTTTCCTTTATTAATTGCATGCCCTGTTATTTATTTCCATCTACGCAATGAGGGCATTGCTTAAGCTTAAGTGTGGGGGAAGAGCCTTTTCAGGGCATTTTGTGCTTAAAATGTTTAAATCTCTCTGCTTATCTTGCATTTGTTCAAAAATTAAAATTATGTACCCTGCTAATGTAGGTTGTTCTCTTTAAAAACAAATACTATTATGAATTGTGGGATAAATGGTACAAATTTAAAATTTTCATTTGATTACTTTTGAGGAGCATTTTTATGCGGTGTGACCAAATGATCTGCAAATGGTTGGATTTTATTGCTCAGGGTTTCTTTCTGTCTTCTCTCTTAGGGATTGCTAAGGGGTGCTTCTCTGTTAAAAAAAGAGAGAAAGAAAAATAAAAAAAATAAGGGACTTGCGAGACACCATTGGTAACCAACAAAGAGAGTTGAGTGTTCTTGAATACAAAGGCGTGATGCCTACATTTTCTCATCCCTTATGCAAAAGTGAAACAAATGCATAAATCTATTCTTCCTTTTGTTTTCTCCTCAATGCCCATTCTTGAGAGAAGTTGGCCATGGTAAAAGTTCTCAGAGTCACCTAAACAAAAGAAACATTGAAGTACCTTGGATCATACCCCGAAACTCTATATTTTATTTTTACCCTGAGCACACCTATGCCACCAGCAGATGATGGATCACACTCCTCAATAAGTTAAAAAGATCATGAACTGTTCACCTCTTTATCCTACCCTTCATAATAATATTTGTTAGTATTGAGCATTCCCTACTTACTTGGGTACGTGGTTTTGCTTGAGGACAAGCAAAAAGATAAGTGTGGGGGTGTGATAAGTGTCCAAATGAGCATGTTTTATAGGTGTATTTCATATATAATATTAGCACTTTTCTTGCTCATTTCTCCACTTCGGTTAGTTTTCCTCTAGTTTATGTTTTATTGTTATCTCACAAATTTATTGTTTAAACATGAGGAAAACCAAGCTGGGAGCAAAGTAGACGAAGAGACGAACGCATAGGCGCAAACGGCTCGAAAAACGGAGTCCAAACGAAGAATCTAGAGCCGGTCAAGTTTGTGTCCGCATTTGTGACGTCGTGAGTGTCCGCATAGAACCACGACGTCACAAGCGAGGACAGCCATGGACAAGATATGGAGCGCGGACTCCATTTGTGACGTGTGAGTGTCCGCATAGAACCACGACGTCACAAGTGAGGACAGCCATGCGGACAAATTGAGAGCGCGCCTAACTCTCTTGTCCGCCCAGAACCATGAGGACACAAGCGAGGACACTCATGCGGACAAGACTAGGACACGGACTCCATTTGTGTCCTCATGAGTGTCCGCCTAAAACAACGCGGACAGCCACGCGGACGTGACTAAAAATCAACGGCGCCAGTTTTCTTCTTCGCCCGTCGACTTGCTTCTGCCATATCCATCTACTCCGCACCGCCTACCTTAATTCCTCACGCGTCTTCAGCTCTGTCCCCTGCAATTAATGAGCAATCAATGCTCTTCCACTCCAGATCTGCCTCTTCCCTTCCTCTATATAAACACACTGCACCTTCAACCAAATACACACGTTCCACCCCCAAACTCAACACTCAAATCTCTCATTCCATTTACAGAAATCTTACGTACGCTCTCCACTCTTCTTCTCTTCATTTCTCCATTCACCATCCACACCTCTCGCATTATTATTAATATTACGTCCAACCTCTGTCTGACTTATTACCAGTTAATATGTCAGGCTAAGAGGATTTACTCCGGGCGAAGGTTTAATTATGGTTGTTTAGTTGTGTAATCTATATTTCTACCGGTTAAAATAAATTCAGTTTGTTACGATTAAAGTTTTGTTTCTCTCCCTTTTTAATAAATTTCATCGATTTATTAAAAAGCCTTACTAAATCTGTTTTAATCTGATCGGTGACGAACAGACAGGTTAATTAAGCCGTAAAACTGTAGGAACTTATTTTCATCGTTTAAGTTAGTACAAGTTGCAAGAATAAAATTCCTCACACTCCTCTGCCGTTTACACGCATTTTGCTTGAGTTTTCATCGGACCTGCATTTTCAGGTAAACGAGTTCTTATGAGTTTTCATCGGACCTTAAGATAATAACAGGAATCTTGCCAAATTATTTTATTAAACCGGTAGAGATAGCACAATTAATCAGATCATATTAACCTGAACCCGGAGTTCCGTTTAATTTAACTTCAATTCACTAAATTAATCTGTTATTTACTCTTCAAAAACAAGTCAATTAACTCCCCCCTTTTTGTGACACGCTTAGGTACTATATAATTCACCTTAGTCCCACGGTTCGATATCCGGTCGCTTACACTTTACTATACTACCACGACCGGGATTTGTTTGCAGCCCGACGTTTATTTTGAGTTTTAATTTCTTTTCATTTATTTTAATTTCACCAGTTTAACCACTCACGATTACACGTCTGCAGTCTCCTTTCACTTTTATTCCAATGGCATTCACATCTTGTGATTATTGGTGTGTTTCACCCTCTTCATGCTTCTTTGGCCTTGGGCCGCACAGTTTGTTTCTAAGCTTTACTGGCTTATGCCATGTTTATTGGTGAAAGGAATAATTTACCACAATTTACATTTCCTCATACTCCTAGCTATCCCACTCGATCATTAACTGCACAAGTGCAATACCAAAACACTCAGTCATACAGAGTGCAGAGGTGTAAACTCTTGGCAGTAACTCTCTTATGAGATCGCAATAGGACTGATCGTTACTCTTTCAGGTGGTGCTTCATCATTTGGTGCAGACTTCTGGCTTGTTGCCCGGTCTGTTCACCATCTTGTATTAACAACTCCATGGTATTGGGTGATTATTCACCATAACTGGTCGCATGCTGCACACCGTGTTCTTACTGAGTTACAGTATTGGTTTACATGGCCTCCGCTGTTGCTAGCTTCAGCTCATGCATTTGTATCATTTATACAATGGTTCCCCATATATTTGGCAAATACAGCATATGATATTCCTTTATTTTTCTGTGGTCCCTGAGCATCATTGGTTTTATAACCGGTTACTCCTTGGTTGTCAACAATTGCTGTTGAAGCTTATTTCACATTGCTTGGCAAGAATTATATGCTCAAGCCTGACTACATTAGTAGTTCTGAGTGGGGTATATTTCCCGACAGTTACTGATGGTATCCCCTTCCTGGCATCTATGTGTTCACCGCTCTTGCGGTCTCACCTTTATGAGGGGCGTCCTCATTCATTGATTGTTACTCTTTCATTGGTGCCGTCCTTGACAGCCTTCCATATGGTTCACAGTGGGTTTTGCAACCGTTGGGTTATGTGTGGTAATAGTTTCATGGCCTACTAGCCATATTGCCTAGAGCTCTGCTCATCATAGGTCGTTCCCAAGTGGTTACTTCTCTGTAAGCCATCACTGGGCTTGGAAGTGATACTGGGCTCCCTAATAAGATCGTCGCATCACGCTTCCGTTCGTTGGAGACCCTTTTGTATCCCGGTATTGATCGATACCATTTATTGATTTGGGGTATCCCCTGTCAAGTGGGATCCCTTCGGTGTTCTAACCGTATGTTCGTTCCAATTGTGGTGTTCTTACCACGACATCTCGTTCAACTGTGTTGACTTGGTACCCTTTATGGATTGCTCCTGGGTAGTACCGATTATACGGTAGCATCTGACTGACATTTATGAGTATGTTCAGTTTATTGTCCTACCTTGCGGTTCTGGATCTGAGTTATCCGTTGAGGGTTGTAACATCTCCCGTTCTTAGGGTAGACCATTGGTATTTGTCCTTGTGTTATAACGGATTTGATATCCCTTCCGGTGATGAATGGTATTTCTGGTACCTTATAACATCACCCTGTGTGTTTGTGGTAGTCGTTCTGGGAATTTTCATCCCGCTCATTGCACACTGATGTGTCAATGTTAGGCATTTGCCTTACAGTGTTTAGACTGGGTATTCCCTCCAGTTATCATGCTTTACTTGGATATCCTCGAGACATATCCAATGTCTTATTCCGTTGTTAGTGTTTCTTGCATTTTCAACTCTTAATGTTCCTCCTGGAGTGAATTTCTGACTCCTTAGCTTGTAGCTTATCTGAGTTTCCTTTGTTCGGTTGAGGTAACCAACTGTTCTGTTTCAAATTTACTTATGGTCCGTAGAACAAAGTTGACTACTTCCCGTGTTTCGTACACTACATGTATACATACGTGGGGTACCGTCTTGGTACGTTTCCACTTACCTAACTATCTGTCAGGCCCGCAAGCCCCTTCGGAGTGCGGTCGTCCCACATCCCGTATTTGGGTACACTCGTAGTGTTCGTCACACGCCTAGGTGAAGTATTCTATTGTCAACTCCCTTGTATCATTCTATGATACTCACCGTAACTCCGTCTGTTTGGTTTTTTAAAAATCCAGGGTTTAAAAGAAGAGTTTGTGATTTTGAAGAAAATTTTGGGTTTTAAAATAGCAGTTCGGTGTTAAAAGGAATTCTTCATGGCGTTGCCATGATTGAGGTCTTGACCAGGTTCAGCTTCTTGCTGACCGGTATGTTCTTGTTACAATGGTCAGGCCGTTAGGCCTTTCCAAGGTTTCATTATTTAATCCTTAGGATTAGTAATCCTATATTTGCTCCATTCGTCATAGCGGTACTTTGGCAAGTATTTGCAGGTTGTTAAAAGTCTTCCAACCATCTTGTAGTTGCTGCACTTGCCCTGGGCAAGTGCGCGGGTAGGTTGTTTTTCGGTTAACGCATACCGGTTACGGTATCATTTCCATCCATATTTGGTGGTCTTATTAGATCTTCCTTTGATCTTTCAATCTTGTTGATCAATCTCCTAAGTCGTTTCTCAGTGTTCTTGACATAGTTGTTGTCAATCCTGTGGTCTCACACCTTCACTGTGGTTAATGAGACTTGACTTATCCTTAGGAACCACGTTGTAGTCCTATGGGTATATGCTTTATGATTACTTCCATTGTCACCTGGACTATGTCGTTCGGTTATTGCAGCCTCTTGGCGTATAGGTTTGGTGTTAATCCAACCTCGACTAATTCCTTAGTCGGTTCGCATACCGTTGTTGGTATTATCGAACATTATAGTCCGTAGACTCTCTTGTCTCGGGCTTGCTACTCTATCTTCCTTGTTTCATTGCGCGATTGTGCTTCTCTTCTTGTTGGCTATTCATGGTTCTCGCGACTGCGAAGCATGTCGCCCCATGGTGCCATAAATTCCACTTTCCTTTATTTAGGATCTTAAATCCTCCGCCATTACGTGCGGTCATCATCATTCAACGGGAACCGTCTTCGGGACTTCCAGTTCTTGGACTCTACCGTATGACAGATTCTTTTCCTAATCAGGTTTACTTGCAACTGCCAGATCGGGTGTTACCCGAGTGTGAGAGGTCTTTCCATCTCTCTGGCGTTATCCTCCCAACTTAATACCGTGGGTTGCGGAGGGCGGGGTATGGTTGCTGTAGGTTTCCGGTTCACGCGGAATTTCCTAACTAGCGTACCTCACACGCTAACACTCAACCCTTAGCCCTAAGTCTCTAATTCCTAACTCGATATTTTCCTAAACTCGGTATTTCATCCATCAGAGCGATACTTCGCTCTGATACCACTTTTTGTAACACCCCTACCGCTAATACCGTCATTACCGTACCATGCTTACCTTCGCAGCGGATATTACTTACTCAACGGCGGGTGTACAATTCCGTTAGTCACCACGTGACTAACAAGGCGAGTTACAATTCTACATACTATCGGTCTGATGAATATGAACATACCGAGTACTCTACATAATACAATACCTTCCATTGCTTACTCACCCATAATTTAATTACAACTTCAATTCATTACTATACCGAGTATACTACAATCCTTAAATTACCGATACAGTTTGGACTTCCAAATTTCCCAATACATTACAAGTTCGATCCCTTTTATACAACTACCCATGCTTACATAGCAGTCCCCGTCCTACTCTCTCGAACGGTGGTCAGCTTCGAGTACCTGCACACTAAAAACGGTCCCCCTAGGGGGTCAGCTTACGCTGCATATGAAATCCGCATATACCGCGTGCTAACCGCGGTACGCCGACTACTTTGGGTCGGATATACATGGAGTTCATTTACAAGCATACTACATACTCATACTACAACAATACAATCAAAAATACCTACATAAATATGCAAGTTCAATACTTACTAAGGAAGACAATTCAATAGTCAACCATTCGTATTGGTTATTCATTCATTACTCTTCGTACTGTGTTCGATATTCGCTACTCTACTCATACTTACTCCTTACTCTTGCATCCTCATCACTCCATGTTCAATACCTTACTCGTACACGACCCTTACTCTGTACTCGTCACTATACTTGTGCATACTCACTACTCAATTCTCCATACTCACTCTTACGTACTCGATACTCAATGCTTACTCATACACACTCGATACTCGGTACTCATTGCATACTCATACTCACTTCTTACTCAGTACTCATTACTTTGCTCATACATACGCGATACTCATTACTCATTACTTTGGCCTCTGGGCGGAGTCATACACAAGACTCGCCACCGGACCTACAATACGAGGGCTATACGCTTAGCTCCTCAAATACTCAAATGCCCGCTTTTACCGGACTACTCAAATTCCCAACACTCTTCTCTCAGAGTACATTACAATCTCATGGATTAGTCTAGGAGTGTCTCTCTCGATAACCTCCACTAGCTTAGGGAATTACCACCGACTAGTATCCTCAGATTTAAGGGTTTCCCCAACGTATCGAATACTCTCATGTTCGGGACATACTTACATCAGTCGGGTCCTCTCATAATGGGTCGACTAATTTCTAGGGGTTTGGAGATCCCTCATCATTCTTTACTACTCTCATGGTTCATATCTTGCACCAAGATTAATTCCTCTATTAGAGGTTACTTATATACTTCCACTACTTTTGTTTGTGTATTATTCCATTCGGTTCTCCTACCGTCATCGGAAGGTTATTACTCCCGTACACTCTCTCACATTCTAGTGAGTTTCGTTGGGTTGCGTTATCGTTTGTTGGTTCGTTAGTTTAGTGCGTTGCTACGGTTCCATTAGTTCACAACATGACTCTTACTACGAGCCACTACACCACAAGACTCATCTATGAGTCGTACTACACACCAAATGAAGCCACACAATCAATCAATAAGGGTTAGCTCACACAACATACAGCAAGACATAAAATGAAAGACAATAAACTGTTTTCATGCTTTATTCTTGATTAGCCGGCATACAGCACACAAATCAACGTAACTCGGTTAGCATACGGGGCATGAGGAAATCATACCTTTCACCGGCGTTAGCTCTACCATGTGTTCCCTCGTTCCTTGGTTCACACTTGTTCCACTGATAATGTTCCAACATTATTATTAATACTATACTCTTACGATACACAATTAATTATTATTCCCGTACTTACTCCGTTATCCCGGTATACTTAATGTTCTCATACTCTCAACCTACTTGATTACTTTTCACACTTGTTTTCCTACTCCCATACTTACTTCCTTACCATTGTTGTCACATTAATGGTATATTACTAAGGTCCTTTATTTATGTACTTACCTACATACATACATACATATGATTACTATGTTACTACTGTTTTTTTTTTATAAGTTAGGGTCGTCCGACCCACCGTCCGACCCAACCTATGGGTCAGACCGTTCCAGTAAGTTTCCCGTCTTCTGAAATTGTCCCGTCCGACCCAGAACTGTTCCGTCCGACCATACACCTCGGTCGGACCATTCCAGTAGCTTTCGGTTCCGTGGTCTGTGCCTGTCCGACCCACCGTCCGACCCAACCTCTGGGTCGGACCGGTCAAGAACATGCCTACAGATTTTGTTTTTCACTTCTTTCTTTACCCATTTCTTCCCCAATCTTCCTACATGTAATCCCACATGTTTAGCACTAATTAAGCCCTCTAAATCACCTTAATTCATCCACCAATCCATTACTAAGTCCATCAAACAACTTACACAATTTCCTTACTTCTTCTTCAACACATGTAACAGTTTTTGTTACACCTATGCTACAGATTTTACAATTCAATTCTCCATCCAATACTTCCTCAACCAATGCCATTCCTTGCATTCTAAATACCTTCCTTACCATGCCAATTCATTTCCAAGCCATTGCACTACCTACACCCAAGTTCCAACTCTCATTTTACAAAATCTGCACACCAATTCTTCTTAGTTTAACAATGCATTTTGATAACCCTCTTGCTACAGATTTTGTACCTTAGCTTCACATACTTCCATCACCTATCCATGGTCATCAAACCTCTCTACTATCCTCAATACACACCTTGGTCCTCCCATTCACCAAGTCGTTCTTTAATGCACAATTCCTACCAAAATTTTGCCATAGTTCACCTACAATTCTCACTTATCCACACATACCCATTATCACCAAAATCATTCCTATTCTAGCCACACCCATACAAGGGTCCTACCAGCAATACAAGCAATCTTAATACATCATTAATTCCTCAAAACACAATACCAATACACATACACAATTCCTTGGCTCTAAGGCCTACAATCCACATACTTGTTCACAATTACCCAAACTTTCATAATTACAATTCTACTACATTATTTTGGTTTCTTTTAATTGGTTTACCCATTCCCATTATCCTAATGCATTAAAATTTTGCATTAAGGAAGAGCTCTTACCTTGAGCTTATATTTCCTTCATTTCTTTTCCACTTCTTCTCCTTCTCTTTTTCTTGCAAAATCGGCCATGTGGGGGATGGAGTTTCCAAACTCCATCCCAACACCCAAATTACATAAGGAGAATATAATTAGACTTCTAATCTCTTAAAACACCACTAATTCAATGAAGGGTTTAAATCACCATTAGTTAGGGTTTTTACCTTGGAGCTTTTAAGAGAGGTTTTTAAGCCTTGAATACAAAGGAGAGTTCCTCCACCATTGGAGAGTTGAACCAAGCTCAAACAAAGAAGAAACAAGGCATTACAAGTAGGGCAAAAATCGGCCACTATAGAGAATGAAGGAAAAATGGATTTTTCTTGAAACTGTTTACCTTAGGAGGAAGAGGAGACTCCATGCTTCGAAATGGTGTCATTTATTCTTCGAATGCTCAAAACCCATGGAGATGAAGTTGCTCATTTTTGGATTTTGAAAAGATAGAAATGTAGAGCTTGAAAAGGGGAGTTCAAATATGTATTTTATTTTACATTTGGAGCTCAAATGGAGCTAGAGCATGAGGAAGAAAGTGAGAAGCCATTGGAGCTATTTTGAGAGCTTCAAAATCGTGGGCTTAGAGAGGAAGAAGGAGAATGTGCTGCAGGAGGGGGGGCTCCATCGTGAGAGGGAGGGAAAGGAATTGGAGAGAGAGTAGAGAATTAAGAGAATCAGAGGAGAAAGGGAAGGAGTGCACTTTTTACTTTTTGCTTTTAGTTTTCTTGTCTTCTAGTGTGTGTGAGAGAGAGTAATATTTAATTGAGTGTGAGAGAGGGTATTAATACCCTATAAAAATCGGCCCCACTTACACTGTTAAGCTGGAGCAGTTTCTCGTCTTTTACAGAAACGCTCGTTAATTTACCCGGTTTAGCACTATTCACTAACCGGGCCCATTTTTCGGAATTTTCTCGTTTCTTTAATTTTAATGGACATTAAGCTTCCGTTAATGTTTATTTATAGTTATTTAATGAACTATAATTTTTACGGGTTCGTTTGACCACTTAAAATTACATTTTCGCGTTTTCTCGAAAAACACGCGCTAAAGCTATATTAGCGTTTTAATATATTATTTGGTTCCATTTTCTTCGGGAATCATTCCCATATACTAATTAGGCATTAATAAGCCTTAGGAATCCTTACGATACTATAACCGAGGTTCCGTACCTCCTATGGTTATTTAACGCTTGTTTTAGCGTTTTCCGCTTTCCAAGCGTTTTTCTCATTTCTTTTGGATTTATTTTCCTTACCAAAATTACTTAGGCACTATTAGGCCCTTAAATACTATATTAAAATATTCTAATCACCATATTTAAGTTCGGGGTATTTCACATTGCTTACTAGCCGAATACCAGAAGTATATACAAGCTAGCAATGCTAATCACTAATGGTGATAAATGTTTAGTCCTAATATAAGCATAATCTTATGAGAAATGGCATACCTTTGTGGATGCAGTACCGTCAATGAGAATGGTTGAAAAGTGAAGAGCCGAGTTGCTCAAGCAATCATGCAATCTACAATACACCCAATTAAACGGAACTGGGAACAAATATGAATACCCAAGTATGAGAACTTACCCAACACCATATCGGGAATTATAGATGAGATGTGATAATGATTAAACCTGGAGGAAAAATTATGTATAGCACTCAAGGGGATCGACATATGAAACCTGGCGTTGCTAACTCAGCACGCATACTACATGAACCAATTACAACCATACAGACGAATCAACATTTAATGTTTTACTGATTAACAACCAGGTACTACCTTTAAAAAGGAGTGCCACATACAATATATTACTAGAAGGACATGAGTCCAAGGAGCAAAAGTAGTGTCTTCAACTACCTGTATCATCCGTACTACTAGGACAGTAACGCTTACGACAAGATCAACAACAATGCGAACTAATTCACAACGAACCACAACAAGGACATTCATCAAAAGGGAGATTGACAATAAAATACTTCACAATAGTCGTGTGATAGACGCTACCAGTCTACTAAACGAGACATGGGACGACTGCACTCCGATAGGAGCATGTGGGCCTAACAGACTTATTTGTAAGTTAGTCAGGTAAGTAGTAATGTATCAGTACGGTACCCCATGCATGTAGACAAGTAGTGTTAGAAACATGAGAAGTAGTCAACTCCGTACTACGGACAGTGAGGTAAATCACCTCGAAGATAGACGAGAAGAGCCGCAGTTAACCAACGGGCTAGAGGAACCACGAACCTATAACACAGAGTAGCAGACGATACACAGTGAAAACAGGGAGACTCTTCGAAGATGACAACGCTGATAACAGAAATAGGAAACCCACTGTATGGACGAATAATACGTAGAACCCTCATAGGGATCATGCAAGTTCTTGCAATCCAGAGGAATCTACCAAATAATGTGAACTTAAATGTGTAACTACGTGATAAGTGTCCAAATGAGCATGTTTTATGGGTGTATTTCATATATTATATTAGCACTTTTCTTGCTCATTTCTCACTTATCGTATGTTTTTCCTCTAGTTTATGTTTT
This sequence comes from Limonium bicolor, assembly GCA_023374045.1. Lineage (NCBI taxonomy): Eukaryota > Viridiplantae > Streptophyta > Magnoliopsida > Caryophyllales > Plumbaginaceae > Limonium > Limonium bicolor. Next base: position 265,524,670 of record CM041778.1, on the reverse strand, counting down.
ATTGGTTATCTCACAAATTTATTGGTTAAACATGAGGAAAACCAAGCTAGGAGCAAAGTAGACGAAGAGACGAACGCATAGGCGCAGACGGATCTTAAATCGGAGCTGAAACGAATATTTTAAGAAGCAACCAATTTTCGTCCGAACCAGGCTGGTCCATGTCTTGTCCGCTCAAACAAAGCCGGACAGAGCATGGTTGATTCCGTGTGTTGTCCGCTCAAACAAAGCCGGACAGAGGATAATTGTGTCCGTGGCGCGTCCGAGGAGAAAAGGGCGGACAAGGGAAGTTGTATCCGCGCCTTGTCTGGGGAAGTAAGGCCGGACGGGAATAGCCACGACCGTGGCTTGTCCGTGGATTTAAGGCCGGACAAGAGACAAAGCTGCGTGTGAGACGTCCGGGTAAATTTGGCCGGACACAAACGCGGACGCGTGTAAATGCAACCAGATCCAGAAATTATCACGACAGTTTTCTTTCAGCGCTGTCTACCCAGTTGTCTTCTTCATTTGCGGCGCCTGCAAACACATGCATCTACCCGATCAGCAATATCAGGCGCCGGCCGACACTCCCTAAATTCCTCATGCGGCGCACTCCTTTAAATCCTCACGCGGTGTTCCCTCTGTCTTCCTCCTCTTCCTTTCCTCTATAAAACCCACGCTCCTTCTACTGAAAAAAATAATCCCTTCCTCGGAATCCAGAGTTCATCATCCGATAATCCTTCCATCATCCATCGCACACCACAATACAAACCACACCTACGATCCATTCCATCCTCTTATCCCCCACTTCTCCATTTTATTTTCATTCTTCATTCCACCACTCGGTAGAACCAGGATTAAAAGAAGAGAAGAGAAGCAGTTGGAGCAGGAGCGAATTGCAGCCGTCTCCTCCGGCAGTCTCAAAAATAATGGCTATTTCTATCTTTATTTTATCCTTGCTAATGTCTGAGTAATAAACTTAGCTTCCCAGGTTTGGAAGCGAGCCTGTGTTATATAATTATGTTATGTAAGCTTTCCACTATAATTTATCTAAGCAGTATTTTGATTCTTGTCCTTAATGCGCTTTAATCTTCTTGTACAATTATTAAAGTGATATTTGTAGCTCTTTGTTGAAATGCAGTGCTGAGACAAGGTTCTAGACATAGGAAGTCAAAACGGGTTAGCGACTAGAAGCGAGTTTTTGCCTATAGGTTAATCTGTTTCCAATAGGAATTGTTAATAAAGCGATTAATTTATAATAACTTGGGCAAGGATTGCGGCTTGTTGTTTAAGTTAGTCAGGGTTTATTGTACAAGGACCGGTCAATGAACTAATTAAGATTCCTGAGTTTATTGCTAAAGTGGGAAAGTTTATATCAATATAATTAGATAAAATAGGTGAGCAGAACAACCCGGGATGCTTCTTTAAAACAAAAAGATTTACAATTTCTATTTCTTTTCTGTTTTGTTTAACTGCTTTTATTATTGTCTTATGAGTTAGCTTTTAATCTTACTCTTCCAAAAATGATAAAATCTATTTACTAGAAGTCTCAGTCAAATTACTACACTATCAGTTATCCACAGCGAGGTCCCCAAGAGTACGACAACCCATAAATCCACTATTCCGCAAAACGATAGGTACACTGCCTAAGTTGTAGAAGTAGTCACATATTTCTTCCAACAAGTTTTTGGCGCCGTTGCCGGGGATTGATGGTTTTTAATTTTATTGAGATTTCTGTTTAGTTTTTTTTTATTTATTTCTGTTTTATTTTGTTTCCGCTTCATTTAATTTTATTTAGTTTTACTTACTTTATTTGTTTTTAGCAATTTTTCCAGGTATTTCTATATAGTTAATTTTGTTTATGTGTTTGTTTTCTATTTTTAGTTCTATTCTACTTGGTATTTTTATTTATGTTTTTATAGATAGTTACTCATTATGGAGAGCGGCTACGATGAGGTGAGAAGATTATTGATTGATTTGGAATGGACGCACATGCAAGAGGAGATGTCCTCATATCAAAGGTTGGTCAAGGATTATCAACCACCTCAACAATCAAATCGAGAGCCGTATTGGTGGGAAGTCGACCAGGCTAATACACAGTACAAAGAAACTCAGTTGGGATATGACTACTTCAATCAGAATGAACAGCAATCTACACAAGGGCCAGACGAAATTTTCCCGAGTCAGGCCAAGCCGCTAGAAGAGATTCTAGTGGTGACTCCAAGGAGCAAAGATCGATTCGATCCAGATATTCATGGAGCAAATGTCTGAAAGTTACAATTCTCCTCCATCTCCATCCCCAGCACAAGAAGAGCAATTAAAATTTGAAGATATTTTGTGTAAGCCAGTCCGCGAAGAGGATTATCCTATTGAGCCTCATCAACCAGGAAAGGAAATTTACATCCTCAAATCTGAGGAAGGAACACCGCTACCACCAGTCTCTCATCAACTTCCACCCTACCTCCTTAAGCCTCAACAACAAAAGGAGGATGTTTATATCCTCCAATTTGAGGAAGAAAAGTCATCACCACCTGGTCTCCTGTTAGAACTCTGTTACCGGCAGTACCTCCTCAAACACCAGGTTTTGTGGAGTATTTACTTTCCTATTTTATTTGCCGAGTTGATGTTTTGTTTTGATCCAGGTGGTTTGCTATTAATTACTGCTAACTTCGTTTTTCTGTCAAAGCTGTTGTCCACTTTTATTTTTGATCCAGGATAACGAAACGGGAGTCTAGCCAAAGACTATAAATACGGGCAGCTTACTGAGAGGCAACCTAGTGGTTAAATTTTATTATCCTACTATTTTTGATTTATGTTATTTCTTCCATATTATCCCTATATATGTAAAATAAATAAAAATGAAGAGAGGAGAGAGAACGAAGAGAATTAACTTGAGTTCTCCTGGCTGTTTAGAATATTCATTACAGGAACATCATGCACATTCCTACAGCTGAACTCAAGTGTGGGGGAGCTCTATCTAAACACTCTGCGAACTCTGGGGAGTACATTCTTTTTGCTTTGCACTTCAAATTTTTACATACTCCCTACTACTTTACATTGTGTGAGGTACTCTGGTAGATTGCATGACCTTGTTAATTTAATTCTTCCTACGCAATGAGGACATTGCTCCAATCTAAGTGTGGGGGAGGACTCACTTCTCTGTCGCTCGTCTTATGTCTCTCTCTTAAATTGACACATTGCTTAAATGCTTAATCTCTCTGCTTATCTCACGTTTTTCCAAATTCAATATCGTGGACCCTTTATATGTGGGTTGTTCTCTTTATGAATAAATACTGTTATGAATTGTGGGATAAATGGTACAAATTTTTCATTTTGATTACTTTTGAGGAGCATTTTTATGCGGTGTGACCAAATGATCTGAAATGGTTGGATTTTTATCGCTTAGGGGTTCCTTCTGTCTTCTTTCTTAGGGATTGCTAAGAGGTGCTTCTCTGTAAAAGAAAAAAAGAAAAAAAGAAGAAAAATAATAAACAAGGGACTTGCGAGACACCATTGGTAACCAACAAATAAGAGTTGAGTGTTCTTAAATACAAAAGCTTGATGCCTACATATTATCTTCTCATCTCTTATGCAAAAGTGAAACGAATGCATAAATCTATTTTTCCTTTTGTTTTCTCCTCAATGCCCATTCTTGAGAGAAGTTGGCTGTGGTAAAAGTTCTCAAAGTCACCAAAACTGAGAAGCATTGAAGTACTCCGGATCATACCCCGAAACTCTAATTTTTATTTTTACCCTGAGCACACTTGTGCCACCAGTAGTTGATGGATCACACTCCTCAAAAAGTTTAAGATCATGAACTGTTCACCTCCTTATTGTAACACCCCATCCAACATTAACACACTTACAATAAACTGCAGCGGAAAATTCAACTCAACACATTATTTAATTCAATGGTGTTACACGCCGTTAACCACCCACGTGGCTAACAAGGCTAATACATATACATTTGTATCGGTCTGATGGACTAGATTCCCGAGCAACTACACAATACAATCCTCATTCCATTTTCAACATTTATTATATACATATATTCCCACTGTACCGAGTATTTACAAACTCATGCCGATAACAATTTCGGTCTTACTACGCTTACAATGCTTACGCCATTTAAATGGCTACCCATGTATAAACATCTACCCCGTCCTACTCTCGAACGGCTTCCAGCTCCTTGTACCTGAAATAGAAAAGGAGAGAAAGGGTGGCCCCCAAGGGGCTCAGCACCTTTGCTGGTATGGTAATCCGCAGCCCACATGCTACCGGGCCACGCACAACTAATTGTCGTCTTAGCATGCAGTTGATTATATTTAAATCATGCATACAGGCCATAAACATACAACACATAATATTTCGCCTCAATGGGCTCAACCTATAACCAACACATCCACACTTAACCAACCATCCAATGATTCCTTAAACCCTAGGGTGGCTCTCCTCTAAAACGGAGCTACTTCCTTAACGAACGACATGTACCCATTAATCAGGTTATCCTTCCCAAACTCCAATCCATATCTAGCGCATGGTCTAGAAATCATTCCGGCCCATGCGCCTCATCTCTAGCCCAAACACATTTTGGCCCAAGTGCCCAATTCCCAGAACATTCCTGCCTAAGAGGCGCATTTTTCAAACATTCTGACCTAAGTGCCTCTTTTCTAGTTTATTTAGGCCATAGCACCTACCCACGATCTTCAAGACTTTCCAGCTCATGTACTGTTCTCACGGCCTAAACAAGTTTTAACCTAAAACATCTTCATGACCCAGAATTTCAGCTCTGTCCTCTTTAGTTTTCTAACAGTCGGTGCTTTGGAAACAGGAAAACCCAAACCCTAGGAGTGGTGAAGGAGGAAATCCGATCAACATGGATGTCCATCTCGCAGCTTTGGAACAAAAGTACATGGACACCATTAATGCCATGGAGCAGAGACATAGTGTTGTCACGAACGCCATGGAGTCCAACTACATTGCAGCAATTGAAGAATTAAAAACAAAGACCCTTTCCCTTGAGGCCGGACGTCAAGTCCAAAATGAACTAGTGAATAGGCTTCTTAGTTCTCTTCACAATTGTATTGAGGCTAGCTCTATTAGGGCCCGAGTTTCACAAGGGGATACCGAGGAAATTGCTACAGAACTCGAAAGGGCGAGCAGACAACCAGAAGAAACTTCCAAGACGACCAGTTTAAAATTTTCTACCTTGAGATCTTGCACTAAGTTGGGATTACCAACACCCGCCCTAGGTGAAAGTTCCATGTGCCCACAGAACTACAGTGCTAGGCTACGGGTAGGACAACTCAAAGCTTGAAGAATGGGCAATGGGTCCTTAAAGGCAAAGCAGTTGTAGTAATCCCAGTTTCAAAACAGAAAACCAAAGCATCATCCCGACCTAGGCGATTCCTTGCACCAAGACAGTTTACCAACATTGGCCGAACACCAAGCCAGGCATTTGAAGAGCTTCAGAGAAGAAACTTGCTACAGCCCTTGGCCCCTCGGCCAGGGACCACTCATTTAGGGAGGCATCTTAATCAATTCTGCCATTGCCATCAATTACCTGGCCAAGACACCGATCATTGCAGGGCCTTACGGCATAAGATCCAAGACTTGATTGACCAGGGACTTCAGTTCTCGGAGCGCAGGAATATTTTCAGGAATCCCATGCCGGAGCACCACTAGGAATCTTTGTTATTTTTCTTTTCTCTTCAGTTGTTTTGCGTAGCTTCTTTCTTTTTCTTTCTTTTCAATTACCTTTCCTTCTTTAGTTAGTTCATTTGTCTTTAGATGATACCTAATGTCAATGTTTCTCCTTTTGGTTATTAATAAAATTCCTTCTTTGCTCATGTTCCTCTATATGCTTGGACTAATGTTTGTACATTCATTCATGTGCCTAAAAAAACAAAAAATGGAAAAAACAGAAAAGTGGACAAGTAAAAAAATCTCTCACTCATGAGCATGTTTGTAAACATCAAAAAGCAAAACCTTTGTCTTTCACAAAGCCCCTTGTACAAAACCATCTTCCCATCCATACATTCACCATCCCCACATCACTTCATCATTTTTGCCATTTCACTAGACATCTAAAAACAAAGTTGCGGCCATAAAAGGAAAAAGAACCATCCATCACCTCTTCACAAGAGTACCCCATCACCACTCACCGTCACACACACAACCACCTTCCACAAATAACCTGGGTATTCAAAGGCTTGTCAAAAAAGAACCCCACAACAATACTGGGGGCAATCAGAGTTACGGAACGGTAATGTTTATTTATTTTGTTTAAACGTGCAAGCAGGTCTCTGAGTGTACATTTCGCGAGAGTGCCTTGAGCGGTAAAACCAAGAGCGAAAGAGCGTGTCATTTTTACACGACTCCAGAGAGGTCGCATTCGAAGGTAAGGTAAACGGCATGACTCCGACCGAAGGAGATAATTTGTAAATTTACGCTTAAACCTATGAAAAGTAACAAAGAACGGATACACAACTATTAGGGATGACGAAGCACCTAGGTACAGCACCACACAGCCAAAAAGCTTGTGAACCCTGACATTACTCCCTAGGCACCCCCGCTGAGCTTTTCGTATACATCCTCTTTTATAGCATTACAAACTCCATAAATAAGCCAGCCGATGATGAATAACCGACCTGGTGACCAAAGGAAGCAAGGAGCCCGACTTCCGAACAACAACTTCACAAGTCCATAGAAGCAAAATTGCTACCAACATGACGAAACGATCCGTAAATGGTCCTAAAGTGACACAGGATCCAAATGAGCTAACATCAAAAACAGCTCTCAAAGTTCAAAACCGGGAAACACAAGAACCCCGAGGGAAAAGTGATTCAAAGAAAGGCAAACCTGAAAAGCCTCGAAGAAATCCAAAATTGGAAAAAAGAGAGAAGGTGCAAGGAACAACTCAGAAATCCCAAGTTCCAAGATCATAAGCGAAGTCATCACGAAGTAGCCAAACGATTTCATGACAAAGAAGGCAAGTCCGGGAGAAGGTGTAAGTTACAGCTTGGGTCACCTTTATAGCTCCACATATCCTAAACATTCCTCCATTCTCCTGTTGTCATTCATCACACCCCATAGCCACGTCATAAGCTCAAAAGACTTCCGACTTAATAGTTGTGTATCCAATCACGTGAAAGTAACAGGTTGAACGTGTAAATCCAACAAAATGTCAAATTCAATGGTTGAGATGTTTTGTCCAAAAGGAGGGCACGAGTGCAAACATTAAACACTTTGAGTGTAGGATAGAAAGCACCACATCTAGATAAACCTTGACCTTGTGAGGATGAGACTTGTTTTTGCGCAATTAATCAAAGAAAATACTATGGGCAATTGATTGTTTAAGTCCTGAAAACTCATATCGCCTCAAGGAAAAATACTGGGGGCAATTGTTGGTCCCAACAATTGTAACAACGACACCGATGGAGGCCCAAAAACCTGAAACCCAAAGGTTTTAAAACCCTCTCATATCACTCAGGCCCGTCCTAAGCCCTTCTTCCACATTCAAATGTTCACAGGCCCGTCCTAAGCCCTACCTTCATATCAAATTCCCTCAGGCCCGTCCTAAGCCCTACCTCCACATCAACCTGTCCTAAGCCCTACCTCCACATTCAAACATCCTCAGGCCCGTCCTAAGCCCTTCTTCCACATTCAAATATCCACAGGCCTGTCTTGAGCCCTACCATCTCCAAGTTTGACATAAGCCTTAAGCCTTCCACATTCATTTAGACCCGTCATGCACTTGACTCACTTTCGCTTAGATCCATCTTTAGGCTCGTCATAAGACCTAGAACCATCTTTAGGCTCGTCATAAGACCTAGATCCATCTTTAGGCTCGTCATAAGACCTAGAACCATCCTTTAGGCTCATCATAAGACCTATTTGCATTCCTTAGGCTTGTCATAAGACCTAGAACCATCCTTAGGCTCGTCAAAAGACCTAGAACCATCCTTTAGGCTCGTCATAAGGCCTCGTTGCATTCCTTAGGCTCGTCATAAGACCTAGAACCATCCATAGGCTCGTTATAACACCTAGAATCATCCTTAGGCTCATTATAAGACCTAGATTCCATCCTTAGGCTCGTCATAAGACCTAGTTGCATTCCTTTAGGCTTGTAATAAGACCATTTAGCTTACCCACTCTCATCAAACACATTGCATTCATCTCATTCATATAGGCTCATCATAAGACCTAGTTGCATTATCCAGGCATGTCACAAGACCTGGCGACAAAAAAGTTGGCGAAGTGATGGCAATAAATCCTCCTGTGTTATGTCAGCTTACTTTGGGATCAACGAATGGTCGTCAAAGGCAATAAGTCCCCAGGGTTTTTACCAGGAGTTATCCCTGCACACCGGCTTGGGGGGTGATGGCAATAAGTCCACATTGGGTCCAGCCAGGAGCATCGGCACGGGTTTTGGTCCCTAAAAGCATCCGAGCATCATCAACATCATCGGCATCATCAGCATCAGCATCAGCATCATTAGCATCGTTAGCATTTCAGCATTCTTGCATTTGCATACCATCCAGTTTTCACATCCTAGGCAGTCAACGCCTTAGAATCGCTTGACATTATTTCATTTTCATCACCTAGGTAGTCAGCGCCTTAGAATAGCTTGACACAATTTCACTTATAGGTAGTCAGCGCCTCAGAATAGCTCGACAACGTTTTATTGCTTACGTAGTCAGCGCCTCCGAATAGTTGGACGTAGTCAACGCGGTTTCGGACAACATGGAGGATTTTGTGGAATCCAAAAATTTAGGACGTCACTCAAGCATCAACTAGACTTTTCACATCCATTACAAAGTCTAGTTGAGGGGGGCAATTTGTTATACCCGAAATTTGACCCCCCTGGTTAGGGTCTATGAGGTTTTGGTGTTTTGAGGGGCGTATCAATCAAGTGATGAGAGATTCTGGCTCGATCGCGCATTTCGGGGCATGGGGAGCAGTTTCATCATTGTCAGGGGCATTTTCGTAATTTTTAAGGCTCCCGAGACCTCCTATAGGCTTTCTCTCTCCTCCAAAAGATGCCCAAATAAGCTTGAAATTCTTTGATATTTTAACCCTGTATAGAGGATGACATTTTAAGCATAATGGCGTTGGAATTTTGATTTTTCAAATTTTCAATAGTTTTCTAGCAATTTCTGACTGAATCTGACGATAAATTCAATTTAAAAATATTCCAACATTTAAAAAAAACGATTCCACTTCAGAAAAATCATAATTGCCATCCTTGACACGTGGTTAAAATTTCACATCAAAATTCCTTTGGGAAGTCACTTAATTAAAATGCCAAAAAATCTTACTTTTACTAGATTTTCTTTATGTTTAAGAAAGTCTATATAAAGGGATAGGTCTTTTGATAAAAGGAGAATCTCTAAAGCTCTTAGAACCCTAGGCAGTCAAAACTTTTATACATATCCAGCCTCCCACGTTTTGGCACCTTTAAGCACCAAAACAACACCGAAATCAACACCGAAACACGTTTTTCAATTCCCAACACATCAAAAATCATCAAACATCAACCAAACCACCTCCAAACCGTGAAGAACACCATCAACAATCAACAACCAGAAGCCCGGGTCGAACTCAATCCAGAACCGGCACCATCGGACCTTCGAAGAATCCTGACGTGAAGAATCATCTTGAATTCGAAGGTAAATTAGGTTACAATTCTACTTTTCTAAATCTCTGCAACCTTATTAACTCTCTATCAAATTCTGGGCTCAAACTAACCTTTTTACGCTTCTGTATTGCTAATTGCTTTTGCTTCTGCCTTGTTACTTGTTTGTCAAGTTTCGTGCATAATTAAACTTCAAACTGCAATCTTTCAATTACTAATGTATTGTATACCTTTCAGGCTACATGTGCATAATTTTTTAGCCGAAAACACCTTCGGGAACCACCAGAAAACCCCTGTCCGTGGGTGGTCCGTGACCTCGGACCTCTGGTCTGGGACCACGGACGGGTTGTCCGTGGCCACGGACACCCACGGACGGCGGCGGGATTTTTAAATTTTCAAAATTTAGGTTTTTTAAAATAATGTCCAGGCCCACGGATAGCCTGTCCGAGGCCCCGGACTTTTCAAAATTGTGTTTTCTGTTTAATTCGACTTTTATGTTCTCATAGGTTCACTAGGGTCCGTAGGTTCGGACATTAGGTCCGTAGCCACGGACGGAAACAAAATTTGACCTAATTCTGCCTCCGAAACCCTAGTTTAGGTTGTCTTAATTTCCACTTTTATTTTCTGTCAAAAAATGCTAAAAAACATAAAAAAAACAGAAGCTCGCGCACTTAGGTTTAAACGACTTCGTAATAAGCCGTAAATAAACTAAGTAGAGGAAAAATGACTTCTGGGGGTAATGAAAGTAATTGAACCCTAAACAAGTCGAATACCAAGCCCCCGAACCCGAACTCTACCTTTCCTAATTTATCCTAGGTTAAAATTAGGTGGCGACTCATAATAGGTTCCAGTGAGCTAGCCTAGGTTTTAATAATTAGTGTTAAATGACATAGTCATTAATCTTAGGTTATAAGTGGACCTAAAACCCAGTTAGATCCTAATCAATTTAATCAACATAGGATAGGGTTTAAAATTGAGGCTCACACTCTCCTTATGAACCACCCATCCCTTTTCTTGACCGATCCAGAAAACATAAGTTTGATGCTGATTATGGAAAATTCCTTACAACGCTAAAACAGTTAAGTGTCAATATCCCATTTGTGGAGCTAATTGCCACTACGCCAAATTATGTAAAATTTCTCAAGCATCTCATCTCAAACAAAACAAAACTGACCGAGGTCAGAACTTGCTCTGCCATCCATCAACATCATCTGCCCTCATAATGCAATGATCCTGGTAGTTTCACCATCCTAGTCATGATTGGGAGTACCTCATTTAAACATGCCCTATGTGATCTAGGTGCCTCAATTAACTTGATGCCTCTCTCTACCTTCAAGAGGCTGGGAATTGTTGATCTAAAGAAGACTAAAATGATCCTTCAGTTGGTAGATGGGTCTACTATATACCCAAGTGGAGTGGTGGAGGATGTCATCATCAAGATGGAGCATCTATACTTCCAATGCGACTTTGTTATCATGGATATCGAGGAAATCCCACCACACCCCTCATCCTTGGTAGACCCTTCCTTGTCACAACCAACACACATATTGCAGTAGCTGAGAAGACCATCACCTTTCAAGCTTATGATGAGAAATTGGTGTTCACCACCGAAAGGTCTCCAAGCAATAAGGTCACAACTGCCAAGGCCATCAACAAAAACGCACAACGACCTCAATCAATTTCACCTCTCTTCTATTCCTTACCTAAAGGAATGACTATCAAAACTGAATACACATCAGACACAAATAAAAGGAAAAAGTGCGGTCAACAAGAAAAAGGCAACCTTTCACCAAAATGGAAACCCAAAGATGTCTTCACTTCTTGCTTTGGGTACTCTCCTCACACCCATCCTCCGGGTGATTAAAAAAAGGGGAGGTAAGGTCTAGCCAAAGACGTTAAAGAAGGGCAGCTTTCCAGGAGGCAACCCGGATTTCATTTCATTTCATGTCATTTATTTAGTTTAAAACTTGCACAACATTTTAAACTCTTGTGAGTTAACGAGCTTTTTTAGCATTCCTCTGAATTACCTTTTTGTGCCCATATTGGTGTTGCTTGTGTTATGAATATTTTGGAAACAGGTGTGCCCCTCTGAAAAAGGGATGGATGTCGGACAATTTCAAAGGAAACTCTGGCAAAATTTTCCCAAGGACCATCGGTTTCAACGATCGAAGGCTGCGCTTAATTGACCCCGGACACTCGCAAGTGAGGGGGAAAACCATCTTCAATCTGCACCTTATCAGGGGTGAAATACCCCTAACTAATTAAACATTAACATTTAATCAATTAAATTATGGCCTAAACATGCCTTAAAACCAATCTAAAAACATCAATGGTCAACATAAAGCAAATATTGCACCCTTTGACCATTTAGGGCAGATATATGCCCAAATGAACTCCTTAGGACCCAAAATTAATTCCTAAGCATATCAACACATTAATGAACGTAATAAAATTATTTGACAACACTCCAACATAAAGAACAAGAATTAACATGCTTAAAAGTCACTTAGGGCAAAAATGTGCTCTAAGAAACCTTAAAGGTCTTGTGACCTCCATTAAAGTCCAAGTTGGATTTCTAAGTTTAATAATCATGTAATGGATATAATAAAACCATTACCAAAGAAAACCAAGCTCTAAAACAAGCTTTAACACAAAATGCACACAAAAACACCTTAAAGCACATTTTTGTGTATAACTTCAAAAGTATTGGTTTTATGTCACTTTAAGGACTATATTACATTCATAATAACTTTAATGTGATATTATACACCATATTATAAGGTCAAAATCAACGTGTTAAATTAAATTCAAAATGAGTGATTTTGGTGTGAATAGTACTTTTACAACATTTAAGTACTTAATCTTGCTAATGGTTAAAACTCATCCATTGACCTAAGCTTCTTATTTCCGCCAGCTAAAGGGGTCTTTCCTCTTCATTAAGCTAACAAACCAGCTTCCAATTGATGACACAACATCTACTATTCATAAAGTGACTTTATATTATCTTATAAGATAATGTAACTAGCTTACTCACCCATTTCTTTTCCCAGCTGTAAGTAGCAATCAACAAGCCCTCCTTGAGCTATTCTCTTATCAGCTAAAACAACAAAATATCTTCCATGTGATGACTCATAATGAGCTATTAGTAAAGTAACCTTATCTTACTTTATAAGGCAAAAAAATCAACTTTCTTCTTCATTGTCTTCCTTCCAGCCAAGAGTACTTTCTCCAAACCCTCTCTTCTGCTCCTCCATGACCGTGAGAAAGTACCATCTTCCAAGAGCAACTCCAAGAGATCTAGGTAAGCTCTTAAGTCACAAAAATGTTCATTCTCTTCATCTATTCTCCCTCTTCCTAGTAGTCTCACTTTCAGCCATTTTCATCCACACATTTAGTGGGAGTTTCTCTCCAAAGTGGGACTACAATTCTCCGCTGAGGCGCCAAAAGAAGGAAGAGACAAGCTTAAGACTTCTTCATGGTAAAAATGTGCATTAAACATGCCATCCTTCCTCTTCTTTATTTCCGGTTTTCTCTTAAGTTTTTCCTAGCTCATTTTCTTGTTCATTTCATGGTTAATCAGTCAATATATCAATCCCTTCAAGATCTATCAACATCCATCCCAAACATGCCAATTTTGGCAATTTCAACAAGGTAAAAGAAGGCCTTTTCTCTTCCTTGTTCTACTGGTTTTATGTGCAGGTTTAGATGATGTTTTAACACCTTGTATGTGTCCATGAATTCAGGCGAGAATGTCCTAGAATCTACTCTTCAATTCAAGGTATAAACCTTGGAATTCTAAGCTTAAATTGGTCCTTTAATGATCCTAAATTCCCTAGACTAATACATGAGTTTTTCCTTGTTTAAATGTTGCCGTAATGTTGCTGATAACTTGGGAAAATTCTGCCTAAGTTGTGGAAACTAAATCCAAGCATAAACCTAGCAAGGTAAGCTAAATACTACCTAAGTGAAGTGTTAATTGTTGGCCAAAAATACATAGTGAAAATATATATACTTATGGGCCAAAAAAAGGCAAGTGCACCTAGTCGATATAGTACAACAAGTGTCGTATCCACCGAGAAATTGGTTCAATTATCCTAGTCTCGGTATTTAATAAAAATTGAAAATAAAGGGTTTAGCCGGAGGCAAGCTTGATTGTTTAGGATCAGTGAAGAAATAATAAATACAGTAAAATAAGGTGAATTAATTGATATGGGTGGAAAAACGTATCCTAGGATAGTGGGGGAATTGCCTAAATTACTTAAACAAATTTATAACCATGTCTCAATTATCTATTGTCTATTAGAGTTAATAAGGGTAAGTTACGAACTCTTAATGATAGCCTCAGTATTTTCCTACTCAATCCGGAGTGTAAATACCAAGGTTTATTCCTTTGTGGTACTATTGACTATCTCAAAATCATATGTTGATAGTTACCATAAAAATGTAGTAGTTTGTCGCGTAAAGCATTTAACAATATTTATTGAAAGGAATAAAAACAAGTATAATAAATGAGACAGGTAATAAATATTTATTTAAGCAATATTAGGGTCAAACCCCATCCTAGGATCCAAATAAAAATTACTCAGCCATTGACAGAAATAAAAACAGAGTAAAGATAGACATTAAAATATAGTAAAGTTTGAGGAAAGAAAGAACTCTATTTTTGGGGAGAGTTGTTTCGCTTCCAGGCTTGTCTCCGTGATTATGTCGACCACAAAATGATGATAAACAGGTAGAACGAAGAAAAATGAACAAACAGGCTGAAATACCCCAAACCTTGATATGTTGTTTAAATGTTAAACTATGGTATTTAAAGGCTAAAAAGTGCCTAAGAAACAACAGTGTACAATTTAAACCATAGTAAAAACAATAAAGTACTATAAACACAGTTTGAGCAAAAACATGCTCTAAGCTTGGAGTGAACTTGGTTAGGACCCAAAGAGCCTACCAAGACTTAGTAATATGCAATTATGATTTAATAAGGCTAATTAAGACCTTAAGAAACCTTGGTAGACAATTAAACCAAACAAAACACAAGAAAACACCTTAAAGTCAATTTAGGCAAATACTTGCTCTAGATTGGTGTAACCTTGTATAAGACCTAAAGGTCATACCTATACCTTATTTATATGATAATGAACATTTAAAATCAATTACTAAGGAAAACCAAGCTTGAAAACAAGTTAAAACACAAAATGTGCTTTAAGGAGTCTTAAAGCACATTTTTGAAAATTTGTCTCGGAAATGGGTTTTGAGTGGCTAAATGTCCATCATTACTCTTTAATTAACATGTGTACTACTTAGTATCACATTAGGAAGTTTAAATCAATGGGAAATCAAAAATTTCACAATTATGTGCCTTAATTTGTGAATAGTGCTCAAATAGTGCTAGTTTAAGTTATAAGTCAACATAAGTCAATTATTTGGTCAACAAAGACCATAAATATCTCTAATATACAAGGGGGGACGGTTTTCTATGTGGTGAGTCACCACCATTTACTAGCTAGTTAAAAGAAAGAAGGAAAAGTAAGTAAAAAGTAGAAATTACCTTTATAACATAAATATCTCCAAATGGCTACCTCTCCTCTCATTCTCTTCTTTCTCCTTTGTTCCCACCGTCACCTATCTTCATCCTCCCTTCTCAATCACGTTCTCCTACAGCACCATTGATACTCCATCTCCTTTTACTTGTAACTTATGATTCCATGCTCCGAATTTAATTCCGAGACTACCGTTGTCTTAGTTAGAGTAAGCTCTTCATTCCTATCTTTTCAAATCTTCAAGAACTCCATTTCCGTGCCATGGAGATTCACCATTGAAGGAGCTTGAGCTCATATTTTCATGCCTTGTCATTCTCCTTTGCTTCAAGGTGAGGAAAACCAAAGAAAATCAATGTTTCCACTTGTTTTTGTGTATGACCGAGAATCACCTAGTAATGGTGTTTTCTCTTGTCTTTGTATAGCTTCATTTCAAACTTCAAAGGGGTAGGTGGAGTCCTATCTTGATACTTATTCAAGTTCTCTTTCAAATTCCAAAGATAATCATCAAATTTTAGTGTTTTAAGACACTTATTAAACCTAGGGTTTAATCATGAGTTTGGGTATTAAACATAATGCTCATTACCCTTATATGTGTATTGGTTATAAGGTTGACAAGTGATAAAAGCTCCTTGCCGATTTTCAATCAAGAAAGAACAAGATAAAACAAGTGAGAAAGCTTAGAAAACAAAGAGGTAAATGACCTCTCTTAATGTGGTTTATTGTACTAGGAAATTGATCTATATATGCTTAATAAATAACCTAAAGAGCCAATGGGAAATGAGCTAGAAAAACTATCCACAAGGTGGACTAAAAGGACATGGGAGCATTGTTGTGTGTATTCGCAGGTTGAAGGCATATAAATGTGGAAATTCAGTGTTTAAGTTTAATGCCATTTAAGGGCCTAAGTGCCAAGCAATTTAAGTTTATGCACTATGTTGTGATGTAGTGTTGTCAACAGGTTTAGTTGTGCGTAAAGAACATCTCTTGTGAAGATGAATGTCTTCGGTGGTTAAAGGATGAAAAACAATATGTTTGTGTGTAAGGAATGTGTATTAAGAGATTTAGTGTTCTTGGATTGTATAATGGTGAAAAACTATGTGTTTTGGTGTAAGGTGATACAAGAGAAGGTATGGCAAAAATTTAGTTGATAAACAAAGGAAGTATAATACCTTGTGAAGGATTAAGTATGAACTTGTGGGCAAGACTTGAGGAGTTTGTGTAAAGGAAGTGATGAGGATGCAAAATGATGCTTAGGAGTGGTTATCATATTGAGAAGAAACGCCTTGGTTAGTCTAAGTTGTAGGTGTGCATTACCACCGAGAAATCCTAAGGAAAAATGTTGTAAGTGTTAGGAATTTTTGTAAGAAATTGAGTAAGAAGTTTGGTGATAATTAAGGAAGGTTTGGTGCATGTTTTAAGGTGTTTAAACATGTAGGAAACATGTGGAAAGATTATGGAATGATTAGGAAAAGATTTGGGTGAATTTGGAGTTCAAAAGGTGTAGAAAAACACTTTTTAAAATGGGGTCTGTTGTGGACCGCCCCTAGGGACCGCCCCTGTGGGGAGGTCCAGTGCAGGCGAAGTAGTTTCTGTTGTGGACCACCCCTGGGACCTCCCCAGAGGGGCGGTCAAGACCAGAGAAGAAAAAAAATGTGTTTAAGGCTTCTAATGATGGGGGATTGGATGGTAATGGTTTTAGATGATGTTTAGGCCTTGTGTTGGTGACATGTAAAGGCCTTAAGATGTGTAAACAAGTGTTAGAAGGTTTTGCAAGTAAATGAGTAAGTGTTTAAGGACTTTGGAAGTAAGCTTGTACATGCATTTGGAGGATGTTATGTGAAGGCTTAAGTGTGCCAAATGATGTTTAAACATGCTAGGATATGTAAGGTGAAGTTTGGAGTCAAATGTGCATTTTCAAACAAGGGTCTAGAGCAGACCGACCTTGGGGACCGGACTTACAAGGTCGGTCGAGCCTAGTTTACCTAGCCAGGAAGCTCTCTGGAATGGACCGACCTTGGGGACCGGACTTGCAAGGTCGGTCGGGCTTGAATTTTGTATACGGAATATGTCTCTGGAATAGACCGACCTTGTGGACCGGACTTGCAAGGTCGGTCGGGGTAGAATTTTTAAACGGTAAAAGTATCTGGAATGGACCGACCTTGGGACCGGACTTGGCAAGGTCGGTCGAAGTGTAGATCTTCAAACCTGGATGTCACTGGAATGGACCGACCTTGGGTAAGGTCGGTCAGTAAGGTCGGTCGACCTAAAACTTGTAAAAAAAACAAACAAGTGTGGCCTAGGTAGTTAACCTTAGGGGGTATAATGAAGGTAAGGTAATTTTAAGCATAAAACATGTCATATAATCATGAAGAATGCTTAGTAATTTGGAAGTTAAATAAGTTAATTAACCGAAATTATTAATTATGTTTAGGAACTATGTTTGGCGGGACTCGAACGCAGCAAAGACCAAGGTATGGTTTTCTTGCAACCTGTGTCCTACCGGATTACACCGGCTTGTATGCCAATGTGTTTTTCTGTATGTTTGCCACCTTTTAAGAAAAAAACATGTAATGAGTTTACAGTTGTTTAATTATGGGGCGTGCGTAGTTCCGATACCGTTTAGCGTTAAGTATGTGCTAAACTCAGCTAACCGACTCTAGGATCACATAGTAGATAGGTATTCGGACTTAACGACCCAAACCATGGGAACGTTCTAACCTCGGCTATGCATGTGTTAGTTATGTGTTGTTTGTGCGTGTTAGTATGTTCACTACCCTTGTGTGTGTCTAACTAGACCTAACCATCTATTTGTGAATTAATGTACTAAGTCCAATAATGAAACTTCTAACAAGTGCTAACCGGGGAGTGAGGAATCCGGTTGTTCCGGTCGCGCGTTGTTTGGGAGTTGATGTATATAGTTTCTTTAGCTCCCTCTTGTTGGTTGTTTTCCTTCGTTGGTCTTCAATCACTCTTAAGCTTAACCAAGGCTTTTCTGACTCACGTCGGTTGGGGAATATGTACGGTGTGTTCGGATCACTATATCCGATCCATCTTTAAGTTAAGTTACTCATCCGACTAACAGGATGGTAACGAGTGATGTAACAAGCTTATCATGAGGGTGTGTTTTCATACTCTAGGCTTACCAAGTTAACTAACTATGTTTGGGTCGGTTCGTAAAGAGAACCGTTACCGTTATGTTATGTGTTATTGTTGCGCTGCAATTCTTATTGCGATGTGATGTTATATGTTCGTTAAGACGTGGAGTATGTGGATCATGGGTATGAATCCCAGTTTATAATAAGGGGCGTTTGAGGATAACCCGATTAGTGGGTAAGTGTCATCTATTAAGGAAATAGCTCCATTAGAGGAGAAACACTCTAGGGGTTAATGGACACAATGAGTGTTCCAATGAGTAAAGATGTGTTGACTGTTTTGTTGAGCCCATTGTTATGGGTATGTAATGTGTTATGTGTTTACAGTTAACATGCATGATTTAAATAAAATTAACCGCATGCTTAGACGACAATTAGTTGTGCGTGGCCCGGTAGCATGCGGGCTGCGGGATTACCATACCAGCAAAGGTGCTGAGCCCCTTGGGGGCCACCCTTTCTTCCAATTCTATTTCAGGTACAAGGAGCTGGAGACTGTCCGAGAGTAGGACGGGGTAGTCGATTCTGCACGGGTAGTTAATGAATTACTTATGTATTATAGGTGTAGTAAGACCGAAATTGTTGTCGGCATTAGTTGTAAATACTCGGTACAATTGGAATGTAAATGAATAATGAATGTTGGTAATGGAAAGAGATTGTAATGTGTAGTTGCTCGGGAATCTGGTCCATCAGACTGATACAATGAATATGTATTAGCCTTGTTAGCCACGTGGGTGGCTAACGGCGTGTAACACCATTGAGTTAAGTTATGTGATGAGTTAAGTTTTCTGCTGCAAATTGTTGTTAAGTCTATGGTTGTAGTTGGGGTGTTAAAAGTGGTATCAGAGTGAAGTATCGCTCTGATGACTGAATTACCGAGCTTAGGAAGTATCGAGTTAGGATTTTAGCACCTTGGGTTAAGGGTTGAGTGATAGCGTGAGTGATACGCTAGTTAGGAATTACCAGTGTGTACTAGAAACCTACAGTGTCCAACCCGCCCTCCACAATCCCTGTTTTATAACTTGGGGAAGAACACTAGAGAGATGAAAGTCCTCTCTTACTCGGGGATACCCGATCTGGCTGTTATTAAGTACCTCTGTAAGTACGGAGAACTTGTCATATGGTAGATCCCGAAAAGTGGGAATCCAGGAGACGGTTTCCATCTGAACAATGTTAACCGCATATAATAGCGAAAAACGAAGAATCCTATGCATAGGAGAATAGAATTTCCGGCAACCTGGGTCGACATGCCGAGCAGTCAAGAACAAGCAGCTTGCAACACACCAACTGTGCAACAGGCAAGAAGTAAAGTAATGAAACCTTAGACATATGTCTACGGGACCACGATTATTGAATAATATCAACAACGGTATACCAACCGACGAAGGCACTACAACGTAGTACCCAAACAAGAGACAAGTCTCAGTAACCACGGCAAATGCGTGGAACGGGCTACGAAGAAAATATAATACTAAGTAAAAGGGGACTCCAAGAATGGGGAACACCCCAGTTAATGATTATTATGTGAAGACAGTGAGAAGTCACCCAGAGGAATTATTATCAAGACTGTAAGATCAAGTGAGGGCCAACAAGGCCCCTGATGACAGTGCGGGTAAGAACAATACCACAACCGGTATGTGTTGAACCGATAGCCAGTTAGCATGGCGCACTTGCCATGGCAAGTGCTGCTATAACAGGGCTGTTCGGGAAATTTATTTTACAACAACAAGTACTTAGTATAGTACCACGGAGTTAAGTGAGATCATCATAATTGTGGAAGGGCTTAACAGCCTAACCTTTGTAATTGGAAGTACACCAGTCAACAAGAAGCTAGACTTGGTCAAGGCAAGAAGACGTTGTGAAACCACGAGAATTTTTCTTTCAAACTCTTTTCTTTCAAAACCAAAGTTTCTTTCAAACCAATACTTATTTCTAACCTTCTTTTAAACCAAACCAGAGGACCTACACCGGCCTCAGCGATTTGAGCAACCAAAAAGGAAACTGGTAAACCCAAGGGTAGTGACCTGAGGGAATGGGTGGAGTTCATAATGATATAACGGTGGATAGATTTTTCCTTGATTAAGCTCGGGAAGCACGGAATACATATTATCACAGGATGATATAAGGGAGTTGACAACAGAGTACTTCACCTAGGCGTGTGACAGACACTACGTGTAACACCCCAACTATAACCGTACACTTAACATCAAACTGCAGCGGAAAACTTAACTCAACACATTACTTAATTCAATGGTGTTACACGCCGTTAGCCACCCACGTGGCTAACAAGGCTAATACATATACATTGTATCGGTCTGATGGACTAGATTCCCGAGCAGCTACACGCGACTATCCCTTTCCATTAACAACAACCATTATACATATACATTCCAACTGTACCGAGTTTTTACCAACTAATGCCAATAACAATTTCGGTCTTACTACACCTACTGTACATACACAACTTAAATGACTACCCATGTACAAATGACTACCCCGTCCTACTCTCGAACGGCTTCTAGCTCATTGTACCTGAAATAGGAAAAGAAGAAAGGGTGGCCCCCCAGGGGCTCAGCACCTTTGCTGGTATGGTAATCCCGCAGCCCGCATGCTACCGGGCCACGCACAACTAATTGTCGTCTTAGCATGCGGTTGATTATATTTGAATCATGCATGTAAACTATCAACACATAACACATCACATTCCACCACAATGGGCTCAACAGACAGATAACACATCCATACTTGATAAGTCACTCATTGTGTTCATTAACCCTAGAGTGTTTCTCCTCTAATGGAGCTACTTCCTTAATAGACGATACTTACCCAATAATCGGGTTATCCATAAACGTCTCTTTCATAAACTGGGATTCATATCCATGATCCACATACACCACATAACAACACTTTTCACGTTTCAACGTGCACATAACATAACATCGCAAATAACATTGCAGTACATCAACAACACATAACATAACGGGAACGGTTCTCTTAGGAACCGACCCAAACATAGTTAATTCACCTGTGAGCCTAGAGAATGATATTACCCTCATGTTAAGCTCGTTATACAACACTCATTACCGTCCTAATAGTCGGACGAGTAACTTAAGTTAAGATGGTTCGGATATAGTGACCCGAGCACACCACCACAAACACATGTTCCCCTAAACCGATCATAAGTCAGAATAGCTAGCTTTGGAGTAAGCCTAGGGGGGATTGTATCCAAGAAGGAAAACAACCATAACAAGAGGAAGGTAAAGCAAGGATGGATACCCACTCCCAAACAACGCGCGACCGACGACAGGATTCCTCACCCCCATTAGTAACTATTACTTATAATAAACAGTTAGAGCTCCATTATGGAACCCTATTACACCCACACACCATAAGGTATTACAACTGGGTTAAACCTCAAGGGAGGTCCATACATTCACACACAAACATCACACATTAACTCACGCATAGCCGTGGTTAACGTCCCATGGTTTCGGGTCATTAAATCCGGATACCGTTCTCTTATGTGATCCTAGATTTGGTTAGCTAAGGTATAACACTTTCGAATTTAAACGGTATCGGATTGAACACGCCACATAAATGAATTACTATAAACTACATTACATGTTTTATCTTACACGTGGGCACACATACAGAAAAACAAAAACATTGTACAAGCCGGTGTAATCCGGTAGGAACAGGTTGCAAGAAACCATACCTTGGCCCTTTGCTGCATACGAGTCCCGCCAAACGTAGTTCTAAACATGATTAGTAATGTCGGTTAATTAATTAATTTAACTTTTGAATACTAAATGTTTTAACATGATTATATGTCATGTTTCCTTACTTAATTCACACTTGATTATCCTTGTTATACCCACTAGGGTTTACTACTTAAGTCACTCTGTTTGTTTTTTTTTTTTACAAGTTTTGGTCCGACCGACCTTACACAAGGTCGGTCCATTCCAGAACACATTACCGTCAAAAATTCTACTCCGACCGACCTTGCAAGTTCGGTCCACAAGGTCGGTCCATTCCAGAAACAATTCTCGTACCAAAAATATAAGCCCGACCGACCTTGCAAGTCCGGTCCCCAAGGTCGGTCGGTCCATTCCCGAGAGTTTTCCCCGTTGAAAATTTAGGCCCGACGACCTTGTCAAGGTCGGTCCCAAGTTCGGTCGATTCCAGGGACTCAATTCGTACCCAAAATACAAGCCCGACCGACCTTGCAAGTCCGGTCCCCAAGGTTGGTCCATTCCAGAAACTCTTTCCGGTAGTGTAAATTGAGCTTGACCGACCTTGCAGGTCCGGTCCCTAAGGTCGGTCAGCTCCAGACCTTTGTTTATAAATTCCCATTTGACTCCAAACTTCACCTCATGTATCCTAGTATGTTCTAACCTCATTTGGGCACCTCAAACACACCTTAAGACTTCATTAAACTCCTTAAATCACCTATTAAAGATCTTCCTCAAGAATTACACAATTCTTATAAATACTAACACTTGTAGTGTTTTTCCTTAGGTTTCTAAGTGGTGTTTTATACCTATGACAATCACTATCCCAAAATGTTTCCTTACCACCATTATCACTACTCCAAAGGCATTATTTTCCTTTGATCACCAAAACTTGCACAAGACCTAGCACTTCACACACATAACCTTGGTGTTTTAAACACCCATTGATCTCTAAGTCCTCCAAGACAATGCCCATGGCATCTTAACACCTAAAACATCATGATTCACTTTCTTCACCATCTTAACACTTAACAATTTCCTAGTACCTTCTAGGTCATAAAATCTCATTAGAACACATAAACTCCTTTGTTTATCAACTAAATTTTGCCATAGCTTCTCTGTATATTCTTACACCAAAAACATAGTTTTCACCATTAAGCATCCAAGAACACTTAAATCCATCAAGACATTCCCATACCCAAAACTTCACCAAATTTACACTACATCACAATATAGTGCATAAACAAATTGCTTGGCACTTAGGCCCTTAAATAACATGGCTCTTAGGCCCTTAAATTGCATAAACCATAAACACTGAATTTCCACATGTATATATTGCCTTTGACCTACAAATACACCCATCAATACATATGCCCTTAATAAACTCCTTGAGAGCATTTTACTAGCTCATTTGCCATTGGCTCCTTAGGTATTTTATTAAGCAAATCAAGCTCATTTTTTTCCTAAGGCATTTAAACTACATTTAGATAGTTTGTTTACCTCTTTTCCTCACAAACTTCTTTCTTGTTTCCTTGACTAAAATCGGCAAGGCTTTAGTTGCTTGACAACTTCTAATCAATATACAAGCAATGTAATAAGTATACAAGTTTCATGCTTAAGCACACTTATAAACCCTAAGTTTTACATTGTCTTAAAACACTAAGGTAGTTGTTTTACCTTGGAAATGGAAGAGGGTTTGAATATGTAGCAAGATAGGGCTCCACCAAGCCCTATGAAGATGAGAGTGAAGCTAAACCAAGACAAGAGAAGACACCATTACAAGGTGCATTTTCGGTCAACAACAAAAGTGTAGGAAATGAAGTTTTCTTTGGTTTTTCCTTACCTTGAAGCAAAGGTGATCAACAAGGCATAAAAATATAGACTCAAGCTCCTTCCATGGAAGTTCTCCTTGGCATTGGTGGTTTTGAAGATTTGAAAAGACAAGGTTGTAGAGCTTGGCCTAACTAGAAGAATGGTAGTCTTGAAAATGCATTTGGATCATGGAGCTAGGAGATATGAGCTATGGAAGTTGAGAAATGGTGAAGTTGCTGCAGCATAACCGATGGAGAAGGGAGAAGAAGATAGATGACCGTGGGAAATGAAGAAGGAAAGAAGAGAATGAGAAGAAACTTGCTTTTGGAGATATTTGTAAGTTAAAGCAAATTGTAACTAGCTTTATCACTTTCTTTCTTTCTTATTAAGCTAACAAGGGGGATGACTCATCCCTTGTCAAAAACCAGCCCCCATTATTCATTTTGGGGTGTTTTAGTCTTTGTTGACCATTTAACTTACTTATATTGACTTATGTCATAAACTAGCATATTTTGGTTACTATTCACAAACTAAGGCACATTTTTGTGAAATTTTTGATTTCCCATTGATTTAGACTTCCTAATGTGATACTAAGTAGTACACATATTAATTAAAGAGTAATGATGGTCATTTAGCCACTCAAAACTCATTTACAGGACAATTTTTCAAAAATGTCCTTTAAGGCTCCTTAAAGCACATTTTGTGTTTTAACTTGTTTTCAAGCTTGGTTTTCTTTAGTAATTGATTTAATATGTTCATTAACATATTTATAAGGTATAGGTTCCTTTAGGTCTTATACAAACTTATCCCAAGCTTAGAGCACATTTTTGCCCATATTGGCTTTAAGGTATTTATTTGTGTTTTGTTTGGTTTAATTGTCTACCAAAGTTTCCTAAGGACTTAATTAGCCTTATTAAGTCATAATTGAATGTTCTAAAGTGTTGGTAGGCTCTTTGGGTCCTAACCAAGTTCACTCCAAGCTTAGAGCATGTTTTTGCTTCAACTGTGTCTTAGTGCTTATTGTGTTTACTATGGTTTAAATTGTTCACTAATGTTTCTAAGGAACTTTTTAGCCTTTAAATATCATAGTTTAACATTTAAACAACATATCAAGGTTTGGGGTATTTCACTACAAGTGTACGAAAATGAAATGTGGGACGACCGCACTCCGATAAGAGCTTGTGGGCCTGACAGACCTTCTTATGGGTTAGTCGGGTAAATAGCAATGTATCAACAGGGTACCCCACATATGTATACGAGTAGAGTCCGGAACACGGGAAGTAGTTGACTCCATACTACGGTCAGCAGTAAAAGTAAAAAAAGAGCAACGGATTACCATGAATGGTTGATGTAAGGGAACCCAGTTAAGTTAAAGAGACTAAAAGAATTAGTGAGTTTATTTCAAGGAAATGTTTAAGAGTCAGGAAGTGCGAAGTGCACTGACTGGTATGTAAAGACATAGCATGTGTCTTAAGGATCCTCAGGGATGAACATGATAGCTGGAACGGTGACCCAGCCTATCCATGGCAAGGTAGATGCCTAATATGGACAAGTTAATGTGTAACAAACGGGATGAAACTCCCGGAATGATCACCTAGACTACCAAGGGGTATCGATCTTCACAGAAGAGAATAGTAAACCCAGCTAAGAACGCAAAGCGACGTAGTTTATTTGACGTACCAATAAGTGCAAGCCAGAGGTAATGGCATAACTTAGTAACACCCAGGAGAAATCCTTGAGGAGTGTTTGGATCAACAATTGTTGAACGAAATAATGTGATAGAAACACTGGAATTGAAACTAATACTCAGTTTGGACATAAGTCGTCAGGAGAAGCCTGCCATCCTTAAAGGGGCATCCCATGAAAGGAAGCGTGATGCAACGACCTAGTCATGGAGCCCAATACTACCTCTAACCATGTAATGTTGTACAGGAAAATAAATGTGTGTGAACCGTCCATAATGGACAGAGCTCGAAGCAGTAAGGCTTATAAGCCACAAACAAAATGTGTTATGTAAATTTGATCGATTGCAGAAGTTTATGTTGTACAACTAAATAGAGAGGAGAACGAACCACTGCTTTAAGAGTGGGGATACCTCTCGATGTTGTGAAACCGCTGAAGCGGCAGTTATGTGAACCAAGTTCAAGAAATATGTTAGGGATTGACCATGTTGGGGTTACCCAGGAGTGATTTGAACAAGAATGATACGAAAAGAAGTGTTTGTACCAGTTGTGGAGACCGGAAGGGTAATAAGCCAAATAGCAATGTGATGCTAAATGTAGAGTGAACAACGCTTGAGGAGCACAAAGACTCAAAAGAAATAGTGTATTCAGTGGTCATCCAAATGAATGACGAACCATAATACGAATGATGTAAGTATATGTGTGGAAGCTAATATGACAGTGAATACCATGTAAGTTAGTGTTACACAAGGAGTAAGAGCACGGTACGCAGTAAGCGACCGTTGTATAAGTATTGTTAAACGATAAGTGATAGCAAATGAACCAGGCAGTAAGCTAGTACCCAGTATTATGAGATAAGAATCTCAGTGAAGCACAATGCGAATTCCATTGCGAATCGCATAAGAGATTTACTGCCAAGGGTTTACGCCTCTGCACTCTTTATGACTGAGTGTTTTGGTATTGCACATGCGCAGTAATGATCGAGTGAGATAGATAGGAATTGGGAACATGTTAATTGTGGAAGAATAATGTTATAATGACCGGTGCATAGGAAATGCGAGGTCGTACCAATGAAAGAATACTTGGACAGAACCACAATTGGAGGTTGTGATTAGGTGACTGCTAGCAGATGAGTAGCATTGAATACCAAAAACTGGTATGCAATATACCTCAAGTGTGGGAAATAACCGAGAGAGCACTACACATTAGGTAGTGGCTCAACCTCAACCGATAGTAAGTCGGAAGAAATTATGTCAATCATTGTGAAATACATAGTTGTATACACAGTAATTGTCAGAGAAGTGGATAAAAAGTTTGTAACTCACCGAATTCACTTACGGTAAGAGATACCATGCGTCGGTTGAGAAACCATTATTACAATAAATGGGAGATGTACAATACAGTAACAATAACGAATGGGGCAAACTAAACTCTAAGTTATCAGAGTTCTACAGCAGAGGCCAGTGAACCCATGCTTCAGATACCGAATATGCATTGTGAATACGAATAAATGGCTAATTAACAATGCCTAGAAGCCTCACGGGCCAGGACCGAAACCGGTTATGAGTTAAATAAACTCCAATGAGAATTCTTGGTTTAGGGACTAAACCGCCAATATGGTTAAGATCCTCTAACCAGAATGCATTGTATAACAGACCGCGTGGAAGTTAAAACACTTCACGACGGCAGAACATTTTAAGCCAATGTTCAGCGATTGATTACGTGGGCGTAATCCCTTTTTAAGGGGGGTAGAGCGCATAACCGCTTAGTGTGTTTTACCGTACAAGAGTACGTGAACTATGGTGTGCATAGCACAAAATGATTTGTTTGGATGATTGGTGCGTGTGTTACATAAACATACGCATTCATTCATGGTTTAATTGTGGTAATTTTGCACAGAAGATGCGAAATACCATTGTGATAAGTGTGACTACTTTGTTAATTGTTGTGTGGGAGTACAAATATAAGGGAGTAAAGAAACTCCTAGGGGAACAAAAACCCCGACAGTATAAAAATGTAAAACCGTGTGTTGTATTTTGATAAAATATATGCATATATGTATTATAGTGATTCATGAAAAGGGTATGAAACCGACATAGAACCTAGTGAGAATAAGATTCCCTGGGTAACTGGATTAAAGTGAATGGAGATAACTGGTAGACGGAGTTCTATCCTTTTGAGATGTAATGATTATGACTAGATTGACAAAAAAAGAAAGACAGAAAATTGGAAATGAGTGTACTACTTGATGCTTGAAAATGAAGTGGGAGGTGGAACTTGATTTGCATGTGATCAAGGGAAGCCGAACACAAATTGGAGTGGAAGGATAGTTCAACATTGATGCTGATCACATCAGGGTTGGATGACTCTTGAAGCTCCCTATAAGTGGTCACAAATAACCACGCTAAGAAAATAAGCAAAGAGCATAAGTTGGACTTGGAGTTGTATGCGCTTTCAAAAGGATTTTGAATCGGTATTTCCAAAGCGTTCGATAGATACTTTACATAATGAAAGTTCTCCTACTTAACCTTACAAAGAATATTTTTGTAGTACTTGCTCACGAGCTGAGGACGTATGAGCCTTTGTCTTCGGACCGGTGACATGGGAAGTATATATGTTAAAGATTAAGTGATTGTTTTGATCTCCCAGGGAATCTGCGGGATCACGGTATATATAGAAAGTATTTTTGGTTGCTATACATGCTAAGACATGTTGTGTGGTATGTGTAATAAATATTATTTTGACCTTGAGTCCTAATGTGGTTGAGTTCAGAGAATAGTTATGTTACCCAGACCTATGAGTCCAAATGTTGTTAAGGTACCCGGACCGTTGAGTCCGAGGTTATCATGTAAGTATGTTATGTTATGATTATGTATGGATGTGGATATGTTGCCTGGACCGTTAAGTACGAGGTTGTGATGTAAAGTGTGTTTGGTTATGGAAGTTTATTTTGAAAGTAATCCCCGTGTTCTAATCCAAACGATGCGTGGGAAATGTGAACTTCGAGGACGAAGTTCTTTTAAGGGGGGTAGATTGAAATACCCCAAACCTTGATATTTCGTTTAAATGTTGAACTATGGTATTTAAAGGCTAAAAAGTTCCTTAGAAATATCAGTGTACAATTTAAACCATAGTAAAAACAATAAAGTACCATAAACACAGTTTGAGCAAAAACATGCTCTAAGCTTGGAGTGAACTTGGTTAGGACCCAAAGAGCCTACCAAGACATAGTAATATGCAATTATTATTTAATAAGGCTAATTAAGTCCTTAAGAAACCTTGGTAGATAATTAAACCAAAGAAAACACAAGAAAACACCTTAAAGTCAATTTAGGCAAATACTTGCTCTAGACTTGGTGTAACCTTGTATAAGACCTAAAGGTCATACCTATACCTTATTTATATGCTAATGAACATTTAAAATCAATTACTAAAGAAAACCAAGCTTGAAAACAAGTTAAAACACAAAATGTGCTTTAAGGAGTCTTAAAGCACATTTTTGAAAAATTGTCTTGGAAATGGGTTTTGAGTGGCTAAATGTCCATCATTACTCTTTAATTAACACGTGTACTACTTAGTATCACATTTGGAAGTTTAAATCAATGGGAAATCAAAAATTTCACAATTATGTGCCTTAATTTGTGAATAGTGCTCAAATAGTGCTAGTTTAAGTTATAAGTCAACATAAGCAATTATTTGGTCAACAAAGACCATAAATATCTCTAATATACAAGGGGGGACGGTTTTCTATGTGGTGAGTCACCACCATTTACTAGCTAGTTAAAAGAAAGAAGGAAAAGTAAGTAAAAAGTAGAAATTACCTTTATAACATAAATATCTCCAAATGGCTACCTCTCTCCTCATTATCTTCTTTCTCCTTTGTTCCCACCGTCACCTATCTTCATCCTCCCTTCTCAATCTCGTTCTCCTACAGCACCATTGATACTCCATCTCCTTTTACTTGTAACTTATGATTCCATGCTCCGAATTTAATTTCGAGACTACCGTTATCTTAGTTAGAGTAAGCTCTTCATTCCTATCTTTTCAAATCTTCAAGAACTCCATTTCGGTGCCATGGTGATTCACCATTGAAGGAGCTTGAGCTCATATTTTCATGCCTTGTCATTCTGCTTTGCTTCAAGGTGAGGAAAACCAAAGAAAATCAATGTTTCCACTTGTTTTTGTGTATGACCGAGAATCACCTAGTAATGGTGTTTTCTCTTGTCTTTGTGTAGCTTCATTTCAAACTTCAAAGGGCTAGGTGGAGTCCTATCTTGATACTTATTCAAGTTCTCTTTCAAATTCCAAAGGTAATCATAAAATTTTAGTGTTTTAAGACACTTATGTAAACCTAGGGTTTAATCATGAGTTTGGGTATTAAAAGTAATGCTCATTACCCTTATATGTGTATTGGTTAGAAGGTTGACAAGTGATAAAAGCTCCTTGCCGATTTTCAATCAAGAAAGAACAAGCTAAAACAAGTGAGAAAGCTTAGAAAACAAAGAGGTAAATGACCTCTCTTGATGTGGTTTATTGTACTAGGAAATTGAGCTATATATGCTTAATAAATAACCTAAAGAGCCAATGGGAAATGAGCTAGAAAAACTATCCACAAGGTGGACTAAAAGGACATGGGAGCACTGTTGTGTTTATTCGCAGGTTGAAGGCATTTAAATATGGAAATTCAGTGTTTAAGTTTAATGCCATTTAAGGGCCTAAGTGCCAAGCAATTTAAGTTTATGCACTATGTTGTGATGTAGTGTTGTCTAAAGGTTTAGTTGTGTGTAAAGAACATCTCTTGTGAAGATGAATGTCTTTGGTGGCTAAAGGATGAAAAACAATATGTTTGTGTGTAAGAAATGTGTATTAAGAGATTTAGTGTTCTTGGATTGTATAATGGTGAAAAACTATATGTTTTGGTGTAAGGTGATACAAGAGAAGCTATGGCAAAAATTTAGTTGATAAACAAAGGAAGTATAATACCTTGTGAAGGATTAAGTATGAACTTGTGGGAAAGACTTGAGGAGTTTGTGTAAAGGAAGTGATGAGGATGCAAAATAATGCTTAGGAGTGGTTATCATATTGAGAAGAAACGCCTTGGTTAGTCTAAGTTGTAGGTGTGCATTACCACCGAGAAATCCTAAGGAAAAATGTTGTAAGTGTTAGGAATTTTTGTAAGAAATTGAGTAAGAAGTTTGGTGATAATTAAGGAAGGTTTGGTGCATGTTTTAAGGTGTTTAAACATGTAGGAAACATGTGGAAAGATTGTGGAATGATTGGGAAAAGATTTGGGTGAATTTGGAGTTCAAAAGGTGTAGAAAAACACTTTTTAAAATGGGGTCTGTTGTGGACCGCCCCTAGGGACCGCCCCTGTGGGGAGGTCCAGTGCAGGCGAATTAGTTTCTGTTGTGGACCACCCCTGGGACCTCCCCAGAGGGGCGGTCTAGACCAGAGAAGAAAAAAAATGTGTTTAAGGCTTCTAATGATGGGGGATTGGATGGTAATGGTTTTAGATGATGTTTAGGCCTTGTTTGGTGACATGTAAAGGCCTTAAGATGTGTAAACAAGTGTTAGGAGGTTTTGCAAGTAAATGAGTAAGTGTTTAAGGACTTTGGAAGTAAGCTTGTACATGCATTTGGAGGATGTTATGTGAAGGCTTAAGTGTGCCAAATGATGTTAAAACATGCTAGGATATGTAAGGTGAAGTTTGGAGTCAAATGTGCATTTTTAAACAAGGGTCTGGAGCAGACCGACCTTGGGGACCGGACTTACAAGGTCGGTCGAGCCCAGTTTACCTAGCCAGGAAGCTCTCTGGAATGGACCAACCTTGGGGACCGGACTTGCAAGGTCGGTCGGGCTTGAATTTTGTATACGGAATATGTCTCTGGAATAGACTGACCTTGTGGACCGGACTTGCAAGGTCGGTCGGGGTAGAATTTTTAAACGGTAAAAGTGTTTGGAATGGACCGACCTTGGGACCGGACTTGGCAAGGTCAGTCGAACTGTAGATTTTCAAACCTGGATGTCACTGGAATGGACCGACCTTGGGTAAGGTCGGTCGACCTAAAACTTGTAAAAAAAAAAAACAAGTGTGGCCTAGGTAGTTAACCCTAGGGGGTATAATGAAGGTAATCAAGGGTAAGTTTAAGCATAAAACATGTCATATAATCATGAAGAATGCTTAGTAATTTGGAAGTTAAGTAAGTTAATTAACCGACATTATTAATTATGTTTAGGAACTACGTTTGGCGGGACTCGAACGCAGCAAAGACCAAGGTATTGTTTTCTTGCAACCTGTGTCCTACCGGATTACACCGGCTTGTATGCCAATGTGTTTTTCTGTATGTTTGCCACCTTTTAAGAAAAAAACATGTAATGAGTTTACAGTTGTTTAATTATGGGGCGTGCGTAGTTCTGATACTGTTTAGCGTTAAGTATGTGCTAAACTCAACTAACCAACTCTAGGATCACATAGTAGATCGGTATTCGGACTTAACGACCCAAACCATGGGAACGTTCTAACCTCGGCTATGCGTGTGTTAGTTATGTGTTGTTTGTGCGTGTTAGTATGATCACTACCCTTGTGTGTGTCTAACTAGACCTAACCATCTATTTTTGAATTAATGTACTAAGTCCAATAATGAGACTTCTAACAAGTGCTAACCGGGGAGTGAGGAATCCGGTTGTTCCGATCGCGCGTTGTTTGGGAGTTGATGTATATAGTTTCTTTAGCTCCCTCTTGTTGGTTGTTTTCCTTCGTTGGTCTTCAATCACCCTTAAACTTAACCAAGGCTTTTCTGACTCACGTCGGTTGGGGAATATGTACAGTGTTTGGATCACTCTATCCGATCCATCTTTAAGTTAAGTTACTCGTCCGACTAACAGGACGGTAACGAGTGATGTAACAAGCTTATCATGAGGGTGTTTTCATACTCTAGGCTTACCAAGTTAACTAACTATGTTTGGGTCGGTTCGTAAAGAAAACCGTTACCGTTATGTTATGTGTTATTGTTGCGCTGCAATTCTTATTGCGTTGTGATGTTATATGTTCGTTAGGATGTGGAGTATGTGGATCATGGGTATGAATCCCAGTTTATAATAAGAGGCGTTTGAGGATATCCCGATTAGCGGGTAAGTGTCGTCTATTAAGGAAGTAGCTCCATTAGAGGCGAAACACTCTAGGGGTTAATGGACACAATGAGTGTTCTAATGAGTAAAGATGTGTTGACTGTTTTGCTGAGCCCATTGTTTTGGGTATGTAATGTGTTATGTGCTTACAGTTAACATGCATGATTTAAATAAAATCAACCGCATGCTTAGACAACAATTAGTTGTGCGTGGCCCGGTAGCATGCGGGCTGCGGGATTACCATACCAGCAAAGGTGCTGAGCCCCTTGGGGGCCACCCTTTCTTCCAATTCTATTTCAGGTACAAGGAGCTAGAGACCGTCCGAGAGTAGGACAAGATTGTTGATTCTGCACGGGTAGTTAATGAATTACTTATGTATTGTAGGTGTAGTAAGACCGAAATTGTTGTCGGCATTAGTTGTAAATACTCGGTACAGTTGGAATGTAAATGAATAATGAATGTTGGAAATGGAAAGAGATTGTAATGTGTAGTTGCTCGGGAATCTGGTCCATCAGACCGATACAATGAATATGTATTAGCCTTGTTAGCCACGTGGGTGGCTAACGGCGTGTAACACCATTGAGTTAAGTTATGTGATGAGTTAAGTTTTCCGCTGCAAATTGTTGTTAAGTCTATGGTTGTAGTTGGGGTGTTAAAAGTGGTATCAGAGTGAAGTATCGCTCTGATGACTGAATTACCGAGCTTAGGAAGTACCGAGTTAGGAATTTAGCACCTTGGGTTAAGGGTTGAGTGATAGCGTGAGTGATACACTAGTTAGGAATTACCAGTGTGTACTGGAAACCTACAGTGTCCAACCCGCCCTCCACAATCCCTGTTTTATAACTTGGGGAAGAACACCAGAGAGATGAAAGTCCTCTCTTACTCGGGGATACCCGATCTGGCTGTTATTAAGTACCTCTGTAAGTACGGAGAACCTGTCATATGGTAGATCCCGAAAAGTGGGAATCCAGGAGACGGTTTCTATCTGAACAACGTTAACCGCATGTAATAGCGAAAAACGAAGAATCCTATGCATAGGAGAATAGAATTACCGGCAACCTGGGTCGACATGCCGAGCAGCCGAGAACAACCAGCTTGCAACACACCAACTGGGCAACAGGCAAGAAGTAAAGTAATGGAACCTGAGACATATGTCTACGGGACCACGATTATTGAATAATATCAACAACGGTATACCAACCGACGAAGGAACTACAACGTAGTACCCAAACAAGAGACAAGTCTCAGTAACCATGACAAATGCGTGGAACGGGCTACGAATAAAATGTAATACTGAGTAAAAGGGGACTCCAAGAATGGGGAACACCCTAGTTAATGATTATTATGTGAAGACAGTGAGAAGTCACCCAGAGGAATTATTATCAAGACTGTAAGATCAAGTGAGGGCCAACAAGGCCCCTGATGACAGTGCGGGTAAGAACAATACCACAACCGGCATGTGTTGAACCGATAGCCAGTTAGCATGGCGCACTTGCCATGGCAAGTGCTGCTATAACAGGGCTGTTCGGGAAATTTATTTTACAACAACAAGTACTTAGTATAGTACCATGGAGTTAAGTGAGATCATCATAATTGTGGAAGGGCTTAACAGCCTAACCTTTGTAATTGGAAGTACACCAGTCAGCAAGAAGCTAGACTTGGTTAAGGCAAGAAGACGTTGTGAAACCACGAGAATTTTTCTTTCAACCTCTTTTCTTTCAAAACCAAAGTTTCTTTCAAACCAATACTTATTTCTAACCTTCTTTTAAACCAAACCAGAGGACCTACACCGGCCTCAGCGATTTGAGAAACCGAAAAGGAAACTGGTAAACCCAAGGGTAGTGACCTGAGGGAATGGGTGGAGTTCATAATGATACAACGGTGGATAGATTTTTAGTTGATTAAGTTCGGGAAGCACGGAATACATATTATCACAGAATGATATAAGGGAGTTGACAACAGAGTACTTCACCTAGGCGTGTGACAGACACTACGAGTGTACAAAAATGAAATGTGGGACGACCGCACTCCGATAGGAGCTTATGGGCCTGACAGACCTTCTTATGGGTTATTCGGGTAAGTAGCAATGTATCAACAGGGTACCCACATATGTATACGAGTAGAATCCGGAACACAGGAAGTAGTCGACTCCATATACGGTCAGCAGTAAAAGTAAAAAAGAGCAACGGATTACATGAATGGTTGAAGTAAGGGAACCCAGTTAAGTTAAAGAGACTAAAAGAATTAGTGAGTTTATTTCAAGGAAATGTTTAAGAGTCAGGAAGTGCGAAGTGCACTGACTGGTATGTAAAGACATAGCATGTGTCTTAAGGATCCTCAGGGATGAACATGATAGCTGGAACGGTGACCCAGCCTATCCATGGCAAGGTCGATGCCTAATATGGACAAGTTAATGTGTAACAAATGGGATGAAACTCCCGGAATGATCACCTGGACTACCAAGGGGTATCGATCTTCACAGAAGAGGATAGTAAACCCAGCTAAGAATGCAAAGCGGCGTAGTTTATTTGACGTACCAATAAGTGCAAGCCAGAGGTAATGACATAACTTAGTAACACCCAGGAGCAATCCTTGAGGGGTGTTTGGATCAACAATTGTTGAACGAAATAACGTGACAGAAACACGGGAATTGAAACTAATACTCAGTTTGGACATAAGTCGTCAGGAGAAGCCTGACATCCTTGAAGGGGCATCCCATGAAAGGAAGCATGATGCAACGACCTAGTCATGGAGCCCAATACTACCTCTAAACATGTAATGTTGTACAGGAAAATAAATGTGTGTGAACCGCCCACAATGGACAGAGCTCGAAGCAGTAAGGCTTATAAGCCACAAACAAAATGTGTTATGTAAATTTGATCGATTGCAGAAGTTTATGTTGTACAACTAAATAGAGCGGAGAACGAACCACTACTTTAAGAGTGGGAATACCTCTCGATGTTGTGAAACCGCTGAAGCGGCAGTTATGTGAACCAAGTTCAAGAAATATGTTAGGGATTGACCATGTTGTTGTTACCCAGGAGTGATTTGAACAAGAATGATATGAAAAGAAGTGTTTGTACCAGTTGTGGAGACCAGAAGGGTAATAAGCCAAATAGCAATGTGATGCTAAATGTAGAGTGAACAACGCTTGAGGAGCACAAAGACTCAAAAGAAATAGTGTATTCAGTGGTCATCCAAATGAATGACGAACCATAATACGAATGATGTAAGTATATGTGTGGAAGCTAATATGACAGTGAATACCATGTAAGTTAGTGTTACACAAGGAGTAAGAGCACGGTACGCAGTAAGCGACCATTGTATAAGTATTGTTAAACGATAAGTGATAGCAAATGAACCAGGCAGTAAGCTAGTACCTAGTATTATGAGATAAGAATCTTAGTGAAGCACAATGTGAATTCCATTGCGAATAGCATAAGAGATTTACTGCCAAGGGTTTACGCCTCTGTACTCTGTATGACTGAGTGTTTTGGTATTGCACATGCGTAGTAATGATCGAGTGGGATAGCTAGGAATTGGGAACATGTTAATTGTGGAAGAATAATGTTATAATTATCGGTGCATAGGAAATACGAGGTCGTACCAATGAAAGAATACTTGTACAGAACTAAATGTGGAGGTGTGATTAGCAATAAGTGACTGCAGTAGCATTGAATACCAAAAACTGGTATGCAATATACCTCAAGTGTGGGAAATAACCGAGAGAGCACTACACATTAGGTAGTAGCTCAACCTCAACCGATAGTAAGTCGGAAGAAATTAAGTCAATCATTGTGAAATATATAGTTGTATACACAGTAATTGTCAGAGAAGTGGATAAAAAGTTTGTAACTCACCGAATTCACTTACGGTAAGAGATACCATGCGTCGGTTGGGAAACCATTATTACAATAAATGGGAGATGTACAATACAGAAACAATAACGAATGGGGAAAACTAAACTCTAAGTTATCAGAGTTCTACAACAGAGGCCAGTAAACCCATGCTTCAGATACCGAATATGCATTGTGAATACGAATAAATGGCTAATTAACAATGCCTAGAAGCCTCACGGGCCAGGACCGAAACCGGTTATGAGTTAAATAAACTCCAATGAGAATTCTTGCTTTAGGGACTAAACCGCCAATACGGTTAAGATCCTCTAACCATAATGCATTGTATAACAGACCGCGTGGAAGTTAAAACACTTCACGACGGCAGAACATTTTAAGCCAATGTTCAGTGATTGATTACGTGGGTGTAATCCCTTTTTAAGGGGGGTAGAGCGCAAAACCGGTTAGTGTGTTTTACCGTACAAGAGTACGTGAACTATGGTGTGCATAGCACAAAATGATTTGTTTGGATGATTGGTGCGTGTGTTACATAAACATACGCATTCATTCATGGTTTAATTGTGGTAATTTTGCACAGAAGATGCGAAATACCATTGTGATAAGTGTGACTACTTTGTTAATTGTTGTGTGGGAGTACAAATATAAGGGAGTAAAGAAACTCCTGGGGGAACAAAAACCCCGACAGTATAAAAATGTAAAACCGTGTGTTATATTTTGACAAAATATATGCATATATGTAATATAGTGATTCTGAAAAGGGTATGAAACCGACATAGAACCTAGTGAGAATAAGATTCCCTAGGTAACTGGATTAAAGTGAATGGAGATAACTGGTAGACGGAGTTC
The DNA here is from genome assembly GCA_023374045.1 of Limonium bicolor. NCBI lineage: Eukaryota > Viridiplantae > Streptophyta > Magnoliopsida > Caryophyllales > Plumbaginaceae > Limonium > Limonium bicolor. Next base: position 265,487,312 of record CM041778.1, on the reverse strand, counting down.
TATCCTTTGGAGATGTAATGATTATGACTAGATTGACAAAAAAAGAAAGATAGAAAATTGGAAATGAGTGTACTACTTGATGCTCGAAAATGAAGTGGGAGGTGGAACATGATTTGCATGTGATCAAGGGAAGCCGAACACAAATTGGAGTGGAAAGATAGTTCAACATTGATGCTGATCACATCAGGGTTGGATGACTCTTGTATAAGTGGTCACAAATAACCACGCTAAGAAAATAAGCAAAGAGCATAAGTTAGACTTGGAGTTGTATGCGCTTTCAAAAGGATTTTGAATCGGTATTTCCAAAATGTTCGATAGATACTTTACATAATGAAAGTTCTCCTACTTAACCTTACCAAGAATATTTTTGTAGTACTTGCTCACGAGCTGAGGACGTATGAGCCTTTGTCTTCGGACCGGTGACATGGGAAGTATATATGTTAAAGATTAAGTGATTGTTTTGATCTCCCAGGGAATCTGCGGGATCACGGTATATATAGAAAATATTTTTGGTTGCTATACATGCTAAGACATGTTGTGTGGTATGTGTGATAAATATTATTTTGACCTTGAGTCCTAATGTGGTTGAGTTCTGAGAATAGTTATGTTACCCAGACCTATGAGTCCAAATGTTGTTAAGGTACCCGGACCGTTGAGTCCGAGGTTATCATGTAAGTATGTTATGTTATGATTATGTATGGATGTGGATATGTTGCCCGGACCGTTAAGTCCGAGGTTGTGATGTAAAGTGTGTTTGGTTATGGAAGTTTATTTTGAAAGTAATCCCCGTGTTCTAATTCAAACGATGCGTGGGAAATGTGAACTTCGAGGACGAAGTTCTTTTAAGGGGGGTAGATTGAAATACCCCAAACCTTGATATGTTGTTTAAATGTTAAACTATGGTATTTAAAGGCTAAAAAGTGCCTTAGAAACATCAGTGTACAATTTAAACCATAGTAAAAACAATAAAGTACCATAAACACAGTTTGAGCAAAAACATGCTCTAAGCTTGGAGTGAACTTGGTTAGGACCCAAAGAGCCTACCAAGACATAGTAATATGCAATTATGATTTAATAAGGCTAATTAAGTCCTTAAGAAACCTTGGTAGACAATTAAACCAAAGAAAACACAAGAAAACACCTTAAAGTCAATTTAGGCAAATACTTGCTCTAGACTTGGTGTAACCTTGTATAAGACCTAAAGGTCATACCTATACCTTATTTATATGCTAATGAACATTTAAAATCAATTACTAAAGAAAACCAAGCTTGAAAACAAGTTAAAACACAAAATGTGCTTTAAGGAGTCTTAAAGCACATTTTTGAAAAATTGTCTTGGAAATGGGTTTTGAGTGGCTAAATGTCCATCATTACTCTTTAATTAACATGTGTACTACTTAGTATCACATTAGGAAGTTTAAATCAATGGGAAATCAAAAATTCACAATTATGTGCCTTAATTTGTGAATAGTGCTCAAATAGTGCTAGTTTAAGTTATAAGTCAACATAAGTCAATTATTTGGTCAACAAAGACCATAAATATCTCTAATATACAAGGGGGGACGGTTTTATATGTGGTGAGTCACCACCATTTACTAGCTAGTTAAAAGAAAGAATGAAAAGTAAGTAAAAAGTAGAAATTACCTTTATAACATAAATATCTCCAAATGGCTACGTCTCTCCTCATTCTCTTCTTTCTCCTTTGTTCCCACCGTCACCTATCTTCATCCTCCCTTCTCAATCTCGTTCTCCTACAGCACCATTGATACTCCATCTCCTTTTACTTGTAACTTATGATTCCATGCTCCGAATTTAATTCTGAGACTACCGTTGTCTTAGTTAGAGTAAGCTCTTCATTCCTATCTTTTCAAATCTTCAACAACTCCATTTCGGTGCCATGGAGATTCACCATTGAAGGAGATTGAGCTCATATTTTCATGCCTTGTCATTCTCCTTTGCTTCAAGGTGAGAAAAACCAAAGAAAATCAATGTTTCCACTTGTTTTTGTGTATGACCGAGAATCACCTAGTAATGGTGTTTTCTCTTGTCTTCGTGTAGCTTCATTTCAAACTTCAAAGGGCTAGGTGGAGTCCTACCTTGATACTTATTCAAGTTCTCTTTCAAATTCCAATGGTAATCATCAAATTTTAGTGTTTTAAGACACTTATGTAAACCTAGGGTTTAATCATGAGATTGGGAAACTTAATGCTCATTACCCTTATATGTGTATTGGTTAGAAGGTTGACAAGTGATAAAAGCTCCTTGCCGATTTTCAATCAAGAAAAACAAGAGAAAACAAGTGAGAAAGCTTGGAAAACAAAGAGTTAAATGACCTCTCTTAATGTGGTTTATTGTACTAGGAAATTGAGCTATATATGCTTAATAAATAACCTAAAGAGCCAATGGGAAATGAGCTAGAAAAACTATCCACAAGGTGGACTAAAAGGACATGTGAGCATTGTTGTGTGTATTCGTAGGTTGAAGGCATTTAAATGTGGAAATTCAGTGTTAAAGTTTAATGCCATTTAAGGGCCTAAGTGCCCAGCAATTTAAGTTTATGCACTATGTTGTGATGTGGTGTTGTCTAAAGGTTAAGTTGTGTGTAAAGAACATCTCTTGTGAAGATGAATGTCTTTGGTGGTTAAAGGATGAAAAACAATATGTTTGTGTGTAAGGAATGTGTATTAAGAGATTTAGTGTTCTTGGATTGTATAATGGTGAAAAACTATGTGTTTTGGTGTAAGGTGATACAAGAGAAGCTATGGCAAAAATTTAGTTGATAAACAAAGGAAGTATAATACCTTGTGAAGGATTAAGTATGAACTTGTGGTAAAGACTAGAGGAGTTTGTGTAAAGGAAGTGATGAGGATACAAAATGATGCTTAGGAGTGGTTATCATATTGAGAAGAAACGCCTTGGTTAGTCTAAGTTGTAGGTGTGCATTACCACCGAGAAATCCTAAGGAAAAATATTGTAAGTGTTAGAAATTTTTGTAAGAAATTGAGTAACAAGTTTGGTGATAATTAAGGAAGGTTTGGTGCATGTTTTAAGGTGTTTAAACATGTAGGAAACAAGTGGAAAGATTGTGGAATGATTGGGAAAAGATTTGGGTGAATTTGGAGTTCAAAAGGTGTAGAAAAACACTTTTTAAAATGGGGTCTGTTGTGGACCGCCCCTAGGGACCGCCCCTGTGGGGAGGTCCAGTGCAGGCGAAGTAGTTTCTATTGTGGACCGCCCCTGGGACCTCCCCAGAGGGACGGTCCAGACCAGAGAAGAAAAAAAATGTGTTTAAGGCTTCTAATGATGGGGGATTGGATGGTAATGGTTTTAGATGATGTTTAGGCCTTGTTTGGTGACATGTAAAGGCCTTAAGATGTGTAAACAAGTGTTAGGAGGTTTCGCAAGTAAATGAGTAAGTGTTTAAGGACTTTGGAAGTAAGCTTGTACATGCATTTGGAGGATGTTATGTGAAGGCTTAAGTGTGCCAAATGATGTTAAAACATGCTAGGATATGTATGGTGAAGTTTGGAGTCAAATGTGCATTTTTAAACAAGGGTCTGGAGCAGACCGACCTTGGGGACCAGACATACAAGGTCGGTCGAGCCCAGTTTACCTAGCCAGGAAGCTCTCTGGAATGGACCGACCTTGAGGACCGGACTTGTAAGGTCAGTCGGGCTTGAATTTTGTATACGGAATATGTCTCTGGAATAGACCGACCTTGTGGACCGGACTTGCAAGGTCGGTCGGGGTAGAATTTTTAAACGGTAAAAGTGTCTGGAATGGACCGACCTTGGGATCGGACTTGGCAAGGTCGGTCGAAGTGTAGATTTTCAAACCTGGATGTCACTGGAATGGACCAACCTTGGGTAAGGTCGGTCGGTAAGGTCGGTCGACCTAAAACTTGTAAAAAAACAAACAAGTGTGGCCTAGGTAGTTAACCCTAGGGGGTATAATGAAGGTAATCAAGGGTAAGTTTAAGCATAAAACATGTCATATAATCATGAAGAATGCTTAGTAATTTGGAAGTTAAATAAGTTAATTAACCGACATTATTAATTATGTTTAGGAACTACGTTTGGCGGGACTCGAACGCAGCAAAGACCAAGGTATGGTTTTCTTGCAACTTGTGTCCTACTGGATTACACCGGCTTGTATGCCATTGTGTTTTTCTGTATGTTTGCCACCTTTTAAGAAAAAAACATGTAATGAGTTTACAGTTGTTTAATTATGGGGCGTGCGTAATTCCGATACCGTTTAGCGTTAAGTATGTGCTAAACTTAACTAACCGACTCTAGAATCACATAGTAGATCGGTATTCGGACTTAACGACCCAAACCATGGGAACGTTCTAACCTTGGCTATGTGTGTGTTAGTTATGTGTTGTTTGTGCGTGTTAGTATGTTCACTACCCTTGTTTGTGTCTAACTAGACCTAACCATCTATTTGTGAATTAATGTACTAAGTCCAATAATGAGACTTCTAACAAGTGCTAACCGGGGAGTGAGGAATCCGGTAGTTCCGGTCACGCGTTGTTTGGGAGTTGATGTATACAGTTTCTTTAGCTCCCTCTCTGTTGGCTGTTTTCCTTCGTTGGTCTTCAATCACCCTTAAGCTTAACCAAGGCTAGTCTGACTCACGTCGGTTGGGGAATATGTACGGTGTAATCGGATCACTATATCCGATCCATCTTTAAGTTAAGTTACTCATCCGACTAACAGGACGGTAACGAGTGATGTAACAAGCTTATCATGAGGGTGTTTTCATACTCTAGGCTTACCAAGTTAACTAACTATGTTTGGGTCGGTTCGTAAAGAGAACCGTTACCGTTATGTTATGTGTTATTGTTGCGCTGCAATTCTTATTGCGTTGTGATGTTATATGTTCGTTAAGATGTGGAGTATGTGGATCATGGGTATGTATCCCAGTTTATAATAAGAGGCGTTTGAGGATAACCCGATTAGTGGGTAAGTGTCGTCTATTAAGGAAATAGCTCCATTAGAGGAGAAACACTCTAGGGGTTAATGGACACAATGAGTGTTCTAATGAGTAAAGATGTGTTGACTGTTTTGTTGAGCCCATTGTTATGGGTATGTAATGTGTTATGTGTTTACAGTTAACATGCATGATTTAAATAAAATCAACCGCATGCTTAGACGACAATTAGTTGTGCGTGGCCCAGTAGCATGCGGGCTGCGGGATTACCATACCAGCAAAGGTGCTGAGCCCCTTGGGGGCCACCCTTTCTTCCAATTCTATTTCAGGTACAAGGAGCTGGAGACCGTCCGAGAGTAAGACGGGGTAGTTGATTCTGCACGGGTAGTTAATGAATTACTTATGTATTGTAGGTGTAGTAAGACCGAAATTGTTGTCGGCATTAGTTGTAAATACTCGGTACAGTTGGAATGTAAATGAATAATGAATGTTGGTAATGGAAAGAGATTGTAATGTGTAGTTGCTCGGGAATCTGGTCCATCAGACCGATACAATGAATATCTGTTAGCCTTGTTAGCCACGTGGGTGGCTAACGGCGTGTAACACCATTGAGTTAAGTTATGTGATGAGTTAAGTTTTCAGCTGCAAATTGTTGTTAAGTCTATGGTTGTAGTTGGGGTGTTACACAGGCACAAGTTGATCCTGTCCGGGTAGGGGCTACGCGGACACAAATCCGGACAACACCTGTCAGGGTAGGGTCTACGTGGACACAAATCCGGACACGGCCTGGTTTTGTGTAGATCGTCTTCTTCGTCTGGTTTTCTGGAAAATGGAAGAGTTAGGCTTATTTGGTGATGGGAAATGATGGAAATGAAGTGGAGATGTGTGGTATATGGATGGAGAATGGAATTTGGATGGAGCGAGAGTGAATTTTGATGAGCGTTGTGTGATCAGATGATGGAAATTGATGAAGAATGAGCGTGGGTTTTATAGGAGAAAAGGAGGGGAAGAGGACAAAGTTTATTGCAGGCGTGGGTGAAGAAAATAAGGGATGCAGCGCCTGATATGTTTGATGTAGTAGATAGATATGTTTGTAGGTACCGTAATTGTGGAAAAACAGCGAAGGCGGTGCAGATCTATCAGTCGCGTGATTTCTGGATTCGGCGCAATCATTTACATGTGTCCGGATTTGTGTCCGGATAGGGCCCATCCGTACGTGTCATGTCCGAGTTTGTGTCCGCGTAAGGACACAAATGTCCTGGCGAGAGTTTGTACGTGTCCGAGTTTGTGTCTGGATTTGGCCCATCTGGACGTGAGACGTCCGAGTTTCTGTCCGCGTAAGGACACAGATGTACTTTAGAGTTGTCTGGGTAGGGGCTACGCGGACACAAATCCAGACAAAACCTGTCCGGGTAGGGTCTACGCGGACACATGTATTTCGTCTCATCTTGTTCTGTAAACTTTGACAGGCTCTAAATTCTTCGTATGAGCTGTGTTTCGATCCGTTTGTGCCTATGTGTTCGTCTCTTTGTCTACTTTGCTCCTAGCTTGGTTTTCCTCATGTTTAACCAATAAATCTATAAGATAATCAATAAAACATAAACTAGAGGAAAACTAACCAAAGTGGAGAAATGAGCAAGAAAAGTGCTAATATAACACATGAAATACACCCATAAATCATTCTCATTTGAACACTTATCACACCCCCACACTTACCTTTTTGCTTGTCCTCAAGCAAAACCATGTACCCAAACAAGTAGGGAATGCTCAATACTAACAAATTTTAATATGAAGGGTAGGATAAGGATGTGAACAGTGCGCGACTTAAACTTTTTGAGGAGTGTGAACTATCACCTACTGGCCTCAGGGTAATAATAAAAATTAGAGTTTCGGGGTACGATCCGGAGTGCTTCAATGTGAAATACCCCAAACCTAAGTATGCTAAGTAAACATCAAGTTATGATGTAATAAGGCTAAAACATGCCTTAGAAACATTGGTAGACAATTTAAACCAAGGAAAACACAAGAAAACGCCTTAAGGGCAATTTAGGCAAAAATGTGCTCTAAGCTTGGAGTGTCTTTGTTTAGCACCCAAATACCATTATAAGACTTTATTAACATGATAATGGGCATGTTAAATCAATTACCAAAGAAAACCAAGCTCAAAAACAAGCTTAAACACAAAATGTGCTTTAAGAGTCCTTAAAACACCTTTTTGAGAAATTGTCTTAAAAATGTGTTTTGAGTGGCTAAATGCCCATGATTACACCTTAATCAACATTTTACTAATTAGTATCACATTAGGAAGCCTAAATCAATGGGAAACCTAAAATTTCACGAATATGTGCACTAATTAGTGAATAGTGCTCAAATAGTGCTAGTTTTGACTTAAGTCAACTTTAATTAGTTAAATGGCCAAACTAGGCCTTATGTATCTTATATACTAAGGGGGGGACGGTTTTAAGGTGATGAGTCACCATAGGAGACAGCCAACTTAAGGAAAAGAAGAGGAAAGTAAGAAAAGTTACTATTTGCTTTTTAAAAGACAAATATCTTCTTTTAGCCTACCTCTCTCCTCTCTTCTTCATTTCTCTTCTTCACCAACGCTTTCTTCTTCCTTTCTCTGTTCTAAACCGTTCCAAGCAGCTCCCATGGCACCACCACCTTGTTTTGCTCACCAAATGTTCATTTTAGCTCCAAATCCAAAAATAAGCTTAGATAACTCTTAGTTTGAGCAAGACCTTCCCATCTATCTTTTCAAATCCTTCAAAGCTCAAGTTTGGTGCCATGAGAAAACTCCATTGATGGAGGAAAATCAAGTTTGAAGAGCTCTTTTGGTTCTCCATTCATCCAAGCTTGATTCTATTCTTCAAAGACTTGAGGAGGTCTTTCCTTGCTTCATTATGAAAGCGATTCCAAAATTCAAAGAACATTGGCAAGGGAGATTTAATTGGTGGCCGAGATTAATTCAAGAAAATCCATAAGGAGGAAGTTAAGATAAGCTTGGAAAAACAAGGGTTTGAGAATTTGGACTCCGGAGGAGAGTAAGCAACCGAACAACCAACGGTGAACGGTACAGTCTTTCTTGTGACCTGCTTGCTAACGAGGTGTCCCTCAGCTTGTGTGCTATTTGTTTATGTGTGCCGGCTAAACAAGATAAAGCATGCAACCGGAATATTGTGTTATTTGTATTGTTGTGTGATGGTTGAAAACTAACACAACTTACCGTGAGAACTTACTAACTAATGTTTAGTAAGGAATTGTGTGAGACTAAGGAACACTCCCTAATATTAGTTTGTTAATAACCGAAAGAGGTTTAACCAACAAACATTGTCTTGAGACTTCTACTAACTGGAACTTGGGGGGAGTGAGGAATCCGGGACTGACTCCGGTCATGCATGTTAAGGAAAGGGGGTCGGTATCTAAAGCAGATTCGACTTCCGCTTAAGGACTTGTCTTCGGACTTGTTGCCTAGGGTCGAATATGTCGGCTCAGCTACATTGGATATCCAGTCCAAGGTAGGAGGCATTAAGATGGTGCGGTGGGATCACCTAAATCCTAAATTTTAAGATAAGTTGTTTATTCAACCAATGGAGTTAATAGCTCATTGGCTAGGGTTGCTTTGACCCGACAAAAATAAACATTGAGATAAGATACAACCATTTCTATTTAAAGAACGGTTTGTATTCTAAGACTGAGATAAGCTACAACCATTTCTATTTAAAGAATGGTTTGTTTTCTAAGACTAAGATAAGGATTAAGATTGAGGTAAGATAAGGTTGGACTGGGATTAAGAGGAAACATAACTTAAGGAGTTAAATAATTGACTCACTAATTAAGGGAATGCATTTAAGTCGTTCATTGTGTCTGAACTTTGATTGTTCATATTTGGCTTGTTGTTTATTGCACTTTCTATTATGTTGTGCATCTAATCAACCTCCATGCAATCGATAATTAGTCGTCGTAGCCACGTTAGCTTTGGGGCCATGAGAGGATCATACCAGCAATTTTGCTGACCCCCTTTGGGGGCTGTTTTTACTACGCAGGTGAACGTCAGAAGGCGACCGTCATGAGAGTAAGATGGGGTAGACGTGTTACGGGTTAAGTGTGGCCTACGAGTTGTGCATGTACACTCGTATGGTATTTTGATATGTATTTGGTTAAGACTTGTAAGTACTAATGTTCGGTATATTCTGTTAGTCAGACTGTGGCAAGGTCCTGGAATGTATTTGAATCCGCTGTAATGTTTGTATATATGGTGATAAGTTTGCGATAACCACGATTGGATCGAGATGGGGTGTTACAAAAAGTGGTATCAGAGCGTAGTTACGCTTTGATGACAAGGAATTACCGAACTTAGGAGAATACTGAGGTTAAGTTTGAGTTATGGGTTAAGGGTTGAGAGATAGAGTGAGAGGTGCGTTAGTTAGGACTTCCCGGTGTTGACCGGATATCCATAGTACTAAGCCCGCCCTCCACATCCCGTGCTTGAATTATGGGGAACAAATGCCAGAGAGAAGAAAGCCTTCTCTTACTCGGGGAAACCTGATCAGGTAGTTAGTTAACAGTAAGCAATACGAGAAACATCTTGTTGTACAACAGTTTACGAGAACTTGGAACATTTTAACTGGAGCACAGTGGTGAAACAGGCGCTACCAAGGGTATTCTACCAAAAAGGGAACGGAAATTACCGGCAACATGGGTCGACATGCTACGCAGTCGAGTTACACCGCAATACCAATGATAGGAAAAGCACTACGAGTGCAATGGATAGGAAAGGATAAGCGATATGAGTACCAGACAGTAGTCCGAACGAGCATAACAGTGGGATAATACATAACATAAGAATTAAGACTACCGAAAGGTCCAGTTAGAAACGGGAACTCCAAACCCCATACAATGAGGAAGGTTACAAACCTGGCTGACATAGCACCGACGACGATAAAAACACGTACAAACTGTATACTGGAATAGGACTACGATGTAGTGCCTAAAGGAGAATCATGACTTAGTAACCACCACAAAATGTGCGGAAACGGGAGAGAGGATTAAGACATAAGAAAATAACGAGGGGTTCCCTCAGAAAGAGGAACACCCTGATAAGTGACAGTGCTGTCAAACCAACAAGGAAACTGCCGGATGGCTAGTTATCCAAATAAGAGAACATCGAAGGAGTCCCGAGGACTACCAAAGATATAGAAATTAGGTGGAAGTACCCCTACCGACGAGCTCGGCACCGGTAGCTCATCTTGCATGGCGCACTTGCCATAGCAAGTGCTAGCCCAGTTTAGCTACACGGAAAGCCATCATGGCAAGATAGGAGAACGCTACAGATGTAATACATATTAACACCGGATTGTAAATCCATAAGAACCAGAGAATAAGACCTTGGAAAGGCCCTACGGCCTGACCATGTTGAGATGAGGTGACACACCAGTCAGCCGGGAGCTAAACTTGGACGAAATACTAAACCATATGAATATTAGCAACAGTACAACCTACAACAACAACAACAACAACGAACAATACGGGTAAGAACACCGATCCCGAACCTTGAGGGGAAAACTTAAGAGATCGCTCAATAATCCGAGCAAAACACCATGTAAGCAATAACATACAAGGAATGTATTATAAGATACCATTGAGACTGTTGACACAACGTCTTCCAACGAAAACGGGATAAGACTCCCAGAATGATCACTAAGAATACCAGTAACAACCATCTTCGTTGAATATGTTAGTAAACCCCGGAAACAGGGACAGAGGAAGTGAACCTAAGTTATAACCTACTAAATATTAAAGACATACAATCCCGACAGAGGAAAGCTCATAGGACTACCCCCACAGAGCGGGCATAGTCAAGCCGAACAACCTAATTAACGACAGTTAGTATTGTTTGCCTAACTCATTAACACCTGTTATACCCAAAATTTCAACCCCCTCGGAGTAGTCTCTAAGGCATACGTTTCACAAAGGGCAAAATGGTCAAAATGCACCAATGCAGGATTTTCCTAGGACATTCTCGGGATTTTCTTATTTCATATGACTTGTTCATTATCTCCAAACACTTCCAAATATCATAGTCATTATGAATGGTATTTCGTGATTTTCTGATAATATTTATTCTGGAAATTAAGCTTTTAATAAGCTAGTTTCTTTAATAATTAACACATAAAATAACCTCAAAATAGAAATAAAAAGGTTTTCAAAATTAAAATAAAATTGTCACATGGTTAGCATGACTACATACAGTCATAAACCTGAAATTATTTAATTTTGGAACCTTAGCCCAAAATTTAAAAGAGAAATTCAATCATTTTTGCAATTTTCTCTCTCCTTTGGAAAATACCGAAGTCAAAACAAAATGTCATGAAATTTTAACACAACATAGAGGATGAGTTGTAGAGACTATTGCCATTGGAATTTCGTTATTTCGACTTTCCAATAATAAGTTATGAATTATGGGAGATTCCAGATTGTGAGATTTTTATCTAATTGGTTATTTATCAAAATAACCTGATTCCGACTCTCAAAATTCCTAAAAATCGTCTTTTATCTTTGGTTAAAATTTCGGAATTTTTATCAACCTGTAGCCTATTTTAAAAAATCAGATTCTCTTAGAGCACAAAATCAGGGTTTTAGATGAAAATCTTGTTCTATCAACTTGGCCATGCTCTTTCTATAAAAGGCCTTCCAAAAAACGACCTAGGGCAGAGAAGAACATCCCCAAAGTCAGGAAAGGCAGCCGTCAACCTTCTTCCCACATTTTTTCACTCCCAAGCCTCAAATCAACACCGAAATCATCCCGAAATCACCAAAAACACATTCTTTCTTCTCCCATTGAACTTCCAAGCACCAAAACACCAAAAATACAGAACCAAACCGTGGTTAACAACACAAGGAAGAAGGGGTCAGAAGCTCGGATCGAAGTTGAACCGGATTGGTCACCAACGAGGCTCTGGAAGATTCCCGGCGTGAAGGAACAATCAAATCCCGAAGTCCAAACAGTTTGAAATTTGAATTCTTTAACTCCTCTGATATTAATACACTTCTGGTTGAAATTTCTAATCGAGTTGACTTTTCCTTGCTTCTGAATTAAGGTTTGTTTGCGTTTCTGTCCACTAACTTGTTCGATAAGTTTCGTCCTTAATTCGTGGCCAAATTGAAAACTTTTGATTACTAACATGTTTATAATCTTTCAGGCTACAAACCCATAAATTTTGAGCCAAAAACACCTTCGGGAACAGCCTCAACGCCGCCGTCCGAGGGAGTCCGCACCCACGGACGCCATGTCCGGGGTCCCGGACGCCCTGTCCGTAAGCCCGGACGCCCTCGGACGGTGGCGGGATATTTTTATTTTCAAAAGTTAGGGTTTTATAAAACGTGTTCGGGCCCACGGACATCTTGTCCGTGGCCCCGGACTTTTCAAAATCTCGTTTCTGTTTAAATTTGACTTTTCTGTGTAATTAGGTTAACTGGGGTCCGTGGGTTCAGACAATAGGTCCGTGGCCACGGACGGAATCAAAATTTGACCTAATTCGGCCTTCGAAACCCTAGTTTAGGTAGTTTTAATTTCACTTTAATTTTCTGTCAAAAAAATGTTAAAAGTACAAAAAAAATCAGAAGCGCGCACTTAGGTTAAAAGTGACTCGTAATAAGCCGTAATTAAACTAAGTAGAGGAAAAACGACTTCTGGGGGTAATGAAAGTAATTGAACCCTAAATAAGTCGAATACCAAGCCCCCGAACCCGAACTCTCCTTTCCTAATTTACTCTAGGTTAAAATTAGGTGGCGACTCATAATAGGTTCAAGTGAGCTAGCTTAGGTTTTAATAATTATTGTTATATGACATAGTTATTAATCTTAGGTTATAAGTGGACCTAAAACCCGACTAGATCCTAATCAGCTTTAATCAACATAGGATAGGGTTTAAAATCGAGGCTCACAACACCTAAGTGTGATTAATCATTGACGGGTGGTGTAGTCAACAAATGTTGAACGAAGCGTTGAGATGGGAGCACATGATAACCAGGAAAATATTCAACTTAGACACCGTAAGGCAGATACCTAATACGAACTTATCCGTAATTGTTAAAAGGGTGCAAGCAAATGAAAACAACAGAATTGTCACAAACACTGGTTAACCTCAGATCACCTAAATAAAACTTCCACAGCAGGAAGCAGGATGCAGCAACTTACCATGAAACCCGGTACTACATTTAACATGTAACCTGACGGTTGAGAGAATTCAAAGAGCTAGAATCTTATGAGGATAACCTACAGACGAGTAAGAGTACAAGGAGTGAACCGAGCACCGGCTCTCACCCAATGACATTAAGCACTAAGAGCCTATGAGCCAAGGATGTTAACCACATCAGAGCCCGAGGCGCAGTAAGTTGTAAGGGAGCTTATTTGAGCTATGAACGAACTACAATTCATAGATATGAACGGTTACCAAACCTATAATTTAGATTGTGTAAGAATTGCCAGGAAAGGGCACCAATGAGAATAAGGGGATAATGCGAAGGACAGGGGCGGAGAACGAACCATTCCTTTTAGGGTGGGGATACCTCTCCTTGTTGTGAGGCCATGAGTGGGAATAAACCCCTCAAAAAGGGCTTTCACTTCTTAAAGATATAATAAGCTTTTGTTAGAGAATGGAAACCGTAAACTTTGAGATTACCTTAGAACACACCAGATACACTTGAGTAATAAGGAAGGCTGCAGTGACAGAACTCATATCCAACACCTGGGATTTAAGAATCAGTAATCGTCAGAGATAAACACTGTGAGTGCACGGTATGGCACGTCAAGTGACCAACGCTCAGAAGAGCTTGTGATTAAACGGATGACTTCTTCAGTAACCGGTTAAATTACATAGTAAATAACATCATAAAGGATGAAAGAATGTGAGAGAAATTATCCTACTTACGAACCTGATATTGATGCAGAACACCTTCATATTAAGAGATAACAATTTTACAACACGGTACAGCAACCACCATATTCCGAAATTAGAGAACTCCCAGTGTGTGTTTACACTAGGAAGGGATCGAGTATAAGATAAGATGTTAGATTAAGGGATTAAGGAGTTGTACCATCAATGGGCAACAGAGTAAAGGCCAACTACCATGCTAGTAGTGGCCGTGAGTACAATATTTAAATAAGGGGATTAAGTCATGGTGCGCAGTAAAGCGACCATCATACATAAACCGTCAGATATTGACACAAAGGCAATTAGATCTATGAGCTGAGACCGATATAAGTAAGGGAATAAGATGGTAGACGAACTGTGCATTGACGCCAGTAGTCTAGATTGTGTGAGGTAAGATTTTATAAGAAGCATAGTAAAACAAACATGAGAAACAAGATAAGAGGCTCTATAGGAAGAGACCTCAGTAACTAAGAGATCGATTCAGTACGGAATACCATACCCAAGAACAAAATAAATGAATTTCCCTTGATTAATTTCAGGAAGAACAATAAGTGTTATTATGGAACGACGAAAGAGGAGATCGACAACAGAATACTTCATAATTAGCAATAGCTAACGAGTGATGGACACTACAAATTTACTAAAACGAGATGTGGGATGACTTCACCCCACGGGGGCTTGCAGGCCTGAAAGACTCATTTGTGAGTTAGTCGGGTACGTAGTAATGTACAAGTAAGGTACCCCATGCATGTAGACGAGTGGTGTAAGGAACACAGGAAGTAGTCGACTTCGTAACACGGTCAACGACACAAGATCAGACAAGAGCAGCTACTACCACAAATAGTCGAAGAGAAGGAATTCAGTTGAACCAACAACATCAAGGAATCAGAGAATGAATAATTAAAGACTATGAAGTGCGAAGAGCACGGATTGTTAAGTACAGACATTGGACATGTCTTAAGACGTTAAAGATTAAACTGTAAAGCGCAATAAGCACTAAACAGTAGTTTTAGATTAAGAATCATCCTCAGACCAAAGGCCAGTTGGAAAGAACGATTTAGACACTTAAGATAACACTAAGAATAGGAACATTAGATCTTCAGAGAGACTGGATAGACGAGTTACAACTCATTAAGGCCGTGTATATATAAAGATAACACGTGTCCACTGAGAAACCAATATTCCTAAAACTGTAAGGAGGCAGAAGGATATATAATACTATAAAAGGATAAGAAAGGCAGTTAAGTATAAGATTATCAGAGTAGTGCAGCGGAAGCTAGCAGATCAGTACTTTGAGATTAGACCAAACTAAGTTAAGAAACTGGAATATAAGTACCGTTAAGAATCCTCGATAGAGAGACTAAGCCATTAACATAGTTATGACCCTCTGATCGATTGATAAGTGGGATAGATGACATGGAAGCTATAATGCTTGGTGAAAATTAGACATCTTGAACCTATGTTCAAGGATGATATAATGTTGATTACGTGGACGTAATCCATTTTAAGGGGGGTAGAGTGAAAACCGCTTAGCGTATGTTTATGTACTAAGTACGTAAACTACGGTGTGCATAGCACAAAAGAATTTGAGAATTTGTTTTACATAAACATTTTAAGATTAATTATGGTTATTACGCACAAAAGATGCGAATACCTTTCATATTAAGTACCTATCTTGTTAACTCCCGTGTGAGTACAAGTTTGGAGAATTAGTGAAGAGGATTAAGGAGACTTAAGGAATAAGAAATATATGAGATATGAGTTGATATGAAAGTATGTGTGAGATAAGAATAAGATAACACTATGGGATACTGTTCGATATGAGTATAAGGTAGGAAATAGTAATGTTATAAGGTATATGATGGTGAGAATTGTTATGAGACTGATATAGAACTTAGTAGGAAGAGAGTCTTGAGGTAATTACTAAGAGATGAACTGGGAATGATTGGTGGACAGAATCCACACCTTGAAGATGTATTGATTACGATTAGAAAGAGTAAAAAGATAGAAAATTGGAAATGAGTGAATTATTTGATGTTTGAAAATGACGTGGGTGGTGGAACTTGAATTTCTAGGGATCAAGGGAAACCGAAGACAAATTGGGGTGGAAGGATAGTTCAACACTGAAGCTGATCACATCAGGGTTGGATGATTCCTGAAACTCTCTACCAGTGGTCACAATTTAATCACGCTAAGGATAGAGGTTTTAGGATAAAATGAAATTGGAGTTGATTGTATTTTTAATTAGAGGAATTATTCCTCACATGACCTCGTAAAAAGGATTTCCTTTTTACTGAGTCTCGCCCATGAAGTCGAGGAAGCATGAGCCTTTGTCTTCGGACCGGTGACATGGGGAGAGCAGAGTTGTTTTGTATTCTGGCCCATGGTGGCGAGGACGAATGAGCCTTTGTCTATGGACCGGTGACATGGGAGAATACGATGAAAGTTATGTGATTGTTTTAATCATCAAAAGGAACAAAAGGAATTTTGAGTGCTATACATGCTTAAGCATGTTGTGTGATATTTGAGTATAAGTGTTTGACAGACCTAATGAGCCAATAAGATTAAGCACGTATAAGTGTGATCTATATGATCTATGGAATGAGGTAAGACATGTATTCTAATAAGATAAGATGCATGGGAACTTTGGGGACAAAGTTCTTTTAAGGGGGGTAGATTGAAATATCCCAAACCTAAGTATGCTAAGTAAACATCAAGTTATGATGTAATAAGGCTAAAACATGCCTTAGAAACATTTGAAATACACCAAACCTTAATCTGTTAATTAATTATGTAATTATGATTTTCTAAGGCTAAATAAGTCCTTAAGATCATTGGTGAAGAAATAAAAACCAAAAGATAAAGCAAATGCGTGAAAGTCACAAAACGCGAAAACACGTAATTAATTATTTTATGAGGTATATAACCTTCACTGGGGTTATAAATATATTTTTATAACCTAAATACAAACTAAGAACCTGTGGGAAAAATTCCCGAAGAAAACGGATCCAAATAATGCATTAAAACGCTAACGGAGTCTTAAGACGCGTTTTCGAGAATACGCGAAAACGTGACTCTGAGTGGTCAAACGAACTCGTAAAAATTATAGTTCATTAAATAACTATAAATGAGTATTAATGGGAGAATAATAACCATTAAAATTTAAGAAACGAGAAAATTCTGGAAAACGGGTCTGGTCAGTGAATAGTGCTAAAACCGGGTAAATTAACGAGCGTTTTTAGTAAAAGACGAAAAACGCTCCAGCTGGTATATATTAAGGGGGCAGGTTTTGACTAGTCAAAAAGCCTCCCCCACACACACAATAAAATAGAAAGAAAGAAAGAAAAAGAAAGAAGGAAAGAAAAGTAAAGAAAAAAAGACACTTTACCTTCTCTCTCCTCCTTATTTTCTGATTCCCTCTCTCTCTTTCCTTCCTTCTTCTTTCTCCTCCTTCCCAGCCGACTGAAACTCCCTATCCCCCTTGCTGGCGATTTTAAGGTGCCATCCATGGCTACCTCGACTTCTTTGCCTTGCCCAAGCTTCCTCCAAGCTCCAATCACAAAAATAATTACATATTTGAACTCCCCTCATCCTCCTCTATCATTCCCTCTTTTCAAAATTCGAAAAGGATGAGTTTCATCTCCATGGATTTTCCCCATTTGAAGAGAAAAGCACATCATCTTGTAGCTTGGAGTCTCCTCTTTCAAACAAGGTTAAAATTTCATTGAAAAACTCAACTTCCCTCTTCCTCCTTTGGTAGCCGGTTTTGCTCCCTCTCTTACCTTGTTTTCTTCTTGATTTTTGAGCTCCATTTCAACCCTCCAATGGTGGAGTAATTCCCTCCTTGATTCAAGGGTGAGAACCCCTCTCAAAAATCTCCAAAGGTAAAACCCTAACTTGTGCTCTAAGCCCTTTTTGTTGAATTAAGATTTCCTAAGGGTTTAGATAATTA
The DNA here is from genome assembly GCA_023374045.1 of Limonium bicolor. Lineage (NCBI taxonomy): Eukaryota > Viridiplantae > Streptophyta > Magnoliopsida > Caryophyllales > Plumbaginaceae > Limonium > Limonium bicolor. The sequence continues at coordinate 265,469,493 of CM041778.1, read as the reverse complement.
ATAGAATGTATTTTGTGTTTCTTGAATGTTGGGATGGAGTTTGGAAACTCCATTCCCTCTTGACCGATTTTGAGGAGATGAGGAGCAAGAGGAGAATTAATGAGAGACTTGTAAATTAAGGTAAGAAATCTACCTTAAACTTTGTTTTAATTGTTTTATGAATTGGGAAGGGTTAAATTAAAATAATGAACCCAAACTATGTGACTTAATGTAGTTGATTGAATTTGAGGGTGATTGAGAACTTGTGTTGATTTAAGGGCCTTAGTGCCATGGTATTTGAGATTTGAGTTATATTGTTGTTTGGATAATTTTGAAGGATACATTATGTGCTGGTAGGACCCTTGTAAGGGTGTGGCTAGATTAGGAATGAAATTGGTGAGATTTGATGGTTTGGAGTGTGTAGATTTATAAGGATGTTATGGCAAAATTTTGATAGAAAAATAAGTGTTTTAAGATGACTTAGTGAATTGGTGAACTTTGGTGGTTAGTTAGGTTGAGTAGAGGTGTTTAGTGACCTGGAAATGGTGAATGGGGGATGGGTTTGAAAGATGTAAAAATCTGTAGCAAAAGGGTGTTAAATTGCTTTGGAAAAACTAGAATGGAGTAAGTGTGCAAGACTTAGGAAATGAGTGTTGGGCTTGGGTTGTAGAAGTGCATTTATGTAGGCATGATTTATAATGGTCATTGATGGTTTTGGTAAGGTTGGTAAGAGTTAGAAACTAGCAAGAAGAAGCTAGAAATGCATAAGAGTGCAAAGATGCAAAATGTGAGAATGTGAATTTGATGAATTCGAGCAAGAATTGGGTGGTGGATTAAACCAATGATTGTGTGTGGTTTAGAGCATGTTTTGAGGTGTTTAATTATGTAGGAAACTTGTGGAAAGTTTATGGAAAGATTAAGGGTGGTTTAAGGATTGATTAGTGGCTGAAAAATGATGTTTGTAGCAGGTTTTAGTAGGGTCCGGGACTTGGTCCATGGACAAAGTCCCGGACCACCCCTGAAATTCATACCGAGAGTTTTTCCCTGCACCTGGTCCGGGACTTGAGGTATGGACAAGGTCCCGGACCACCCATTAAAATGCATCCGAGAGTTAGGACCAGCATTGGTCCGGGACTTAGGGTAAGGACCAAGTCCCGGACCACCCCCAGAATTCACCAGAGAGTGTTTTTAAGGGTTCTAAACATGGGGGATTGAATGGTAATGGTTTTAAATGATGTTTAGGCCTTGTTTGGTGACATGTAAAGGCCTTAGAAAGTGTAAACAAGTGTTGGCTTGATGTGAGAAAATTGTGAGTTTAAGTACACAAAGTTAAACCGAAATAACGGGATAACGGGGTAAGTACGGGAGTAATAGAAGTTTACATACCGTAAGATCTTGTTGTTAATAAAACGTTTTAATAATAATACCAGTTGTTTCGGAACCTACCTGGGGAGCATGAGGTGATGCGTTGGAGTAAATCCTCGGGAACAAGGTAGATAACCCATGGTGTAAGGTATGGTTTTCTTGCAACCTGTGTCCTATCGGGTTACACCGGCTTGTATGCCTATGTGTTTTTTTTCTGTATGTTTGCCACCTTGCACGATAAGGCATGAAAAGAGTTTATAGTAATTCATTAATGTGGCGTAAATAATTCAAATACCGTTTAACCTTAATTATGTGTTAAACCGTAGCTAACCGACTCTAGGATCACATGAGAGACCGGTATTCGGATTAAACGTCCCAACCCACGGGAGCGTACTAACTACGGCTATCCGTGCCTTAGTTGTATATTGTGGTTATGTGTGTTGTGTGTTGCCTTTGCTTAATGTATTGTTGTTTAACGAATGTTGTTGTCCATGCTTGTCGAATGGGATGATACATCCCTTGTGTGTGATTAACCAAACTTGTAACACCAAAAGGTGTATGTATGTGATAAGTTCCATAAAGGAACTTCTAACTAATATGTATATACTATGGGGGGTGAGGAATCCGGTCGTTCCGGTCGCGCGTGTTGTTTGGGAGTTGATGTATATATGTGAATTAACTCCCACTCTGTTATGTTATGGTTGTTTTTCCTTCTTGGATTACAACCACCCTCAAGCTTAACCTAGGCTATTTATCTGACTCACGTCGGACTAGGGGGATATGTGTATAATGTGTACGGTTCTATATTAAGACCGGGATAGCTTAACCAAAGCTATTTATCTGACTCACGTCGGACTAGGGGAATATGTGTATAATGTGTACGGATCTATATTAAGACCGACCCATCTAAGTAAAGTAAATATGTACGGTGTGCGGACTTATATTTAGTCTGACACACCCTAAGTAAAGTGTACGTTCTCTAAGAAGAACAGTGGTGTGTTGTGTACGTGTTGTTACGGGATATGTGCGGTGATGTTGTGTAAGTTGATAACCAAAATCAACCCAAATTCAGTGAAAGAAATAGTTGTAGCCCGATCAATTCGGTGAGTGTTGCTTAGTAAGAATTAAGTCCCGTTAAGGTAGAGCCCTCAAGGGACAAGGAATACAATAAGGTGATCTAACCAATGTGATGTGTGAATGTTATGTTTGTATCCTTTTTATTGGATGTGTGTGCTTATAAGTATGTTATGTGTTTATAGTTTTCTTGCGTGCTTAAAATAAAATAACCTACATGCTCACTCGACAATTAGTTGTGCGTGGCTGGGTAGCATGCAGGCTGCAGGATTACCATACCAGCAAAGGTGCTGACCCCCTTTGGGGGCCCCCATTACTTTTCAGGTACAATGAAGCTGGTAGCCGTTCGAGAGTAGGACGGGGTAACTGTTTATGTATGGGTGGTTATTTAGTTTAGCGTGATATCGATGATGGAATGTATTAGACTCGGTACAGTTTGGATTGTAGATGTATTTGTATTCAGTTTATAATGGAGTTGTAAATGTAAAGTGTAATGCTCGGTAATCTTGTCCATCAGACTGGTACGTTGTGTAAGTAATAGCCTTGTTAGCCACGTGGGTGGCTAACGGCGTGTAACACCCACTGAAATAGTCAGTGTTTATGATGTTATTTCCGCTGCGATTAATGGTTAAGTGTGGTGTTATTAGTAGGGGTGTTACAACATTGGTAGACAATTTAAACCAAGGAAAACACAAGAAAACGCCTTAAGGGCAATTTAGGCAAAAATGTGCTCTAAGCTTGGAGTGTCTTTGATTAGCACCCAAATACCATTATAAGACTTTATTAACATGCTAATGGACATGTTAAATCAATTACCAAAGAAAACCAAGCTCAAAAATAAGCTTAAACACAAAATGTGCTTTAAGAGTCCTTAAAACACCTTTTTGAGAAATTGTCTTAGAAATGTGTTTTGAGTGGCTAAATGCCCATGATTACACCTTAATCAATATGTGTACTAATTAGTATCACATTAGGAAGCCTAAATCAATGGGAAACCAAAAATTTCACGAATATGTGCACTAATTAGTGAATAATGCTCAAATAGTGCTAGTTTTGACTTAAGTCAACTTTAATTAGTTAAATGGCCAAACAAGGCCTTATGTATCTTATATAATAAGGGGGGACGGTTTTAAGGTGATGAGTCACCATAGGAGACAGCCTACTAAAGGAAAAGAAGAGGAAAGTAAGAAAAGTTACTATTTGCTTTTTAAAAGACAAATATCTTCTTTTAGCCTACATCTCTCCTCTCTTCTTCACCAACGTTTTCTTCTTCCTTTCTCTGTTCTAAACCGTTCCAAGCAGCACCCATGGCACCACCACCTTGTTTTGCTTATCAAATGTTCATTTTAGCTCCAAATCCAAAAATAAGCTTAGATAACTCTTAGTTGGAGCAAGACCTTCCTTTCTATCTTTTCAAATCCTTCAAAGCTCAAGTTTGGTGCCATGAGAAAACTCCATTGATGGAGGAAAATCAAGTTTGAAGAGCTCTTTTGGTTCTCCATTCATCTAAGCTTGATTATATTCTTCAAAGACTTGAGGAGGTCTTTCCTTGCTTCATTATGAAAGCGATTCCAAAATTCAAAGAACATTGGCAAAGGAGATTTAATTGGTGGCCGAGATTCATTCAAGAAAAGCCATAAGGAGGAAGTTAAGATAAGCTTGGAAAAACAAGGGTTTGAGAATTTGGACTCCGGATGAGAGTAAGCAACCGAACAACCAACGGTGAACGGTACAGTGTTTCTTGTGACCTGCTTGCTAACGAGGTGTCCATCGGCTTGTGTGCTATCTGTTTATGTGCGCCGGCTAAACAAGATAAAGCATGCAACCGGAATATTGTGTGACGGTTGAAAACTAACACAACTTACCGTGAGAACTTACTAACTAATGTTTAGTAAAGAATTGTGTGAGACTAAGGAACACTCCCTAATATTAGTTTGTTAATAACCGAAAGAGGTTTAACCAACAAACATTGTCTTGAAACTTCTACTAACTGGAACTTGGGGGGAGTGAGGAATCCGGGACTGACTCCGGTCATGCATGTTAAGGAAAGGGGGTTGGTATCTAAAGCAGATCCGACTTCCGCTTAAGGACTTGTCTTCGGACTTGTTGCCTAGGGTCGAATGTCGGCTCAGCTACATTGGATATCCAGTCCAAGGTTGGAGGCATTAAGATGGTGCGGTAGGATCACCTAAATCCTAAATTTTAAGATAAGTTGTTTATTCAACCAATGGAGTTAATAGCTCATTGGCTAGGGTTGCTTTGACCCGACAAAAATAAACATTGAGATAAGATACAACCATTTCTATTTAAAGAACGGTTTGTATTCTAAGATTGAGATAAGCTACAACCATTTCTATTTAAAGAATGGTTTGTTTTCTAAGACTAAGATAAGGACTAAGATTGAGGTAAGATAAGGTTGGACTGTGATTAAGAGGAAACATAACTTAATGAGTTAAATAATTGACTCACTAATTAAGGGAACACATTTAAGTCGTTCATTGTGTCTGAACTTTGATTGTTCATATTTGGCTTGTTGTTTATTGCACTTTCTATTATGTTGTGCATCTAATCAACCTCCATGCTGTAACACCCCATCCAAAGCCTATCGTGGTTATCGCAATCTAAACACTTAATCGAATACGTCGCAGCGGAGATAATAAGCACCTGGACCTTGCCACGGTCTGATCATTAGAATATACCGGCTTAACATTTACAATACTTAACCAAAATACTTATCCAACTCAAAACATAACCATCCATAATGCCACAACCAACCGAGTACCAGTATCTTAAACATAATCCCAAACTTACATCAGTTTAATATAAACAGTCGGGTGCACAGGCGCAACCCGAACTCAAAATAAATGTCCCACCCTAAGTCTAACCGCTCCTACTCTCGTAGTGCGTCCTCATGGGCCTCTTACCTGCAAGTGTAAAAATAGCCCCCGAGGGGGTCAGCACGAATGCTGGTACACCCTCTCATGGCCCCCAAGCTAACGGGGCTACGACGACTAATTGTCGATAGCATGGAAATTGATTACATACACAAGCATAATATGAAGTGCAATAACAATAACCACAGATGAACATATATAGTTCACAACCAATGAACGACTCAAGCGTTCCCTTAACAAGTGGGTTAGTAACCCCCCTTAGTCCTCATTTCCTTAATCTCAGTTCCTTACCTTACCTTAATCTTAATCTCAATCTTAATCTTAATCTCAGTATACAAACCTTTCCTGGAAGGGATTGGTTGTAGCTTAATTCGAACCTGGGATTTAGGTGATCCCACCGCACCATCTTAATGCCACCTACTCTGGACGGGAGTCCAGCGTAGCTGAGCCGGCAACCGGCCCTAGGCTATAAGTCCGAAGACAAGTCCTTAAGCGGAGGGCGGATCTGATTCAGATACCGTCCCCCTTTTTCCTTAGCATGCATGACCGGAGATCGGTCCCGGGTTTCCTCACTCAAGTTCCAGTTAGTAGAAATCTTAATCACCATGCGCTAGCTAAGCCTTAACGGGCATTAACCAACAACCACCAAACTTAACTCTTATTCTTAACTCAGTAAGTACTAAACTTGGTTAGTAACAATCTCAAGACTCGCGGGTTAGTGTAAATATAACACAATCACAACGAGAACAATATAACCGGTTGCATGCTTTATCTTGTTTTAGTCATAGCGATTAAACAGATAGCGCACAAGCCGAGGGACACCTCGTTAGCAAGCAGGTCACAAGAAGGATTGTACCGTTCACCGTCGATCGTTGTTTGTTTAACCTTCTTCGGGGTCCCAATTCACAAACCTAAAACATTCATTCATTTTTTAGGTCATTAGTTATTTGCACCTTACTTAACTCGCTTAGTCCCTAGGGATTCCCATTCAATAACCTCTCAAGTCTTTTCCACTTAGCTTACCACTTAATTTTTAAACATTAAAACTTATACTTAATCTTAACTTAATTCCTTAAGTTCTTAGGGTCCTAATCATTATCACCCTACCAAAGGTATACCTCATTACCTATTACCATTCTTAGAATTCAAAATTTCTTTTTTTTTTTAAGTGTTAAGGGTCGACCGACCCACCGACCGACCCAACCCCTGGGTCGGTCCATTACAGAAACTCTTCCGTCTTTTAAAACCCATCCGACCGACCTAGAGCTAGACCGACCGACCCAAACCCTCTGGGTCGGTCCCTTACAGAGCCCATTTTCCTACGTTAAACCTTTGCCCGACCGACCCAAAGCTAAGCCGACCGACCCAAACCCCCTGGGTCGGTCCAGTCCAGAGGCATTCCGGCTGGCTTAACATGGCCCAACCGACCCAAAACTGGGTCGGACCCTGGGTCGGTCCTCTACAGATCTTTCTCTTAAATTGCCTCTTTCAATTCCAAACTCTTCCACAAGTGTTCTAATAGGTCCTACACCATCTTGGCACCTTAAACCCAACTTATAACCTCCACCAAACTCATTAAAACAACTTCCAAAGATCTTCTCAAACATTTACTCAATTCTTACAAAGCTCCTAACACTTAGCACTTATTTTCTTACATTTCTCACATGCATTCCTCCAAGAATTTCAATTAACCAAATGCTCCCCCCTTAAGAACTTGACCACACCATATACACCACTTCCCAGCCTTATTGCATTTACCAAACCTTCCTTAGATCCTATACTCTAGTTCTCACCTAAACCATTTCAAAGTTTCACCCTCACTTACATCTAACTTACCCAAGTTTTCTAGCTTCTTTTATCAACATTTACCTAAGTCCTAGATACCCAAATACACTCTTTTGTTTCCTAAATCCTTCACAGTGACGCCTAAGTCATTACAAGTCATTTAAACACCCTAATCTCACCCTCTTTCATCAAGACCACCTCTAGAACTTCCTAGTACTTCCTTAGTCATGAAATCTCCTTAGTATATCTTAACACCTAAGCTCTCCTTTAAATTTTGCCATAGGTTCTCTAGTATATAATACCACCTAATACATGGTTTTTCTCCATCAAACAACCAACATCACCCAAATTCTCACCACAACACCTTAACACACAATTTACACTAAAACTTCACCACATCATCATATAGTGCTTAAACTTAAAATACTTGGCACTTAGGCCCTTAAATGGCAATAATCTTAACCACTAAATTTCCACATATATTGCCTTCAACCTGCGAATACACACAACAATGCTCCCATTGAAATAAAATGCTTCTTGTAATTCACACCTTGATGTTCTTAAACTATCTCTTTTTCCTCATTTTCTCCTTAGTCATAAGTTCACAAGTATAGTCATTGTTTCTCCTAGGTTTTATAGCACCTTCCCAATATAAGCTCTACACTAAACTCATCATATACCTAAATCCCATTCCCTTAAACAACAAGACATCTTAAGGTAAGTAATTTACCTTGTTCTTTTACAAGCTTAAAAAGCTTTCTTCCTTAGGTTTTTCTTTGTTCAATCTCGGTCACCAATGTGTATCTCCTTGCCAATGTTCTAAACAATGTCCAACAACTCTAAGAAGCACTAAGCAACACATTTACCTTAAGGAATAAAACCTAGGTTAAAATGTGTTTTAAGGTTTTGAATTGATTGTTTTACCTTGGTTTCTCAAGACAAACTTGGATATGAAGCAAGAAGGACCTCCTCTCTCCTTTGAAGAGTAGAAACAAGCTAGAACAAGGCATAAACATGGAGTCCCATGAGTATATTTTCGGACATGTGAAGAAAATGGTGGAAACCTAGATTTTCTTACACTTTCTTTACCTTAAGAGAATGGAGATGCCAATGGAGTCTCCAAACTTGAATTTCCTCCTTTAATGGTGGTTTTACTTGGCACCAAAATGAAGCTCTTGAAGTTTTGAAAAGGTAGAAAGAAGGAGCTTGAGCTAACTAAGAAGAATATGTATTTTGTTTTGGATTTGGAGCTAAAATGAGTAAGTAGTGTGCAAGAGAAGGTGGAGCTATCTTGGAGGTATGCTTCACGTTAATGGAGAAGATAAAGAGAGCAAGAAAGCGTGGGAACAAGGGAGAATGAAGAAGTGAGGAGAGAGAGAACTAATAAAGTGATATTTATGTAAAAGGTGAATAGTGCTTTTACTTTATAACTCTCATTTGCTCTCTTATTTGCTTAATGACTCATGAAGGTGATGACTCACCTCCTAAGAAACCGGCCCCCTTTTAGTAATGAGGGTATTTAAGTCTTTGTTGACCAAATGTCTCACTTATATAGACTTATGTTTAAACTAGCTTAATTAATTCACTATTCACCAAAACAAGGCACATTGTTGTGAAATTTTTGATTTCCCATTAATATAGACTTCCAAATGTGATACTATATAGTACACATGTTAATTAAAGAGTAATGATGGACATTTAGCCATTCAAAACTCATTTACAAGACAATTTTTCAAAAACGTGCTTTAAGACTCCTTAAAGCACATTTTGTGTTTTAACTTGTTTTCAAGCTTGGTTTTCTTTGGTAATTGATTTAAAATGACCATTAGGATATTACTAAGGTCTTAGAACAATATTTGGGTACTCTCCCAAGTCTCTCCAAGCTTAGAGCACGTTTTTGTTAAAACTGCTCTTTTGGTGTTTCCTTATATTTTCTTTGATTAGAAATGTTTCTTAATGTTTCTAAGGCATTATTTAGCCTCCTTATATCTTAGTTTATCATTTAAACACCATACCTAAGTTTGGGGTATTTCAATCTACCCCCCTTAAAAGAACTTTGTCCTCAAAGTTCACACATGTGCTTAATCATTCACAGTACACAGTTCTCTTAATCTTAATACCACATCTTATATTCACATTCATACATCTCAAGACTCAAAGGTCAATCTCAAATACAATACATAAGTATTATACATAACTCAAACTTACACCGAAGTGTAGCAACTTACACAAATTCACATCTTAAACAACCAAACAAACGACAAACATGATCGTTTCCTAACTCAAAAGCGAGGAAGCTCTACCCCCCTTAAAAGGGGTACGCCCCGTACCCTATACAGACAATCTAGTCAGTAAATAAAGAAGGGTACTTCGCCCTCATCTTATCCTCTAACTCCCACGTGGCCTCTTCGACATCCTGGTTAGACCAGAGAACCTTCACCAGTCGCACTGACTTGTGGCGAGTGTCCCTAGTCTTACTGTCCAAGATTCTATGAGGAGTCTCCACGGATCTCATATTTGGTTCTAAAGTCAACCTCTCAGGTTCTAACACATGGGAGGGGTGGTGCATGTATTTCTTTAGCTGTGAAACATGAAAAACATCATGCACTTTACCCAGCTCAGCAGGTAAATTTAACCTGTAAGCAACCGGGCCCACCCGCTCCGTAATCTCATAAGGACCAACAAATTTCGGGCTTAACTTGCCCTTCTGCCCAAACCTGAATACACCCTTCATCGGTGAAACTCGCAGAAATACCTGGTCGCCCACTGCGAACTCCAGGTCCCGTCGTCGAACATCAGCATACACTTCTGCCTATCTTGAGCAGCTTTCATGTTCTCCCTGATTTGCTGAACTTCAGCCTTAACTTGTTCTAAGTACTCTGGTCCTATAATGACCGTCTCACTCGACTCATCCCAGCAGAGTGGTGTACGACATGGTCTACCGTACAACGCTTGAAAAGGTGCCATCTGATCGAAGCGTGATAGCTGTTGTTGTATGAAAACTCGATTAGATGCAATTTGTCAATCCAACTGCCCTGGAAGTCTAAGGCACATGCTCTCAGCATGTCCTCGAGTGTCTGAATAGTACGCTCAGTCTGACCATCTGTCTGAGGATGGAACGCGGTACTCAGCTTGAGTTCTGTACCCAACGCTTCTCTGGTAGCTCTCCAGTACCTCGAAAGGAATCTGGTATCTCTATCTGACACTATGGTCTTTGGTATGCCGTGATGTCTCATGATTTCTTTCTCAAATAACTCAGCTAATTTGGTTACCTTCCAAGTATCCTTCATCGGTATGAATCGGGCTACTTTGGTAAGGCGATCCACCACCACCCATATCATGTTGAGACCTCCCCTAGCAGGTGGAAGCCCAACTACGAAGTCCATGGAGATATCATGGAACTTCCACTCCGGAACTGGCATCGACTGTACCATTCCGCCTGGTCGTCGGTGCTCGAATTTCACCTTCTGGCATGTGAGACACCTCAAGACGAACTCGGTAACATCTGTCTTCATCCCCGACCACCAGAAATATCTCTTCATGTCTTTATACATTTTAGAGGCTCCCAGATGGATGGAAACTGAAGAACAGTGTGATTCTCTAAGTATACGGTCTTTCAGATCCGTGTTGCCTCGTGGTATGCATAATCGGCCCTTAAGTCTGATCAGATCATCATCATGAAGTCTGAAGTCGTATTTCTGACTCTCAAAGGTACCATCTGTCAGCTTCTGTCTGACCTCTCTCATATACTCATCTGTCCTCTGAGCCTCTCGCACCTCATCAACCAAGCTGGAGAAAGAAACTAGCGAATGGAGTGAGTGTGCTCGACGGCTCAGGGCATCTGCTACAACATTGGCCTTCCCCTCTTTGTATTGGAGGTCAATGTCATAGTCTTTCAGAAACTCTATCCATCTCCTCTGTCGAAGATTTAACTCCTTCTGAGTGAATATGTATTTCAAACTCTTGTGATCGGTGTAGATCGTGACACTAACCCCATATAAGTAGTGGCGCCATATCTTCAAAGCGAAGACTACAACTCCCAGCTCTAAATCATGTGTGGGGTAGTTCTCCTCATGTTTCTTCAACTGGCGTGAGGCATATGCCACCACCTTGCCATGTTGCATGAGCACGCAACCCAGCCCTCTGCCGGATGCATCACAATAAACCTCAAAGCCCTCTGTACCGTCTGGAATGGTCAGTACCGGTGCAGTGGTCAGTGAGTCCTTCAAGCGCTGAAATGATCTCTCACAGTCAACTGTCCACAGAAACGGTGCGTCTTTCTTCATCAGACTGGTCATCGGCTTCGCGACCTTGCTGAAATCTCTAACAAACCTCCTGTAGTAACCTGCCAGACCGAGAAAGCTCCGGATGTCGGTAACAGTCTTCGGCCTTGGCCAGGTACGTACGGCATCAATCTTTGCTGGATCCACTACGATTCCAGCATTTGAGATGACATGACCTAGGAAAGAGACCTGGTCAAGCCAAAACTCACACTTGGAGAACTTAGCATACAGCTGGTTCTCCCTCAATATTTCCAATACCTCCTCAGATGTTCCTCATGTTCAGCTTTAGACTTTGAATATATCAGAATGTCATCAATAAAAACCACAACCGACTTGTCCAGCTGCTCCCGAACAAGCGGTTCATCAGATCCATAACTTCGCTGGTGCGTTCGACAAACCGAACAGCATCACTGTAAACTCATAGTGGCCGTATCGTGTCCGAATGCCATCTTCTCAATGTCTCCCTCCTTAATGGCTATCTGATGATACCCCGATCTGAGATCAATCTTGGAAAACACAGATGCTCCCTTCATTTCAACGAACAGATCGTCAATGGGGCGGGTAGTGGGTACTTATTTTTCACTGTCACTGCATTCAGCTCTCTGTAGTCGATGCAGAGGCGGAGACTACCATCCTTCTTCTTCACGAAGAGGACTGGCGCTCCCCATGGTGACACACTTGGTCTAACGAATCCTTTATCCAACAAATCTTTCAATTGTTCTTTAATAACTCAGTCATTTCTGCCGGCCATACGGTATGGTGCTTTGGCTATCGGTCCGGTACCAGGTAGCAGCTCAATGGTGAACTCTACCTCCCGAGTGGGTGGCATGCCGGGCAGTTCCCGTGGAAATAAGTCGGGGAACTCCGACACTACCGGTAAGTCGGGTCGAACTCAGGGTCTCTCTCTATGTCCTGTACATAGCAGAGGTATACTTCTTCCTTTCTCCTTAGTTCTCTATGCATTGCCATGGCGTGATGATCTTAGTCGAAGGCTCTCTGGCCTCTGGCGGTATGATATTGTTACCCCAGACGGACTCCTGAGCAGCAATCTATGCTCGGCGCAGAGGATACGTCCCTTGTGCCGCTCCAACCAGTTCATCCCGAAGATAACATCAAATCCTAGCTTACTGAACTCAATGAAACTGACTGGAAAGTCTTCTCCCTTAATTCTGATGGTGGCTCCTCGTAGTAACGAGTGCAACGAACCTTCTCCTTAGACGGGAGCGTAACCGTGAAGTCGGGTAGCTCATCAGCGTTAGCCCCAACCTGCTCGCAAATGATGCAGAGACAAAGGTATGCGAGGCCCCTGAGTCGAAGAGAACTGATGCCTCAATTCCATTGATCGGAAAGGTGCCGGTGAGGATAGTACCGCTGGCGTCGGCCTGTGCCTCTGTAAGTATGCTTAGTGCACCTTCCGTACCGAGTCCATAACCTAATTGTGTTCACAAAGCTCCATGAGTATTGATGGTGTAACAAGAGTCGTAATCAATTTGTATGAACAACACTGTTTTTATTCATGACCATCCTGTTTACAACATGTGCTTCAATCTTACATCTCATTTCTCATCTCATTCTAACATTACATGGCTAATTTGTCTAAAGGTTAGGTTCAATCTTCCTGGTCTCAAATGCGCATTGACTACTGCTGATGTGCGTATTCGCTTGATTCCTTAATCCCATGGTATAACATCCTTGATTCTCCTCCAAATTAATACATCACCTGACTTAAGTACTATCTTATCTGCACGGTCGCACGCTTCTGCTCGCCGTATAAAAACTCCGCATCATCTCCAATGGACCAAGACACTACGGGTATCCCTCTTTCGAGAGACTCCGTTGTCTCGTCCTTATCCTGGTGTAGTCCCAATTTCCCATCTTTTCGTAGAAGTTTACAATGCAAATGTCTGCCTGGATGTCTGGAATCGGTTCAGCTTCCAACTGCTGAGCGATTTCCACGACTTGTGTAATAACTGGATGGAACTCTTCGGGTATTCCGGTGGTGAGACTCCACTGCACCCATCGGTTTGGTATTCTTGGCATACGGATTCCAATCCTTGCCCAAGCTCATCATCTTTAATTTCATCCTTGCTCCCCCTGGGTACTCCGGTGTGTAAAAACCTCCCGGTCCCATTCCTAGTTGATTGCATCTCCTGATGATGGCTATTTGTGCTTCGGGTGTCAGGTATCCCCTTAATAAAATCATACCTGGGCGGATAACCTGACATTGTTCGGTTGGAAAGTCTATGATTTCGATGTCGGTGTGCTCCGGGTTAGATGTAGATGGTATTGGGTAGCAGATGTTGAATCTTCCTAAGTGGTAGTAGGTTATGTCTTACTTAAGTTCTAATCTCATCTTATTCTTACTTAACTCATATATTTCACCAAACATGCATGATAATGCGGTAAGCAGGTAGTTTTATTACTAAATGGTTATAGTGGTACCTGGCCTCGATGAGGGCTCAGGCTCATCGTCCCGGTCCACCATGTGTAAAGTGGGCCCCGTCTTCTGGGTCACCCGTGGGTTCTTGTCCGCCGGCTGCTGCACTTTCCTCTGACCGTCAGATCCAGCTCCCTGATCGGTCTTGCCCTTGCCCCTGGTATCGGGCCTATAGGCTCTGCTAGCAGGGTTCCGGTAACACTCGTATGCCCGGTGTCCATACACTCCACAGAAGTTGCACTCCACCTTATTTCCCTTACAGTCGAGCCCGGGGTGGTCCTTGTGACACCACCTACAAATGAAGCGTCGCTGGTAGCCACCACCGGCTCCCCTCTCAGTCTCAGATCCTGATAATTCATATTGTCAATTCTCATATCTCAAACGGTTACTAATTTATTTCTTAACTCATTCAATATCAATTTCCTCACCCTTTGGCGCCTTAGAGCGCAGGGGTGTAGCTGCAATAGCATATGTCAGCTTCAATGGCTCTTCCGAAGCCTTCTCCTTTTCCTCCTTCCCCTTTGGGTTCTGATTTTTCTGGGCCTGAGGCTGGTACTTTTGTTTCTTGTACCCTCCTTGCCCCTGACTTTCTGAACTCTTACCAGCACTTTTCCTCTTTGCATTCTCCTCGTCCCTCAGCTGGACGGTAATCTCAACCTTAGCAGCGGCATGATAGCACTCCTGCTTTTCCATAGTATTAGTCTCACTTATTTCTCATAATCTAAATCTTACTCATTACTTACTCAAATCTCAATCATTCTTATTACCTGCAAGGTAGTGTAACTCGTCGGCCCCATGCCGTAGCGGAGTCGATGGCTAAGCCCGCCGTAGAAGCGGTCCACCAGGATCTGGTCAGAATACCCTAGACCCGGCAGAAGACGGAGCAAGGCAGTGAACTCTGAGTAATACTCGTCCACTGTCATCTTGTCCGACTGCTTAAGCGCATCCAACTGCAAGCGCTTCTTCGTCTGGACATGGGCGGGGTAGTACTTTGCTCGTAGCAAGGCGGTGTACTGCTCCCAGCCGAACTCTGGATTGGCCACATGCTCGGCCCTCACCAGCTTCCACCAATCACCTGCCGCCCCCTTCAGATAGAAAGCAGCTAGGCGCACCTTGATCCCAGCAGGGACATCAAGGGTCTCGAAGGCGGTCTCCAGCTCGGAGATGTACGCCTCAAGCTTGGCGGGATCGGTCTCCCCCTTAAAATGCGCGGTCGAAGATCTGCTAGACTCTTCACCCAGTTTGGTTCCCTAGGTTGTGGCGGTGGAGGTGGTGCACCCACACCAGGCTGATAGCCCATATGCCCTAAAGCGGCAGCTACGATCTCTGCGATCGTCTGCCCTCCAGGTATCCCTGAAGTATCCTCACCCCGGCCGCGACCGGCCCCCTCTAGGGCGTCCTGCCATCTGAACAACATCTTACATTAGTTTGTATTCACCACTGTTTGGTTAGTAATTTATAACGTCCGTAGACGGTAAAGACATCCACACTTATTAGTGGTCATCTGACTCTACTCACTCTAACTTCTCACACCCTTAACCCATCACTTATTCCTTAACTTATATCCTAACTCGGTGGTTACTCATGTCCGGTATTTCTTGATCAGAGCGTAACTACGCTCTGATACCACTTTTTGTAACACCCCATCCAAAGCCTATCGTGGTTATCGCAATCTGAACACTTAATCGAATACGTCGCAGCGGAGATAATAAGCACCTGGACCTTGCCACGGTCTGATCGTTAGAATATACCGGCTTAACATTTACAATACTTAACCAAAATACTTATCCAACTCAAAACATCACCATCCATAATGCCACAACCAACCGAGTACCAGTATCTTAAACATAATCCCAAACTTACATCAGTTTAATATAAACAGTCGGGTGCACAGGCGCAACCCGAACTCAAAATAAATGTCCCACCCTAAGTCTAACCGCTCCTACTCTCGTAGTGCGTCCTCATGGGCCTCTTACCTGCAAGTGTAAAAATAGCCCCCGAGGGGGTCAGCACGAATGCTGGTACACCCTCTCATGGCCCCCAAGCTAACGGGGCTACGACGACTAATTGTCGATAGCATGGAAATTGATTACATACACAAGCATAATATGAAGTGCAATAACAATAACCACAGATGAACATATATAGTTCACAACAATGAACGACTCAAGCGTTCCCTTATCAAGTGGGTTAGTAACCCCCTCCTTAGTCCTCATTTCCTTAATCTCAGTTCCTTACCTTACCTTAATCTTAATCTCAATCTTAATCTTAATCTCAGTATACAAACCTTTCCTGGAAGGGATTGGTTGTAGCTTAATTCGAACCTGGGATTTAGGTGATCCCACCGCACCATCTTAATGCCACCTACTCTGGACGGGAGTCCAGCGTAGCTGAGCCGGCAACCGGCCCTAGGCTACAAGTCCGAAGACAAGTCCTTAAGCGGAGGGCGGATCTGATTCAGATACCGTCCCCCTTTTTCCTTAGCATGCATGACCGGAGATCGGTCCCGGGTTTCCTCACTCAAGTTCCAGTTAGTAGAAATCTTAATCACCATGTGCTAGCTAAGCCTTAACGGGCATTAACCAACAACCACCAAACTTAACTCTTATTCTTAACTCAGTAAGTACTAAACTTGGTTAGTAACAATCTCAAGTCTCGCGGGTTAGTGTAAATATAACACAATCACAACGAGAACAATATAACCGGTTGCATGCTTTATCTTGTTTTAGTCATAGCAATTAAACAGATAGCACACAAGCCGAGGGACACCTCGTTAGCAAGCAGGTCACAAGAAGGATTGTACCGTTCACCGTCGATCGTTGTTTGTTTAACCTTCTTCGGGGTCCCAATTCACAAACCTAAAACATTCATTCATTTTTAGGTCATTAGTTATTTGCACCTTACTTAACTCACTTAGTCCCTAGGGATTCCCATTCAATAACCTCTCAAGTCTTTGCCACTTAGCTTACCACTTAATTTTTAAACATTAAAACTTATACTTAATCTTAACTTAATTCCTTAAGTTCTTAGGGTCCTAATCATTACCACCCTACCAAAGGTATACCTCATTACCTATTACCATTCTTAGAATTCAAAATTTCTTTTTTTTTTTAAGTGTTAAGGGTCGACCGACCCACCGACCGACCCAACCCCTGGGTCGGTCCATTACAGAAACTCTTCCGTCTTTTGAAACCCATCCGACCGACCCAGAGCTAGACCGACCGACCCAAACCCTCTGGGTCGGTCCCTTACAGAACCCATTTTCCTACGTTAAACCTTTGCCCGACCGACCCAAAGCTAAGCCGACCGACCCAAACCCCCTGGGTCGGTCCAGTCCAGAGGCATTCCGGCTGGCTTAACATGGCCCGACCGACCCAAAACTGGGTCGGACCCTGGGTCGGTCCTCTACAGATCTTTCTCTTAAATTGCCTCTTTCAATTCCAAACTCTTCCACAAGTGTTCTAATAGGTCCTACACCATCTTGGCACCTTAAACCCACCTTATAACCTCCACCAAACTCATTAAAACAACTTCCAAAGATCTTCTCAAACATTTACTCAATTCTTACAAAGCTCCCAACACTTAGCACTTATTTTCTTACATTTCTCACATGCATTCCTCCAAGAATTTCAATTAACCAAATGCTCCCTCCTTAAGAACTTGACCACACCATGTACACCACTTCCCAGCCTTATTGCATTTATCAAACCTTCCTTAGATCTATACTCTAGTTCTCACCTAACCATTTCAAAGTTTCACCCTCACTTACATCTAACTTACCCAAGTTTTCTAGCTTCTTTTATCAACATTTACCTAAGTCCTAATACCCAAACACTCTTTTGTTTCCTAAATCCTTCACAGTGACGCCTAAGTCATTACAAGTCATTTAAACACCTAATCTCACCCTCTTTCATCAAGACACCTCTAGAACTTCCTAGTACTTCCTTAGTCATGAAATCTCCTTAGATATCTTAAACACCTAAGCTCTCCTTTAAATTTTGCCATAGGTTCTCTAGTATATATACCACCTAATACATGGTTTTTCTCCATCAAACAACCAACATCACCAAATTCTCACCACAACACCTTAACACACAATTTACACTAAAACTTCACCACATCATCATATAGTGCTTAAACTTAAAATGCTTGGCACTTAGGCCCTTAAATGACAATAATCTTAACCACTGAATTTCCACATATATTGCCTTCAACCTGCGAATACACACCAAGGCTCCCATTGAAATAAAATGCTTCTTGTAATTCACCTTGATGTTCTTAAACTATCTCTTTTTCTCATTTGCTCCTTAGTCACAAGTTCACAAGTATAGTCATTGTTTCTCCTAGGTTTTATAGCACCTTCCCAATATAAGCTCTACACTAAACTCATCATATATCTAAATCCCATTCCCTTAAACAACAAGACATCTTAAGGTAAGTATTACCTTGTTCTCACAACAGCTTAAAAGCTTTCTTCCTTAGGTTTTTCTTTGTTCAATCTCGGTCACCAATGTGTATCTCCTTGCCAATGTTCTAAACAATGTCCAACAACTCTAATGAGCACTAAACAACACATTTACCTTAAGGAATAAAACCTAGGTTAAAATGTGTTTTAAGGTTTTGAATTGATTGTTTTACCTTGGTTTCTCAAGACAAACTTGGATATGAAGCAAGAAGGACCTCCTCTCTCCTTTGAAGAGTAGAAACAAGCTAGAACAAGGCATAAACATGGAGTCCCATGAGTATATATTTTCGGACATGTGAAAAATGGTGGAAACCTAGATTTTCTTACACTTTCTTTACCTTAAGAGAATGGAGATGCCAATGGAGTCTCCAAACTTGAATTTCCTCCTTTAATGGTGGTTTGACTTGGCACCAAAATGAAGCTCTTGAAGTTTTGAAAAGGTAGAAAGAAGGAGCTTGAGCTAACTAAGAAGAATATGTATTTTGTTTTGGATTTGGAGCTAAAATGAGTAAGTAGTGCAAGAGAAGTGGAGCTAGCTTGGAGGTATGCTTCACGTTAATGGAGAAGAAAGAGAGCAAGAAAGTGGGAAACAAGGAGAATGAAGAAGTGAGGAGAGAGAGAACTAATAAAGTGATATTTATGTAAAAGGTGAATAGTGCTTTTACTTTATAACTCTCATTTGCTCTCTTATTTGCTTAATGACTCATGAAGGTGATGACTCACCTCCTAAGAAACCGGCCCCCTTTTGTAATGAGGGTATTAAGTCTTTGTTGACCAAATGTCTCACTTATATAGACTTATGTTATAAACTAGCTTAATTAATTCACTATTCACCAAAACAAGGCACATTGTTGTGAAATTTTTGATTTCCCATTAATATAGACTTCCAAATGTGATACTATATAGTACACATGTTAATTAAAGAGTAATGATGGACATTTAGCCATTCAAACTCATTTACAAGACAATTTTTCAAAAACGTGCTTTAAGACTCCTTAAAGCACATTTTGTGTTTTAACTTGTTTTCAAGCTTGGTTTTCTTTGGTAATTGATTTAAAATGACCATTAGGATATTACTAAGGTCTTAGAACAATATTTGGGTACTCTCCCAAGTCTCTCCAAGCTTAGAGCACGTTTTTGTTAAAACTGCTCTTTTGGTGTTTCCTTATATTTTCTTTGATTAGAAATGTTTCTTAATGTTTCTAAGGCATTATTTAGCCTCCTTATATCTTAGTTTATCATTTAAACACCATATCTAAGTTTGGGGTATTTCACATGCAATCGACAATTAGTCGTCGTAGCCACGTTAGCTTTGGGGCCATGAGAGGATCATACCAGCAATTTTACTGACCCCCTTTGGGGGCTGTTTTTACTATGCAGGTGAACGTCAGAAGGCGACCGTCATGAGAGTAAGATGGGGTAGACGTGTTACGGGTTAAGTGTGGCCTACGAGTTGTGCATGTACACTCGTATGGTATTTTGAGTTAGTAAGTTGTATAGGATGTGAGGGGATTGTAAGAATGATATATATCTGGTTAAGACTTGTAAGTACTAATGTTCGGTATAATCTGTTAGTCAGACCGTGGCAAGGTCCTGGAATGTATTTGAATCCGCTGCAACGTTTGTATATATGGTGATAAGTTTGCGATAACCACGATTGGATCGAGATGGGGTGTTACACTATGCTTCTCAGTTTAGGTGACTTTGAGAACTTTTACCACGGCCAACTTCTCTCAAGAATGGGCATTGAGGAGAAAACAAAAGGAAAAATAGATTTATGCATTTGTTTCACTTTTGCATAAGAGATGAGAAGATAATATGTAGGCATCTAGCCTTTGTATTTAAGAACACTCAACTCTCATTTGTTGGTTACCAATGGTGTCTCGCAAGTCCCTTGTTATTATAATTTTTTTTTTGACAGAGAAGCTCCCCTTAGCAATCCCTAAGAGAGAAGACAGAAAGAACCCCTCAGCAATAAAAATCCAACCATTGTAGATCATTTGATCATACCGCGTAAAAACGCTCCTCAAGAGTAATCATTAATCAAAAATTTTGTATCATTTATCCCACAATTCATAATAGTATTTGTTCATAAAGAGAACAACCTACATATAAAGGGTCTACGATTTTGAATTTGGACAAACGCAAGATAAGCAGAGAGATTAAGCATTTTAAGCAATGTGTCTATCAAGAGAGACTTAAGACCCGCGAAAGAGAAGTGAGTCCTCCCCCACACTTAGACTGAAGCAATGTCCTCATTGCGTAGGAAGAATTAAATTAACGAGGGCATGCAATCTACCAGAGTACCTCACACAATGCAAAGCAGTAGGAAGTATGTAAAAATTTAAAGTGCAAAGCAAAGAGATTGTACTCCCCAGAGTTCATAGAGTGTTAAGCAGAGCTCCCCCACACTTGAGTTCAGCTGTAGAATGACGTAATATGTTCCTGGAAAGAATATTCTATACAACCAGAAGAACTCAAGTGAAATTAAAACTAACCATATTTATTTAAAGGGAAAATAAACAGATAGAGTGAAAACTGAATAAAATAGATGTAACACCCCCACCACTAATACTGTCATTACCGTCCAATCTCCTTATACAATCCAGACTCACGCAGCGGATACTTACATACTTAACGGTGGGTGATACAATGTCGTTAGCCACCTACGTGACTAACAAGGCTACTACTACTACATACAGCATCGGTCTGATGGACCGGAATCCCGAGTACTACACATCTACAATACATACTCCATTTACCAATCAAATACTACTATGCTCCATTCAACACATTACTCCATTGCAATACCATACAATACAATGTACATAACCGAGTTTACTAAGTTCCAAATACAAATACAATACTCCTTCCAAGTTCATATAAACTCTTCAAGAGTCTACAACTACCCATTCCTCACAACTGCTTACTTCCTAAGTACAGGGGTGTGCCACTTAGTACACCTCTACATTCTACTTCTAACTATCCAAGTGTAGCCACCGGTCTCTTACCTTGGCCATATCCGCTTCGGGTACCTGCACACTATAAACGTTCCCCCTAGGGGGTCAGCTTATGCTGAATATGATAACTGCATACCCCGCATACTAGTGAGGGTACGCCGACCACTTGGTCGAATACAAGCAGTTCATTTTATTCATACATACATGCATACATGCTTTCATACATAATACTACAATACTTTACGCAAGGAATACATACATACATCTCAATACATACAAGTAGTCCATACAAGCCAAATGATACTTACTTACCTTTCCTGAAATGCGCATGCACAATACATACTCAATACATACACCATACATATTCCATACATACATAATACATGTTAGCTCCTTGTTGTCCACCCGGGTTAATCGGGTGGAGATTACTCTTTTACTCGTTACAAAATACGTACGCATACATACTCATACTTTACTTACTAACTTACTCAAGTCAAGTCGTCAGGACCTCCGGCCCGGGGACTACTCTGTCCCACCACCAGGATTTACTTGGTTCACCAATCCGGGATGCTACCCATTTAAGGGGTTTGGGCCGTGGACCAGTTTAAGAACCAGGAATCGGATCCAACCTCTTGTGTCTCCTCATCCTCACACGTGGCCGAAACTATATCGGACTTCTACTCATTCCAATTTATCCAATACTTACGTTAGGAGTTAGGTAGTTAGGAATTAGTAGAAGTCATTCATTCAAGCCACATACACAAATGCATTACTCATATACACATCCATACAAAAATTCAATACAATATGCAAGTACACTACGAGATATAAATACCGCTCATCATCATTCATATATTTCATGAATTATACAAACTATTGTTCAAGACTAATATCAAGAACAATGTAAACAAGCACAAGTAAGTGCAATATAGTCCGATTCATGCATTTATCTTATTAGGTGATCAAATAAGCACACAAATCGGGGTAACCAGATTAGGATACAGGGCATGAAGAAATCATACCGTTCACCGTTGTACTTGTATCCGACGTTCCTCCAGTGTTCACAAATCAAATCCTATGATATACATACAATTGAGTGATTAATCTAGCTTTCAGTAACTTAACTCGATTACTCTTACGTTTCCTAACTCATACTTACTAAGTCTTTACAATTCTTATGCTCACTAATTGTTTACTTACTTTCCATTACTTTAAGTTACTTCCTTACTTAACAATGATGTACTTATATATATATGTACATATGTATGTGTGGGTATACATACATATATATATATATATACTTATTATAATTTAATAATATATTTTTTTTATATATTTTTTTGTGACTCGACCGACCTTACCCAAGGTCGGTCCCAAGGTCGGTCGAAGTTAGTAGGGAAATATGCTGGAAAATTTCAGGGCCGACCGACCTTGCAAGTCCGGTCCCAAGGTCGGTCCATTCCAGTGAGTTACCTAACGGGAAATTTCTAGCCCGACCGACCTTGCACGTCCGGTCGCAAGGTCGGTCCATTCCAGTAAGTTTCATGACAGAAAATTTTGAGTCGTCCGACCTTGCAAGTCCGGTCGCAAGGTCGGTCCATTCCAGTAGGTTACATTACGGGAAATTCTTCTGGCCGACCGACCTTGCATGTCCGGTCCCAAGGTCGGTCCATTCCAGAAGGTTTTCTCCTTTGTAAATCTGGGCTCGACCGACCTTGCATGTCCGGTCCTAAGGTCGGTCCAGTCGAGTATTTGCATTTTTATTTCTGTTTTCAGTCCTCTCTTTTACCCATTACTTCTCCATTGTTCCTACACTTATTCCCACATGTTTTAACATTAATCAAGCCTCCTAATACTCCTTAGTTCATCCATTAATCCCTTACCCATTCCTATACTAATTTACACAATTTTTCCCTCCTTTCCATTCCAGCACCCATAGCAGTTTTGTTTCCTTCTTGCTACAGATTTTTGCTCTAACCTTTACCATTCAATACTTCCTCTACCAATGCTACTCCTAGCATCCTAAATGCATTACTTTACCACTCTAGTTCTTCCCATTACCTAAATCCTCTTCAATCTGTTTCCAACATGATTAATTACTCACAACAACTACCAGAACACACCTAGTTATTGTCTAGGTTATTCCCTCTTCTTCCACATCTAAGTCCTATAATTTCCATATAAATTTGGGCAGAGGTTCCCCTGAAATTCTCACTTTGCCCACATACCA
This sequence comes from Limonium bicolor, assembly GCA_023374045.1. Classification (NCBI taxonomy): domain Eukaryota; kingdom Viridiplantae; phylum Streptophyta; class Magnoliopsida; order Caryophyllales; family Plumbaginaceae; genus Limonium; species Limonium bicolor. The sequence goes on along the minus strand of CM041778.1, from coordinate 265,446,021 downwards.
TTTCAACTCACAATTCAATCCCAATCTCCATATCCATTCACACATCATTACTCTCACTACAACACACAGATTCCTTGCACACATACACACATTACCCATGGTTTTCCTAAGCTTTTAAACCACATTTACAAGCTTCAAAACAGCTACATTACCTTGCTCATCATACTTCAACATGCCTACTACTCATAACCTCATTCATTACTCATTTTAAGCATTTAAAATCTGTTACAATACCATTCACAAAATTAGCAAAAGGTAAGAACATTTACCTTGTTATTTCTAGTTTTTCCTTTCTCTCTCCCTTTCTCTTTCCTTCTTCTTTCTTCTCCTTTCTTTCTTTCTTGTTCTCGATTTCATGGAGTCCACACTCCAATGCTACAGCCTATATCAATACACACCACTACTTAGAAAACCATTTTACTAACCTAGGGTTTGTACATGTTTAAGGTTTTAAAAGAGTATTACCTTCCAATGAGTAGATGGAGTTCTTGGTTAGCAAGAGAGCAAGATTCCAGCACCAATGGGGAGCCAAAATCGGCTGGACAACAAAGCACAAGGCAAGACTAAGTTTTGAATTTTTGTTTTGCCAAAAGGAACTAGAAGAAGGTGGAGTTTCAAGACTATTTTTACCTCAAAATGATAAGGAGATGAAGGTGCTTCCAATGGTGGTCTCAAACCTTCAAATGGAGAATACCCATGGAGATGAAAGTAGTGGTTTTCAATTTTTGAAAGAAAGAAGGTGTTCTCCTTTGCAAGGGGATTTGTACGATTTTTATAATTTTTGGACAAGATTTGGGTGCTCAAAAATGGAGAGAAAGATGGGGGCTGCACTTGCTTCTCCAAATCGCCATTGTTGGCTTTGGGAGGAAGGAGAGAAATGAGAGGGAGAAGGAAATCGTGAGAGGGAGGGGGAGTGGAGGAGAGAGAGTGCCATTTTTATTTTTCTTTATTTGTGAGTGAGGAAAAGTTAAGAGAGTGTGAGAGAGGGGGATAATAGCTGGCCGGCCCCCCATATACACACCCACAGATTTTGCATTTTTATTTGCAAAAGTGGACACATTATTTTTGCTTTATTACAGTTTACACCCCACAACTTCTCGTTTGTACAGTTTTTACTAACCGGAACCCGTTTTCCGGAATTTCCTTGTTTAATTAATTTCATTGGTTATTAAGCTTCCAATAAGGCTTATTTATAGTTATTTAATGAACTATAATTTTTATGGGTTCGTTTGACCACTTAAAGTCATGTTTTCAGGTTTCCTCGAAAAACGCGCGCTAAAGCTCTATTAGCGTTTTAATTCATTTTTTGAATCTGTTTTCTTCGGGAGTTGTTCCCATATATTGTTTAGGCCTTATTAAGCCTTTAGAATCCATGTAGTACGCTAACCGAGGTCTCATACCTCCTATGGTTATTTAACGCTTATTTAACATTTTTTTTTCGCTTTTTGAGCGTTTCTTTATTTCTTTTGGATTTATTTTTCCTTACCAATATCACTTAAGCATTATTGGGCTCTTAAATACGGATTAGAATAATCTTAATCACTATATTTAAGTTCGGGGTATTTCAATCTACCCCCTTAAGAACTTTGTCCTCAAAGTTGCTCAAGGTTGTAGGATTACGATACTTGCTCATTCCTACTTGTCTATTGCCCAAAAAATCATACATTCTTCCTCCTTACCAATCCCAAATCCGTTACTCAAGGTTTCTACCTTCCATACCATACCAATGAACAACCATTACTCGCATCCGCATTACTACCAACCATCCAGTTCCTCATTACATAATTTATACATACATACAGTGCAAAGCTATCCCCAAAGCAATGCAATATACATCACAATCCCGCAGGCACTCAGGTCCTTTAGACACACGACTCCTCTATGTCCCGCTGCCCTTGGAAGAATACAACTTGATACACTACTATCTTCTCCAGTATAAACTTCTAACAAATCCTTACTCTCCAACCTAAGGGAAATCCTTTCACATCTACTAATTAGAAATTTTCCTAAAACACACAACTCCAAATTCCAGTTTATATTCATTACTTCTATTCTACAAGTGATTTTTGTGACCACTTGAGGGGAGCTTCAAGAATCATTCGACCCAGATGTGATCAGCATCAGTGTTGAACTATCTTTCCACCCCAATTTGTGTTCGGTTTCCCTTGATCTAATCAGGATCAAGTTCAACTTCCCACGTCAGTTTCAAACAATCAAATAGTTTGATTATGTCCATTTTCTATCTTTTTACTCTTCCTAGTCATAATTATAATTTCATACAACTCCAAAGGATGGAATCAATCCATCAATCATCCTCACTCTACTTCCCAAATGCTTTACTCCGGGATTCAATACCTAAATGCCCATTTCCACAACCTTCACTACTTCCATCCATTACTCTCCGTCATCTCCGATATTCTAACAAAGGAATACTATACTTATGAAATGTAGTCGTCTTAAATTTACGTCCAATAATTTGCCTATGAATACACTACTCGTGAACTTCATTCATCAATTACTCTCAATCAATTCATACTACTTCTTCAAAGGCTATGATACTTGTGAAGCTCCGTCCACTACTCAGTACTCTTCTTTTACTAATACTCTTAAATGGTGTTACAAGGTAGGTATATTCATCCTATGGTATTTGCACCTCTGGTGCCTAATTATCACAATTACAATATGAATGAATACATACGTTTACTTAACATAGTACCAATCATCAATTCGATTCTCATTTGTGCTATGCACATTATAGTTTTACGTGTTTTATTTATGAAACTCACGTTGAGCGGTTTTCACTCCACCCCCCTTAAAAGGGATTACGCCCACGTAATCTACCATATGTTATTATTATTAAACATTGGTTTACTCAATTTGGGCAATCTGAAGCGTTTAGCTTCACTACGGTATACTATATAATATGCTCTGGTCAAAGGGTCTTAACCATTCCAATGGTCTAGTCTTTGCACCAGGAATTCCTATATGAGCTTATTTAACTCATAATTAATTCGGTTCTAGCCTATTAGGCTTCAAGGCATTAATAGCCATTCTATTATACTCACCAGGTATATTATCTCCTAGCTAGGGCCCACTAGCTTCTGCTGCGCGACCCTGATAACTTGAGTTACTTACCCTTCGTGTTATCCTTAATGTGCTACACATCACCTTTTATCTGTCTATTATGGGAATAAGGTTTACTAAACAAATGCGGTATTCTTTTACCGTGTTTGAACTCAATTAGTTTTAGGTTGTAACCAGCTCTCTGGTAGTCTACTGCACATGCTATTCGTGCTTCCACGATTATTCATTAAGTTCCTCCGACTTATTGTCGGGCGAAGTTGAGTCACTACTTAGTTGTAGTGCTTCCTCTGTTATCACTAGCTTCTGAATTATACCAGTTCTCTGGTTCAGTACAAGTGTCCTTTACTTGTATGACCTTGCATTTTCCATGCATCGGTCCTAGTGACTTTGTTAAGTCTCCTTTCACCTTCTATTCCTCTAGAATTCACATCTTGTGATTGTTAGTGTGTTTTACACTCTTCGTGCTTCTTTGGCCTTAGGCCGCACGGTTTGTTGCTAAGCTTGCTAGCTTATGCCATGCTTGTGGGTGAAAAGGAAGATTTACTATGGTTTACATTCTCCATATCCCTAGCTATCCCATTAGATCATGAGCTGCACAAGTGTAATACCAAAACACTCAGTCATACAGAGTGTAGAGGCGTAAACGCTTGATAGTAAGTCACTTATGTGATAGGAATGAAGATTTCTGTCTGTCTTCTCATACTTATACTCCGTGTCATTATCTAACTACTTCCTCATAACGGTCGCTTGTTGCGCACCGTATTCTTACTCATTATACAATATCGTTCTCATTGACTGTGTTACTGTGGTAGCTCGTCTTTACTCATTACCATTGTCGTTGGCACCATTTCTTTATGGTGTAATTACACTAGGGGGTTCCTAGTTCATATGTGATGATTGTCGTAGCATACCGCAATGGTATTATCTTCCCCATGTGGAGATGTTTCATTCCAGCTTAGGTCTCATGTGTAGGTTGGTTTACCTCACATTATTTCCATCATTTACGATACCATTTACCAATTATCTTGGTTGACCAAGGATAAAGTAATTTATCGGGTTACAAGCTGTAACAACCCAGTTTTAACCCACATGTGTGATATTGTCCGCTTTGGACCGCAGTCCGCACGGTTTTGTTCTCGGGGTACCATCCCCAAAACGCGTCTCATACAAGGGAAGAGTATCCCCACACCTATAAGGCGTGGTTCGTGCTCTCTCCCGATCGATGTGGGAGGTGACCCCTACCGTGGGTATCACACAAGCCCTCTTGAGCGTTGGTCATTTGTGGTGTCCAATGTGCATTCACATTGATTGTTTTTTACAATTACTGTCTCTCGTGCTGAGCATTGGTTATAGGTTCTAGCTGTGCAGTTTTGCTTTTGTATGTACATCACCGGAATATCCCAAGAACTTCAAGGGTCTTCTGATCCCGTTCTCTATTCGAAGAGTATTTTATTACTGATAAATGAAAGTTATTGTGGAGGGGTTTGTCTCCACTCATAGGTTTCATGACAAGGTTTACTGCGTTGGTGTTTACAAAATGGTTCACCACATGCTTGGGTGCATATGGAGTATACTTACTCCTTTAGATCGTAACGGTTTGGAAATCTCATTTCCTTATTCCATCACCCCTTGGCAATATCCATATGCCTAGGCTTATTGTTATAGTAGAAGGAAGCCTTTTCTAAGGGTTCACATCTTCACCACCTTGGTGGTCTTCGATTAACGAGGGGTACTTTTCCTTGGGTTTCCGTAGTGTCCAAATGTGGACTAGGCCAACGTTGGCATTATCACGATCCTTATACCTTTGTGCTACCATTGCTACAGAAGGCATGAAGGTAATTAAAGGCTTGTCAACTGTATATTAGACTGATGCTCTAGTGACAGTGACACTGAGTTGGCCATTACTCCAAGCCACTCAGCATATTGGGCTTGAATTGATGGTCCAGTTGTTGATTTCTTTGTCGTATGAGACAATATCTCTTGCAAGTTTTTTTATCAAATGGTGTGTGTTATGCAACCGTTGAGGTTTACATAACATAGTTGGTTGGTGGCTTTTAAGCCTTATTGCTGCAAGCTATGCTCTTCGCAGGCGGCTTATACATGTTTCCACTCCATGTATACCCCATAGGTTGGAGGTATTACTAGGCTCCATGGTAAGTCGTGACATCACGCTTCCATTCATAGGAGACCCTTTAGGCAATCTGGTGTTAACCCGAGCCTTCTGGTAATTTAGGGTATTTCCTGTTAAATGAAATCCCTTCGGTGTCTTAACCGAATGTTCGTTCTAGCTCATGTGCTCTTATCATGATGCTTGTTCAACTGTTGTTAATCCAGACACCCTTCAAGGATCGCTCCTGGGTGTTGTTGGTCACGCCGTTACATCCGGCTAATGTTTATGGTATGTTGTGCCTACTATACCGCCTTGTGGTATTGTATTTTGAGTTATCCCTTTTTGGGTTATAACGTCTCCCGTTCTTGGGTAGACTGTTTATACTTGCTCCTAGTGCTTAAGACTAGGTTTAAAATCCTCTCCAATGGTGGATTATACTTCGTGGTAACCTTGTGATCGCTCTCGGGAACTCTGTCCCGTTTGTAGAGCATTGTTGTATCCATATTAGGCATTTGCCTCACTGTGTTCGGCTGGGTATACTTTCCAGTTGTCATGTGTTTGCTTGATGTCTTTGAGACATATCCAATGTCCATACTTATTAGTCTACGCTCTTTGAACTTACTGATGGTCCGTAGAACAGAGTTGACTACTTCCCGTGCTTTGTGCACTACATGTATACATACGTGGGGTACCTTGTTGATACGTTACCACCTACCTAACTATGTGTCAGGCCCGCAAGCTCCTCCGGAGTGTGGTTGTCCCACATCCCGTAATTGGGTACACTCGTAGTGCTCGTCACACGCCTAGGTGAAGTATTCTATTGTCAACTCCCCTTGTATCATTCTATGATACTCACCGTAATTGTGTTGGTTTGGTTTTAAAATCCAATGTTTAAAAGAAAGATTGTGGTTTTGAAAGAAAAGTTTTGGGTTTGAAATAAAAGTTCGGTGTTAAAATATGTTCTTCATGGCATAGCCATGTTCGTGGTCTTGACCAAGTCCAGCTTCTCGCTGACTGGTATGTCCTTAATACAATGGTCAGGCCGCTAGGCCTTTCCAAGGTTCCATTCTTCCTGTCTTAGGATACGTGGTCCGGTAGTCGCTTCTTTGCGGTCTCGGTACATTACTATGTACTTGTGGTGTGTTAGTGTTCCTCTACATGTTCCTGTTCTTATTGCACTTGTCGTGGCAAGTGCGTGGTACTGGTGATTTTTGGGTAACCCTATATCGGTCACAGTGTGGGTTCCACTCGTATTTGGGTAGTCTTGTTGACTCTTCCCTTGATCTTATTGATCTATGTTTTGGGTACTTGATCTTTTAAGTAGTTCCTCTATGATCTTGACATGACTGTCATTGATCGGGGTACTTCTCCAATCCTTGGAGATCCCCATTTATTTGTTGTGTGTTTCCCTTGTTGCTCGTTCCCCCTGGTTTACCGTGGCGATTGAGCCTTAACTGGTTTAGGCACTGCCCTTGTAGTCCTATCGGTTCATATCTCGTGGATATCCTTGTAGCTGTGTAAGTTATGTCGGCCAAGTATTGTAACCTCTTGGCGTTGTAGTTTGGAGTTAATCACTCCTGACTATGTCCTTAGTCAGTTGGTATACCATTGGTGGTATTATTTAGCTACTGCTGTCCCGCAGACTTGTGTCTCGGGTTCCATTGCTGTTTCTTTACCATTTCGTTGCACGGTTAGTGCTTCTTTTCCTGCTGTTGGTTGTCTAGCCAGGTTTCGCGACTGCTAAGCACGTCGCCCCATATTGTTGTAAGTTGTAGCCTCCTTATGGTTGGAGTGCTCATTCAACCGCTATTGAGTGCGGGTATTGTTGTTTAACCGGGATCCATCTCCGGGTCTTCCAATCTTTGGAGTCTACCATATGTCGGTCCCTGTGTACTGTGTGATTGTTTCACAACTGCCAGATCGGGTTTCCCCGAGTATGAGAGGACTTTCCTTCCCTCTGACGTTCTTTCCAAGTTATACAATGGGTTTGCGGAGGGCGGGTCTGGTATTGTGGGTATCCGGTACTCACCGGGAGTTCCTATCTAGCATGTCTCTAATGCTAACACTCAGCCCTTAGCCCTAAACTTCTAATTCCTAACTCGGTATTTCCTAGACTCGGTATTTCCACTTTTTGTAACACCCCCACCGCTAATACTGTCATTACCGTCCAATCTCCTTATACAATCCAGACTCACGCAGCGGATACTTACATACTCAACGGTGGGTGATACAATGCCGTTAGCCACCCACGTGACTAACAAGGCTACTACTACTACATACAGCATCGGTCTGATGGACCGGAATCCCGAGTACTACACATCTACAATACATACTCCATTTACCAATCAAATACTACTATGCTCCATTCAACACATTACTGCATTACAATACCATACAATACAATGTACATAACCGAGTTTACTAAGTTCCAAATACAAATACAATACTCCTTCCAAGTTCATATATACTCATCAAGAGTCTACAACTACCCATTCCTCACAACTACTTACTTCCTAAGTACAGGGGTGTGCCACTTAGTACACCTTGTGAGCCTCGATTTTAAACCCTATCCTATGTTGATTAAAGCTGATTAGGATCTAACCGGGTTTTAGGTCCACTTATAGCCTAAGATTAATAACTATGTCATAAAACAAAAATTATTAAAACCTAAGCTAGCTCACTGGAACCTATTATGAGTCGCCACCTAATTTTAACCTAGATCAAATTAGGAAAGGAGAGTTCAGGTTCGGGGGCTTGATATTCGACTTAATTAGGGTTCAAATTACTTTCATTACCCTTCCTAGGTCGTTTTTCCTCTACTTGGTTCAATTACGGCTTTCTACAAAGTTGTTTTTAACCTAGGTGCGCGCTTCTGTTTTTTTGTGTTTTTATCATTTTTTGACAGAAAAAACAAAGTGAAATTGAAAGCTACCTAAACTAGGGTTTCGGAGGCAGAATTAGGTCAAGTTTCATTTCCGTCCGTAGCCACGGACCTAATGTCCGAAACCACGGACCCCAGTTAACCTAAATACACAGAAAAGTCGAAATTAAAGGAAAACAAAAATTTGCAAGGTCCGGGGCCACGGACAGGATGTCCGTGGGCCCGGACATTATTAGAAAAACCTAAATTTTGAATTTTTAAAATCCCGCCGCCGTCCGTGGGTGTCCGTGGTCTCGGACAACGCGTCCGAGGTCCCGGACCATAGGTCCGAGGTCACGGACCACCCACGGACAGGGGTTTTCAGAAGGTTCCCGAGGGTGTTTTGAGCTCAAATTTTATGGGTGTGTAGCCTGAAAGATGTACAAGACGTTAGTGATTGAAAGTTTTCAATTTGAATTCGAATTAAGCACGAAACTTAGCAAACAAGTTATCTGACAGAGGCTTAAATAAACAGCAATACAGAAGCCTACGAAGGTTAGTTTGAGCCCAAATTTTGAGGCAAGACAGATAATACCGTGGTGAATCAGGGAAGTGGAGTTTCTACCTGTTTTACCTTCGGATTCACAACGTTTCTTCACACCAGGACTCGTCGAGTGCTCCGTTGATGGCAGACCCGAGAGGATTTCGACCCAAGCTTCTGGTTGTTGGTTGTTCTTGCTGTTCTTCAGGTTTTAGAGGTGTTTTTGTGAGGTTTTGATGGTTATTGGTGCTTTGGGGATTGGAAAACGTGTTTAGATGGTGATTTCGGGGGACTTTCAGTATGATTTGGGTGGCCGGGTGTTGGAAAACGTGAGAGAGAGAGAGGAGGCCGTGTTTTCTGACTCTCTAGGGTTCTTCAGTATGTGAGGTTCTGATTTTATCCAAAAACCTATCCCCTTATATAGACTTCCTTAAAGATAAAGAGAATCTAGTAAAAGTAAGATTTTTCGATATTTTAACTGAGTAACTTCCCAAAGGAATTTTGCTATGAAATTTTAACCACATGTCAAGAATGATATTATGAATTTTCTGAGGTGGAAACGAATTTTTTAAATGCTGGAGCATTTTTAAATTGAATTTCTCGTCAGATTCAGTCAGAAATTGCTAGAAAATTATTGGAAATTCGAAAAATCAAAATTCCAACGCCATTATGCTTAAAATGTCATCCTCTATCATGGGTTAAAATATCAAAGCATTCCGAGCTGATTTGGGCACCCTCTGGAGGAGAGAGAAAGCCTATAGGAGAACTCAGAAGCCTTAAAAATTACGAAAACGCCCCTGACAATGACGAAACTGCTCCTCAGGCCCTGGAACACACCGATCGAGCCGGAATCCCTCATTACCCGATCAAATATCCCTCACGACACCAAAACCTTGCAGACCCTAACCAGGGGGGTCAAAATTTTGGGTATAACAGATTGCCCCCCGTCAACTGGACTTTGTAACGAATGTGAAAAGTCTGGTTGATGCTTGAGTGGTGCCCCAAAATTTTGGACCCCACAGAATCCTCCACGTTGTATGAAACCGGGTTAACGATGCCCAGCTACTCGGAGGCGCTAACTACCAAAGCTACAAAGCATTGTCGAGCTATTCTAAGGCGCTGACTACCTAAGCTACAAAGCATTGTCGAGCTATTCTAAGGCGCTGACTACCTAAGCTACAAAGCATTGTCGAGCTATTCTAAGGCGCTGACTACCTAAGCTACAAAGCATTGTCGAGCTATTCTAAGGCGCTAACTACCTAAAATGATGAAAATGATGTCAAGCTATTCTAAGGCGTTGACTACCTGAAATGATGAAAATGATGTCAAGCTATTCTAAGGCGTTGACTACCTGAAATGATGAAAATGATGTCAAGCTATTCTAAGGCGTTGACTACCTGAAATGATGAAAATGATGTCAAGCTATTCTAAGGCGTTGACTACCTGAAATGAAAATGATGTCAAGCTATTCTAAGGCGTTGACTACCTAAAATGATGAAAATGATGTCAAGCTATTCTAAGGCGTTGACTACCTAAAATGATGAAAATGATGTCAAGCTATTCTAAGGCGTTGACTACCTAAAATGATGAAAATGATGTCAAGCTATTCTAAGGCGTTGACTACCTAAAATGATGAAAATGATGTCAAGCTATTCTAAGGCGTTGACTACCTAGGATGTAAAAACTGGATGGCATGCAAATGCAAGAATGCTGAAATGCTAATGATGCAATGATGCTGATGCTGATGATAATGCCGGTGATTTTGATGATGCTCGGATGCTTCTGGGGACCGAAACCCGTTCCAATGCTCCTGGTTGGTATACTATGGGGACTTATTGCCTCTGCCCACCAACTGGGGTGCTGGGATAACTTCTAGATTACCAAGGGGACTTATTGCCACTGCCCACTAGTTGTTTCTCCCAGAAGTTGACATGAAGATGGGGACTTATTGCCTCTGCCCCGCCAACTTAGATCACGCTCTATCTCGCACTGAAGATATACTAGGTCTCGTACTGGTCTCGCACTGGATGATGACGCTCGGTCTCGCACAGAAGATGATGGGTCTTGCACTGAAGATGATACTAGGTCTCGTACTGGTCTCGCACTGGATGATGACGCTCGGTCTCGCACAGAAGAAGATGATGGGTCTTGCACTGAAGATGATACTAGGTCTCGTACTGGTCTCGCACTGGATGATGACGCTCGGTCTCGCACAGAAGAAGATGATGGGTCTCGCACTGAAGATGATGGGTCTCGCACTAACGAATATGATGGTCTCGCACTGATGAAGATGCATGGTCTCGCACTGAAGAAAATGATAGGCCTCGCACTGATACTGAAGTCTCGTACTGAATGGCTGGATCTCACACTGATTCTAGGCCTCGTACTGAATGAAGATGCTAGGTCTCGTACTGAATGAGGAATCTGCAGGGCCTTTCACCGATTTTGGGTCTCGAACTAAAAATAAGTTAGGAGGATAATGGTCTCGTGCAAATGGTAAAACTGATCACTGGAGTGCCAAACATGGCAATGATGATAAGATGTATGCAATCAAAATATATGAAAGATACTCGTTCAGAACAGGAACTTGTTGGAAAAGGTGCCAAACGTGGCAGTGTTTGAAGAAAATTTTGTTTACTGAAAAGGAAAGTGAAATTATCATTTCCTGACCATAGATTTCGGACTTGCGATTTATCTCCTAGGAGATGAACACGCCATCGGTGGGGTATGGTGTATGATGTAAAGGTAAGGGCTTATATGGGCCTGTGTAGTTTGATGTGCAAGTAAGGGCTTTTGTGGGCCTGTGTAGTGGTGTTGTGGAGGTAAGGGCTTATGTGGGCCTGTGGTGGAATGGTGGTGGTGATGCTTGAGCTTTGGGTTCCAATTGGCGTTGTCATAGCAATTGTTGGAACCAACAATTGCCCCCAGTATTTTCCCTTAAGACAATCTGAGCTAGAGTTCATGGCAATCGATCGGAACGATCGATTGCCCCCAGTATTTCCTTTCATTAAACGTGCGAACGAGTCTCGTCCTCACAGGGTCAAGGCTTATGTTTTTACGTGGTGCTTCCTAACCTACACTCGGCGTGTTTGGTGTTTGCACTCGTTCCTCACCCACGGTCACAACTTCTAGACCATTGAATTCGATATTTGATGAATTTACGCATTCGATCTGTTACTTTCACGTGATTAGACACACAACTATCAAGTCGGAAGTCTTTAAAGCTTATAACATGGCCATAGGGTGTGATGAATGACAACAGGATCATGGAGGGATATTTGAGGTATGTGGAGCTTAAATGGGTGACCAAAGCTGCAACTTGTGTCTTCTCTCAGATTCATCTTCCTTGTCTTGAAGTCGTCTAGCTGCTTCATGTCGATGTTGTTTTCGAGCTTCTGGACTTGGACTTTTGAAGTTGTCCTTTACACCATTTCTCTTTTTGTCATTTGGATTTCTTCGAGGCACTTCGGGATTGCCTTTTTGTTTTATCCTTTCTTGACTTTTCCTTCGGGGTTCTTGTGTTTCCCGGTTTTGAACTTTGAGAGCTGTTTTTGATGTTAGCTCATTTGATCCTGTGTCCCTCTGGGACCATTTGCGGATCGCTTCGCCATGCTGATAGCGGCATTGCTTCTCTGGACTGATGAGAATGTTATCTGAGAGTCGGGCTCCTCGCTTCCTTTGGTCACCGGGTCGAACATTCATCATTGGCCGGGTTATTTTGTGGAGTTCATAATATCAAAAGGGGATATATGAAAGGCTCAGCGGGGGTGCCTAGGGTTTAACGTCAGGGTTCGCAAGCTTTTGGCTATGTGGTGTTGTACCTAGGTGCTTCGTCATTCCTGATAGTTGTGTATCCATTCTTTGTTACTTTTCACAGGTCTAAGCGTAAATTTACAAATTATCTCCTTCGGTCGGAGTTATGCCGTTTACCCTACCTTTGAATGTGGTCTCACCTGAGCCGTGCAAAAACGGCACGCTCGTTCACTCATGGTTTTTCCACTCGAGGCACTCTCGTGAAATGGTCACTCAGAGACTTGTTCACACAATTAAACGAAAGAAATAATCATTATTGGTCTTTAAACTCAGATTGCCCCCAGTATTGATATGGGGTTTATGACAATAATTTGAGAGATATGGATTTTGAACCGCTTCGTGGGTTATTTTGGATGCTTTGGGATAGGTTGTAGTGCATGCTCACCCTTTTAGAAATAAAAGACAAGTCGTTATGTTCCATAGCCGAGGAATGATTACTCTGTGATTCTTTTCCTTAAAAACAATTTTGCTTTTTCTTTTTCGATGAACGAAAATGGCTCATACAAGAATTGTGAAAATGGAACTATGATTTTATTTAAGAATCATGAGAGAAACGTAAAGATTACAATCGGTGGTGACTGAAAACTACCTAAGAAGATAAGCAACCAGAAGGTGCAACAAAACGATTTGCATACTTAGAAGAATTGGACTCCTTGCTCGAGGAGGTCTTGAATCTTGTGCTTCAATGCTCGGCAATTGTCAGCATAATGGCCAGGCAACTGATGGTAGTGGCAGAATTGATTAAGATGCCTCCCCAAATGAGTGGTTCCCGGTCGAGGGGCCAAGGGCCGTAGCAAGTTTCTCTTCTGAAGCTCTTCAAACGCCTGACTTGGTGCTCGGCCAATGTTGGTGAATTCCCTTTGCGATGAGTGTCGGCGTGGTAAGGGTACCGTCCTAAAGTTTTGATGCGGGGCTCTAGGTTGTTGAACCATATTCACTTCTGGGAAACTGCTTTGAGCGCAAGCTACTGGCTGAAGACAAGCCTTTTCTGGTCCTGGCTTAGATAATTTGGAGCTACTGCCGGAGTCTCTTGAGCGCTCGAGCTCCAACCCTTCCTTATGAATCCTTTCCTCTAGAACACCGACTTGTCCCATCAACATGTCAAAACTTGGAAAGTACATAAATTTTAGCTCATGGTTGTGTTGTTTCCGCATGTTCTCAATTATCATGCGGATTTGCTCTTGCTCGTCCATTTTGGTAGGCATGGCTGCAGCCTTTCTCCTCCAACGCTTGATGAAGTCAGACATGGACTCACCGTCTTTCTGTCGAGTTCCTGCAGATCGATTCTGGTGACCTCGAGGTTCTTAGCATACTCGAAATGACTTAGGAAAGCCTCGCAAACCTCCTCGTAGGTCTTGGTATTCATCTTCTGAGTGAGATACCAACGCTGAGGAGTCTCGTCTAGATAGCGAGCAAAAACTTTGGCTTTTTGCATGTCGTTGAGCCCCAAGATGGACATTTCCCGGTCGAACATAGCCAAATGAATCTGTGGATCTGAGGAACCCTTGTACAAAGCGAGTGTGGGCATCTTCAGCTTTGGCGGAAGATCAACCTCGGGATACGATGTCATGGAAAGGTAATCGAGGCCAACCGGCTTGCTAGCCTTTTCCATGCGCTCGATCCTTTTCAGAGCCTTCTTGAATTCTGCGGCTAGTTGGTAGTCCGGGACGACTTGCCCTACAAATCCTTGTGCATCCTGGGCCTCAACGGAGTTAACTTCGATGTAGTCGCGCCCGTTCCCAGAGTCGGCTATCTTTCCTGAAATGTTTTCCTGATGACCAATCTCAAGGGAATTGATTTTGCTTTTCAACTCTTCGATGATGGTGACATACTTAGCCTCCATGTCATTAGTGGCGGACCTATGTTTCTGTTCCATGGCGTCCAAGGCAGCCATGTACCTTTGATCTAAGGCTGCAAACTGGGCCTCCATGCTGACTGGGTTTCCTCCTTCTGCCATACTTTGGATTCGGGTTTATCTGTTGGAAAATAACAGTGGACTGAGCTAAAATTCTGGGCCGTGAAGAAGTTCTAGGTAAAAACTTGTTTGGGCCGCAAGAAAAGCATATGAGCTGGAATGATCCCTAGATCACAAATGGGCCTAACTTTCTTTGGGTCAGAGAAGATGGTTGCTAAGCTGACAAAGATTTTACTTGCAGGATTTGTGAGCTATTTCAAGTTCAGGTGGATTTCTTTTTATGGGCCTAGAACTAATTGGATAATTCAAATTGGGCCAGAAGAGAAATCACCTAAGTCTAGGCTTTTGGGCCGAAGCCCGAACGACTCACATGTTAAACCAAACAGGGCCTCTGGGCCGCAAACAAATAGAGTTGCCAATTCGTGTTGGGCTAGGTTGATGTAGGAGAAGTTCCTATCAATCTCTAGGCGGGGTAGTGGGCCGATCATACAAGCAAACAAGGCCCACACAAATTCAACATGTCCTCACTTGACGGTTAAATCAACTTGGGAATGGATCGATCCGGAGAGGTGCTTGGGGCTTGGGCCCAGGTTACCACAAAGGAATAGGGCTTGCACGCTATTCTCTTTGGGCTTCCCCACTTTTTCACATCACTGTTAAGTGTGCGTCTACGGTCGGGTCTTTGAATGACCAAACATTGGGCTTGGTAAGGGTACTGCCAGGAAAACGCTTGGGGCTAAGGCCCAGGTATTAAGGGGGTGTGGTTAGACGACACCCTCCTCTTTTCCCTCGCTTATTCACATCACCTAAAAGGTGTGAGTCCCTGACAGGGGACCCTCAAACGGGTCCCGGGGTGAAATTGGCTTGCATGGACCCTCGCTCTCATATGATGCAAGGGTGCAAAAATTAAAGTGCGCACAAAAGTAAACAAACAACATAGTAGAAGCCATAAATAAACATTTTCAAGTTAAGCCCTCTCTCTTAAAATCAAACAAGTTAAAATTAAGAAGTTTGTCCCCAGCAGAGTCGCCAGTCTGTGAGCCTCGATTTTAAACCCTATCCTATGTTGATTAAAGCTGATTAGGATCTAACCGGGTTTTAGGTCCACTTATAGCCTAAGATTAATAACTATGTCATAAAACAAAAATTATTAAAACCTAAGCTAGCTCACTGGAACCTATTATGAGTCGCCACCTAATTTTAACCTAGATCAAATTAGGAAAGGAGAGTTCGGGTTCGGGGGCTTGATATTCGACTTAATTAGGGTTCAATTACTTTCATTACCCTTCCTAGGTCGTTTTTCCTCTACTTAGTTTATTTACGGCTTATTACGAGTCGTTTTAACCTAAGTGCGCGCTTCTGTTTTTTTGTTTTTATCATTTTTTGACAGAAAAAAAGTGAAATTGAAAGCTACCTAAACTAGGGTTTCGGAGGCAGAATTAGGTCAAATTTTTTCCGTCCGTAGCCACGGACCTAATGTCCGAACCACGGACCCCAGTTAACCTAAATACACAGAAAAGTCGAAATTAAAGGAAAACAAAAATTTGCAAGTCCGGGGCCACGGACAGGATGTCCGTGGGCCCGGACATTATTAGAAAAACCTAAATTTTGAATTTTTAAAATCCCGCCGCCGTCCGTGGGTGTCCGTGGTCTCGGACAACGCGTCCGAGGTCCCGGACCATAGGTCCGAGGTCACGGACCACCCACGGACAGGGGTTTTCAGAAGGTTCCCGAGGGTGTTTTGAGCTCAAATTTTATGGGTGTGTAGCCTGAAAGATGTACAAGACGTTAGTGATTGAAAGTTTTCAATTTGAATTCGAATTAAGCACGAAACTTAGCAAACAAGTTATCTGACAGAGGCTTAAATAAACAGCAATACAGAAGCCTACGAAGGTTAGTTTGAGCCCAAATTTTGAGGCAAGACAGATAATACCGTGGTGAATCAGGGAAGTGGAGTTTCTACCTGTTTTACCTTCGGATTCACAACGTTTCTTCACACCGGGACTCGTCGAGTGCTCCGTTGATGGCAGACCCGAGAGGATTTCGACCCAAGCTTCTGGTTGTTGGTTGTTCTTGCTGTTCTTCACGTTTTAGAGGTGTTTTTGTGAGGTTTTGATGATTATTGGTGCTTTGGGGATTGGAAAACGTGTTTAGATGGTGATTTCGGGGGATTTTCAGTATGATTTGGGTGGCCGGGTGTTGGAAAACGTGAGAGAGAGAGAGGAGGCCGTGTTTTCTGACTCTCTAGGGTTCTTCAGTATGTGAGGTTCTGATTTTATCCAAAAACCTATCCCCTTATATAGACTTCCTTAAAGATAAAGAGAATCTAGTAAAAGTAAGATTTTTCGATATTTTAACTAAGCAACTTCCCAAAGGAATTTTGCTATGAAATTTTAACCACATGTCAAGAATGGATATTATGAATTTTCTGAGGTGGAAACGAATTTTTTAAATGCTGGAGCATTTTTAAATTGAATTTCTCGTCAGATTCAGTCAGAAATTGCTAGAAAATTATTGGAAATTCGAAAAATCAAAATTCCAACGCCATTATGCTTAAAATGTCATCCTCTATCATGGGTTAAAATATCAAAGCATTCCGAGCTGATTTGGGCACCCTCTGGAGGAGAGAGAAAGCCTATAGGAGAACTCAGAAGCCTTAAAAATTACGAAAACGCCCCTGACAATGACGAAACTGCTCCTCAGGCCCTGGAACACACCGATCGAGCCGGAATCCCTCATTACCCGATCAAATATCCCTCACGACACCAAAACCTTGCAGACCCTAACCAGGGGGGTCAAAATTTTGGGTATAACACACCTCTACATTCTACTTCTAACTATCCAAGTGTAGCCACCGGTCTCTTACCTTGGCCATATCCGCTTCGGGTACCTGCACACTAAAAACGTTCCCCCTAGGGGGTCAGCTTACGCTGAATATGATAACTGCATACCCCGCGTACTAGTGAGGGTACGCCGACCACTTGGTCGAATACATGCAGTTCATTTTATTCATACATACATGCATACATGATTTCATACATAATACTACAATACTTTACGCAAGGAATACATACATACATACATCTCAATACATACAAGTAGTCCATACAAGCCAAATGATACTTATTTACCTTTCCTGAAATGCGCATGCACAATACATGCTTAATACATACACCATACATATTCCATACATACACAATACATGTTAGCTCCTTTTTGTCCACCCGGGTTAATCGGGTGGAGATTACTCTTTTACTCTGTTATACCCAAAATTTTGACCCCCTGGGTTAGGGTCTACGGGGTGCTGGTGTTGTGAGGGGCATTTTAATCAAGTGGTGAGAGATTCCGGCTCGATCGGAGCGTTCCATGGCATGGGGAGCAGCTTCGTCATTGTCAGGGGCGTTTTCGTAATTTTTAAGGCTTCTGAGTTCTCCTATAGGCTTTCTCTCTCCTCCAAAGGGTGCCCAAATCAGCTCGAAATGCTTTGATATTTTAACCCATGATAGAGGATGACATTTTAAGCATAATGGCGTTGGAATTTGATTTTTCGAATTTCCAATAATTTTCTAGCAATTTCTGATTGAATCTGACGAGAAATTCAATTTAAAAATGCTCCAGCATTTAAAAAATTCGTTTCCACCTCAGAAAATTCATAATATCCATTCTTGACATGTGGTTAAAATTTCATAGCAAAATTCCTTTGGGAAGTTACTCAGTTAAAATATCAAAAAATCTTACTTTACTAGATCTCTTATCTTTAAGGAAGTCTATATAGGGAATAGGTTTTTGGATAAAATCAGAACCTCACACACTCAAGAACCCTAGAG
This sequence comes from Limonium bicolor, assembly GCA_023374045.1. Taxonomy (NCBI): domain Eukaryota; kingdom Viridiplantae; phylum Streptophyta; class Magnoliopsida; order Caryophyllales; family Plumbaginaceae; genus Limonium; species Limonium bicolor. Next base: position 265,427,871 of record CM041778.1, on the reverse strand, counting down.
AGTCAGAAAACACGGCCTCCTCTCTCTCTCTCACGTTTTCCAACACCCGGCCACCCAAATCATACTAAAAATCCCCCGAAATCACCATCTAAACACGTTTTCCAATCCCCAAAGCACCAAATCATCAAAACCTCACAAAAAACACCGCTAAAACGTGAAGAACAGCAAGAACAACCAGCAACCAGAAGCTTGGGTCAAAATCCTCCTCGGGTCTGCCATCAACGGAGCACTCGACGAGTCCCAGTGTGAAGAAACGTTGTGAATCCGAAGGTTAAAACAGGTAGAAACTCCACTTCCCTGATTCACCACGGTATATCTGTCTTGCTTCAAAATTTGGGCTCAAACTAACCTTCGTAGGCATCTGTATTGCTGTTTATTTAAGCCTCTGTCAGATAACTTGTTTGCTAAGTTTCGTGCTTAATTCGAATTCAAATTGAACACTTTCAATCACTAACGTCTTGTACATCTTTCAGGCTACACACCCATAAAATTTGAGCTCAAAACACCCTCGGGAACCTTCTGAAAACCCCTGTCCGTGGGTGGTCCGTGACCTCGGACCTATGGTCCGGGACCTCGGACGCGTTGTCCGAGACCACGGACACCCACGGACGGCGGCGGGATTTTAAAAATTCAAAATTTAGGTTTTTCTAATAATGTCCGGGCCCACGGACATCCTGTCCGTGGCCCCGGACCTTGCAAATTTTTGTTTTCCTTTAATTTCGACTTTTCTGTATATTTAGGTAACTGGGGTCCGTGGTCTCGGACGTTTGGTCCGTGGCTACGGACGTAATCAAAATTTGACCTAATTCTGCCTCCGAACCCTAGTTTAGGTAGCTTTAATTTCACTTTAATTTTCTGTCAAAAATGCTAAAAAAACACAAAAAAACAGAAGCTCGCGCACTTAGTTAAAACGACTCATAATAAGCCGTAAATAAACTGAGTAGAGGAAAAACGACCTAGGAAGGGTAATGAAAGTAATTGAACCCTAATTAAGTCGAATATCAAGCCCCCGAACCCGAACTCTCCTTTCCTAATTTGATCTAGGTTAAAATTAGGTGGCGACTCATAATAGGTTCCAGTGAGCTAGCTTAGGTTTTAATAATTATTGTTTTATGACATAGTTGTTAATCTTAGGTTATAAGTGGACCTAAAACCCGATTAGATCCCAATCAATTTAATCAACATAGGATAGGGTTTAAAATCGAGGCTCACAGACTGGCGACTCTGCTGGGGACAAACTCTTAATATTAACTTGATTAATTTTAAGAAAGAGGGCTTAACTCGAAAAATGTTTATTTGGCTTTATTACTTTGTTTGTTTACTTTGGTGCGCACTTTAATTTTCTGCACCTTTGCATCATATGAGAGCGAGGGTCCACCTAAACCGATTCCACCCCGGGACCCGTTTGAGGGTCCCCTGTCAGGGACTCACACCTTTTAGGTGATGTGAATAAGCGGGGGAAAAGAGGAGGATGTCGTCTAACCACATCCCCTTAATACTGGGCTTTAGCCCCAAGCGTTTTCCTGGCAGTGCCCTTACCTAGCCCTTTGTTTGGTCAGTCAAAGACCCGACCGTAGACGCACCCTTCAGGTGATGTGAAGAGAGTGGGGAAGCCCAAAGAGAATAGCGTGCAAGCCCTATTCCTTCGTGGTGACCTGGGCCCGCGCCCCAAGCACCTCTCCGGATCGATCCATACCCTGTTTGATTTAAACGTCTAGTGAGGACATGTTGAATTTTTGTGGGCCTTGTTTGCTTGTATGATCGGCCCACTACCCAACCTAGAGATTGATAGGAACTTTTCCTACATCAACTCAGCCCAACCCGATATCGCGGCTTTATTGTTTGCGGCCCAAAGGCCTTGCTTGATTAGAATGTGTGAGTTATTTGCTCGGGCTTCAGCCCAAAAGTTTAGATTTAGGTGATTTCTCTTTCAGCCTAATTTGAATTATCAATTTAGTTCTAGGCCTATGAAAAGCCAATCTACCTAAAGCAGTCCATAAGACATGAAAATCAATCAGGTTTTTCCATTTCGGCCCATGGCCCATTCTAGTCTAGGTGAACTTTTTGTTTGGGCCCTGGCCCAAAGCCCTAGATCTAGGTGTCATACCTTTTAGGCCCACTCAAAACCATTTGTTTAGGTTTCAACTCACTCGAATTCAAGATAATTTTCATAACTCATTCATTCTAGTTTCTGGCCTCAAGGCCCAGCAGGGACATCAAACAAGTCTTAGACTTCAAAGTTTCTCTCTCAGCCGAGTGGCCCATTCATAGTTCATATGGCTTCCTTCAGCTTGTATGTATCACTTTCCAGATTAAGGGCCTTCAGGCCCACACATCCATTCCAGTCTAGAAGTCCCTCAGGCCCATATGTCTTACTTATAGCCCAAACACTTTCCGGCCCAAGTGCCACATTCTCAAACACATTCCGGCCCAAGCGCCACATCCTCAAACACTCTTTGGCCCAGCACCGTACTTCAACAAACACTGGCCCAAGCGCCACATCTTCCCAACATTCCGGCCCGAGCGGCACATCTTCACAACAATCCGGCCAAAGTGCCACAATCTCACAACACATTCCGGCCCAAGTGCCACCCACTTATGAATCATCATGGCCTGTGTGCCTCACCTTCAATTCATCCAGGCCCGAGTGCCTATCCACATCCATGAAGTCATCCAGGCCCGAGTGCCAATCCACATTCGTGAAACCGTTTCAAGCCATGTACCTCACATTCAGGCCCAAGTGCCTCGTGCGCAACTTATAGGCGTTCCTAGTTCAGACTCTTCACGGAGCCCACACAGAGTCCAAGAAGAGGACAGTCACGGTCATCTTAGCGACATCCTGGCAGTCAAGAGCTCGGGTCTTCAGCATGCCGACATCAGACATTCAGCAGAGCTCGAATTCAATGGAAAGTTTAGGGATCCCATGCATTCTACTCTGCATAACTTGCTAAAACATTCATCTTTCAAATGCATCGCTCAAAGTTTTCAAAGAATGATCGTTTTCAAACCACCGATAAGAAGCATCGATTTTTCATTTTCTTCCTCATTTCACAAATGGATCACTTTTTCGAGTCTAAAGGGTAACAAAAAAAGATTTTATTTCACACAAGTTTCTTTTGAGAAAATGGTTCATGAAATAATTATTTCCCGACAATGGCATGCAAAGACTTTATTTTGTTTCCGAAATTTTGAACATGCCTTACCAAACCCCACACTCATCCCAAGACATCCAAATAACCCCCAAAGCGGTTCCAAATCCATATCTTTTAAATTGTTGTCATTAACCCCAATCATCTGGGGCAATCTGTTTAGGTACGTCATCTTTCATCTTTCGTTTAAGCGTGTGAACTAGCCTCTAAGTGAATTCACGAGAGTGTCTTGAGCGGAAAAACCCATGAGTGAATGAGCGTGTCACTTTTACACGACCTCCGTTAGACCAATTCAAAGGTGAGGTAAACGGCATAACTCCGACCGAAGGAGATAATTTGTAAATTTACTTCTTAGATCTGCGAAAGTAACAAAGATCGGATACACAACTATCAAGAATGACGAAGCACCTAGGTACACACCACGTAGCCAAAAGCTTGTGAACCCTGACATTAACCCTAGGCACCCCACCCCCGCTGAGCCTTTCATATATTCCTTTTCGTATTATGAACTCCACAAAATAACCCAGCCAACGATGAATGTCCGACCCGGTGACCAAAGGACGCGAGGAGTCTGGCTCTCAGATAACGTTCTCGTCAGTCCAAGAAGCAACGCCGCTTCAGCATGACAAAGTGATCCGCAAATGGTCCAGAGTGACACAGGATCCAAAGAGCTCACATCGAAGCAGCTCTCGAAGCCCAAAACCGGGAAACACAAGAACCCCGAAGGCAAAATCAATAAAGGATAAAGAAAGAAAAAAGGCAAACCCGAAGCGCCTCGAAGAAGTCCAAATGACAAAAAAAAAGAAATGGTGTAAAGACAACTCCAAAAGTCCAGGTCCAGAAGCTCGAAAACAAGTCACATGAAGCAGTAAGACAACTTCAAGACAATGAATGAATCCGAGAGAAGACGCAAGTTGCAGCTTTGGTCACCCATTTAAGCTCCACATACCTCAAATATCCCTCCATGATCCCGTTGTCTTTCATCGCACCCTATGGCCACGTTTAAAGCTTTAAAGACTTCCGACTTGATAGTTGTGTGTCCTATCACGTGAAAGTAAAGATCAAATGCGTAAATCCATCAAATATCGAATTCAATGGTTTAGAAGTTAGGACCAGGAGCGAGAAATGAGTGCAAACACCGACCACATCGAGTGTAGGTTAGGAAGCACCACGTCAAAGAATAAGCCTCAACCCTGTGAGGATGAGACTTGTTCGCACGTTTAATCAAAGAAAATACTGGGGCAATCGATCGTTCCGATCGATGCCATGAACTCTAGCTCAGATTGTCCTAGGGAAAAATACTGGGGGCAATTGGTGGTTCCAACAATTGCCATGTCAACACCAATTAAAAACCCAAAGCTCGAGCACCACCATCCCACCACAGGCACACATAAGTCCTTACCACCACACACACACTCTCAAGCCCGTCATTGGCCTTGACCTCCATCCAAAATCACAACCCAATCCCAGGTCTGTCACAAATCCTGAACACCGGCGAAAGCCTTCAGCACCACAACAAACACCACACACTTCCACCAATGACATGTTCATTTTTCAAGAAACAAATTGCGATATAAATTTTTAGTCAGGAAATGATCTTTCACTTTCCTTTTTCAGCAGAGTCTTTCTCAAGCATTGCCATGTTGACATATTCTTCAACAGTTTCTTGTTTTGGCAAGCTTCCAACAAACACTTTAGTTGCATTTTACAACTTTTTGCACAACACCTCAACATTGCCACCTTTTCCAACAGTTTCCTGTTTTGAACGAGTATCTTTCATGTATTTTGATTGCATACATCTATCATCATTGCCACGTTTGGCACTCCAATAATCAGTTTTCATCATTTCCACGAGACCATTATCTTCCTAACTCATTTTAGTTCGAGACCTAAAATCGGCGCAAGGCCCTGCAGATTCCTCTTTCAGTACGAGACCTAGCATCTTCATTCAGTACGAGACCTAGAATCAGTGTGAGAGCCGGCTTTTCCTTCATCCATTCAGTACGAGACCAGTACGAGACCTAGTATCATCTTCAGTGCGAGACCCATCAGTTTCATCAGTGCGAGACCATCATATTTGTCAGTGCGAGACCATCATATTTGTCAGTGCGAGACCCATCATCTTCTTCAGTGCGAGACCGAGCGTCATCATCCAGTGCGAGACCTAGTATCATCTTCAGTGCGAGACCCATCAGTTTCATCAGTGCGAGACCGAGCATCATCATCCAGTGCGAGACCAGTACGAGACCTAGTATCATCTTTAGTGCGAGATGGAGCGTGATCTAAGTTGGCGGGGCAGAGGCAATAAGTCCCCATTTTTATGTCAACTTCTTGGGAGAAGCAACTAGTGGGCAGTGGCAATAAGTCCCCTTGGTAATCTAGAAGTTATCCCAGCACCCCAGTTGGTGGGCAGGCAATAAGTCCCCATAGTATACCAACCAGAGCATTGGAAGGGTTTCGGTCCCAGAAGCATCCGAGCATCATCAGCATCAACATCATCATCAGCATCGTTGCATATCATCATCATATCATCTTTTTTCTGCATGACATCAACATTTGCATTACAGGTTCCCGACCCCTTAGAATGTTCGGCCTACTTCATTTCATTTTAGGTAGTCAACGCCTTAGAATAGCTTGACATCATCTCATTCGTTATAGGTGGTCAACGCCTTAGAATCGCTTGACATTATCTCATTTCCACATTTTGGTAGTCAAACGCCTTAGAATCGCTTGACATACTTCATTTCACTTTACTTTTAGGTTGTCAACACCTTAGAATCGCTTGACATTACTTCGTTTCACTTTACTTTTAGGTTGTCAACACCTTAGAATCGCTTGACATTACTTCGTTTCACTTTACTTTTAGGCTGTCAACGCCTTAGAATCGCTTGACATTACTTCATTTCACTTTCATTATAGATTCAACGCCTTAGAATTGCTTGACATTACTTCATTTTACTTATAGGTAGTCAACGCCTTAGAATCGCTTGGCATCGCATCATTTCAGTATTATAGGTAGTCAACGCCTTAGAACCGCTTGACATTATTCGTTTTCGTCACCTAGGTAGTCAGCGCCTTAGAATAGCTCGACAACGTTTTGTTGCTTAGGTAGTCAGCGCCTCCAAATAGCTGCACGCGATCAACGCGGTTTCACACACACTGGAGAATTTCGTGAGGTCCAAAATTTTGGGGCATCACTCAAGCATCAACCAGACTTTCACATCCGCTACAAAGTCATTTGTTGACGGGGGCAATCTGTTATACCCAAAATTTGACCCCCTGGGTTAGGGTCTACGGGGTGCTGGTGTTTTGAGGGGCATTTTAATCAAGTGGTGAGAGATTCCGGCTCGATCTCGCGTTTCCATGGCATGGGGAGCAGCTTCGTCATTGTCAGGGGCTTTTCGTAATTTTTAAGGCTTCTGAGTTCTCTATAGGCTTTCTCTCTCCTCCAATAGGTGCCCAAATCAGCTCGAAATGCTTTGATATTTTAACCCATGATAGAGGATGACATTTTAAGCTAATGGCGTTGGCATTTTGTTTTTCGAATTTCCAATAATTTTCTAGCAATTTCTGATTGAATCTGACGAGAAATTCAATTTAAAATGCTCCAGCATTTAAAAAATTTCGTTTCCACCTCAGAAATTCATAATATCCATTCTTGACATGTGGTTAAAATTTCATAGCAAAATTCCTTGGGAAGTTACTCAGTTAAAATATCGAAAAATCTTACTTTTACTAGATTCTCTTTATCTTTAAGGAAGTCTATATAAGGGGATAGGTTTTTTGGATAAAATCAGAACCTCACACACTCAAGAACCCTAGAGAGTCAGAAAACACGGCCTCCTCTCTCTCTCTCACGTTTTCCAACACCCCGGCCACCCAAATCATACTAAAAATCCCCCGAAATCACCATCTAAACACGTTTTCCAATCCCCAAAGCACCAATAATCATCAAAACCTCACAAAAACACCTCTAAAACGTGGAAGAACAGCAAGAACAACCAGCAACCAGAAGCTTGGGTCGAAATCCTCTCGGGTCTGCCATCAACGGAGCACTCGACGAGTCCCGGTGTGAAGAAACGTTGTGAATCCGAAGGTAAAAACAGTAGAAACTCCACTTCCCTGATTCACCACGGTATTATCTGTCTTGCTTCAAAATTTGGGCTCAAACTAACCTTCGTAGGCATCTGTATTGCTGTTTATTTAAGCCTCTGTCAGATAACTTGTTTGCTAAGTTTCGTGCTTAATTCGAATTCAAATTGAACACTTTCAATCACTAACGTCTTGTAATCTTTCAGGCTACACACCCATAAAATTTGAGCTCAAAACACCCTCGGGAACCTTCTGAAAACCCCTGTCCGTGGGTGGTCCGTGACCTCGGACCTATGGTCCGGGACCTCGGACGCGTTGTCCGAGACACGGACACCCGGACGGCGGCGGGATTTTAAAAATTCAAAATTTAGGTTTTTCTAATAATGTCCGGGCCCAGGACATCCTGTCCGTGGCCCCGGACCTTGCAAATTTTTGTTTTCCTTTAATTTCGACTTTTCTGTATTTTAGGTTAACTGGGGTCCGTGGTCTCGGACGTTTGGTCCGTGGCTACGGACGTAATCAAAATTTGACCTAATTCTGCCTCCGAAACCCTAGTTTAGGTAGCTTTTAATTTCACTTTAATTTTCTGTCAAAAATGCTAAAAAACACAAAAAACAGAAGCTCGCGCACTTAGGTTAAAACGACTCGTAATAAGCCGTAAATAAACTGAGTAGAGGAAAAACGACCTAGGAAGGGTAATGAAAGTAATTAAACCCTAATTAAGTCGAATATCAAGCCCCCGAACCCGAACTCTCCTTTCCTAATTTGATCTAGGTTAAAATTAGGTGGCGACTCATAATAGGTTCCAGTGAGCTAGCTTAGGTTTTAATAATTATTGTTTTATGACATAGTTGTTAATCTTAGGTTATAAGTGGACCTAAAACCCGATTAGATCCCAATCAATTTAATCAACATAGGATAGGGTTTAAAATCGAGGCTCACATACTCGTTACACAATACTTACGCATACATACTCATACTTTACTTACTTACTTACTCAAGTCAAGTCGTCGGGACCTCCGGCCCGGGGACTACTCTGTCCCACCACCGGGATTTACTTGGTTCACTAATCCAGGATGCTACCCATTTAAGGGGTTTGGGCCGTGGACCAGTTTAAGAACCAGGAATCGGATCCAACCTCTTGTGTCTCCTCATCCTCACGCATGGCCGAAAATATATCGGAATTCTACTCATTCCAATTTATCCAATACTTACGTTAGGAGTTAGGAAGTTAGGAATTAGTAGAAGTCATTCATTCAAGCCACATGCACAAATGCATTACTCATATACACATCCATACAAAAATACAATACAATATGCAAGTACACTACAAGATACAAATACACCTCATCATCATTCATATATTTCATGAATTATACAAACTATTATTCAAGACTAATATCGAGAACAATGTAAACAAGCACAAGTAAATGCAATATAGTCCGATTCATGCATTTATCTTATTAGGTGATCAAATAAGCACACAAATCGGGGTAACCAGATTAGGATACAGGGCATGAAGAAATCATACCGTTCACCGTTGTACTTGTATCCGACATTCCTCCGGTGTTCACAAATCAAATCCTATGATATACATACAATTGAGTGATTAATCTATCTATCAGTAACTTAACTTGATTACTCTTACGTTTCCTAACTCATACTTACTAAGTCTTTACAATTCTTATACTCACTAATCGTTTACTTACTTTCCATTACTTTAAGTTACTTCCTTACTTAACAATGATGTACTTATATATATATGTATATATGTATATGTGGGTATACATACATATATATATATATACTTATTATAATTTAATAATATTTTTTTTATATATTTTTTTGTGACTCGACCGACCTTACCCAAGGTCGGTCGAAGTTAGTAGGGAAATACGCTGGAAATTTCAGGGCTGACCGACCTTGCAAGTCCGGTCCCAAGGTCGGTCCATTCCAGTGAGTTACCTAACGGGAAATTTCTAGCCCGGCCGACCTTGCACGTCCGGTCGGAAGGTCGGTCCATTCCAGTAAGTTTCATGGCTGAAAACTTTGAGTCGACCGACCTTGCAAGTCCGGTCGCAAGGTCGGTCCATTCCAGTAGGTTACATTACGGGAAATTCTTCTGGCCGACCGACCTTACATGTCCAGTCCCAAGGTCGGTCCATTCCAGAAGGTTTCCGTCCTTTGTAAATCTGGGCTCGACCGACCTTGCATGTCCGGTCCCAAGGTCGGTCCAGTCCAGTATTTGCATTTTTATTTCTGTTTTCAGTCCTCTCTTTTACCCATTACTTCTCCATTGTTCCTACACTTATTCCCACATGTTTTAACATTAATCAAGCCTCCTAATACTCCTTAGTTCATCCATTAATCCCTTACCCATTCCTATACTAATTTACACAATTTTTCCCTCCTTTCCATTCAAGCACCCATAGCAGTTTTGGTTCCTTCTTGCTACAGATTTTTGCTCTAACCTTTACCATTCAATACTCCCTCTACCAATGCTACTCCTAGCATCCTAAATGCATTACTTTACCACTCTAGTTCTTCCCATTACCTAAATCCTCTTCAATCTGTTTCCAACATGATTAATTACTCACAACAACTACCAGAACACACCTAGTTATTGTCTAGGTTATTCCCTCTTCTTCCACATCTAAGTCCTCTAATTTCCATATAAATTTGGGCAGAGGTTCCCCTAAAATTCTCACTTTGCCCACATACCATTTCAACTCACAATTCAATCCCAATCTCCATATCCATTCACACATCATTACTCTCACTTCAACACACAGATTCCCTGCACACATACACACATTACCCATGGTTTTCCTAAGCTTTTAAACCACATTTACAAGCTTCAAAGCAGCTACATTACCTTGCTCATCATAATTCAACATGCCTACTACTCATAACCTCATTCATTACTCATTTTAAGCATTTAAAATCTGTTACAATACCATTCACAAAATTAGCAAAAGGTAAGAACATTTACCTTGTTATTTCTAGTTTTTCCTTTCTCTCTCCCTTTCTCTTTCCTTCTTCTTTCTTCTCCTTTCTTTCTTTCTTGTTCTCGATTTCAATGGAGTCCACACTCCAATGCTACAGCCTATATCAATACACACCACTACTTAGAAAACCATATTTACTAACCTAGGGTTTGTACATGTTTAAGGTTTTAAAAGAGTATTACCTTCCAATGAGTAGATGGAGTTCTTGGTTAGCAAGAGAGCAAGATTCCAGCACCAATGGGGAGCCAAAATCGGCTGGACAACAAAGCACAAGGCAAGGCTAAGTTTTGAATTTTTGTTTTGCCAAAAGGAGCTAGAAGAAGGTGGAGTTTCAAGACTATTTTTACCTCAAAATGATAAGGAGATGAAGGTGCTTCCAATGGTGGTCTCAAACCTTCAAATGGAGAATACCCATGGAGATGAAAGTAGTGGTTTTCAATTTTTGAAAGAAAGAAGGTGTTCTCCTTTGCAAGGGGATTTGTACGATTTTTATAATTTTTGGACAAGATTTGGGTGCTCAAAAATGGAGAGAAAGATGGGGGCTGCACTTGCTTCTCCAAATCACCATTGTTGGCTTTGGGAGGAAGGAGAGAAATGAGAGGGAGAAGGAAATCGTGAGAGGGAGGGGGAGTGGAGGAGAGAGAGTGCCCTTTTTATTTTTCTTTATTTGTGAGTGAGGAAAAGTTAAGAGAATGTGACAGAGGGGGATAATAGCTGGCCGGCCCCCCATATACACACCCACAGATTTTGCATTTTTATTTGCAAAAGTGGACACATTATTTTTGCTTTATTACAGTTTACACCCCACAACTTCTCGTTTGTACAATTTTTACTAACCGGAACCCGTTTTCCGGAATTTCCTTGTTTAATTAATTTTATTGGTTATTAAGCTTCTAATAAGGCTTATTTATATTTATTTAAGGAACTATAATTTTTATGGGTTCGTTTGACCACTTAAAGTCACGTTATCGGGTTTCCTCGAAAAACGCACGCTAAAGCTCTATTAGCGTTTTAATTCATTTTTTGAATCCGTTTTCTTCGGGAGTTGTTCCCATATATTGTTTAGGCCTTATTAAGCCTTTAGAATCCATGCAGTACGCTAACCAAGGTCTCATACCTCATATGGTTATTTAATGCTTATTTAGCATTTTTTTCGCTTTTTGAGCGTTTCTTTATTTCTTTTGGATTTATTTTTCCTTACCAATATCACTTAAGCATTATTAGGCTCTTAAATACGGATTATAATAATCTTAATAACTATATTTAAGTTTGGGGTATTTCAATAGAAGTACTGTAAAATGATAGATAGTGGGAGAACTTCCCCCATACTCGATGTTTAACCTCAAAGTAGCGGAGCTCGGTAGTGGTGTGGACACGAAGTTGCACCTGCATAAGATACTAAAGGCAGCCAAACCAATACCGGGGCTAACAGTGAAATAAATGAGCTTTTTTTTTAAACAAAGTATAAAAATATTGAAATATAGGGAAATAGACTATAATAGAAAGCAAAATAATGATAGAAATTCGGGTGCCTCCTGAAAAAGCTGCCCTTCTTTTTAAGGTCTATGGCTAGACCGTAGTAGGGGTTAGATCAAACCTTGGGGGTGGTTATGAGGAGGAGATCCAAAGCATGACTCGAAGGCATTTTGGAGTGTCCACCTAGACGCATGTTTTCTTTTCTTGTCCCGCTTTTCATCAAGGATTGGTGGTGGTGCCTCTGTAATGGACATTCCGTCGGGAAGGGTGATGAAAAGAAGTGGGGATGATGGTGATTGTGTGTCCCTCACAAGCTTGAGATCCTTAGATTTATTGTCTGGAGACCTTCCTGTTGCAAATCCAGCTTTTCATTATAAGCTTGAAGGGTGATTGTCCCCCGGGCCACCCAAATGTGCACATTGGCTGTGGCAAGGAAAGGTCGTCCAAGGATGAGAGGTGTAGTGGAGTTTTCTTCGATGTCCAAAATGACAAAATCACATGGGAAGTATAAGTGTTCCACTTTAATGATAACATCCTCCACAACTCCACTTGGGTAAGCTACCGAACCATCCGCCAGTTGAAGGGTCATCTTGGTCTTTTTCATTTCTCCAATTCCCAACTTTTTGAAAGTGGAGAGGGGCATCAAATTTATGGAGGCACCCAGATCGCATAAGGAATATGGAAAGGATGTGCTACCAATTGTGACTGGAATGGTGAAGCTGCCTGGATCATTGCATTTTGAAGGTAGTGGTTGTTTCAGAATAGTTGAGCAAACTTCATTGAGTGGTACGGTACCGACTTCGACCGATTTTGTTTTGTTGGAGATAAGGTGCTTGAGAAATTTTGTGTAGTTTGGCATTTTGGCAATGAGGTCTACACATGGTATGTTGACATTTAATTGTTTCAGCACTGCCAAAAACTTCCCATATTCAGTATCCAAATTCTGCTTTTGGAGTCGGTTGGGAAATGGTAGAGGCGGTTCTTGTGGAGAAGGTTTTGGAGCTGGTGGAATGGTGAGAATGCTGGGAGATGTCTTTTCTACTGGAACATCAACTCTTTCTTCATTATCCTCTTGGGATTCTTCTGACCTTTGTGGGATGTGAATCTCGTTGGTATTTCTACCGCTTCTCAAGGTTATCGCCTTAACCTCTTCTTCTAAATCGAGCTTTTCATTTTCATAGCTGGCCACCAACTCCTTAAGGTAGGTCTTTTCGGACTGAATCCAATTTTTATAGATTGGGGCGGAGGTTTCCAGTTCAGCTATATTCCCTTTGGATGTTTTGATTGCTATTACCCACTCTTGAAGGGAAGGGTGAAGTTCTAGAATCTCAACTGTTTTGGCCACCTCCATCTTGTCTTCCTTGTGTTCCTTCACAGAGATGCATTTGGCTTGCTCTTTTAGATTTGGCTTCGGTTGGCTTGGGAAAGTCCCTGGTGGTCTTTGAGAAAGTTGTTCTGCGATTTGATTGAATTGACCTTCGATTTTTTGGTTGAAAGCTTCTTGCGCATAGAGCTGGCTTTGAGTTATAGACATGAATCCCTTCATCATCTCTTTGAGTTCTGCATTTGGATCAACGGGGGATGAGGACGGTTGTTGTTGGTGAATACCTGGAGGGGAACCTTGTGCTCTATAACCCATATTTGCATTTGGTTGGGGTCTATAGCCTAGTGTTGAGTTGGAAGTATTACCCCCTCCTTTGGTTTGATCATTGTTTCTCCAAGAGAAATTTGGATGATTTCTCCACAGGGCATTGTTGTTGTTTAGTTGTAGTTGTAATTAGGGTGGTTACCAATGTAATTGATGTCTTCTTGTTGTTGGATGTTGTTTCTTCCTTCGCACTGATGGGTATCATGAGGACCTGTGCAGATAGCACACCCTTTTGAAGTGGAAGATGAAGATGCTATTGATTTGGTGGTTTCTTTTTGAGCTATAGCAATCTTTTTGACCATTTTTGCGAGAGATGACAGTTGTGCTGAGCGATGATCGGTGGGCTCTACGTGGAGTAGACCAGCTGCTCTCGGAGTTCTGCCCTTGTTTCTTGACCATTGTCGTGTGTTGCTAGTCATGATTTCAAGAAGTTCCATTCCTTCTAGAGGAGACTTGGTCATAAAACTACCTCCAACTGAAGAGTTTACCAAGAGTCAGTTAGAGTCATACAACCCGTTGAAGAAGGATAGGCAGAGGGACGGGTCATCTAACCCATGGTGGGAGCAGTTCATCAACATCTCTTTGAATCTGTCTCATGCATCATACAGAGTCTCCCCTTGTTCTTGAGTGAAGGTGTTGATCTCTCCGATGAGTTGTCTTGTTCTGCTTGTGGGGTAATATTTGGCAAGAAATTTCTTGGCCATTTGTGCCCATGTTCGGATTGAGCTTGAAGGGAGGCTTCTATACCATTTTGATGCTGTTTCGGACAATGAATGAGGAAACAGTTGTAATCTAATTCTTTCATTGTTGGTACCTGTTTTTCCAAATGAATTACAGAAGTCGAGGAATGAGCTCAAGTGATTGGGAGCATCATCTGGGTTTGAACCACTGAATTTTCCCAAATCACGGACTGCTGTGTTGAAGTGGGTCTTGAAAGTCCATTATGCCGCTTGTGTCGGTGTCAATTCTGAAAGAGTTATGGCTGAAGCTCTTCCTTCAGTGTCTGGTTGGTGGTAATCGGAGAGGGAGCGTTGTTGTTGATTTTCGTGATCCATCTCATCTATGACTTGGTTATTAGCCATGTCTTGATTTCTCTTATTTCTTCTTGTGTTGAGTAAAGTGCGCTCAGGTTCGGGTCTCGGACTGATAGGTGGAGAACCTTGGGTTCGAGTGTTTGGCATGCATAGAAGAAATTTGATTTGTGAAATTGACAGTAGATGAATAAATAAAAGCAGAAATATTTAAATAGGTGAATAACTAAATTAGACAAAAATTAAAGTACCGAAAACTAGGGAAATTGATGGAATCTATTTCCCCGGCAACGGCGCCATAAACTTGTTGGCAAAAAATACATAGTGAAAATATATATACTTATGGGCAAAGAAAAGGCAAGTGCACCTAGTCGATGTAGTACAACAAGTGTCGTATCCATAGCGAAATTGGTTCAATTATCCTAGTCTCGGTATTTAATAAAAATTGCAAATAAAGGGTTTAGCCGGAGGCAAGCTTGATTGTTTAGGATTAGTGTAGAAATAATAAATACAGTAAAATAAGGTGAATTAATTGATGTTGGTGGAAAAAGGTATCCTAGGATAGTGGGGGAATTGCCTAAATTAGTTAAAGAAATTTATAACCATGTCTCAATTATCAATTGTCTATTAGAGTTAATAAGGGTAGGTTACGAACTCTTAATGATAGCCTCAGTATTTTCCTACTCAATCCGGAGTGTAAATACCAAGGTTTATTCCTTTGTGGTACTATTGACTATCTCAAAATCATATGTTGATAGTTACCATAAAAATGAAGTAGTTTGTCGCGTAAAGCATTTAACAATATTTATTGAAATAATAAAAACAAGTATAATAAATGAGACAGGTAATAAATATTTATTTAAGCAATATTAGGATCAAACCCCATCCTAGGATCCAAATAAAAATTACTCAGCCATTGACAGAAATAAAAACAGAGTAAAGATAGACATTAAAACAGAGTAAAGTTTGAGGAAAGAAAGAACTCTATTTTTGGGGAGAGTTGTTTCGCTTCCGGGATTGTCTTCGTGATTATGTCGACCTCAAAACGATGATAAACAGGTAGAACGAAGAAAAATGAACAAACAGGCACAAGTTGATCCTGTCCAGGTAGGGGCTACGCGGACACCAATCCGGACAACACCTGTCCAGGTAGGGTCTACGGACACAAATCCGGGCACGGCCAGGTTTTATGCAGATCGTCTTCTTCGTCTGGTTTTCTGGAAAATGGAAGAGTTTGGCTTATTTGGTGATGGGAAATGATGGAAATGAAGTGGAGATGTGTGGTATATGGATGGAGAATGAAATTTGGATGGAGGGAGAGTGAATTTTGATGAGCGTTGTGTGATCTGATGATGGGAATTGATGAAGAATGAGCGTGGGTTTATAGGAGAAAAGAGGGGAAGAGGACAAAGTTTATTGCAGGCGTGGGTGAAGAAAAAAGGGATGCGGCGCCTGATATGTTTGATGTAGTAGATAGATATGTTTGTAGGCGCCGTAATTGAGGAAAAACAGCGAAGGCGGTGCAGATCTATCAGTCGCGTGATTTCTGGATTCAGCTCTGTCATTTACACGTGTCCGGATAGGGCCCATCCGTACATGTCATGTCCGAGTTTGTGTCCGCGTAAGGACACAAATGTCCTGGCAAGAGTTTGTACGTGTCCTAGTTTGTGTCCGGATTTGGCCCATCCGGACGTGAGACGTTTGAGTTTCTGTCCGCGTAAGGACACAGATGTACTTTAGAGTTGTCCGGGTAGGGGCTACGCTAATGGTGGCCATCGGGTCCGGTTCTACCCGGAACCGGCGGTTCTACCCGGAATCAATTGGAACCGGAACCGGCCGGGAACCGGTGGGAACCAGAACCGGCCGAGAACCGGTGGGAACCGGAACCGGAACCGCCTCAGCCGGTTCCGAATACGAATACATGTTTTGAGATTCGGGCCTGGAACCGGAACCCGAACCGCCTGGAACCGCCTGGAACCGCTTGGAACCGTCGTCGGATTTGGAACCGGGAACCCGGAACCGCCCCGGAACAAGGTTGAAGTTACCGTTGGAATCGAACCAACATGATGATTGGTATGAGATGAATGGGGATAACACCACTTAGGATTTCTATCTTGTAATATTTTAGAATGTATTAGTAATTTAGTATTACTTTCTTTCCATGTAATCTTTTTTTAAGACTTGCAAATTGAAATCATGTAACCTCTTAGTAGTTGTACTCTTTTTCCTTATTAGGGTTTTCCCAATGGGTTTTTACCTAATAAGGTTTTAGTGAGGCAGTGAATCATATAATAAAATTTTGTTTGTTCCTTATTTTTTGTAGATTCAATAAAAATTCCTAAGTCTTTGTTTCTTACACATTTAAGATTAAAACTTGAAGAATAACCTATCTAGGAGTAAAGTGGATGAAAAGGGCAATGTGTGCGCTCAAACGGATCTCAAATCAGAGCTAAAACGATTATGTGTTGAGTGTCTCACTTGTCAGAAGGTCAAGTTTGAGCACCGACTGCCTGGTGGTATGGTGCAGCCAATGCCAGTGCCTGAGTGGAAGTTCCATGATATTTCTATGGACTTCGTAGTATGGCTTCCGCCTACAAAGGGAGGTCTGAATATGATTTGGGTTGTTGTTGACCGACTGACCAAGGTGGCCCGATTCATTCCGATGAAGGACACTTGGAAAGTGGAGAAGCTAGCAGAGCTCTTCGACCGAGAGATTGTAAGACATCATGAGGTACCGAAAACGATTGTGTCTGACAGGGATACCAGATTCCTCTCGAGGTACTAGAAATCCACACGGGAAGCGCTGGGTATCGAGCTGAAACTGAGTACAGCGTTCCACCCACAGACTGATGGTCAGAGTGAGCGCACCATCCAGACGCTCGAGGATATGTTACGTGCATGTGCACTTGACTTTCAGACCAGCTGTATTGACAAGTTACATCTGATTGAGTTTAGCTATAACAACAGTTACCATGCTTCGATCAAGATGTCTCCCTTCTAGGCTTTGTACGGTAGACCATGCCGCAGGCCATTATGCTGGGATGAGTCGAGTGAGACGGTCATTATAGGACCTGAGTATCTAGAACAAGTGCAAGCAGAAGTACGCCAGATCCGGGCTAACATGAAGGCAGCTCAGGATAGGCAGAAATTGTACGCCGACGTGCACAGACGTGACCTGGAGTTCGCCGTGGGCGACCAGGTATTTCTCAGAGTATCCCCCATGAAGGGAGTGTTTTTTTGGCCAGAAAGGTAAGTTGAGCCCAAAATATGTGGGACCATATGTTGTGACGGAGCGGATAGGCCCGGTAGCTTACAGGCTTGATTTACCTGCTGAGCTGGGCAGGGTACACGATGTATTTCATGTGTCCCAGTTGAAGAAATATATGTCTCATCCGTCTCATGTACTTCAGCCCGAAAGGCTAACCTTAGAGCCGACTATGCGATCAGTGGAGACTCCCGTACAGATTCTGGACACTAAGACTCGAGACACTCGCCATAAGTCTGTGAGACTGGTGAAGGTCCTCTGGTCTAACCAGGACGTCGACGAGGCCACTTGGGAGCTGGAAGATAAGATGAAGGCGAAGTACCCATTGTTGTTTACTTCTTAGTGTTTATATGTATAGGATACGGGGCGTACCCCTATTTTAAGGGGGGTAGAGCCGTTCCGGTTATGTGTGTACGACATGTATTTAAATACATTGTCTATGTTATGTTGTTGTGTTGTTATGTTACATACTGTTGTGTTTGTAGGATGTTATGTTGTTTGCGCCTTGTGTCCGATGTTATGTGACTATGTTTGTTGTGGAGGTATTGTTTTATAAGTATTCCCCGTGTTCTATTAAAGATATGAGGGAAGTGTGAACTTTGGGGACAAAGTTCTTTTAAGGGGGAAGATTGAAATACCCCAAACCTTTATATGTTGTTTAAATATTAAAATATGGTATTATAAGGCTAAAAAGTGCCTTAGAAACATTAGTGTACAATTTAAACCATAGTAAACACAATTAAATGCCTTAAGGACAATATGGGCGAAAATGTGCTCTAAGCTTGGGAAAATCTTGGTTAAGACTTAATAATCTTACCAAGACTTTATTTACATGTTAATGAACATATTAAACCAATTACCAAAGAAAACCAAGCTTAAAACAAGTTAAAACACAAAAATGTGCTTTAAGGAGTCTTAAAGCACATTTTTGAAACATTGTCTTGTAAATGGGTTTTGAATGGCTAAGTGTCCATCATTACTCTTTAATAAACATGTGTACTACTTAGTATCACTTTAGGAAGTCTAAATCAATGGGAAATCAAAAAATTCACAATTATGTGCCTTGGTTAGTGAATAATAACCAAATTGTGCTAGTTTATAACATAAGTCAAAATAAGTGTATAAAATGGTCAACAAGCCATATAATCAGCCTAATATAAAGGAGGGGGCGATTTTTATAAGGGTGAGTCATCCCCCCCTTGCTAGTTAAATAAGTAAGTAAAGTAAAGCAAGTTACTATTTACTTTTTACTTAAATATCTAAAACTAGCTAGTTACCTTCATTCTCTTTTGCTTTCCCACCGTCTCCAACCCTTCTTCTTCCTTTCTCCATCGGCTAGCTACAGCTCACACACCATTCTCCATCTTTGAAACCTTGTAATTCGTAGCTCCATATACCAAATCAAATTCTAAGACCACCACTCTTCTAGTCTCATCAAGCTCTTCAACCTTGCCTTCTCAAAATTCCAAAACCACCATTTTGGTGCCAAGGAGAACTTCCATGGAAGGAGCTTGAGCTTATATTTTTATGCTTTGTTGATCACTTTTGCTTCAAGGTAAGGAAAAACCAAAGAAAACTCCATTTCCTTCATTTTTTGTGTTGGCCGAAAATCACCATTGATGGTGTCTTTCTTTGGCCTTATTTGAGCTCATTCCAATCTTCTAAGGGCTAGGTGGAGTCCTCTCTTGCTACTTATCCAAACCCTCTTCCATTTCCAAGGTAAAACACGTATCTTAATGTTTTAAGACATTACATAACTAAGGGTTTATAAATGTGTTTAAGCATGAAACTTGAATGCTCATTACCTTGCTTGTATATTGATTAGAAAGTTGACAAGTGATCAAACTCCATGCTGATTTTCGGTTCAAGGAAACAAGAAACAAGTTTGAGAGGAAAAGAGGTAAATGAACTATCTCAATGTAGTTTAATGTCTTAGGAAAAATGAGTTTATATTGCTTATTAAAAACTACCTAAAGAGCCAATGGTAAATGAGTTAGTAAATACTCCTAAGGAGATTATTAAGGGCATATGTTATGTTATGTGTATTTGCAGGTCAAAGCCATTTAGTATGTGGAAATTCAATGTTTAAGGTTTATGTTATTTAAGGTCCTAAGTGCCAAGCAATTTAAATTATGTACTATATTATGATGTAGTGCTAAATGGGTGAAGTTTTGTGTGTATGAATGTTCTTGATGGATTTAAGTGTTCTTAGATGTTAATGGTGGAAACAATGTGTTTTGGTGAAACAATGTGCTAGTACCCATGTCAAATTTGGATAATGTACAAGAGGTTCTAAGTGTTTTATATGAGTTTTGGTGAACTAGGAAGGTTAGGAATGAATAAGTGTTTTACTAGAGGAGAAAACATGTATTAAGGTGTTCTAGAGTGCTAAAAGGGTTTAGGCATTATCTAGGAGGTTTTAAGAATCAAATGAGTGTTTTGGGATACATCAAAGTCTTGGTGAGATTGTGTTTAGGATTTATGCAAGTTTTGGTAAACAATGAGAAAATAAGGTGTTGTAAGGAAGAGGTGTAAACTCGTGGAGAAATCTCAAGGAGTGGCATAAAGGAGTTTTGGTTAGTGAGAAAAGATGCTTGGGAGATGATGTTATAGTGGTGAGAAAGCATTTTGGGATTGTGGTTATCATAGGTGTGAAACACCACTTAGAAACTTAATGAAAAATATTACAAGTGTTGGTAAATTTTGTAAGGAATTGAGTAACAAGTTGGACAAGGAACTAGGTGAGTTTAAGGTGTCATTTTGGCATTGGAATATGCCTAAGAACATTTGGGAAGTTTATATACATAATGGATGTGGAGAACCATTGCAACAAGACTTAGAAATTGTAAAAATGCAAAATCTGTAGCAGTGGTCCGGGACCTAGGTCTGGGATAAAGTCCCTGACCATGCATCAATAAAGGCCGAGAGTACATTCACTACCCTGGTCTGGGACTTAGGTCTTGTACTAAGACCCGGACCACCCCTATTAAATCACCCGAGAGATAAGTCATGAATATGTCCAAGACATTAGATACGGACCAAGTCCCGGACCACTTGAAAAACATTGTTTAAGGTTATCAAATGATGTTTAATGATGGTGATTGATAAGTAATGATGTTGTAAAGATGTTTAAGGCATGTTAGGTGTGTTATAATGACAATCAAAAGGGTGGAAAGTTATAGTAAAGTGTGAAAGTAAAATAAACTAGAAATGTGGAGTAATAAGTACAATAATTAACCGACATTACTGAATGTGTATAGGAGTTGCCTACGGTGGAAACCAATTGAAGCAGGGACCAAGGTATGGTTTTCTTGCAGTCTGTTGCCTACCGGTTTACACCGGCTTGTGTGTTATTTGTTTTCTGAGTGTTTACGACTTTGTAAGATTAAAACATGAAATGAGTTTACGGTCATTGTTGTTATTGTGGTGTGTGCGTACCGATACCGTTAACCTCCGATACGTACGACTGTTAGCTAACCAATGTTAGGGAAACGTAGGAGAACGGTATCCGGATTAACGTTTCGACCCAAGGAACGTTCTAACCACGGCTATGTATGATCTAGATGTGGTTTGTGTTGTTAAGCAATGCCTTGGCTCCCTTGTGTGTGTCTAACTTGACTTACGCACTTACTTATGATTTAACATATTAAGTTTCAATATAAGACTTCTAACAAGTGCTAACCGGGGGATGAGGAGTCCGGTAGTTCCGGCCACGCGTGTGAGTATGGGAGTCGAAATCATATCCGGTTCGAGTCTCTCTGTATGTTACGGTTGTTTCCTTTTTGGGTTCCAACATCCCTTTAGTTTAACCAAGGCTATTTTACTGACTCACGTCGGGCCATAGGGGCATACTATGTTTGGTGTGCTTGGATCACTATATCCGATGCACCTTGGGGTTAAGTTATTCATTCAATCTAACAGGACGGTAACGAGTTATGTAACAAGCTTAGCATGAGTATGGCAGCATTCTCTAGGCTCTCCAAGTGATCAAACAATGTTGGTTCGATTCCCTAAGTGAATTGTTCCCGTTATGATATGCGTTGATGTTGTGATGCAAATCGTGTTGCTATGTTATGTAATTTGTATGCTAATAATCAATGCTATGTTATCATGACAATTAGTTGCGTGTATCCCGGTAGTCAGCGGGCTGCACGTTAACCATGCCAGCCAAGGGTTGCTGACCCCCCTCGGGGGCTCCATATTTATTTGCAGGATGAGGATCGAGGAAGCGGACTGGCTTTAGATCCTAGGTTGTTGATTACTTTTGGTTATTTTGGATGTTAGGCCCGGGATGCGCCTGTGCTCTCGTGGCGTTAGGTATCGATATGGTTGGAGTTACAGTGACAGGTACATTTGACAGTGAAAGTGTATTTTGGCAGTGACAGTTTACGGGGAAGGTTGTAAATATAAATACTCGGTATTGATGTTCATGTATTATGGTTTTAGTTCTATGCTCGGGAGTCTGATCATCAGACCGGTACAAATTGTATGTATTCTGCCTAGTTAGCCACGTGGGTGGCTAACGGCGTGTAACACCAACCCGTTTAGTTATTGTTTTAGTTGTTTATTTCCGCTGCGATTTCGGTTAATTGTTAAGTGCGTAGTAGGGGTGTTACAAAAGTGGTATCAGAGCGAAGTATCGCTCTGATGACTAGAATACCGAGCTTAGGAATATACCGAGTTAGGAAAGGTAGCTATAGTTATTGAAGCGAGCAGTTATGGAAAGGTTAACCACTAACTAAGTGTGGAAATACCTTATTGTTGGGAAGACGTTACAACCGTTGGAAACGATAAGTGTGCAAGCATAATGCTAATGAATGTTCTTGTGAATTCAGATGTCAGGTAGACCACGTGGTAGAGGCCGCGGGCACGGCATTGGTGATACCGGGAACCAGGGAGAGAATACTACGACACAAGTCATGGCCGACGCATGTTGCGGCCGCCGTAGCCCAGATGGTCCCGCAGTTAGTAGCTGCGATGCAGCAGGGGCAACACCCCGAAGTTCAGCCACCACCGCCACCCCCACGAGAGACCAACTGGGTCAAGGCGTTGGCTGATTTGAGACCCCCGTCGTTTAGTGGGGAGACCGACCCTCGTAAGTTGGAGGCGTATATCTCTAAGCTGGAGACCGCCTACGAGACCTTGAATGTGCCTGCTGAAGCCAAGGTCCGTCTTGCCGCTTACTACTTGAAGGGTTCGGCACAGAGTTGGTGGAAGCTGGTACGGGAGGGCAGAGTTGCTGACCCTACCTTTCAGTGGAGGGAGTACACGGCTCTGCTGCGAGCCAAGTTCTACCCGATACATGTGCAAGAGGCCAAGCCAATCGCCTTGAGTTGGACAACCTGAGACATGGGGATAAGATGACGGTAGATGAGTATTATACCGCCTTCATCAACCTTATCCACCTGCTACCAGATCTGGGTTACTCAGACCAGATACTGGTAAACCGTTTCTACAATGGACTCAGCTACCGCCTACGCTACGGCATGGGGCCAATCGGATATACTACTTTGCAGGTAATGGGACTACAGTGTGATGTGAATACGTACTTATAATGTGTGAGTGTAATTGTGAGTTTGGTTTGCAGGGCATAACTAACACCCTAAATGATAGGAGTGCTATCATGCCGCTGCAATAGTAGAGATCACCGTTCGTCTGAGGGACGAGGAGAATGCGCACAAGCGCAAGGCCACGAGCGAGGGACAAAGCACATAAGGGTACGGGGGTGGAAAGAAGAAGAAGCATTACCCCCAGTCCCAGAAAGGTCAGCAACAGGGTGGCAAAGGCCAGACCCAGACCACCACTGCTGAGGAGCCGTTGCAGCTCACCTATGCATATGCGGCTAAGCCCCTACGCTCTCAACCATTCAAGGGTAACCAATTAGTTTTGAATACCGAATATAAGTGTGTGATGTTATAATGTGAAGTGTGAACTAAATGTGTGATGTGTTAGCAGCTAGCGCGGGTTCTGGATCCGATCGCCACTACTACTGCAAGTGGTGTAACGGAGACCACCGCGGCAAGGAATGTAAGGGCAACGATGTGCAGTGCCGATTCTGCAAGAAGATGGGACATCGTGACTACGAGTGCTTCCAGAACCCAAATGGCAGAAACTACAAGCCAAAGGGGCAGTGGAAGGGTAAGGCAGCCGTGACCTCAGAAGGCCCGAAAGCTACCCATCTGCCGTCCTCGGATCAGAGGATCACTGATTCCCAGAAGGGGAAAGGGTCAGGATACGACAAGGCCGCCCTAAATATGGTGGACCGGTCTGAGGCAGCAAGACCCTCTTCTAGACCAGGTACCGCCTAAACCGTTAAGTGAAATAAGTGATTGCGTACCGCATTTCATGCATGTGTGTTAGTGAGTCTAAAGGTACAACCACATAAGTAATGAGTTAAAGTATAATGTGAAAGTCACCTAAATTAGGTAATTTAAAACTTAGGAACCTTCAATATCTGCTATCCAATCCCGCCCACACTGAACCCCGAAGAGACAACCATCAGCATCACCGAAATCCCGATGGACCAATGTCAGGTTATCCTGTTATACCCAAAATTTCAACCCCCCCGGAAGAAAGTCTCTACTAATAGGCTAGTAGCAAGGGTTCCTAGTTCGATCGGCACGTTTCAGAGTACTAGGGACAGCTTAGTCATCTCCAGGGGCATTTTCGTAATCTTTCAAGGCTCCTAAGCCCCCTATAGGCTTTCTCTCTCCTCCAAATAAGGGTCAAATCAACTCAAAATGCTTTGAAATTTTAACCCATGATAGAGGATGACATTTTAAGCACAATGGCGTTGGAATTTTGATTTTTCGAATTTCCAATAATTTTCTAGCAATTTCTGATTGAATCTGATGAGAAATTGAATTTAAAAATATTCCAATATCCAAAAAATTCGATTCCACTTTATAAAAATCAGAAATATCATCCTTTACCCATGTGTAAAATTTCATAATCAAATTCTTTTTGGAAGCCCTCAAGCTAAAACGTCGGTAAATCTCGGTTTTTACCGGATTTTTTCTATCTTTAAGGAAGCCTATATAAGGAGCCTTATCCCTTGATCAAAGGAGAACCTCATATGCTCAAGAACCCTAGACTCTCAAAGAAGGCCGCTGTCTCTCTCTCTCCACGTTTTGAACCCCAGAGCCACGATCAAACACCGAAATCTCACCAAATCAACACCAAAACACATTTTTCAACTCCCACACATCATCATCAAACCCCCCCAAAACACCAAAACGTGAAGAACATCAAGAACAACAAGGAGTCAAGCTGGGTTCGAAGTTCTCTGGATCCATCAACGAGCCTCCGAAGAATCCCGACGTGAAGAATCCTCCTAATTCGAAGGTAAAACAGGTTGTAATTCTACTTTTCTAACTCCCACGACCTTATTAACTCTATGTCAAATTTTGGGTCAAACTAACCTTCGTACGCTTCTGTATTGCTGTTTGTTTAAGCTTCTGTCCAATAACTTGTTTACTAAGTTTCGTGCTTAATTCGAACTCAAATTGAAAACTTTAAATCACTAACGTCTTGTACATCTTTCAGGCTACACACCCATAAAATTTGAGTCGAAAACACCTTCGGGAACAGCCTTAACGCCGCCGTCCGAGGGCGGTCCGCACCCACGGACGTCATGTCCGGGGTCCCGGACTCCTTGTCCGTAAGCCCGGACGCCCACGGACGGCGGCGAGATTTTTAAATTTTAAAAATTTAGGTTTTTCTAATAATGTCCGGGCCCACGGACGGCCTGTCCGTGGCCCCGGACTTTACAACTTTCTGTTTTCTGTTTAATTCGACTTTTATTTTCATATAGGTTAACTAGGGTCCGTGGTCTCGGACATTAGGTCCGTGGCCACGGACGGAAACAAAATTTGACCTAATTCTGCCTCCGAAACCCTAGTTTAGGTAATTTAAATTTCCACTTTAGTTTTCCGTCAAAAAATGCTAAAAAACACAAAAAAACAGAAGCTCGCGCACTTAGGTTAAAACGACTCGTAATAAGCCGTAAATAAACCAAGTAGAGGAAAAACGACCTAGGAAGGGTAATGAAAGTAATTGAACCCTAATAAGTCGAATATCAAGCCCCCGAACCCGAACTCTCCTTTCCTAATTTGATCTAGGTTAAAATTAGGTGGCGACTCATAATAGGTTCCAGTGAGCTAGCTTAGGTTTTAATAATTATTGTTTAATGACATAGTTATTAATCTTAGGTTAAGTGGACCTAAAACCCGACTAGATCCCAATCAACTTAATCCACATAGGATAGGGTTTAAAATCGAGGCTCACAGACTGGCGACTCTGCTGGGGACAACTTCTTAATTTTAACTTGTTTTAATTTTAAGAAAGAGGGCTTAACTCGAAAATGTTTATTTATGGCTTTATTACTCTGTTTGGTTTACTTTCATGCGCACTTTAATTTGCTGCACCTTTGCATCATATGAGAGCGAGGGTCCACACAAACCGATTTTACCCCGGGACCCGTTTGAGGGTCCCCTGTCAGGGACTCACACCTTTTAGGTGATGTGAATAAGCGGGGGAAAAGAGGAGGATGTCGTCTAACCACATCCCCTTAATACCTGGGCCTTAGCCCCAAGCGTTTTCCTGGCAGTGTCCTTACCTAGCCCATTGTTTGGTCAGTCAAAGACCCGACCGTAGACGCACACCTTTAGGTGATGTGAAAAAGTGGGAAGCCCAAAGAGAATGGCGTGCAAGCCCTATTCCTTTGTTGTGACCTGGGCCTGCGCCCCAAGCACCTCTCCGGATCGATCCATACCCGGTTCGATTTAAGCGTCTAGTGAGGACATGTTGAATTTGTGTGGGCCTTGTTTGCTTGTATGATCGGCCCACTACCCAACCTAGAGATTGATAGGAACTTTTCCTACATCAACTCAGCCCAACCCGATATCGCGGCTTTATTGTTTGCGGCCCAAAGGCCTTGCTTGATTAGAATGTGTGAGTTATTTGCTCGGGCTTCAGCCCAAAAGTTTAGATTTAGGTGATTTCTCTTTCAGCCTAATTTGAATTATCAATTTAGTTCTAGGCCTATGAAAAGCCAATCTACCTAAAGCAGTCCATAAGACATGAAAATTAATCAGGTTTTTCCATTTCGGCCCAAGGCCCATTCTAGTCTAGGTGAACTTTTTGTTTGGGCCCTGGCCCAAAGCCCTAGATCTAGGTGTCATACCTTTTAGGCCCACTCAAAACCATTTGTTTAGGTTTCAACTCACTCGAATTCAAGATAATTTTTCATAGCCATTCATTCTAGTTTCTGGCCTCAAGGCCCAGCAGGGACATCAAACAAGTCTTAGACTTCAAAGTTTCTCTCTCAGCCCAGTGGCCCATTCATAGTTCATATGGCTTCCTTCAGCTTGTATGTATCACTTCCAGATTAAGGGCCTTCAGGCCCACACATCCATTCTAGTCTAGAAGTCCCTCAGGCCCATATGTCTTACTTCTAGCCCAAACACTTTCCGGCCCAAGCGCCACAATCCCTAATCATTTCGGCCCAAGTGCCACATTCTCAAACACATTCCGGCCCAAGCGCCACATCCTCAAACACTCTTTGGCCCAAGCACCGTACTTTCAAACACTCTGGCCCAAGCGCCACATCTTCCCAACATTCCGGCCCAAGCGGCACATCTTCACAACAATCCGGCCAAAGTGCCACAATCTCACAACACATTCCGGCCCAAGTGCCAACCCACTTATGAATCATCATGGCCTGTGTGCCTCACCTTCAATTCATCCAGGCCCGAGTGCCTATCCACATCCATGAAGTCATCCAGGCCCGAGTGCCAATCCACATTCGTGAAACCGTTTCAAGCCATGTACCTCACATTCAGGCCCAAGTGCCTCGTGCGCAACTTATAGGCGTTCCTAGTTCAACTCTTCACGGAGCCCACACAGAGTCCAAGAAGAGGACAGTCACGGTCATCTTAGCGAGATCCTGGCAGTCAAGAGCTCGGGTCTTCAGCATGCCGACATCAGACAGTTCAGCAGAGCTCGAATTCAATGGAAAGTTTAGGGTTCCCATGCATTCTACTGCATAACTTGTTAAAACATTCATCTTTCAAGTGCATCGTTCAAAGTTTTCAAAGAATGATCGTTTTCAAACCACCAATAAGAAGTATCGATTTTTCATCTTCTTCCTCATGTTCACAAATGGATGACTTTTTCGAGTCTAAAGGGGTAACAAAAAAAAAGATTTTGTTTCACACAAGTTTCTTTTGAGAAAATGGTTCATGAAATAATTATTTCCCGACAATGGCATGCAAAGACTTGTATTTTGTTTCCGAAATTTTGAACATGCCCTTCTAAGTCCCACAGTCCATTCCAAAATATCCACAAGGCATTCCAAAATTCACATCTGTTTAAGTGTTGTCATAAACCCCAGGTCAATACTGGGGGCAATCTGAGTTCAGGATCGTCATCTTTAATCTTTCGTTTAAGCGTGTGAACTAGTCTCTAAGTGAAATTCGCGAAAGTGTCTTGAGCGGAAAAACCATGAGTGAACGAGCGTGTCATTTTTACACGACTCCGGTGAGACCACATACAAAGGAAAAGGTAAATGGCATAACTCCGACCGAAGGAGATAATTTGTAAATTTACTCTTAGACCTGCGAAAAGTAACAAAGAGCGGATACACAACTATCAGGAATGACGAAGCACCTAGGTACAGCACCACATAGCCAAAAGCTTGTAAACCCTGTCATTAAACCCTAGGCACCCCCGCTGAGCCTTTCATATATCCCTTTTGATATTACGAGCTCCATAAAATAACCCCGCCAATGATGAATGTCCGACCCGGTGACCAAAGGAAGCGAGGAACCTGACTCTCAGATAACATTCTCATCAGTCCAAAGAAGCGATGCCGCTATCAGCATGACAAAGTGATCCGCAAATGGTCCCAGAGTGACACAGGATCCAAAGAGCTCACATCAAAACAACTCTCGAAGCCCAAAACCGGGAAACACAAGAACCCCGAAGGCAGAGTCAAGAAAGGATAAAACGAAAAGGCAAACCCGAAGTGCCTCGAAGAAATCCAGATGACGAAAAGAGAAATGGTGTATAGGAAAGCTTCAAAAGTCCAAGTCCAGAAGCTCAAAAACAACGTCAACACGAAGCAGCCAAATTACTTCAAGACAAGGAAGATAATTTTGGGAGAAAACGCAAGTTGCAGCTTTGGTCACCCATTTAAGCTCCACATACCTCAAACATCCCTCCATGGTCCCGTTGTCTTTCATCACACCCCATGGCCACGTTATAAGCTTTAAAGACTTCCGACTTGATAGTTGTGTGTCCAATCACGTGAAAGTAACAGATCAAATGCGTAAATTCATCAAATATCGAATTCAATGGTCTAGAAGTTGTGACCATAGGTGAGGAACGAGTGCAAACACCAAACACGCCGAGTGTAGGTTAGGAAGCACCACATAAAAACATAAGCCTTGACCCTGTGAGTACGAGACTCGTTCGCACATTTAATAAAAGAAAATACTGGGGGCAATCGATCGTTCCGATCGATTGCTATGAACTCTAGCTCAGATTGTCTTAAGGGAAAATACTGGGGGCAATTGTTGGTTCCAACAATTGCTATGACAACACCGATTGGAACCCAGAGCTCAAACATCACCACCACCATTCCTACACAGGCCCACGAAAGCCCTTACCTCCACGTCAAACACCTCAGGCCCACATAAGCCCTTACTTTCACACCGTACACCACACAAGCCCAAACCACTACACAAGCCCTCATAAGCCCTTACCTTTACATCATACACCATACCCCACCGATGGCATGTTCATCTCCTAGGAGATAAATTACAAGTCCGAAATCTATGGTCAGGAAATGATAATTTCACTTTCCTTTTTCAGCAGAGTCTTTCTCAAGCATTGCCATGTTTGGCACAACTTTCAACAGTTCCTTGTTTTGGGCAAGCTTCCAACAAACACTCTAGTTGCATTCTACATAACACCTCAACATTGCCATGTTTGGCACCTTTTCTAACAAATTCCTGTTTTGAACGAGTATCTTTCATATATTTTTTGATTGCATACATCTTATCATCATTGCCATGTTTGGCACTCCAGTGATCAGTTTTTATCATTTGCACGAGACCATTATCGTCCTAACTTATTTTAGTTCGAGACCCAGAATCAATGCGAGATCCAGCTTTTTCATCTTCCAGTACGAGACTTCAGTGCGAGACCATGCATCTTCATCAGTACGAGACCTAGTATCATCTTCATCAGTGCGAGACCCATCACCTTCATCAGTGCGAGACCGAGTGTCATCATCCAGTGCGAGACCAGTACGAGACCTAGTATCATCTTCAGTGCGAGACAAGTACGAGACAGAGCGTGATCTAAGTTGGCGGGGCAGAGGCAATAAGTCCCCATCTTCATGTCAACTTCTTGGGAGAAACAACTAGTGGGCAGTGGCAATAAGTCCCCTTGGTAGTCTAGAAGTTATCCCAGCACCCCAGTTGGTGGGCAGAGGCAATAAGTCCCCATAGTATACCAACAAGGAGCATTAGAACGGGTTTCGGTCCCCAGAAGCATCCGAACGTCATTTTCATGTCATCCATATCATTTGCATCATTTTCATCATCCACATTTGCATTTGCATCATTTTCATCATCTACATTTGCATCACTTTCATTTGCATCATCTTCATATCATCCATCTGCATTATCCAGGCGTCACAAGACCTGGCGACAGAAAAGTTGGCGAGGTGATGGCAATAAATCCTCCTATGCGATGTCAACTTATTTTGGGATCAACGAATGGTGGGCGATGGCAATAAGTCCCCAGGGTTTTTACCAGGAGTTATCCCTGCACACCGGCTTGGGGGGCGATGGCAATAAGTCCACATTGGGTCCAGCCAGGAGCATTGGAACGGGTTTCGGTCCCCAGAAGCATCCGAGCATCATCAACATTCTTGCATTTATACAGTACTTCATCTTTTAGGTTGTCAACGCCTTAGAATCGCTTGACATTACTTCATCTTTTAGGTTGTCAACGCCTTAGAATCGCTTGACATTACTTCATCTTTTAGGTTGTCAACGCCTTAGAATCGCTTGACATTACTTCATCTTTAGGTGGTCAACGCCTTAGAATCGCTTGACATTACTTCATCTTTAGGTTGTCAACGCCTTAGAATCGCTTGACATTACTATTCATCTTTCAGGTGTCAACGCCTTAGAATCGCTTGACATTACTCCATTTTCATCATTTTAGGAAGTCAACGCCTTAGAATAGCTTGACATCATTTTCATCACCTTAGGTAGTCAGCGCCTTAGAATAGCTCGACACAACTTGCTAGATTTCAAATGGCATACGAGGTCTTTTAGGATCCAAAATTTTGGGGTATCACTCAAGCATCAACTAGTCTTTTCATCTTTATTACAAAGCCTAGTTGACGGGGGGCAATCTGTTATACCCAAAATTTCAACCCCCCCGGAAGAAAGTCTCTACTAATAGGCTAGTAGCAAGGGTTCCTAGTTCGATCGGCACGTTTCAGAGTACTAGGGACAGCTTAGTCATCTCCAGGGGCATTTTCGTAATCTTTCAAGGCTCCTAAGCCCCCTATAGGCTTTCTCTCTCCTCCAAATAAGGGTCAAATCAACTCAAAATGCTTTGAAATTTTAACCCATGATAGAGGATGACATTTGAAGCACAATGGCGTTGGAATTTTGATTTTTCGAATTTCCAATAATTTTCTAGCAATTTCTGATTGAATCTGATGAGAAATTGAATTTAAAAATATTCCAATATCCAAAAAATTCGATTCCACTTTATAAAAATCAGAAATATCATCCTTTACCCATGTGTAAAATTTCATAATCAAATTCTTTTTGGAAGCCCTCAAGCTAAAACGTCGGTAAATCTCGGTTTTTACCGGATTTTTTCTATCTTTAAGGAAGCCTATATAAGGAGCCTTATCCCTTGATCAAAGGAGAACCTCATATGCTCAAGAACCCTAGACTCTCAAAGAAGGCCGCTGTCTCTCTCTCTCCACGTTTTGAACCCCAGAGCCACGATCAAACACCGAAATCTCACCAAAATCAACACCAAAACACATTTTTCAACTCCCACAACATCATCCATCATCAAACCCCCACCAAAACAGCACCAAAACGTGAAGAACATCAAGAACAACAAGGAGTCAGAGGCTGGGTTCGAAGTTCTTCTGGATCCGCCATCAACGAGGCCTCCGAAGAATCCCGACGTGAAGAATCCTCCTAAATTCGAAGGTAAAACAGGTTGTAATTCTACTTTTCTAACTCTCCACGACCTTATTAACTCTATGTCAAATTTTGGGTCAAACTAACCTTCGTACGCTTCTGTATTGCTGTTTGTTTAAGCTTCTGTCCAATAACTTGTTTACTAAGTTTCGTGCTTAATTCGAACTCAAATTGAAAACTTTAAATCACTAACGTCTTGTAAATCTTTCAGGCTACACACCCATAAAATTTTAGTCGAAAACACCTTCGGGAACAGCCTTAACGCCGCTGTCCGAGGGCGGTCCGCACCCACAACGTCATGTCCGGGGTCCCGGACTCCTTGTCCGTAAGCCCGGACGCCCACGGACGGCGGCGAGATTTTTTAAATTTTAAAAATTTAGGTTTTTCTAATAATGTCCGGGCCCACGGACGGCCTGTCCGTGGCCCCGGACTTTACAACTTTCTGTTTTCTGTTTAATTCGACTTTTATTTTCATATAGGTTAACTAGGGTCCGTGGTCTCGGACATTAGGTCCGTGGCCACGGACGGAAACAAAATTTGACCTAATTCTGCCCTCCGAAACCCTAGTTTAGGTAATTTAAATTTCCACTTTAGTTTTCCGTCAAAAAATGCTAAAAAACACAAAAAAAAAGAAGCTCGCGCACTTAGGTTAAAACGACTCGTAATAAGCCGTAAATAAACCAGTAGAGGAAAAACGACCTAGGAAGGGTAATGAAAGTAATTGAACCTAAATAAGTCGAATATCAAGCCCCCGAACCCGAACTCTCCTTTCCTAATTTGATCTACGTTAAAATTAGGTGGCGACTCATAATGGGTTCCAGTGAGCTAGCTTAGGTTTTAATAATTATTGTTTTAATGACATAGTTATTAATCTTAGGTTATAAGTGGACCTAAAACCCGACTAGATCCCAATCAACTTAATCCACATAGGATAGGGTTTAAAATCGAGGCTCACATATCCAACCAGGTATGGTACTCTTAAATGGATATCTGACACCCAAAGCACAAATCCACATCATCAGACGATGCAATGAACTAGGAGCAGCACCTGGAGGTTTCTACACATCCGAGTACCCGAGCGGATCGAGAATGAAGTTGAAGATGATGTGCATGGGTAAGGACTGGAATCCTTACACCAAGACATATCAAGATGTGCGAGCTGAAGACGGAGCAACCGTACCGAGGATACCTAAGGAGTTCCTTGCGGTCGTTAACCACACCGGGAATTGCTCAGCAAGTTGAATCGGAACCAATTCTGAAAGTTAAAGCAGATTTGTGTGTTGTGAACTTCTACCAGAAAGGTGGAAGGTTAGGGTTAGACCAAGATAAGGATGAAACACCCGAGTCTCTAAGTAAGGGAGTACCTGTGGTGTCTTGGTCCATTGGTGATACCGCAGTGTATGTGTATGGCAAGCAGAAGCGTGCTGATCTCGCAAAGAAGTTAGTGTTGAAGTCGGGAGATGTGTTAGTCATGGGTGGGCAGTTGAGGATGTTGTATCACGGTATCAAGAAGATCAAGCTGAATACCGCACCTCCGACAGTAATCAATGCCACACACATGAAACCCGGACATTTGAATTTGACTTTCAGGCAGTTTTAAAGCCTTGTGTAATCATGTAATGTGTTATGACAGATGTATAATAGGGATGCTACATATAGCTATGCCTACGATGTAAACCGACTTATGTTGTAAAGAGTGTGTTAATGAATAAAGTGGAGTTGTTTTGAAGAATGTCAACCATGTTATTACC